>JAZHEH010003406.1:865000-2065000 GCA_036589455.1 Ateles fusciceps
TTTCTTTCAGTGTCTAGGACTATTTATTGAAAAAACATTGTGATTTATTTAAATTTGCATCTACTGAACAAGCACAATTTCTTATCCATGGCCAGCATTCGATAATGGCTCGCTGAATTAATAAGATATCTACTATATGACATGATCATAATGAATAAACTTACCAGAGAAAAAATTGACCACTCAAAGACCCAAATTCAGATAGGTAACACAAACACAAATATGTCCGCAAAGAGGGTTGCTGACATGATATGGAATTAGAAGAACTGGTACATTAGTTCTTGTATTCTGGTGTATATATATCTGTGTTTGTGGGGGGAAGGAGGAGTGTCAGCCAGCGAGAGGGCATGGGCAGTGGAAGCTGAACACATCACAGGAGAAAGAGATGCATCATAGACTTAAAGGAAAGCAATTATCCTAAATATTAATTACTTCATTCAACACATATTTATTGAGCACTTTCTATATGCATTTTTTTAAATTCTGAGAATGTACCAGTGGGCAAAACAAAGTACCTGCTCAGGATCAAATTCTAGTGAATGAAAAAAGTTTTGGAGAAAAAGGGGTTTCATTTATTACAGAGACAACCGGAAGATGTTCATCCCATTGAAAGATATACATTTTAAATCATCTGTAAGAGAAGAGTTTTCCAGAGAAGAGATTCCAGGATTTCCACTAAGTTCACTCAATGTGTATAGATCTCTCTGAGACTATTTATTCCCATTGGCTCACTTAATCCTAATACTCTGCATTTTTAGATGGCTTCCTCAGAGTTGGTCCTGACTTATAGTGGAGATAAAGGTAAAGGCAAGGATAAAGACGAGTAAATTAAGGAGTTCTTTACTAGAGAGAAGAAAGAGGGAAAGAAAATAAGAGACTGTATTAGAGTTTATTTTCAGAGGAAGGTGAAATGAGCAAAGATGCTTGTGAAAACAATATCCCTACTTGGCAAGGAGCTCATGCCATTATAGTCACGTTTAACGTTGATACTCTCATATTTCTTTAGAGCATTTCACTCATTGTGGTAAATAGATACTCTTCTTTAATTTACTTTTCTTATTTACTTCTTTCATAAAGTTCAATATATTACAATTTTCTTTACAATTCAAGGATAAATATCCTTGGCCATCTTTTGTAAATGTTACTCATTTTTCTTCTTATATGTTATTACCCATATTGTTGATGGTTGTAAATTTTTCAGAAAATTGTTTTGCTCATTTTTCTCTTTTAGCTGTTCTGATAAAAATTATCTTTATATTTAGACAGTATAAGTTTGACTATTTTTATATTAGAGAAATCCCAAGATGTGAATTTCATCGGAAGGATTCTTTCAAAACTTCCTCTTTAGGAAATTTTATCATGAACTTTTACTGAAGAAGAAGACATTTGCCTATATTAAAATTGGGAACTAATGAAGAATGCAGGAGGTCTATCTCTTCCCTAGTTGATGATGCCAATATATAATGCATGTCTCAGTAATATAGCTACATTGACCACTCTACTTTTCATGTCATTCAATTTAATGCCAAAAAGCTATTTTCAGATGGCATTTATAACTTTTTCTTTTCTAATTTTTCTTTTGTTTTAAGTGCATTTTAAAAAGCAGATACAGCCTAAGATAATGTATCATTCAAAGACAAGATATAAATATGTAAGTAATCACTGTAACTGTTTTTATTTATCTTTGTACTTCCAGATTTCTGCATTTATTTTCATGTACTTTGGGTTCTATTTAAAACTCTTGCTACTGCCTACAAATCCAGTCTTCACTTTGCATATTAGGGCAAAAACATTTTTGTAGGTAGATTCATCAATTCACTTGAAGACTATTACGTAGTTTAATAATCTCCAGAACTGTGCAAATTTGGAGACTTAGATTTTCTTCAATTTATGTACAATTGACTAAACCTAAGAATTTAGTAGTTAATACCAGTTACACATTTGCACAGTCATTCTTAATGTTTATAAAGGTATTGGGTTTGCATAACATTTGCATTGCTGTAATAGTCAATCAGGTTTAGCCATTCTTAGTTTGATAAGACTGGACATGTGGTTAAAGTATGCTTAGAGGGAGTGAAACTTGGAAAATAGTTAAACTTATTTGATCACATAAGATGATAGAAAGATAAAGATAAATGAAAATAGAGGGTGTCAGGAGTGGATTCCTTAAGGACCACCAAATCCATTGAACATCATTATTTTACTTTAAAATATTTAAGATTAGCTTAATTCTCCATTTTCTCCATCTACCTATGCATTTTAACTATAGTATTTTTACCAGTTGTGATCTCACTTTGACCTTTTTAAAAGTTACTTTCCTATGTGGTTTTTCTCTTCCTTTTAAATGACGGCATACAAGAAAATCATTTAAACTGCAACCTCTAAAACCACTTAATCATATCTTAGCTATAAAATGGAGTTTGTGGCCGGGCCTGGTGGCTCACACCTGTAATCTCAGCACTTTGGGAAGCCAAGGTAGGCAGATCATGAGGTCAGGAGTTCCAAGAGCAGTCTGACCAACATGGTGAAATCCTACCTCTGCTAAAAATACAAAAATTAGCCAGGTGTGGTGGCACTCACCTATAATCCCAGCTACTCAGGAGGCTGAGGCAGGAGAATCGCTTGAACCCAGGAGGCAGAGGCTGTAGTGAGCCCAGATGGCACCACTGTTCTCCAGCCTGGGTGACTGAGTGAGACTCCATCTCAAAAAAATAATAGTAAAATAAAATAAAATGGAGTTTGTGTCCTCACCACAGAACATTCTCATTGGTGTTGGAATAGTAAAATCTTAATTTTCAGAGTTATGGAGTTGAAAGGCTACCACCATAAAATGTGCATGATGACATTTACACAGCCTCAATGACATGACACTTTAGAATGAGAGCTCCAAGTCTCTCGACTGAGGCCCACCTGGAATTCATTATAGACCATAATACGGTTCTCAGAGCCTGACCAGATTATTTATAGAGCTTGACCTGACTGTCAGGAAATAATGACAGCATTTTATACTTCTGCTGTGCCCTACTTCTCAGTGTTCCTTACCAACATGAATAAATTCTTATATCACTTCTGTGCGGTATTGGATAAATATTATGACATCGAGTTTTACAGATGGGGAAGTAGAAAATGAAGAACAGATGTTCAATAATTTCCTTCAATTTCCAGTCACTATGTAGGACTTTTCCATAAGCCGTTTAAATAATATCAAGGATAAAAACCAATGTATAGGGAAGTAGAAATGGGTGGAGGGGAGTGGGGCACATTTGAGTCAATTGAATATGGAAAAGCCACTGTGGGAGTAGTTAAGCTGGAACGCGATTGAAAAAAAGGTGGGGGGGATTAAGTTACTGTGATTTATTTGTATCTTTGTATCTTCTTCCCTGCTAACTGCCAAAAATGATTTGAAATTGGAGAATTTAGTGTATCTGTCCTCCCCTTCGTTATTCTTGCTAGAAAAAAAAGAAGGAAGACAGATTCTAGTAATAAAATTATGTAGATTCCTAATGAGGGATTGTTGCTCAGTTGGACTGATTATACTCTCTGGTAATGAGTTTGTAGATGGACTAAAAAAATGTTGGCTGGGAATTCATATTTTTTGATATATTTACCACTAGAATTATCTTCTTAATTTTTTCTCTCCCTTAAACTTTATCAACATCTGCTCATAGCTGGTCACTTCATCACTCACCAAACAATATGTATATAGAGAGAAAGAATACATTTCATATACATATATTATATATGTTCTAATGTGTCTGTATATATATTTTGTACATATACACATTGTACAATATATTATATACAGTAGGCTCTCCATATCCATGGGTTCTATATCCATAGATGCAGAATTCTTGAATATAGAGGGTTGACTGGGAGACCTGACATCTGCAGATTTTGGTATCCATGGAAAGTTCTGCAACCAATCGCTGGTGGTTGTGAGAGGTGACTATACTTAAGTTGAAAGTCAACAGAGAAGGCCGCTATGGGAATATAGCCAACTCAAGGTGACCCTGCAAAGAGGAAGTTTGGAGAATAAAAACGCTTTCCATGACTAAATCCTACTGGAAGCCAGAAAGTCAACTGCTGTGATCACACAGATGAGACTCCTGGCTTGGAAAGAGAGGGGAAAAAGTATGAACAGCAAACTGGGAGGGACAAATAAAACATATCTAACTTTTCCTTCCTAACACAAATTTGAATTATGTCCCAATCTATTCTCATCCTGACCTGTGCTCTCTTGATTCAAATTGTCTTCAATCAAATTCTGACTTTGTTTTAGATAGCAACAGAGATTATCCAAATGAAATGGAAATAAATTAATTACAAATAATATTCAAATAAAAAATAACCTGTGATACCTGCTGAAAAATTTAGTGACTGACATATATCTTAAATATGTGTCTCCTTTAATTTGGTCTTCCTGTTAATAATGTGGTAAGCTAAAGACTTAAGGTAGTCCAGCCTATGAATCAGGAGTAACATACGCATGAGTTTTTCTTTTGTTTGCACAGAGATTTAAAGGTTATTTACTTATCAGTTATAACTTTAAATCTCATAAAAATTATTATTACATAATTTGGAACTGAATTTTTTCTTGTGCGAAACTTAAAGAGTAGTGAAACTAGGCAAAAGTGAATATAGTAAAAGATACTCTCACCTTGCCATCAATATGGAAACACTTAATTTAAAATAGTCGGTTTCCAGAAACATCAAGATAAGGTATATAGTAGTGTGTTAATTATTGTCATTCTTCATAGCAGGAACTATGTTTTATTCATCCTTGTACTCTTGAAAGCCAAGCTGGCCAGTACAAGGTATATAAAAAATGTCTTATAAATATATTTGTTTCATTGTACAACTTTTGTATTGCTTATATAAAATGTATGTATCGAGAAGTGATTTTTTTTCTATTAGTCATAAGTATTCATTTCACATGTAGTTGATGTGAAATGCAGATGTGGACCCACGTTTGACCAAACTTGTTCATTACAGAGTTATCACAGTCTCTGGGTCTAATCTAAGAAATATGCTGTTTTACTGTATTAAGTCAAGACTCTATGACCTGCTCCTCTACCTATTCTCACCATTCTCATTTCTTCCTATTTAGAGCTTTAAGAATGGCCTTCTCTGCTAAAAATGCTCTCTGATTAGTTAGTTATTCCCTGCTTTCTGAACTATGAAGACATCTTCTAGGAATACTCAAGAATCTGCTATGTGGCTTCAAGTTATCTTTTAAGATTAATTCCTCATTACCTTCTTACACAAAGCCACCACGAGCATATAGAGCACTGCTGTACAAATTTTAAAAAGGCCAAAAGATGTATCTGCCAATTCTAGGAGGGTATAAACCTGAAGACACAAGTGTGGGCTGGAGTACATGGTTGCCCTTGTGAGAAGAAAAAGGCCCCTTCCTCTGAACGAACACACCCTGCACACCAGGGCACAAGGTTTGTCTAGGAGAGCACAGCTGAACATCATAAAGTGCAGAACCACACACGTGGCATCCTTGTCCCTACACAATGTATGTTTCTGTTAAGGTACAATTTGTTACTCTCCAAGCACACTCACAAATCCCTACTTCAGTGCCTTGATTCATGTTACTGCTCCTCATTTATGCATTTGCATGCTTTCTTATATTTTTCCTCAACCTCTACCTCATTCAGTTAGGCATGCAACCTATATTGTATGTATAACTATGTAGCAGGCCTTATGACCAGAGTTGGGGGTGCACAGAAAATGCAGATTTCCTATTCATGACATCACTTCTCATCCCCATAACTCAATATGATAATTCCTTTCCCTAACCACCCCACTTCCCAATACACGTAACATTTTGTCTGTACTTTCCTTTGGGAATTTGCAATTTCTACTTTCTCTAGTAATGTTTTGGCAAACATATATATTCTTTGGCATTCAATTTAATGGCATAGACTTAAAAATCTTGTTATCTAGAACAGTGCCTAGCCCTGTAGCTTGAGAATATAAATTAAACTTAATTGAATTACGTATTACCTTCCCTGTAACTTTAACTGTCACATTATGACTCTAACTCACTCTGTGTATTGTATGTCAGCAAAGCTGAGTACCTTTTCCATTCAGTTACACTTCAA
Source organism: Ateles fusciceps (assembly GCA_036589455.1). Classification (NCBI taxonomy): domain Eukaryota; kingdom Metazoa; phylum Chordata; class Mammalia; order Primates; family Atelidae; genus Ateles; species Ateles fusciceps. The sequence continues at coordinate 871,111 of JAZHEH010003406.1, forward strand.
ATTGCTTAAGGCTTTTATCCTTTTGCTAGAGTTCTCAACCAGCATTTAGTGGCATCTTTCAGACAGGTGGCACTTGCACAGCTGGAAAAAGGCGGTAGAATCACATGTCTTTTCCTTTTTTCTTCTTTTTCTTGTTTTTGGCAGCTCTTCATCTAATGATGAAGACTATGATTTACACATAATAGCTTTCTTATTCTGCTAAATTCCTCATCAACATGTGACCTTGATAGATATTGCTGTCAATATCTTCAATTTTTTCTTTCTATTATCTTGACAAATCCCTTGGTGCAGTATTAATTTAATGTTATCTACCTTAGCATGGAGTTGATTGTTTTAGCTCATTTTAACGCTCCTTCTATATAGGTGGCCCTTAGTGTTCGCAAGAAATTCGTTCTAGAACCACTACTCCCTGTCTATTTCACTGCAGATACCAAAACCTTCAGCTCCTTGTATAAAATGGGATTTGCATGTAATCTACGCAATCCTCCCATATACTTTAAGTCTTCTTTGGATTATTTAAAAACCCGTTATGATGTAAAGGCTGTGTAAGTAGTAATGCTCTACTTTTTATGTACTTTTTTATCGTGACATTGTTATTTTTGTTGCGGTTTATAAACATTATCTATCCACAGTTGGTTGAAACTGCAGATGAGGAACGTGCAGATACAGAGAGCTGACTGTATTCTGGTCACCATTTCTTCTTTTGCTTCCTTTGGGCCTACCAAGGGTGATGACAATTCTGCTTTGAATAGAGCTGGGTTATCTCTGTCTCTTTGTTGCGTGATGCAACTTTTATAAATAATCTCTTTCTTAAACCCTCTTCTAATTATCATAATGTAAGACAGACATTTGTTTTCTGGAGGAGAGACTGCATGATTAAGAGGACAAAAATAGAAGTGAAGGTTGTAACTGTATGTGCAGTCTTAAGTGGAAACAACATACAGATACTGCCTAGAGCGCAAGTATTCAGACACTAAGGTTAAGATCACTCCGCCAGACTGAGGAACAAACCTGCAGAGAACAGATATTAGAGACTACAAAAAATAGCAGGTCTAAAATTCTATGAAAGCACCAGAATATAAGAATGAAAAGATTATGTCAAAGCATGCAGCAAAACAGACATGAGACACGAGTGAGAAGTAGAGCCTTGGTGTTAAAGGTGATTACATTCTTTTCCATTTATCCCAGGCACTGTAGAGATAGGGAAAAGACGTGTATCTGTAACTAGCTGAGCTGCTGGTTGGAAGCACACAATTAAAATAATGGGGTACAGCAATAATTTTCTTTTATTAACATATTAGAGCAATTATTTTATTTATTCTTTGAAAAATATGCCTTTTAGGGCCATATATGTATGTACTGATCCTCTTCAAATATCTTCCAGTTCTTCTACCAAGCTTGAATCCCTACTATTTTGTAGTGACTTGAGGATAATATAGCCAAGTCATAGCAAATAATTAGATTCCGAATTATTAAAGTGGTGTGATAGGCAGAATGATTACCCCAAAAGTTGTCCACACCCTTATGCCCAGAGCCTGTCAATATGTTACTTACATGGCAAAAGAGTTTTGCAGGTGTCATTTAAAGTTAGGAGTTTGAGACTTGAAGATTATCTTATATTATCTGTTAGGCCAATCTATTCACATGAGTCTTTAAGAGCAGAGGACTTTTCCTGGCTATGGTCAGAAAAGAGATATGAAGGAGGAAAGAAAGGGTCAGAGAGATGTGACTTTCTTGGGTTTGACAATGGAGGAATGTGGGTGGCATCTAAATGCTGGAAAAGGCTAGAAAACAATTTTTTCCCTAAAGCCAGCAACAAAAGAAATTTCAATCCTGCCAAAACCTTTATTTTAGCATGGTGAGATCCCATTCTGGACTTGTGATTTATATGTTTATAAGATAATAATTTTTTGTTGCTTTGAGCTAATAAGTTTGTGGAAATTTGTTACAGCATTAATAGAAAACTAATACCAAAATCAATATAGAGTATGAAACTTGTGATACTTTGGATAAGGAAATAAAATACAACAGAAAATCCTAGCTGTCTTGGAAAAGACTTGATAAGGTCAAATACCTATCAGGAAAGACCATATAAGGATTAAAAAAAAAATAGTAAGAAGAAAAAGCAAGTCAGTAGGTCAACAGTGAGTTTAGCCAGTGAACTATGTAAAAGGCCAACAATTTATGAGTAGAAAATTTGATACTATTCAGAAATTCAACACTACTCACTTTTTTTTTTTGAGATGGAGTCTCACTCTGTCGCCCAGGCTGGAGTGCAGTGGTGCCATCTCGGCTCACTGCAACCTCCACCTTCCTGGGTTCAAACAATTCTCCTGCCTCAGCCTCCTGAGTAGCTGGGACTATAGGCACACGCCACAACGCCCAGCTAATTTTTGTATTTTTAGTAGAGATGGGTTCACCATGTTGGCCAGGATGATCTCCATCTCTTAACCTCATGATCCACCCACCTCAGCTTTCCAAAATACTGGGATTACAGGCGTGAGCCACTGCGCCCGGCCTATCCACATTTTTTGACAGATGAGAGTTGACAGTGATGGAGATAGGGAGAAAAGGAACTTCATAACTAAGCAAGATTCACTGGTGCACCTGTAGTTATGTGAAGTATCCCCTCTCTTGCTCACTTCTATGTACTTTTAACTGTTGCATGGTATATTTTTTACATTTTTTGCCATTGCCAGAAGCTGAAGAAGCCCATTCAGTATACAACAGACCCGAGGGCAGCACTGGCAATGATTATAGAGATACTGGATTTGGAGCACAACATTTTAATATTGACTTCCCCAAAATTAAAATAATTTAAATATTCTGAAATGATGTTTCCTCCATTTCAAAAGGATAAATAAAGCTGTATATGCTATAGTAATGATAAATCTGGATATGCTGTGGGAATGATTTTCAGATGATGACCCATAAGTCCTCCCTAGCCACTAAATTTAAGGAGATACGTTAGAGTTGGAGAGTATGATTCTTTCCTCATTTAGGGCTAGAGAAGAAAGGTCTTCACATTTGAAAGGAAAGATATGTTAAGGTATACAATGAATTGTATCTTTCCTTTCATGTCTGAAAGTCAAGATATACAATTAGTTGAGGTATACAATTCATTTCAAAAGCAGTTATATCATAAAAACAAGTTTGAAACATTTTCTAAAAGTCTTCAATATTTTTTAAAAATTGATGTTTTAGATTTTATGATGAATATGCATTTAAAAAACTAGAAGTCAGCTGGATAATTCAATGAATGTAGATTTTTCCCACATTGTCATATTTCAGTACAATTCACAGCTGTATAAATAATGCCATTCATAAATAGAACTCAAGCAAATTCAATTCTGTTTCTATTAATGTGAAATGTGCTAAACTTTTCCACTTTTGTTTGCCTAAAGAACATGTATGTCTTGGCACACAAAAGCTCTCTTGTGTTCATATATAATTGTAAAAAAAAAAAAAAAAGTTAACCACCACCTCAAAATCCTAAGGGCACCAAGCAATCATCTTTCCAAAGAGGTCTATATTTTCAGACATGACGTGTGTTACTGATTGTGGAACAAAATCCACTGTATAATTTCTGCGGTTGTCTAAAACTGACAAAGCAGCTGGGAGAAAAAACGTACTGGTTGCAGTTCCCCACATTTTCTTTCTTCTAGCTCTGAGGAATTCTTTTTGAGAGTATACACAACACAATCCAAAAAGAGGGACTTTTTTGAATGAAGCATGTTCTGTCTTAAGCAAGTTCTAAAGTGATCCAAATGTGAAGCTTTAGAATATGATGATACCTACTCCATGGAGGCCTGACAGTAAGTCATGTAATACATCGATGATTTTATGGGTTTCTCTGTTAGTAATTCCAGATGGCGTGTCTGTGCTCCGGCTGTGCACTCTAGGTAAATCATCTCACTCACAAGCAACAGATATCCAGAAGCGCTTTAATTGGAAACACTTTTTTTTTTTTTTACCAGTTATTTGTTACCTTTAATACAATCTCATTTAAGAACATGGAGCCCCTTGTTATTGATAATACTGAGCTCTTTTTCAGGAGAGCAGATTTTAGAGGATATGTGCTGCCTGATCAATGTTTTCTGAGAATTTGTGTGTTCCTTATATTTGTGGTTCAGTCTTAAGAAATGCTGCTATAGCATCTTCTGCACCTCTCAACACCACCTTCTTGCCAACTCTTATTCTGGACTAAAAGGACTTCAAAAGAAAAGCATGTTTGCCACAGTTGAAAAATGATTGCTGTTAATGCCAGGGTCTTAGTATCAGCTCTTCAAACCACCATCATTAATCTTAATTAGAAAACTAAAGCAAACGTTTTTTACCATTTGCAATTAATATGGGACCCAATTTGAATCAGATTCCAAACAGAACTCACTGTCTGCCTGTGTTGGAAAGTGTGTTTTATACCTGCCGGTACCAATATTGTTTTAGCAACCAAGGAAAGAACAGAGCACTGACTGACAGAATAATCTGTGTCGACCATAAGCATCAATCTTACTTAGAAGGTCAAGCTGAACTTTGTCAAAGAAGAAAGATATAGGAAAAAAAAAGTTTACTTCAAGGCTACACAGAAGTATCAAAACACAGAGGTTCATCTTAGAATTTCTCCCCCTGAGGAGGCAGCAGATATGGCCATTCATAACAAAGACCTTATCTTTTGTTCTTTCTGATATTATTCCACATTGAGAGAAACATGTGACAGGTGAGCTCTTCACAGGAAAATTGGGAAATCTACTCGTGCTACCCTGCATGGAAATGATTTTTTTAATTATATAAAATAGTAAGTTGAAAGTACTATTTATAAATAAAAATCTCTAAATATTTAGAGAGATATTTAGATATAATTTTGGGATATTACCTCCGACTTTGTAAACACTTCAAGTCACTTTAAAATTTAATTGAATTTCACTGAATAACTAAATCAGAAATAACTCTAAGGAGATATTGACCTAAACTACTTATTATAGAAGAACCACAGTTTATCTCATGTTCAAATTGAACCTTTTAACACCTATGAGCTCCCCCTTTTCTTTTCTTTTCTTTTTCTTTTTCATTTTGTTTTGAGAGGAAGTCTTGCTCTGTTGCCCAGGCTGGAGTGCAGTGGCATGATCTCGGCTTACTGCAACCTCAGCTTTCCCGGTTCAAGTGATTTCTCCTGCCTCAGCCTCCTGAGTAGCTGGGACTACAGGCATGGGCCACCACGCCCAGCTAATTTTTTTTTTTTTTTTTTTCAGTAGAGATGGGGTTTCTCCAACTTGACTAGGCTAGACTTGATCTCCTGACCTCGTAATCCACCCTCTGTGGCCTCTCAAAGTGCTGGGATTACAGGCATAAGCCACCATGCCTGGCCTTCTCTTTTCTTTCTAAAGGTCTGTAAATGAGGGCTGTGAGTTTGAGGACTTTTCTGTAGTATAGTGGTTGGCGGAAAACCAAGCTTTGGTGCTTGGAGCCTAAATACAAATTTTCTGGTATTAAGAATACTTTATTTTTAAAACTTTTACCAACTGCTATAGTAAACTGATATTTGTATCCATGTAAATAAACACATATAAACATATAAATATTCATAAGCAATTCTATTGTTTTATAAATATAACAATTTTATTGTTATATAAATATAAATAAACGTGTTTACACACAAGTTTACTCTCTATAGTATATATATATATAAACTATAAACTGATATGTATCAATTTACTATATATTAGTATTTACATGTGTATAAATATTGGTTTATCATAGCAATGTATCTATCTATCTACTTGTGTTACTTGTCTTTATACATTTTTCAAATGTGGAAAGAGAAGGATAAGAAAAAGTATATAATAGCAGGCAAATCAGGGCTAAAATTCTTGGTTTTCTCAGTATTTAGGTTTTAGTAAATTAATAACTAACCTGCCTTTCAGCTTTAACACCTTCTTGTAAACAAAGCTAAAATTTATATTTGAGTGTTTGACCCAGTTGTATGTGGCTGGGGTAGAGAGGTGTGACTGCTAAGGATTACCCTAAAAGTCTTAGGAATTTCTGACGCTAGTTTGTGGCTAACCAAACTTTGGTGTCTTGATCTTATCAAATGAGGAATACAAGGTATTAATATGGTTGAAGATGGATGTTGTATATGTGAGAATTCATTATAGTAATTTCTATGTTTGTATCCATATTTGAAAATATTAGTAATGCAATATTAACAAAAGAAACATGGCCCAGGAATATTGATGGACATAAGGATAAAATGAAACTGAAACTGAAACACGACATCTCGCTCTGTTGACGTAAAAATATACCCCGATATATAAACCCTTTCCTCAGAGTATATCCTTATCATTCCCTTTCAACCCAGAAACTTTTTCCAAACAAAGGGAGTTCAATTTCTCCCACCACTAAATACTTTGATAATATCAGAATTGAGAGATTTTGACAACTGTGAAGAATTTTGGTCTCTCAAAGAGTATTCACCCTCGCCTTGTCAATTTCAGCATGGGAATGCTGTATTTCTCAGACTTTTATATAATATGGTTTTGTGTGTGTATACAAGTGACTTTTTAATGTTAGATGTTCAGCTATCAGAATTTCTATTAAAATAGTTCTATTCTGGCTCTGAAAGATCTTGGATGAATTAACATGGGGATCATTTATGTAGACAATATTCATTATTCTTATTTAGAAAGTCATATTGCTGATGGCCATGAAAGGGTTTTATTTTGTTTCTGAATTTTCAGTTGGCAACTAAATAAAAAACCCATTTTCAATAACTGCCAGTAAATAGCTCACATATTTCTATGCTTCATTTTCTTCAGCTAGCCTATAAAGTTTAAGTGTGAGAAAGCTACAGAATAATCTTCTCTTGCAAAGGGCATCAGTAGACACCTAGTTGGTATTTTCTTATCACCGCATGTTTCTCACTAAATACAGCATTGTCTTTATCTTCTTATCTCTAGTTATAAACTCCTTCATTAAAACATGAGGGGATTTGTACTAGTAAACATGATGAATTGAGAAATGTCTTTGAAATCTGTAGTTTAGTGAATAACTCCAGCAGCAGGCGAACACTTTGTAATAAATTTGAAAATACTTTAACTGTGGAACATATTACCATCTGCTTTCAGTGTGGTTTTTTTTTAAGGCTTGGAATCCATAAGGTTTTAAAATGGAAAAGAAGAATGTCACAGAAAAAATTTTTTGGCAGTCCCAGTGGTAATCCCTGTAGTGTGTTTAGTGCCACATGTTGAAAGACACTAACGCCTAACTGCCTATTGTGGCAAGATGTACATTTTTCCTATTTGTTGGAGTCCCCCCTTAGAATCAATATTATTTTTTCTTTATCAGAATAGGGAACAGATCCAATTTACTAAAATACAGAATGAATTTGGAACAGTAATATATTTTGAAGATATGAAATACCTAGTTCAATATTTCTTGATGAACACATTAGTAAATTGATTCACAAGCCTAATTACCCTGCCATTTAAGATCTTTCAACATATAGTGTTTCTGGCCCAAGAAGCGAGTGACCATTTTTCATATTGAACACAATATAGTGACATTAATTTTGCCATCTCTCCATCAGTGCATTAATTCTGTCAGATCTGGTATTAAGGTTTATAAATAGAAGCCTCAAAATTTTGGGTAAAAAATATGTAATCTAAAAAATACATTATAAATTACATCCAACTTCTGGGTTAGAGGCAAAATGCCTAGAAAACTCTTAAGTAAAATTTAAAAACTGTGATTATACACTTAGAAAATAGTTTTTATTAATTCAAGGAAAATATCTTCTTATAAATTCTAAATATTGGCATTGATCTCTGGGAAATATGTACGAAACAACATGAAGAAAAACAAAATAATTATTTTCACACAATTTTCTAATAAATATAAAGAGAGGGATAGCAGCAACTTTAGACCAAACAGGATACCAAAATCTAAAACTGTAAAATAAGAGCATCCTAGGAAGTCACAGTAATGTATACCTAATTGTTTTGAGTTAAAATAATACTCAACATCTTTTAGAATTCTCAATCTTGGGAGATAAACATGTTCAGGTTTGTAATATTCATTGTATGATATTTCTACATACCACTAGAGGCCACACAACTCCAAAAAGGAATGAATGATTACATGGCCTGCTAATCAAAGCCTGAAAGAAGATAGAGAGCTAAGTGGAAAAATTTATCATTGTCTGTATAGCAAGACTTTATATCACGGGCCTTTCCCTGGAAGAGTTTAGATTGTCCCTGTGACGCCACTAGAACTTGGAGACTTTTTACTGCTCTCTTTATCTGCAGCATATTCTTATTCTACCACCAGAATATATGAGATGTGTTTGCATGCACAGCACATGAACACTTGAATGAAATATACCTCTGAACTTTCTGAATTCTCTAATAGAAAGTTGTTAGAAAAAGATATACAGTCATAATTTAGAATGCTAAACATTTGCTTTCTTTCCTGTTAGAGAGAATTTTTAAATAACAATGTTTACTTTTGTAACAAAAATATGACATTTTCTTTATGTGTCAAACTTTACATGATATCCACACAATTTTATAATAATTTGGTAAACATCCATGGAAACGAGCTGCCTCCTTCTTCTACAAGCCCTCCTCCTCCCAGATGATCTGAGAATAAGCGTGGGAATACATGTTTCATTGCCGGTAAACAGACCAGTCTTCTGGATCTCTTCTTACATCCTAAGTAAAATTAGATGTAGCATTTTCAGCCTGGTTTCTAAATGTTTTGTCTACCAGCCGGCAGCTCGTCACCTTGAGCAGACTTAACCAATTAGTTTACTTCTCTGGTTCTTGGCTAGACTTGAATCAGGTGAAGTTTTAATACCATCTCAGCAAAAATTTAAACTGTGACCTTTATGGTGAGTAAGTATTGTCCAGGCTCTGGAAATTTATTTTGTGAAAAACTGGTAGCACCTGTGCTACGTTTTATGGAAGACATAATAATGTTAGCGAGCATTTCACTAAGTGCCTTTACTCTGGGAACCTCTGTTTTCCTGATGAAGAAACACAATTTTCATTCTTTTTCACCTAGAGAAAGTGTGAGACAGAGAGGTTAAATGGCATTGTGATAGCAAACTAATATCTCAGGTAAAAGGTCCCATGATTTTTACACTGTAACCTTTTATACCGACAATTTATAAAATATATTATTTCAGAATTAATAGATCAAAGTTCTAAAGGCTTTCTCTAATATTCAGAACAATGTAGAGATTGCTCAGGGGATATAAAAACATCTAAAGGACAGTTATTTCTTCCAAAAAGCTAACAATCTAGATATAAACCTACAAATATAACTTCAATAGCAATCCAACTATATCTGTTTGCAGTAATATATCAGACAGAGTTAAAATAAAAGGCTGGTCAAGGATATGAGGTTAACACTAGAAAAATAAGTAAACAGAGTGAATTCTCTTAAAGAATAATTCAAAGCATAAAATATTAAACCAAAAAAGGAATGTTTACCTGATATCAATAAAAGTGAATACAATCTTCAATGAAGCTGAAAAATTATTAATATTTTTCCTTGAAACAAGCTTCATGACACATAAAAATGATGCAAACAATGAAACACAAATAAAGAGTTTGGTGGGATTCTTTAAAGCATCGTCAATATTTTAAAAACCAAAGGAATTTTAAAAAGAGGTATATTGATTATTTTTGTCATATAAATAATTTTTTAATGTAAGTATGTTTATATATGTCTATACAAAGCCTTCAAATATATCTATATTATATTTAGAGAAAAAATTTATCTATCACCAAATAATGGTAGAGAAAATAATCAATAAATCCCAAAATACAGATGTCTTTGTTTCAACAATATTAAAAAATAACTGTAAATTAATAAAAGCTTTAAATAATGCTAATCCTTAGTATTGACAAAAATTACCATGCAGAATAACCCTTACATGAAGATTTATATAACTGGACAGATATATAATATTCACGCATAGCCATGCTTAATATTTTAAATGTGTCAAACTACCTAAATCTAGACTCAAACTACCTCAAACAAGCGTCTTGAAACAATAAACTGTTTCTAAAACATACATGCAAGTACAAAGGATCAAAAGCACAAAACTTCTAAGAGAAAGAAAAGAGGGAAGAAAAGCAGATAAGCCTTTTATAAAACCAAAAGGTTAACACGTGTTGGGTCATTCAAAGATAGGCAATCACAATAGAAGCAATAGGGAATTACGAAATAGACCTCATTCTTACAAGGAACTTTGCTGTATGACAGATATGGCATGGCAGGTTTTGGGCCAAAGAAGTGACTATTCCATAAAAAGAGTTGCAAAATGTGGATTTCATTAACTAGAAAAAAGGCAGCAACCATACAAATGTGACTATATAAAAATTAAGAACTTTACGTCATGAAAATGCATTTTGGAGAAAGTGAAAGAGAAAACATAAACGGACATAAAATAGTTGCAACGAATGTAGACAACAAAGCATTCATTTCAAAATATATGAGAACTGTCATGGAACAATCAGAAAACAAGTAAAAAGAATAGAAACCATATTCTAACATAATCAGGTATTTTGTAAGAAAAGTAATACAAATGGCCAATAAAGATATGAAGATGCCCTGAACTCATTAGTAAGAATAAAAGTATAATGCAAGATAGCAATGCAATTCTATTTCAGTCCCATTCAATAGGCAGAAATTAAATCTGACCATACTGAATTTTACAGATGATGTGGATCACAGAGGTCAATTATGCTGGCAGGAGCATAAATTGGAACAATCAGCATGGAAAACAATTTGGCATTGTCTTGTAAAAATGAGCTTTTGCTTCCCTTATAACCCTAATAGTTAAACTCCTAAGTATTTATCCAAGAGAAACTGTTTCAGAAGTCTACAAGGAGCATGTACAATTAAGGTTCAGAAAAGTATTTTTTTGAAGGAAGAAAACTTAAAACGTCATGAATCCCATGAATATGACAAATACATAAATACATTGCATTACAATCATGCAATAGAATATGCATCAGGAAACATAATGAATTACAGTTATGTGTAATAACATTGACAATCTTATAATAGTATTGGATGGAAGGTCACATGCAGTATGATCACCTTCATATAAAGTTTGAAAATAGGTAATATGTAAAAGTATGTTGTTCAGTTGCATGTAAATAAATACACAAATGCACATACACATATTGAGAAGAAGGGGAGTTGAATCGAAAAGGAGCACATAGAAGAAAATCCCACATAAGTTAATGGTGATCATTTAACTATTGTGTCACATGCTGAGTTCTCATATGTTCACTACATTCTTAAAAGTAAATAAAAGAAGGCTAATGATACCAATGTATTGTGACTGAAAGATCTGATTAATTCAATCATCTATGCCTTGGATCTTCTAAAAGTAATGTATGGTTTAAAGAGGAAAAGAAAAATATTAATCCAACCTGTTTAATAAATAATACATGTGAACATTGCATTTTGAAACTTTTCAAATATACCAAATAATTCATATTATTATTGAAAACAAAAAATCCAGAAAGAGAAAACTACAAATTCTATTACACTATTTGAAACAGCATACAAAAACAATCTTGAGGAAAAAAATAAAAGCAGAGACTGACAAATTGAAAAAAATAGAAGCATAGAATTAATTCAATTTAATCCCTGTATCATTGGCTACACACACACATCAAAGAGAGAGAAAACACAAAATATGTTAAAATATATTAGGTATGAGAAGAAGGTATATATCCGAAGTTTAATATACATTTAACTGCTATTTGGATTATTATTTTAAAATCTCACTTAAATGGATCTATATCTGAGCAAATACAAATTATTCACATTTTTTTAAATGGGTAACTGACAAATTCTCAAAGCATTTCAGCTATGAAAAAAATCATCATACTGTGTGAACAACTGCAGAAAACATAAAATAATAAATTCTCATTTTTTTCAAACTAGCAAAATTCTTCTCTTAACCATTTCTAAAACACATAAAAAGAAAATGACAGGTAAATCCTAATATATATTCAAAATTTGTAAAAAATATTAACAATACAGTTCAGTGATACATTGTAGAAATAATAACTAAAATTAGTTCTAATATGACGAAGGTGATTTAATATTTGAGAATAGGTAATACAAAGTAAGTCATTCCAAATAAAACTTTGTAAACTTATTTATATTTTTGTAATGACATTTTAGAAGATTTCAATTCTTATGTAATTAAAAATTTAGTTATTTAAGGTTAAGAGGGAGTCCATGAATATAATGAATAATAAATGAGCTTCATCATTGTTCATTTTAATTCAAATTAATAATAAAATGATTTTACTTTCCTTTATCAGAAGCATTCATAATTGTTCTGGCAATTCTGATTAGTGAATGTTGAAACCGAATTAGAGTTCTGTTTCTAATTATTTCAAGGAAAAAGATGAGTTTGAAGACATCCTATCTAAAACTTTATGTAATATATATATAATAGATATATAGGTAATATATAGATATCTATTATATCTGATAGATATATAGACATTGCATAAAACCTTAAAGAGTCAGTCAATACTTGTGTTTTATATAAGTTCAGTATTTTTTTTACTATGAAGTAAATACTCTAAATAAATTATGTCATCAATCAAAAATAGAAAACTGATTTCATTTACAATCTCTCCTCCAAAAAGTAAAAAAAAAAATGACATGGAAATAATTATTTAAAAAACTAATTATATAATAATAAAAAATTCCAAAAATTTTAGTTATCAATTAAATTTAAATATATGGATAATCACAATTTAACCCTAGATTTTATAAAATGAATTTTTTCTAAATATTTTATTAATTTACACAAAACACATTAAAACTCCATAGTACTGATTTTGTCTCTTGCTAAAATTTTTGCCAAGTTATCTGGAAAAATTAATTTCTAGGAATAATTATGAAAAAATAAAGCTCATTGTCTAAAATATTGTGCTGAGGAAAAGATGATTTCTTATAAACAGTCATATTGGATTTTCTTCTTATCTTATATCTCAAAGTAAATTTTAGGTTGATAAAGTATCAAAGTTATAAAACGAAAATAAAAATAGAAAACTGAATAAAATGTAGGTAAATATTGAACTGATTTATGGATAAGAAATAAAATGAAATGATTAAAGATACAACACAAATTTAATATATTGCTAAATAATTGGTGTTAAAGAACATTACTAAAATTAAATGTAAATGAAGAACTAGGAACATTATAAGGAATGCAGCTAAAAACTGGTATCTTCAATCTATCAAAAAACATTGTAATAACAAACAGTGGATGTGAAAAGACAACATAAGGACTATGACTAGAAAATGACAATTTAAAATATTTAATTTTAATTATAAATGCTATTTAAGTCAAATTGATTTATTAATAATAAAACAGGAAAATGCAGGAAAGTTAAAAATAATTAGGACATGGATGAAACTGGAAACCATCATTCTCAGCAAGCTGACACAAGAACAGAAAACCAAACACCGAATGTTCTCACACATAAGTGGGTGTTGAACAATGAGAACACATGGACACGGGGAGGGGAACATCACACACCAGGGCCGGGGGGTAGGGGCGCAGGAATAGCAAGGGGTGGGGGGATTGGGGATGGACAGCATTAGGAGAAATACCTAACGTAGATGACAGGGCAATGGATCCAGCAAACCACCACCATGGCACATATATACCTATGTAACAAACCTGCAAAATCTGCACATGTACCCCAGAACTTAAAGTATAATAAATAAAATTTTTAAAAATAGAATAATACTAATAAAAAAACAAAGAAAATTCATACATGATGAAAGATATCACAAACTAAAGAAGGATTAGGAGAAAAAAATAATAACAGTAGGATAAACAGTGAATTTCACTTTTAATGAAAGAATAAATGAAGACAATCTCTCTGTAAAGCAATTATTATCTTAAATTATTATTCTTTGAAATAGTAATTTTTTTTACAGTACACATAGTCTTTATTAGCATTATATTACAGATATTATTCCTTTAAACTGATTTCTTATATTATGAAGGTATTTCCAAATATACTCCCATGGTGACTTATGTTCAATAGTATCCATTTGCTGTAGCCTGTGGAGAAATAGTAATTTTTAGAATCAGTTCCTAAAAATAATCAGTGACACAAAGTTTTATATATAGGATAAATATGTTCATTGAAATATGATTGACAGCAAAAAAACTTAGAAACAAATGAAATGTGAACTATGATCATTGAATTATAGCCCTAAAATGAATATTAATCATTAAAATGACATTTTAAACTTTTCAGAGGAATCATTTAATTATTTTATACAGACTAATATGTAAACATTATTTTAAGAAGTAAGGAAAAGAGTCAAATAAAATAACCAGAATATGTCTCTATCCAGAAATAACACATTTGGAGCATATAATTATTGGTCTTTTAATACATAGATTTATACAAATTCTTCGAGTTCATTACTTTCTGAGAAAATTTTTGTTTTGCTGTTATACGTAAGCCAAAAAAAGTCGTTTATAGTATTCTTGTGTTATAATATATTCTCCTCAGATCTGTAGATAATTCGGTCACTTGTGTCTGCAATTTGTTATGAAAAAAGTCTATGGCCAATAATGACCAAGTCTACCCCCTCATCTCCATGAATTACTTGATATTTTCTTCATGGACCCTGAAGAATTTTTCATTTTTCAGCTTCAATAGTATAATCGCAACATATTTCCATGTCGTTTTTTTTTTTTTTTTTTTGAGACAGAATCTCACTCTGTCACCAGGCTGGAGTGCAGTGGCACGATCTCAGCTCACTGCAACTTTTGCCTCCCAGATTCAAGTGATTCTCCTGCCTCAGCCTCCTGAGTAGCTGGGACTACGGGTGTGCGCCACCATGCCCAGATAATTTTTGTACTTTTAGTAGAGACGGGTTTTCACCATGTTGGCCAGGATGGTCTCAATCTCTTGACCTCCTGATCCTCCCGCCTCAGCCTCCCAAAGTGTTGGGATTACAGGCATGAGCCACCGAGCCTTGCCTATACATCATATTTTTTAAAAATGCAGTGTACCATTTTAATATTCATATATACTTTTATTTCAATGTTTGTTTCATTTGTTGGATTATCTGCTTTTTCCAAGTGGAAGCCCTATTTACATAGATGCTATGATTTTTTTCAGGCATGGCTAGTTGAACACAATTTTTCTAATTTAGTTTTATTTCTATAAGTTTTGTATTGATCCTTTTAACTATAAGCTCACTGTTTTTTCTCGATTGTGAGGCAGATACCATTTTTCCCTTTGTTTCTTCCATTGAGTTTCAGATTGGAGTCTTTAATATTAAAAAAAAAATGATGTACATTTCCTTTATCTCTTTCTGTGGTATGCTTGCTAATTTGCAATGCATTTTCTATTCATATTGTTCATGAATATGGTGAGCTATGCCAAAACCTTGTTCATTGTTGCATTCTGTGGATCAATTCTCCTTGACTCCATGAGTGCTCTATCTGAAAGCTATTTTCCTCCATATGCAAGTACCATTGTGATTTGAGATGTGACTTTTTGTCTCACTTTAAAGAAAGAGTTTTATGACAACTATTGTCTTTACTTGATATGGGGAGCACTGCTTAACTTTCATTTATTTGACACTATGAACCAGAGTTCTCTCTACTTAGGCAGTAGTATATCAGGATCCCGGGGGCAGAAGACTTGGGGCCTTGAATCATTCCCTACACTTCCACTTGCACCACTTGAAAATGACGAGGAGCTTTTGTTCTCTAAGGTTGGAACCTCTGCTTTTCCTAGACTTCCTAGTAACTATGTTTACCTGTTTATTTTCAAATTTGATACTATTGAGAAGTTTGGAGATTTTCTTGACTCACATTCTTGCTCAAAATGACATCGAGGTGTTATAACATAAACATTGATACAGTAGGTTTTATTTCTTAGCTTGGTCAAACTTTTTTTAAAGATTATGACATGAAATTTTACTTCTAAATTTGCTTAAAGCTGTTGGAGATTTTTGCTTGGTTGTTACTTTTTTAAATTTTATCTAATACTGAGGGAAGTAGATTTTGTAATTCTGCTTTATTACCAAGAAATCTCCTTTTAAATATGATACTTTTTTTGGAAAAAAAGGACAACCACGTAAACATGAAATACCTATTTCTAAAACAAATAAATGTTTTAAAAAAGAAATGTAAAAGAATGAGTAATTTCTTTTAACTATTGTTTTTTAATTTCCCCTGCTTTTGAAGTAATTCTTATGAATATTTGGAGGGTCTAAGAAAAAAACTGCATTATTTTGGAAATATGCAAAAAATTCTCAATCATGAAAGAATGAAATTTAAAATATAATATTGATATTTTACAGTGTTTAATTACATTTTTTAGGTTAGTGTGTAAAATGTCCAATTGGCAGAACGTTGTATGAAGTCTTTTAAATATATAATGTAAAGGAAGTTTGAACACAATAATATGCAAATATGGGAACTTCTGAGGAATAGACAGAGGTTTAGCTTCAAATTAGTATTTTAAAATAAAAATATATTCAACTGTATATCTAGCACTTTCCAGTGGAAACCGATTCTAGGAAATCTCCCTTATTTCCTGAGCCTGGGCACCTGAGGATTTTGGTGTGAGTCCTTTTCCTGCAGCAACTGCGATGACTCCTTCAGCCACTGTGATGATCAGATTTCTGGTTTCCACAGACCAAACCTACTTTGAAATCAGCTTCAGGGCTGATACAGTATTACCAACATTTGTCAAAGTTCCAACAATAAAACAATAATAACTGTAGCCTCTTCTCATTAGATCCTAAAAAAAAAAAGATTGTATAGCAAACAACACCCCCCCCCCCCCCAAATATCTATAGGCTCTGAGACAAAAGAGACAATTTCCACAGTTTGTTTCCTTCTATTAAAATTGTTTGAAACAGAACACATTAGCGATCTTCCAAGAAATTTAGAGGGTTAAAATTTCAATGTTCAATAGTGAAATACTGGTTTAAGATTAAAGTGATGCTAATTGTAAGTTTTGGAGTTGTGATTGCTGAAAAACCAATAATTTTGTCTCAAACTGTTGGATGATAGAATAACCATAGTAGAAAGCACAGGGCTGTGGAGTGCTTTGTTCTAATATGAGGTATATTATATATAGCACATCCTTTTTCACATTAGGAGGTGAGATGTGTATATTTCACTTAATTGGAAACATCCTTCCCCCTAGAAAAGGTGATTCATAAAGTCCTATTGGAGAGGGCACACTCACAATTCAAGATATAAAATGGACTCATACAGTCACAAAACATTGAGGAACTGAACCTACTGCAGGCAAATGACTTCAATTCATTACAAAATGAAATTTAGGACTGGACTATTTCATTCTGGATTGCTTTTTGCAACCTCGTAATCTGTTTAATGGAAGTAATTTGTTAATAAAACAGTGGTAAAGAAACAGAAGTATCTGTTTACAGCAGTTACGTTATAGTTCTTGTGCTTATGCCTGCTTTCATTATTCATAGAGAAAGGTACACAAGGTAGTCTGGTGTATATCAGTAATAGAAAAACACTTACAGGATGATGGGAAAGGACATCATCAGTAGAGTATAATGTCTGTATTCGGAATCATTATTGCCCCCTTTGGAGTGTTTTTTCAACCTTAAAGGCAATAGATCTTGAAGCAAGCTAAAAGCTACAATAAAAACATATTTTATCTTTAGACCTTTAAACAATATCTCTTTGATCTAAATGGTCTCTCTGCTTCAGCAATTACCACTTAAGTTTTTCTCATTTCTTCACTTGGGAGCACATATATTTAAGTCTGAACCAATAGTAAAATTCTAGAAACAAAACGCTTTTTCAAAAATAGATGAACTTTTTTTCTCTTTATCTGTGGAAGATTATTATTTTTTCTGTTTAACCACATTTATTGATAACATATTTGGGTTATTTCTGTAATCTGCATGAAACCTTTAGATCCCTTAATAAAAACAGGGAGAAGACAAACAATCGTAATCCCCTCAAACTAAAATGGCAACAATTTTTTAAAAGTTCATTGAATAAAATAGTAAGATTTTTTGATAATCTGTGAATAAAATGACCAGTTATATTATTTCAGTTCTGAATGAGCTGATTTCTTATTTTAGTTAGTTTTAATAATGAATTGCAAATAGAATCTTTAAAAAGATATTTACTATGTAAAATATAATTTTAATTGGGTAAATTGCTGAATATGTGTTATGACATAGAATACTGTATAAAGAAAAGAATGTCTAAAATGAAAATTTTCAACTACGCTATGAACAAAAATCCCTTTAAAATACAATTTATGTTTTAATACCTTATAATATCATGTATAAAAACTGCATTCTTGGGCCGGGTGTGGTGGCTCATGCCTGTAATCCCAGCACTTTGGGAGGTCGAGGCGGGTCGGGTGGATCATGAGGTCATGAGATCAAGACCATCGTGGCCAACAAGGTGAAACTCTGTCCCTACTACAACATAAAAAATTAGCCAGGTATGGTGAAATGTGCTTGTAATCCCAAAAACTTGGGAGCCTGAGGCAGAGGAATCACTTGAATCTGGGAGGTAGAGGTTGCAGTGAGCCCAGATCGTCCCACTACCCTCCAGCCTGGTGACAGAGCAAGACTCTGTTTTTAAAAAAATAACCTGCATTCTTTGTAAATTTGCTTAAAGCTGTTGATAATTGTTACAAAGGGGTGAGAAAAGCTTTATTCAGAATATCAAAATAAATTATATTAAATAATACTGGGGAAAAAACAAAATTTTAATTATAAGATGAATAAGTTATAGAGAATCTAATGTACAGTATAGTATTTATAGTTAATAGTATTGTATTGTTCACGTAAAATTTGATGAGAGCAGATTTTCTTTACCTCCATCCCCCACATGCAAAATGATAACTATGGGTGGTTATGGGTGATGGCAGATGTGTAAATTAATTTTATTGTGGTCATTACACAATGTATACATATATGAAGTCCTCACATTTTACACTTTGAATATATACAATCTTTATATGTCAATTGTAAAGCTGGAAAAAGACTTGGGTGGAATCCTCTGATTTAAATCAGTTAAAACATTATTTTAAAAGACTGATAGTTTTTTTTTAATTTATGAAATAATATATATGGTCTAAAAATTAGATGGGAATTTAAAATTCCAACGTTATTTTCAAATTAAGGATTTTCTGTGTAGTAGCATGTGACCGACCTGCCAATTATTGCATTGCTAAATATGGGCCATATGTAAATCTTAACTCCATCACACTTCATAGCTAGTGATGTTACATAAACCATTTGAGGTAATTTCTTCATAAGTAAAATGGAAATAAGGATAATTTCTACCATATATGGATTTGCATTATTAAAGGAGATTATATAACGAAGCACAGACTGGACTAGACGCAACATTTAATGACATTAGCTCATCATTAGCAGATGTTTGAAGAGAGAGAACTCACCAGTTACAATGGTGCTTGTTGGGCTGTGCTGGTGGAATGAAACTCAGAATAAGGGAAGGCAGATTTTATGTGCCCATTCGAATTAACTTTCCTTGGACTGGTTCTATCAGATTTTAAAACAAACCATAAGTTTGCAATACTTAACATATGTCATTCAATTCCTAAGTGTTACACCTGATGTGATTTCTGATCTTAGTACTCACCATGTCATAGACAGGAATAGACACAGAACTATATCCATGTAAAGGGAGAGGGCATTTACCTACAGAAGATGATAGAAATTTCTTATGAGCCTTGCACAAAATCTGCCAAATGCATGTGAATGCATTTGCCTATTCAAATCTTCTGTGCTGATAGCTCTGTGCAAGAGCAGCTACGTACTTCGTAGGGCTCAGTGCATAATGACAATGCCAGGCTCCTCTTTAAGTGGTAGAAAGCAAGTACTAGGAAACGTACTAAAATATAAAAATTATTTCTTTCTTCTGCAGTCTCTCTTAACCTGAAATATAAAAATTATAGATATACATATGTGTATATATATATATATATGTTTAATTTACTATTTAATCGAATTCCTCTTCAGACTTGGGGATACCTGTGGGGCCGTTGCAGATACTCCCAGGCAACTGAGAGCCCTGTCCCATAACTAAGCAGGCTTGCATGGGGCCCCAGTTTCTAAGTCCCTCTCCCCCCAAGCTGCCAGACCAACAGACTGTTTTATAGAGGACAGGGACATCAAGCCCAGGCCACAATCTAAATGGACTAACAACTCAGGTGGACTAACAACTCCAAAGCATATTCGACTTCTGCTCTGGTGGGTGAGCACTAGCTAAACAGATCAGGAGTGGGTAAAGAATGACCTCCACCAAATCCCGTTGTGCCCTTCTCCAAGACTCCACAGGGTGGGCACACCTTACCCACCCTCCAGACAGTCCTGCTTAGGCTCCAGCTGGTGACCCAGGACACCAGCAGTCTCTGGGAAGGAGAGGGGGAAGGAGAGAACAAGAATATGTCCAGAGGAAGTGGAGGGAGATGGGATTGCTGGTGAGCAGAGGTTCCAAGTCCTTGTGGGTATGCTCTGTTTTCTAAAGAGCTTCACTAGCAAAACACAAATCCAAAGATCAAGAAGTATTAGGATTTTCAAGATAGAGACGCCAAGCATTAAACCACAAGTGCTAGTGTTATATTTGAGGCGAGATTAAGGGACCAGCACCAAGACAAAAGTATGCCAAATAGCAGGGTTTATTAAGCCGGCGACCACGGAGGACTCGCGTCTCTCCAACCCGTGGCCCCGAATGGAGGGGGTTAAGACCTTTTATACCCGTAAGAATTACCTTGGGAGTCAGGGTGAGAGGTGGGGGTGGGGGTGAAGGGACACAGACATTTAGGGGTTTTCGTAAATCATCTCCCGGACAGAGGGGGAGTGAGCGGGGCTCCGGACATTCCAAGGGCTTGAGGACATCTTGCCCCCCTCGATTGTTACCTAAGTGGCTTACAGAAGTTAAGATAAGCGTTAGTTTGCACATCTTCTGGGCAGTATTGTAAATAACAGATCTTAGTTATTTATTACAGGGCACAGGGACCAGGATGGAATTAGCTTGGGCTGCTATTGTAGTCACAAAGGCTGACAATTCTGGCTGTTACTGATAAGAAAGGTAGATAGTTTGCAGAGCAAACTAGCAGTTTTAGGTACAGAAGCCAAAGGCCAGCAGTTATTGTGAGGAGAGTAGGGCAGCCATTACAACTTATTTTAAAACATAGCTTTGTTCTTTATAAAATGGCGTTGTTCAGGTTCTAACTCTAGGCCGGCTATAGCACACTAGCCCTTCTCTTCCCAGAGCCTTGACCTCTACCACTGTGCTTGTTGCAAGCCCATGAAGCCAGCACTCGTTCTGAAGGCAGTTGAAGGGGTGTGTGTGTGCGTGACAGATTGAGAGAGAGACAGAGACAGAGAGAGAGAGAGAGAGAGAGAGAGGAGGGGAGGAAAGGAAGGAACAAGGGACAGGGAAAGGGAAAGAAGAAACTCTTAGCATTTAGGATGTGCCTCACTGGAACATCAAGTAGTATTGAGATGTTGGTATTCATTTCAACCTAAATAATATGTTTGTTTTTAATTTTATATTTATGAATACAAATAAATCATAATCACCTCTGAGTAAGTATTCCTTGATAAACTGTCTTTGGAGTTGGGTGCATCCCTGACAGCAACCTGCCTTCCCAACATTCTAACACTGCTTTTCAGATAGACCCACAGGGAGATTTGTGTGCTTATTATCCAACTGATTTTCCTAACTGCCATCCTCACTGCCCTCATTGACTAATGTGACTAGATGCTTTTCCTCCTGTTTCCATAGATAGCCTATTAGGGTTCTCTGTGTGATTTAATTAAATACGTTTCTCCCCCAGAGTTCAGAGACAAAGTCAGAAAATACTTTTTGAAATTGAAACAATTAGGTATACACATAAAATACATGAAATTAAGTGGAACGATCTCAAGGACACTGTTTCTATTACTTTCCTCCTTAAAGAAATCCACTCATTCTCTCATTCCCCACGTGCTTAAATCTGGGAGTGAGAATAGAAATGTGTCTTCTGCTCTTGACCAAAAGCTGTTGCTTTGAATAGTCCATGTTGTTTTCTCATATTCCTCACTACTCTTAGCCAACACTTCCTTACATGCTTCTGAGAATTTGGCAGCTAACTTAGGATCTGCCTCCCTCTTTCAGGTCTCTCCTGTTATAGTGGGAGCCTCAAGGATCTGTTGGCAAGATGAACCCAGCACCTCAGCAATCTGATTTTCATGAGGAAAGCATGATGTTCATCCTATGTCAGCATCAGCCCACACCTAAAGTTACTTAGTAGAGCTAGTCATCACTGTCAACTCTTTCAGTTGTGAAATCTTAGAGTCAGTCCATTACTTGACTCTTACCCAAAACTTCCTGTGATTCTGAGTTCCTACTTCTCACCAGCTTACTCTTACTGCATCTGTTCATCCTACACTCATCCCAATTTCCAGTCCTGTGCCTTTTCTTCCTGACACAGCTAAGCCTTCATTCTTCTCTTTCTTCTCTCTTCCATCCTCGGCTCCTTGGACTGTCACCATAATCTTGCCTGTTTTCTCTTCCAGCACATACACTTGCAAGATTTCAACTTTGATTCCATTCACAACATCCGTCTCCGTTTCTGTGCCTTGCAAGTATCATAGTTTAAAAAAAACAAAAAACAAAAAAACTACCCGTCATTGAATTTTACTTCAGATTTACAGTTCAAATCTTCAAGCAAGCAAGACCTTCATTGTTCCTAGGATATATTGTTTGGCCATCAACAGGTTTTTTGCCCCTTCCCTGGATGTATGTTCTCACACTTTTGTCACTTTCCACGTGAACTTGATTCTATTTTAGCATTTCTTCAGCAAATAACCTCCCCCACATCTGTAATAACCGAGGGAGTTAGAAGGAAACGCCACGCTCTGAGTTCAAATTATGAGTCCTTTATTCAGCCAGCGACCGAGAATCAGCTAACACTCAATATCTCTCGGCCCTGAGGAAAGGGCTTGATTTACCTTTATACCTTGCTTTAGGTAGGGGAAGGGGAAAGCCTAGCTGAAGCAGAATTTTACAGAAGCAGAACAAGCAAGTTAGTAGGAGGAGGCTGGTAACCAGGGGGCAGGAGGTTCCCAGGATTGTTGGTTGCTAAGGGTATTTCCATACAATCACTAAGGTGGGTAGCAGGGGGAACTTTCCATACAATTAATCACCAAGGAAGCTATTTACAATAGCAGATAGACTTGCCAAGCAGGATGCGGGTACAATGGTTGCAGGTACTGTGAATAGTGTGAATCACTCTTAACAGTTCAAAGCTTTGAGTGCAGCGTGACCCAGTAATGCACCTGAGGGGCTGTGGCAGGGAGGGAGGGGCTTCAGAGAGCTTGTCAGGTTTGCAGCTAAGATGGCGTCAGTTAGGCTAACCCAGGTTAGGTTATGACAATCACAGAAAATAGAAATGTAGTTAGCAATAAAAACTATAATGTGTGGAAAAAAAACAGAGAGATAAATGGGATATTAGATACTGCAGATATTAGATACTAGAAAGCTAGAAGCGATTTGCCCACATCTCATATACTCATCCCGCCTTCCTCTTGAAACTGTGAAGGTATATGTGTCTGCACCAGTTCTGGTCTTTCCCCTTTCATACTCCTTGTGCATGAACAGAAGCGATGCCTGGTCTCTTTTTGGGAAATGTGCTTTTCTGTTTTTATCTTCAACACTGTCTTATAGTTTGGTCCTTTTCTTCCAGCAGATGAGAAATTGCTAGTTTCCCTCACCTTATCCATATGAGAAACAAAAACTTAATTCCCTACATCGTTATGCTCTCTAGCAACCTCTCTATCTCTAGTTTACAGTTAAACTTTTTTGAAAGAATATTCTATATGGCTATTATAGGTAGTCACAAACAAATTATAAGCAAACATTCACTTACACTTGATTACCAAACATACTGTAACTCAAGACCCCAAAGATGTTCTGAGGACACTGTCTCACTTTCTTTTCTTGTCCAGCTCTAACTTTTCTGAGGTATTTGGCATCATCAATTACTCTGTCTTCTTGATTCTACCTTAAGCCTTTGGTATTTGCCCTTCCATTTTTCTTCGTCTTCCTTCCATGACCACTACTGCTTTGTTCCTTTTATAGGATTTTCATTGTTTTTATTTTGGTTTTAATATGAAAGTACCCAGGTTTTCATCTTTATCTCATTTCTCTTTCTTCAATTTCTAGGTGAAATTATCTAAACACATGAATTTGCACTCCTACAAATGACCAAGATGGAGTAACAATGACAGGATATACCCTTATGCCTAAACAACTAAAACTATAGATGCAATCTATGAAACAATGATTTTCAAAACATCAGCATTAGACCTTGAATGGCACTGAGTCATGAGAGACAGTAAGTAAATGAGGTAGACACTGATTGCCCCAGCTTACTGACTTCAAGCCATTTCTAGGTTACAGTTCAGGAAGCAGATACCCAGGTAGACGCTAGCACACTCACTGAGTTGGGGAAATGGGGCTGAGAATCTGAAGACACCAAGACAGGTTGAGTTCATCCATCAGGATACTAGATAGGGGAGGTTCATAGATAGAGAACAGAGGAATTTGCAAGTTCTCCTCTAGTTTTCAGCAGAGTAGCAATCAGCAGATGTTTTCAAGGAAACTACTTGAGACAGTAAAAAGAAGCACCCAAATGGATTAGAAGAAACAATAGCTAGAGCTCTCACAAGAATAAGAAGAGTGAGCAGCTGCCCCTCAGCCAGACTGGACAGTTTTATAGTAGTTGTGCCATTAAAGAGAATACTCAGAAAGGTCTAAGTAGTGGGAAATAATTCTACCAAAAGTAAATTCTGCTTTAGACCTGAAAGAATCTCTTAACAAATAAGTTAATTGTATTCTAGAACAAAGCTCAAGAAAATTTACAGGAATACAAAATACAAAAATATTCATTACTCAACAAGGTGAAATTTATAGTACCTGTCAATCATTTAAAAAAACTGTAAGGTATGCAAAAGAGCAGAAAAATATGACCTACACAAAGAAAAACACCATTCAGTCAAAACCAACTCAAAATTGACATAGATACATAAGTATTAGGAACCAGGGACATTACAATTCTTATTTTAAAGGTATTAAATTTGTTATAAAAGATAGGAGAAATATTGAACATATTGAGTAGAAAAATGGAAAATCTAAAGATGACCCAAATGGAACTTTTAGAAATAAAAACTATGTGCATGTAAAGCTATCAAATACACCTTTACATTAAAAATATTTTACACTTACATACACAATGGGGTAATAGTGATAGACTGATAAAAATATAAACTTACAAATCATAAAATTGACAATATTTAAGTTTCATAATTTTATATAATGCAATAAATAATGCTTTTAGCATATATGTTTTTTGAGTATAATATTTTCTTGGCTTGTTTTTCTGCAAATTCATTTGTTAGGTTATCAACATTTGTATTTTTAGTGGCTTGATTTTCAATTGATATAATTGAAGCTGATGTCAATAGCCCTCGGCAAATCAAGATTGCAAATAATTTTTGATAACTGTAATTTAGAGAAAGCTCCTACTGATTCAACTGCTTCTGGAGCTGTTAAGAGTGTTTATAGGCTGTGACTGCTTAGAAAAAAAATTCTGATAAATTGTTTTAAAATATAGATTTCGATACATCTAGAGCTGATGATTCTTGAGGAACATATTTTTCTTAAAGTATATAATTCTTCACAGAAATTAATTGCTAGTAACTCTCAATTCATCTTCAAGTGCAAATTTATACAATGACTTTTTATTTTCTTCTTTGACATTTTCTTAACTTGTAAAGATTGTTCATTAAACCAAAAGTGATTTTATAATTTGTATATAATTCAAATGCCTGTTTATGCATTCTGCGGTTGTATCTTCAATTGCAGTTAAACGTAAATTTTAAAATTATCTTGTTAATAATTATTTAATTTGAAGCTATATATGAATATAATGTTCTTTACCATCAAATAAGATTGTCTTTAAATTTAATTTTTATTTATCTAAGTCTGTCAATATTTGCTTTGCAATGTCGCAGCAGTTTTAAAGACCAGAAATTCCACACTCTTTGAAAGATTCTAATAACTTCTCAATATATTTTATTGCAACGTCCAGTTGTATTCTTTTAGTTAGCTGTAATTTGCTGACAAAGTGTATTGTCTAAGTGTTAACAGTTTTAAATCTCAATCCCTGGAGTTAATATTTTTACAGATGCCAGTAGGCTAGGTTAGAGAAAAGAGCAAGCCACCCTCTATGCACTGCAGCCAGGAGGAGCCTTTCTTCTCTTGCTGGGCCATTGACATGGTGGTCTTTACTGCTATTTCTACTGACGCTGTTGCAGATAGATTTGTGTCCAAGTCCTGGCTGGGATTCCCCTTCAGAGCTTCTTGAGTCTTGGACTACTCTAGTAATATGGTAAGCCAAATCACATGTGCTAGATGCTGCTGAGTGTTATCTTCCATACCCAGGGATACGTTCCATTGCCCCATAGGACTTGATTTACAAACACAGATTCAAAGATAATAATTACGAATTTCAAGATAGCAACAGTGGAGCATTAAACTAAGGGTGGGGGTCCCTTTTGAAAATGAACCTTGTGGGACTGCCCCGATCACATGTCCCTAAAGTGATCAGTTATATTTACAGAGGTTGTTCAGGTTTAGGTGCTATTTGATGCAGAAGTTTTCTATCAGGCTGTCATTTTTTAAAATTTTCTGTCTTCTAACTTCTTTCATGTATTAGTTCCATCCTTTGACTAGCTTCTTGCATGGTTGCAAAAGTGGCTGTAGGTCTTCCGGGTCTCTTGCCTACATATTACACAGTACAGACAAAAGAGTGTTTCTTTTTATAATTCTCAAGTGTCCTGAGGTTTTCACCAGTTACTCATGTTTGGGTTACATCATTGTTTACTTAAGAGTTAGGCTATATGATTGGCTTAGTCAAAACTGTATGCTTCACCAGTACAATTAGTTTTCCTGGTGCCCAGCAAGGAAACTAAGGATTGTTGGGAAGTAGGATCCCCAGCAAGGAAACTAAGGATTGTTGGGAAGTAGGACTTGATCCTACTTCCCAACAATCCTTAGTTTCCTTGCTGGGCACCAGGAAATCACAAATGTGCACTACAGTATATTTCTTGAAATAATGACTGACTGGCTGGAATACTTGATTCTGAGAGAGGGCCTGTAAATATGCCTCTTGTTTCCAAAATCTTAACTGAAATTGTAGCTAATATTATATAAACTGCTGTCCAGATAATTACAGTATGGAAATTGTTAAAAAATATTGTGATAAGAAGGACACCGTTGACTTCTTAGGGATATAGGAAAGAAGTGTTTGGGGCTACACGTGCTGTGTTTTTGCTGTTGTTGTTGTTGTTGTTTGTTTTTCTTGGCACTGCTAGAGGAATAGATCTCAAAGGTTTGAATGACCAGTACTAATTCTGTTCTCAGTATATGTATCTCTAAGGATATACAGAATTAAATACTGGCTTGATATAACATGAGATAACATAATGTAAAAATTACACCAAATGGGCAAGGTCCAATGGCTCATACCTGTGTTCCCAGCATTTTGGGAGGCCGAGGCGGGAGGGTCATTTGAGGTCAGGAGTTCAAGACCAGCCTGGCCAATATGGCAAAACCCTGTCTCTACTAAAAATACAAAAATTATGTGGGTGTTGTGGTGCATGACTGTAATCCCAGCTACTGGGGAGGCTGAGACAGGAGAATCATTTGAACTCTGGAGGTGGAGGTAGCTGTTAGCTGAGATGGCCCACTGTACTCCAGCCTGGATGACAGAGTGAGACCCTTTCTCAAACAAACAAACAAAGACAAACAAACAAGTGAAAAAATTATACCAAATGTAAAAAAGTGTTTATATATTTATCTGGAACACATACATTGAATAGTAAAACCAGGCATTGAATGAAGAAAAAATTATTTATTTGATTATTAAATAATGTGACATACAATTTAATTAATTCCCAAGATATATATATATATTTTTTTTTACCGGGAAAGCCACTAACCCACCTTTGTGGGTTAAGTTATTCCTATAAAGTAAAGATTAAGGAAGGTTAAATTTTACCCTTTCAATTTATTCTTGGTTTGTGCATTCAATTAAAAAGACAATAAATTACTTACTGTTTGAATCTGGCAACTAACCATTATTTTTAATTGAAATGGTATTTTGCAAACTAAGCATGTAGTTACGCAAAAAGTGATGTTGATGTGCTGAAAGAAGTAAGCTATAAAACATGGTCATTATATGTTTTAACATGCTCAAATTTTTCAAGTTAACAGTTGGTATAATTGCTATGAATGTTATACCAAGTTCATCTATTTCTTGGACAAACTTAAAGAATAAAAGTGCAGTTTAAAGATGCTATCATTTTTTTTTAATTGGCAGGAATAATTAATATGAGGCTTAGTCTTTTAAACTTTTAAGTGTACAATAGAGTATTTTTGACTACAGGTATAGGTGTGTTGAAATTATTTATCTTGCTGAAATCAAAATTTTTTTGTCTATTGATAGTAATTCATCCTGTCCCCTCCCCCCACTCCCTGGAAATAACCATTTCACCCTTCGATTACATAAAATTGACAATTTTAGATACCACATATAAGGGGAATTATGTAGTATTTGCTTTGTGTGACTGGTTTATTCCATTTGGCATAATGTCTTTGTTTTATTCATGTTTCATGTTGTTGTATATTGTAGAATTTTCTTCTTTTTAAGGCTGAATAATGTTCCATCGCATATATATTCCACATTTTCTTTATTCATCCATCTGTTGATGAACATACGTCGTTTTCACATCTTGACTACTGTGAACATGGTTGCAGTAAATCTGGGAGCACTAATATCTCAACACCCTGATTTCAAACTATTCGAGTAAATACCAGAAGTGGTATTATTTGATCATACGGTAGTTCAATTTTTTAACTTTTGAAGCACTTTCATTGTGTTTTCTATGGAAGTTGCACCATTTTTCTTCCCACCATTAGTGTATGAAGCTTCTCTTTTCTCCACACCCTCACCAACACTTGTAATCTTTTGTCTTTTAGATAATAGTTATTCTTAGAGGTGTGAGGTGGTATCTCATTGTGATTTTGATTTGCATTTCTCTGATGATTAGTGATGTTGAGCATTTTCCCATGTACCTATTGGCTGTATTTCTTCTTTGTAAACATGTCTAACCAAGACTTTAGCTTTATTTGTTTTTTTATAGAGACAGGGTTTCACTGTGTTTCCCAGGATAGATTACAATGGTTAGTCACAGATGTGATTATAGCACATTGCAGCCTTAACCTCCTGGCCTCAAGAGATCTTTTTGCCTCAGCCTTCTGAGTAGCTGAAATTACAGGTATGCTACACCATGTCTGACTAGACAGATTTTATTGGGTAATTAAGTGTTTTTTTACTATTGAGTTGATGGAATTCCACATATATTTTGGAGATTGACCACTTCTTAGATACATAGTTTGCAAATATATTCTCTCGTTCTATAGGTTTCCTTTTCACTCTGATAATCTCCTATTATTGTGGTGGTGTTTGTTATCCTCTTCAGTTCCATCAATGCTTACTTCATATATTTAGGTGCTATGATATTCAGAGTATATATGTATTTATAATTCTTATATTTTCTTGATTAATTTATCCTTTTGTTATTAAATAATGACCTTTGTTTCTTTTCACAGTTTTTGACTTAAACTCTATTTTGTCTGATATAAGTATTGCTACCTCTGCTTTCTTTTAGCTTCTATTTTCATGGAATAGCTTTTTGCACCTTTTCTATGTATTTGTGTCTTCAAACTGAAATGAGTCTATTGTAGGCAGTATATAGATGGGTCTTCTTTTATATCTATTCTATGTCTTTTGACTGGACAATCTAATCCATTTACTTTCAAGGTAATTATTGATACATAACAGGTTTTGCTGATTGTTCTCTGATTGTAGATTCTGTGTTTCTTTTTTCTTTTACTGTACTCCTTTGTGAATTGACAATTTTCTGTAGTGGTGTGCTTTCTGTCTCTTGATTGTGTGTTCATCTACTATAGGTTTTTGCTTTGTGGTTACCACAAGGCTTATATAAAACATTTTATAGTTAGCCTATTTTAAGCTGATAACAACCTAACTTCAATCACATACAAAAACTGTACACTTTTACTCTACCTCTCTACATATTTTATGTGTTTGGTGTCACAATTTGTATCTCTTTATATTTCAAATCCATTTAAAAATAGTGCAGCTATAGTTATTATTATTTTTGTCTTTTAATCTTTATACTAGGGATATGATTTATTTATGCACCATCATGACAGTATTAGAGTGTTCTGAATTTGATTATATACTTATGCCAGTGAGTTTTATATGTTATATTTTTCATGTTATTAATTGGTGTCATTTTATTTCAACGAGAAGAACCCTACTTAGCATTTCACACAATGCAGGTCTATGATGATGAACTTCTCAGATTTTGTTTGTCTGTAAAAGTCATTATTTCTCCTTTATTTCTGAAGGATAGTTTTGCAGGCTAAAGTATTCTTGGTTGACAAGTTTGCCAGTCAGCCCTGTAAATAGTTAATCTCTCTTTTTCCTGGCTTGTAAATTTTCTGCTGAGAAGTCTACCGATAGCCTTGTGGAGTTGCCCTTATTGTAAGAAACCCCTTTTCTCGATGCTTTCAAGATTCCTCCTTTGTCTTCAATTTTTGACAGTTTGATTATGTGTTTTGGTGACTTTTTTTTTTAATTGAACTTGAATTTTGACCTTTGAGTTTCATGTATCTCAATGTCCACATTTGTCCCTGATTTGGCAAGTTTTTAGCCAGTGTTTATTTAAATAAACTTTCTGTCCCTTTTTCTCTTGCTTCTTCTTCTGTGTCTTCTAATATTTGAAATAGAACTTTCTTGGTGGTGTGCATAAATCCCATAAGCTTTCTCCTTTCCTGTTGTTCTTTTATTTTTCCTCTGAATGGGTATCTTCAAATGATGTGTCTTTCAGCTTACAGGTTCTTTTTTCTACTTGATTAAATCTACTATTTACAGAATCTATTGCATTTTCATTTCATTCATTGTATTCTTCAACTGTAAAAAAACTTTTTGGTCCTTTTTCATGATTTCTATTTTATTATTAAACTTATTTTGTTCTTGCATCAGTTTTTATATTTTGTCATGTTGTCTGCTCTCTCACAGCTCATTGAGCATCCTTGAAACAATTACTTTGAATGTTTCATAGGTAATTCATAATTTCCATTTCCTTGGGGTTGTTTACAAGATTTTATTGTGTTCCTTTGGTGGTGTCAGGTTTCCTCAGGATTTTGAGCTCCTTGAAGTCTAAAACTGCTGTTTTTGCATTTTAAGTAGGAGTCATCACCTCCAATCTTTACCAATTGTCTTTAGGAGAAAAACAACCTTGCAAAACAACCCAGTTAGAGATTCTGAGGCTTCTTAGACTTATTCTATTGTTTCTCCTACTTTATGCTTTTTGTTTCCTCTTTGAGGGTGTGGATTTCTTAAGGTTATATGTGTTCTACTACATCGCCAGGACAGTTGACTGCCTCCTATTTGTTTTCTTTAGGGAAGTACCCCAAAATGCTCAAGCATGTGCCTTTTCCCAGTTCCACGGATTCAGATCTTTTGTCTGTGGAGAAACCTGACAAACAAACACTACCTCATCAAAGTGACCAAGGTTGACAATTAACAGTGATGTTGATAGTGTGTACTCTTGAAATTATGTGATAGAATGGCACTTTACCACTATATTCATCCTCCCTGAAACCTACAATTTCAGTTTAATCATGAGAAAAAAAATATCAGAAAAACCCAAATTGAGGGACATTCTACAAAATGTAATGTCTGGTCTGTATGCCTCAAGATTGTTTAGGTCATCATAAAAAAGAACGAAGTCTTAGAAAATGTTATAACCAAGAAAAGCCTAATGAGACACAGGATGAAATGTAACATAGTATCCTAAAACAGACATTAGGAAAAAAAATTAAAAAGATATTAGGTAAGAATTAAGGAAATAAAATATAGACTTTATTTGATAATATTTAATAATAATGGTTTATTAATTGTAAAAAAGTATATTATATGAATATAAAATATTCATAATAACAAACTGAGTGGAATATGTGGGAATTCTCTACATCATCTTTGCAACTTTTCTGTACGTCTAAATGTTTCAAAATAAAAAAAAAGTTTATAAACAAAGTAAAACAGAAAAAATAAATAATATACTTGAATATATCAGAGAAGAATAAACATAATATACAAGGGAGTAAATAAGAACAAATATTTAATGACTAAAATCTAGAAAACTTTAAATTCCCTAAATTTGTTTATTTTAAAATTTTAAACTTTTATTATACTCAGTTTACTAAAATTTTATTTGAGAACACATTGATTGACTTTAGGACTATAGAACAGGTGAGGTGAGATAGCCATTTTGTACTGGCTTTCACCTTTTCATGCATTAACAATTACTGATAACATATCTCAAATACTAGTGGCTATGCTGGGCATTCAAAAATGAATAATATGAATGTATTCACTTATTGAAATGGAATTGAAGAATCTCACAGTCTAGTAAAAGAGATTAATACATAAACAATGAGTTTCAGTACAATGTGATATCTGCCAAGAAAGGACAAGGAAGAGAGTGTATAAATATCCTAGGCTTCATAAAACACAGGTTTATAAAATCTCTGATAACCCTATTACTTGCTTGATTGAAGTATGAAGTTACTATTACTCAAAACCCTGCTCTTTTTGGAAGCCACTGATATTTCTGCATTATTTCTTTATTATTCCATAACGTTTTTTTCTTAATAAAGACATGACATATTAATATTGGGACAATAGAAAAGAAATTCAAGATTATGTATTACATCTTCCTAACTTACCCTTAAGTCCCATATGAAATAATATGAATCAAACGTCATCTGTCCTATTTTTGAGCACATTTAAGGATGGAAAGCTCAATATACTTAAGTATAGCAAACTCCATTGTTGTACCAACCCAATTATTCAAAAAATTGTTTAACAGTAACTCTTGACTTTGCTTTTAGTCATTTTTCATTTATTATAGACCTGCCTTTGTTTCTTCCAACCTTTAAATTGAGGGCATTTATAAAGACATGAATGTGATTTAAAATTTTAATTACTTTACAGGTACACATGGCAGAATCAATTTATAAACATCAACGAAAACACACTTTATACAGTTTTTAATGCATCACAAATTTAATAGCTATCATTTTAGTGGCATATCATTAAATATTATTTTCCCAACTTTTGGAAAGCATGCTTCAGTTTATGTTACTAAAAAATGTTAAGACTTTCTTCAATTCATTTTAAACACAAATTTTGATCTAATAGAAGTAAGTTAAAGCAAATGGAGTAGTTAAAAACATGCCTTTATCTTACCTGAAAACTTCATTGAATAATATTCATAGATTTTAAGCATATCATTAGAAAACATTGTTACTAGGCATATGGTATGGAGAGATACATTTAGATGTATATATAGCTCTCAAGGAATGGAGAGTAGTATTCCTCGTTAAATTTGTTATAAAAAGAAAAGAATAAAACTAATATTGTGTGACACTGAGATTTTATAAGTGTTAAACAGTAATGAAAATACTAGCAAAAAGGAATAGTGTAAACTATTTTATACGTGCTTTCACAGAATGTTTGTAGTCAGTGTTCACAACACATTGAATATTAAATTCTCTGCATTAAAAAATTCATTCACCTTCTGTAAAGTTAAAAATAAATTATTTTTTTTCCTAATTTGATGTAACATTGAGTGGCCAGCCTCTTCTGTAGTCCTGAGGGTTGGTAATGTACAGAATTAAGAATTTCTAGTGTGAACAATAAAATACAAATAATTATCTTCATGTACATCTACTAACACAAGTTAAAATTATTTTATTCTCTTCCCTTGGCTGTCTTGACAAACTTCTATGTATTTTGAACTTCGTCTTTTTTTCACATAAATGATTACTTTATTGTACCTAAAATTATGCTTAAGTTAGTTGCAACTATATTTAATACAAATGTAGACCTTTGTTTCCAATGAAATTTACTTTTGTTGGCCTTACATGATTCACTGCAAGGATACGGATAACTATCTTACAAAATATCTTACAGTGAACCTTGGAAAATGATATACACAGTACAGCAAAGACTAAATAAAATAAAAAGGGTAAAAGTGTATAGCCTAAAATATTTTATCTATCTGTCTGTCTGTCCATCTATCTATCATCTGTGTATCTATCTGATATTTATGCATATAATAGCATTTAAAATGATTGCTATTGGATTTCCTGTTCTGGTATGTCATGTATGGAGCTTAGAAGTTGCCAATCCATTTTACAAATATGTAAAAAAATTGAAAAATCAACATTTCTAAGAGAAATGAGGTCACTAGGCAAATGGCTGCCCCCAAAATTAGAGAGATAAACAGGCAAAAACAGAGAATCACAATTGACTAGAGCAGAAACCTCTGTGGGAATCACTGCTAGTAGAAAAACCTAAACTGTAACTGACAAATACTGGAAGCTTGGTGCAAAAAAAACTAAAGGATAATAACTCTAGGATGACCAGTCATCAGGGACCCCCTGACAGTTTTGTGAGTTTTAGCTTACCAGGTTCTCACAGTGAAGAGCAGGGAAAATTCCCTCATGTTTATGGTGGGTGAGGGGAAAATGACCCATCTTGAAATATACCATAGCATTCTGTTCTTAACAAAATTGCCCCTGAGAAGAAACTATTTAACCAGGGCCTGACCTACTTAGGTTTTATTAGAGGCTAACTGACCTGGAGGAAGAGAATTATCCAAGTCTATACTGCTCTAGTCTTTCATGTGTAGGAAGGGAAATACCAAATTTTAGATCCCACTACCCTTCCATAGGGGGAGAATGGAAAACCCGATTTCAGTGCACTCTAGCCATCCCTTTCTACCTAACGGAGGGTGGTAACTGAGAGGCAATGATGGCATTCATAGTCCAGAGGCACAGGCACAATAAAAGGATGAGAATTAATCACAGGACTGTACAATGCTTCCCCCTTCCCCCACACCTTACCGTGACATTACTAAATTCCAATTTATAGCCATTCCTTTTGCCAGTGGATTATGTGTGGCAATCAAAATAAAATTATAAGGCATAATAAAAGGCAAAACAAAATGAAACTGTTTGAAGAGAGAAAGCCAGCATCAGAACCAGACTCAGATATGGCTGGTATGTTGGAATTAACAGACAAATAATTTAAAACAGCTATAATTAATATGCTAAAGACTCTAATGGATAAAGTAGACGACGTTCAAACA
This sequence comes from Ateles fusciceps, assembly GCA_036589455.1. NCBI lineage: Eukaryota > Metazoa > Chordata > Mammalia > Primates > Atelidae > Ateles > Ateles fusciceps. The sequence goes on from JAZHEH010003406.1 coordinate 906,526, forward strand.
CAGACAGGCAATGTAAGCAGAGACATGGAAATTCTAAGAAGGAACCAAAAAGAAATGTTAGAGAGCACGAACAAGGTAATAGAAATGAAGAATGCTTTTAAGAGGCTTGCAAATAGATGCATACAAGTAAGGACGAATCTCTAGCTTAAAGTTATCTCTATAGAAACCTTTAAAACTAAAAAGTAATGAGGAAAAAAAAAGAATGAAAACAAACAACAAACCAGAACAAAATATGCAAGAATTATGGGGCAATTACAAAAGGTGTTAATGCATGTGTGATGAGAATACCAAAAGGGGAATAACAAAAGAAAGCAACAGAAGAAATACTTGGAACAATAATGATTGAGACTTTCCGCAAATTAATGTTATACACCAGAGCATGCTGGAAGCTAAAAGGACATCAAGTAAAAAAACCAAAATGACACTTAATTATATTGTATGCAAACTATACAGTTTGCGTTTGCATATAAATCCCATATCAGATGTATAGCTTGAAAATATTTTCTACCCTTCTGTAGGTTGTCTCTTCTCTCTGTTCATTCTTTTCTTTGCTTTTCAGGAGCTTATTAGATAAATGTAATTCTATTTATTTTTGCTTTTATTATTTGTGTTTTCTGGGGTCATAAAAATTATTGCCTAGGCCAATGTTAAAAAGCCTTTGTATTCTTTATTCTAGAAGTTTCTCAAGCCTCCCATTTATTTTGTCTCTCAAATTTTACAAATCCTCCATCAACCTCTAATGGCAAGAATTCAAAAAAGTAAATTTATACTCAGACTTTAATTTTAACAGAGAAGCAAGAAGTTGCAGATCAGTGCACCATGAAGCTGAGAAAGAGATGGAGACATCCCAGCCCCACCTCTCTGGAACAGAGAAAGATGATCAAGGAAGAAACACAGGGCAGTATGGGGAAGGGGGTCATGGTGGACATGAGGGTAATGGGCTGGTCTCCCCACCTTCTGAGATTATGCTAACAGAAACAAAGACACATTCAGATTCCTTTAAAAAGCTTTTTTCTCATTCTATTTCAAGATGGCTAACTAGAGACATCAGACACCAACCCTCTCAGGTAAAAAGAAGCAAAATTATAAATGCATAATTATATCTCTAATGGAACATTTAGGATGGAACACAGGAGACCAATGACAAAATCAGACACAGAAGGAGAAAAAAGCAAGGGGCCAGCTTGGCTGAGACTGGTTGGGAGCCTTCTGAAGGGGCTTGGTATTGTATGAAAAGCATCAGTGACAGAGTTTCAGTGGTTCACATAGTATGGAATTCTACAATCTGAACCGTGGTAAACTCCTCTAACCTTATGAACTGTGACATTAGCGTGAGTGGTGATTTGGAGATCACACAAGGAAGGCATAGCATCAGAGAACTCATACAGAATTACTCAACCCCTTGCCAAGACCTCAGTGTTGTGGCAAGGAAACACTTTGGGAGTGCAGCCATCATAGGACTGCATGCAACCATGGGAACCACAGCCCCTGTATCTCCATATCCTAGGAGATCCTGCTGACATTCCCCAGTATCCACCTGGAGAACCATAGTGGCATAGCACTGGCTGGACCCACAGATGTTGCAGGTCCCCAGGACTCTAGCTCACAGGGATTACTGCCCATTGTGGGAAGGACAGTGCAACATAACAAAAAAGTAATCCCTGGGACAAAGGAAACCAAAGTATGTGCTTCCCAGAGCCTGAGAGCTCCCTGTCTGGGACTATGAGAAGTTACTCTGCCCCCAGCAGTTGCACAAACTCTGTACTCACACACCTCAAAAGCACAGTTAACAAAAATAAACAAATAGGACAATTAAACTAAGCACCTGTACAACAAGGGAAATAGTCAATGGAATTAAGAGATAACCTGTTGAATGGGAGAAAATATCTGCAAAGTCCTCATCCAACAGTGGACTATTATCTAGAATACACAAGGAACTCAATCTAACAGAAAAAATATCACATAATACCATTAAAATGTGGACGGAGAATACAAATAGATACTTCTCAAAAGAAGACATTCAAGTGGCCTACAGTTACATAAAAAATGCTCAACATCACTAAACATAAAAGAAATGCAAATCAAAACCACAGTGAAATATTCTACCACAGTCAGGATGGCTATTATAAAAAGACAAAAAAAGAACTCATGGATTGGATACAAAGTAAAGGTAACTCTTATCCACTGTTTGGGGGAATGTAAACTAATACAGCCACAATGGAAAAGAGTGTAATGCTATTCTACCACAGTCAGGATGACTATTATAAAAAGACAAAAAAAGAACTCATGGATTGGATACAAAGTAAAGGTAACTCTTATCCACTGTTTGGGGGAATGTAAACTAATACAGCCACAATGGAAAATAGTGTAATGCTGAGTGTATGATGGACTATATTGTTTGCTGAGAGGGATGGCAAGGAAAACTGAGCCAGGGTGTTTCCCCTTAAGCGGAAAACTGCTCAGGGTGTTCTAAAGTAGTAAACAGTATGTGTATATCGTATACCAGTTAAACAGTTCTTTAAGCACGGGATATGTGACCCTGCCCATGTGGATCCCTTGTAAAGAATGCTTTCTAGTTTGTCTTTGATCAGTGGTAAGCAGGCACCAGCGACCTGCCTCATTTATTTTTGTTCTATGAGAAAACACAAAACACCTGTTTGCTAATAATAATTACCTGTTCGGAGAGAATAAATACGTGGGTCAGAGTCTGTTCGAGGCTCTCAGCCTGGAATGATGTCAGCCCCCTGATAGTCCCACTGTGCACTCTATCTCTGTGTCTGCTTCTTAATTCCTTCAACGCCACCTGGGTGGGGGTCTCTACAGTCGAGCTGGTCTCAGTAGTATAAAGATTTCTCAAAAAACTAAAAGTAGAATTACCATTTGATCCAGCAACCCCACTACTTTGAATCTACTCAAAGGAAAAGAAATCAAGGCATACCTGCACTTGCGTGTTTATTGTAGCACTGTTCATAAGAGCAAAGATAATGACATCAACCTAAGTGTCCATTAATGAATGAATAAAGAAAATGTAGTATACATATACACAATGGAATACTATTTAGCCATAAAAATAATGAAATCATGTCATTTGCAGCAACATGGATGGAAATAGAGGTCATTGTCTGTATTAGCCCACAACTGGGCAGTTCTTTTTAGCAGTGTGAAAATAGACTAATTATGATAATGACCAAATAAATAGCACAATCATGACAGCAATCATAGATCCTGCAAGTGTTTTCACCCAAGTCACTGGATATATGGCTGCCAAACCATTAGCAGCTCCCTCAAGCACCTCAGATTCTGGAATTAAAGTCAGATGTGCTTGAGAAGCCTGAAAAACTTGCTCTTTTAATTTTGTTATTTATTTTTAAAAAAGATTTAATTGACCCAAAGTTTTGCAAGGCTGGGGAGGCCTCAGGAAACTTACAATTATGGTGGAAGGGGAAGCAGGCAGGCATTTCTTACATGGTGGCTGGTGAGAGAAGGGTGAAGGGGGATCTTCCAAACACTTATAAAACCATCATATCTTCCGAGAACTCACTCACTATCAGAACAGAATAGGGGAAACTGCCTTCATGATCCAATCACCTCCCTTGCCTTGACATGTGCAGATTACAATTAGAGATAAGATTTGGTGGAGATATAGTACCAAACCGTATCATTATCCTAAGTTAAATAAGCCAGGCACAGAAATATATTTCACATTCTCACTCATATGTGGGAACTAAAAACTTTGATCACATGGAGGTAGATATTGGAAAGACAGCAGAGACTGGGAAGTGTAAATAGGGGGAGGGAGAGAATAAAGAGAAGTGGGTTAAAGAGTACAGACACACAGTAAGATAGAAGTAATAAATTCAGTGTTTGATAGCAGAGTAGGATGACTATTCTTAACAAAAATGTATTGTACTCAGGTGATAGAGAATCTAAATACCCTGATTTGATTATATACATGTAATAATTTTAGGTTATATAAAAGTAAGAAAGTTCAAAACCACTTCATGGATTTGTACAAATAAAAAAGTTTTGCCTTACATTTTCTTGTAGTAGTTTTACAATTTCTGGTTTTACATTTAGGCTTTTAATTCATTTTAAGTTGATTTTTGTATATGATGTGAGATGAAGGTCTAATTTCATTCTTTTGGATGTAAATATTCAGTTTTTCCAACATAATTTATTGAAAAGACTATCTTTTTCCCATTGTATATTCTTGGTGACTTGTTAAAGATCAATTGACCATATATCATTACATTTATTTCTCGAGTCTTCATTCTGTTCCACAGGTGTATATCTCTGTTTTGATGCTAGGACCATATTGTTCAGATTACTATAGCTTTGTATTATATTTTGAAATCAGGTAGTGTGATACCTCTAGTTGTGTTCTTCTTGCTCAAGATTGCTTTGGTTTTTGGGGGTCTTTTGTGATTCCATGTGAACTTTAGATTTTTTTTTTCTGTTTTTGTAAGAAATGTGATTGGAATTTTGATAGGAATTTCAGTGTAAGTATTTTGTATCTTTGGATAATATGAACATTTTAACAGTATTAATTCTTCTGCTCCATGAACACAGAATATCTTTCCATTTATTTGTGTCTTCTTCAACTTATTTTTATCAATGTTTACTAGTTTTCAGTATAAAGATGTTTCACTTCCTTGGTTAAATTTATTTCTATGTGTTCAATTTATTTTGATTTTATCATAAAAATGATTGTTTTCTTAATTTTTTGGTTACTTGGACTTCCACTAATATACTAAATAGAATTAGTAAGAACAGGTACCCTTGTTTTTTTGATCTTAGGGAAAAAGCTTTCAGCTTGTCAACATTGAGTAAGATAGTCTTTTTAAGAGATAGTGCTGGAACGACTGGACATCCATGTGTAGAAAGATGAATCTAGTCAAAGACCTTACACCCTTTCCAAAAATTTACTCAAATGGCTGGAAGAAAACACAGGACAATATCTAGATAAACATGGAAGTGGAGATGTCTTTTAGACTTTTAAGAGCTAATCTAAAACAAGCTACATACTGTATCATTCCAACTATATGACATCCTGGAAAGGCGAAATTATGGAGATGGCAAAAAGATCAGTGACATCTCGGAGATGGGGGAGAGGAAAAAATGAATATATGGAACACAGAGGGTTTCAAGGTAGAAAAATCACTCCTTGTCAATACTATAACGGTGGACATATGTCTTTATATATTTATCCAAACCAACAGAATGTATAACACTGAGAGAGAACTCTAGTAATAAACTATAGACATTGGGTTATATTGTTGCATGCTATGGTCTAAATGTTCATTCCCACCACCACTAAATTTGTATGTTAAAATCCTAACCCCCATGGTGATAGTGTTAGAAGATGAGGCGTTTTGGAAGTGGAGCCCTTTGGACCCTAGAGACCTGGCTAGTCCTTCTATCCTGCCATGTGTGGTTACAGTGAAGACATGATTGCCTATGAACCAAGAAGTGGGCCCTCAGCAGACACTGAGTCTGCTGGCACCTTGATTTTAGACCTCCCAGTTTCCAGAACTATCAGAAATAAATTTCTTTTTTTATAAGCTACCCAGTTTATGATATTTTGCTATAACAACCTGAAGAGACTAAAAGGATGGAGAAATCTAGGTTCAGTAACTATAACAAAAGTACCACTCTGTGGGAGATGTTGGTAATGTGAGAGGCTATGAATATGGTGGCAGGGAGGTGGTATTATAGGGGAAACGTCTTTTTGTTCTGTGAAATTTTGCTATGAATCTAACTGTTCTAATAGATAAAGTTGAATACAATATTAAAACAACAACAACATAATTATCGTCTTTGTAACTATTCAATGACATTTAGGCAGGACAGAGGTTATTGGACATTATATATATACATATATATATAATTATATGTACACATATATATATTTTATATATATGTGTGTGTGTGTGTGTGTGTGTATGTCCTTAATGTCTCCCTCTCTATATATACACACAGATATAAATATATGAGTATAGATATAGATGATACCTAAAAACCTAGTTTAATTATATAAATTTCCTTAGGCAATATGTAATTTTACCACTTGCTTTGACTATAATGGTCTTGATACAAGCTAGCGATGCACATTTTCACCATGCTGATTTTCAAATTGGGCTACTATATACAGTTTTGAACAACATGCTGATTCCCCTCATACTCTTTACAAGATTACTCTGAATCATACGAATTACCCTTAATCAATAAAGTAGCACTAACCTTACTTGCCTTCTAATGTGTAACCTTCTATTTCCAAATATGGTAAACATAGAGAACCATCCATGTTAGGAAGTTTGAGTGGGCTTTACTTCCATTTACCTTCATATTGATTTGTATATATGGCAGGAAGGAGGAAAAGGGATGTTTGGCATGCTTCTCAGTTCCTGTCCCTAAAATTTTATCTTATGAAGCACTCAGATGCTAACTATTGTTTTTCTTTTTCTTTTTTTTTTTTTATAGATGGAGTTTTGCTCTTGTCACCCAGGCTGGAGTACAATGGCACCATATTGGTTCACTGCAACCTTAGCCTCCTGGGGTAAAGCAATTCTCCAGCCTCTGCCTCCTGAGTAGCTGGGATTACAGGCACCTGCCACCATACCCAGCTAATTTTTGTATTTTTAGTAGAGATGGGGTTTAGCCATGTTGGTCAGGTTTGCCTTGAACTCCTGACCTCAGGTGATCCACCCACCTTGGTCTCCCAAAGTGCTGGGATTACAAGTGTGAGCCACCACACCCAGCCAACTGTTTCTTTATGATTGAATGACAGCCATTAGGACAATTTACTTGAATGCTAACAGCTTATGCAAAGATCTAGGAGTGCAGATCTAGAAATACCAAGAGGATTAGAGACCTAATGATATAGAATATGATGGACAGAGTCCAAAGCCAAACTTCTCCCAACTTAATGTATATTAATACAATCACTTTGGAGAACAGTTTGAAGGTTCCTCAGAACACTAAAAATTGAGCTACCATATGATCAAACAATCCCACTGCTGGGTGTATATCCAAAAGAAAGGGAATCAGCATATCGAAAAGATACTTGCATTCCTATGTTTGTTGCAGCACTATTTATAATAGCTAACCTTTAGAAGTAACCTGAGTGTCCATCAACAGATGAATAGATAAAGAAAATGTGGTACATGTACCCAATGGAGTACTATTTAGACCTAAAAAGAAGATCCAGTCATTTGCAACAATGTGGATAGAACTGGAGATCATTATTATGTCAAGTAAAATAAGCTAGGCATAGAAAGGCAAACATCACATGTTCTCAGTTACATGTGGAATCTAAAAATCATGAACTCATGGACATAGAAAGCAGAAGGATGATTACCAGAGGCTGGGAAAGGGGAGAGCTGGACATGGCAAGGAGCTGGGGGATCGCTAATGGCCACAAAAAATAGAATTTTGAGACCTGCTATTTGATAACACAATAGAGTGACTTTAGTGCATAGTAATTGTACATTTTAAAGTAACTTAAAGAGTGTAATTGGACCGTTTGTAACTCAAAGGATAAATGCTTGAGGGGATGGATACCCTATTCCCTATTATGTGCTTGTTTCATATTGCATGCCCATTTCCAAATACCTAATGTATCCCATAAATAAGACCTAATATGTACCAACACAAATTAAAATAATAATAATAACAATAAGTAGAATAAAATGACTTATCATAACTTCCAAATCATCCAGGTATGTTTGAAATATTCAATAAAGAGATAGAAGGGGTAGATAAGCTCTTCAATAAACATCACAAAATGGCTCAATTTATTCATAAAGCAACCACAATGACAATCCAACTTCTGTAATTTGTTATATTTTCAAACCATTTTTCTTTCTTTCATGCTGTGATACAATATGGTGATTTTGTCCTGAAATAACAAAATCTAAAGAGAGATTTATCTACATTTAGATAAATGTACTGACATAGTGACTTCTTAACCTGCTATTTATTTTACACTAACAATTTAATGACAATAAAAGATGTAATTAATTAGTAATTAAATATGTAACCTTATACACTATGTAAGAATTTTATAGTCATTCTCATTTTCCCAGGACCAGTTAATATAAAAAATAAAATATAACAAAAGAAAACCCAGCCATTAAATTCACAGGAACCTGGTTTTGAATTATGAATTTATCACTTTCTATTTCTTTCATATATGAAAATTTATCCTTCTTATGAAGGTACACGTAAATAATCTGCATGATAAAGATATAATATCACAATATTGTGTTAAGAATTCAATACATTTCTGGAATATTAACTTTTTTTCCCTTCTCATCGTCTCATAGAGGGCTCAGTGATCTTTTACTAATTTTTACCTGAATAATTTACCAATTATTATTTTAAATTTAGAGAAAAATGTGTTTTGATGTAGTCTTTATGTTAAGGGGTAGTATTTTACCATTTACCATAAATTAATGAACTTACTTAATTAAAAGCATATTATAAATCCTGATAAACTTAAGCACATTTTCTTAAAATTGAGAAGTCATTAGGTAGACTGTACATCTGAGACCAAGATTGTTGATAAAATTACATGTCTGACTGAGAGTAATAGGTGATTGGTAAGGGGTATTTCATTTCTTTTCTGTATTCTACTGTTATCATGATGAACATTTGTTAGATTGTTACACTTTATTTGGAATAAAATTAGCATGCTTAGTCATGTCTCAGAAATTCTTTGTGGTGGCCCTTGGGGTGAAAGAGATAGAATTATGTGATATGTGTAAACAGGGATTAATCTAATCTTAGGCAAATCCACACTTTGCAATGTAAGTGAGGTTTGCAGAGGATTATAAATATGATGAAGTTAGATACAGTTTGACATCTTGTTTTTTGAGCCTTAATTTTTTTAAAAGCTTTTTAAAAATCACTTATTAATTTTTGGTATGCAAAATATCACAAGAAAAAAATCAATTGAACAACAAGTCAAGTTTACTTTGAGTTGAATGTTAAAAATGTCTCTTGCCTGTTGCAATGGAAATTAGGTTTGATGTGATTCTAAAAGGCATCTCTATCTTCTTTGCAAAATGGCAATTGTCTTGCCTAGAGACATATGTTGAAACAATCCACATAACTTGGGACATCTTGTTCATTTTGATTCTCAGCACTGTTCATCACTCGACTGCACACCATTTATTTGGTAGCAGCCTATGAACTCTAAAGTAGATGAGTTTGGTTGCAGGGGTGGAGGGGGTAAAACAGAGGAGAGAAGCCTAACATATATCATGTGGCTGGAAATTATATAATAGGAAATTACAAGCCATCACACTCTTCCAAGGTTCAAGCTTTAGCTATTTCTGTATTAACAAAAATAGTTGGGGAAGATTGGACTTCATCCAAAATCAATTTACAGCTATCAATTTGAAAAAAATCTTCACAGAGGGAGACATGGATTTGACACCTCTATTAGAGCTGAACTTCTGAGACTATCAGGGATCAACAGGTCGGTTTAATAAAGAATAAAAAATTCCAATCAATGCAATATCCAAGGTCAGGGTATGGGATGAAATAGAGTAAGTTGGGGTTTTCTTTCAGAAGGCTAATAGCAAGGTAGTGTTAACTCCTGAGGTGTTGATTGGTATTAGAACCTGAATTATATAAAAGAATAGATGATATAATTAAAACAATAGAAATCACATCTGTTTTCAATATCTAGGGTAAAAGAGTAAAAACATTTGAAGTTATTAAAGGTACTGACTGGTCAAAGAGTAGAGGGAAAAACTGTAGGCCATAAAGGGTTATAGCTTCCATAGAGCCAGAAAATCAGGATAGAGAAATAGAGAAGCAACACTCCATGTGCAGTGTAAATGGATTCTGCTGTCCAAGACTATGACCGTGAGCTGTCCGTGATTAGAATCAAGACTATCTTATCACAGCTGGAGCCATTAGAATGGTCTTGGGTGGCATTTAAATTGGGGGGCAAATCTGCATTTGAATCTCAAGTCTGTCTTTCAAATTGTAGAAAGTCCTTAGAGTTTTACTTCCCAAAGAAAATCGTACAAACTAGAAAAGAAAACGTGATTTTAACTACAGGTGTCCTAAAATGATTACACTCACTAAATCAATATTTAGGGGTAATTGTAAAGGAACAAACTGAGCCATTCTTAATTGGAAATGTGAGAGTCTGCAGCTCTAAACTGGAGAATGCAGTTTGGAAAAAAATTCAGAAAATAGCATTTTTATGTGTTTGTATTTTTGCAAAAGAATGTAAAAAAGCTATTTAGAGTATGAATTAAGTAAGAAGTTAAAACCTTCATAATGAACCTAAAAATCATTCTGGTTTCAGTAATTAAAATATATTCTCTTTATGGTTTATTAAAACACTTTCCTTAATTAGTCACTAGTTAACCTTCACTATATCCTAAGTGTCTCATTCCTTAGCTCTATAAAAACTGACATCATACCTATGTGTCTATTTTGGCTGTATTCTAAATGGATTTTTCCTTTTATTTTATAGGCATCCTAAATTTGGGACCATTATTCTCTTGATTTCATTACTTTAGCAGGTGCTAGGCCCAGGTTTCGGCTATCCAGCTTTGTTAAGGGCAGATTTTCAGAAGGAAGATGGAAAAAAATAGTGTAATGCAGACCAGGCACCTGCTGTCAAATAAAATCAACATGGAATAAATCATGCCTGCCTGGGAGGAAAAATTTTAGCTTTCCCTTGGCTGTCTGCAGAGCATAGCACAGCACCTGAGATATCGTTTTTGGAATGCCTTTTTTCAAAGGGCACTATTGCCCTTTGATATCTAATGTCAAAACGTTTATGCCATATCTGGGATTTGTAAGACTTTAGATTACAACTTTGGATACTGGTTGGTATGATTATGACTGTGTTTATTTTATTGTTATTTTCCTCTTACCCATCATTTCACATTTTTCACTAAGTTTAATGACACATTTTTAGCGACACAAATTACATGTATATCAAGATTTTTTAAAATAAGGAGTGATATGTTTTACTAAGTTGATTTTATGAAAGTCACACAGTTCATAAAATGAGAAAATTATATGAGCCAGTTGGCAAAAACATGTATAGAAAAAATGTATAGAAAATAACTATTTTTTTGCCAGAATAGATTTTTATCCCTTTTATTGAACCACTTAACATGTAGTGATAATCGTTCAGTTTTTGAATGGGCACCTACTATGTAAAACCCTTTTCTAGGCACAGTAAGATTTAAGGGTAAGAGTCAAAGTCACTTTCTAGATATTTATAATACAATGTGATCAGGAAAAATAAAATATGGATATTCATGTGTGAATTTGAAGACAAATAATGTAGAGGCTATGATCCAAAGTTTCTCAAAGTTTGTTCCTCAAATTGAAGCATCAGCATTACCTGGGAGCATATTAAATATGCATATTCTCAGGTTGCATCTCAAACCTACTGATTCAGAAAGTAGAGGATGGGACCCAGAAATCTGCGTTCTAACAAGTCCTCACATGACTCTGATGCATGAACTAGTTTGAGAATCACTGTGCAATGCAGTTATAAACAAGGTGTTGAAGAAGTAGCACAGAGTTACTTCTGTGTTACTTTTGTTTTCTTTTTTATTGAAGGGGAGGTTAGTTTGTTTTCACACTGCTCTGAAGAACTACCTGAGATTGGGTAATTTATAAAGAAAGTTTAATTGACTCACTTGACTCACTATCCTGCATGGCTGCAGAGGCCTCTGGAAACTTAGAATTATGATGGAAGGCAAAGGGGAAGCAAGGAAATGTCTATGTGGTGGCAGGCGAAGAGAGAGAGAGATTGGAACCATACACATTTTTTTTTTTTTTTTTTTTTTTGAGATGAGGTATCATTCTGTCACCTAGGCTGGAGTGCAGTGGTGAGATCTTGGCTTATTGCAACCTCTGCCTCCTGGGTTCAAGTGATTCTTGTGCCTCAGCCTCCCAAATAGCTGGGATTACAGGTGGATGGCACCATACCCAGCTAATTTTTGTATTTTTTTTTTTTACTAGTGACAGTTTTGCCATGTTGGCCAGGCTGGTCTTGAACTCCTGGCCTGATATGATCCACCCGCCTGTTCTGGGGTTGCAGGCATGAGTCACTTTACCTGGCCCTGCCACACACTTTTAAACCATCAGATCTTATGAGAACCCACTCATGAGACAGCACTAGGGCAATGGTGTTAAATCATTAGAGAGCACCCTCATGATCCAATTACTTCCACCAGGCCCTACCTTCAATACATGGGAATTACAATTCGAGATGAGATTTGGATGGGGACAGAGCCAAACCATATCAAGACTTTCAAGGGAAAGAAAGAAAGGAATGAATATCTGTTGAATGCTTCCTATGTGCCAGAGCATTTGTTATAGCGTTATAGCAATCTATAAAGTTACTTTCAATTTACAGAAGAGGAAAGTATCACAGACTTTAATCAAATTGTCCAAGGTCACACACCTAACTCTTGATCAAGAAAGAAGCTGAAACCATGTGTATTCAAAACTCAGTGAGAAGAGATACAAGAGATACAAGAAGGATGGGTTCACTCAAATATAGTTTCATCAACCTCATAGGGACTGTGGTATTTATAATTCTAAGAAGGACCTCAAGATTCCCAGCCTCTCCTAATACGCACATCTTCTCCCAATGGTTCAAACAATATCTAAGAACTGCTATATGGGGATTTTAGAGATGTAACTAAGCCTATATCAGTTGACATTAACATAAAGATATTATCTGGGCATGCTGACCTAATCCCACCTGATCTTTACATCTGGTGGGTTATGAAGTCAGAAAAAGATGAGATCAGAAACTGCAAGCATGAGGATTCAATGTAGTATTGTTGGTTTGAAGATAGAAGATTATTTGGCAAAAAATGGAGGTGGTCTCTAGTAGCTGAGAGTGGTCCACTGTTGATAGCCGGCAAGAAATGGGAAATTCATTCATATAGTCACACACACAAAAATAAATTCTGTCTGCAACTGGTTAACTTGGGAGAATACCCCGATCCTCAGATGGAAATTATAGCTCCAGCTGAAATCATGATTTAAGCCTGACAAGACCCTGAGCAAGGGCCCAGCTACTTTACCTGGACTCCTGACCCTCAAAAAGAATGAGGTAATAAGTTTTTGATGTTTTAGGCCACAGAGCTTGTGGTCATTTGTTATGTAGTAATAGAAAACAAATACAGATTTTGGTATCAAAAGTGGTGTGCGCTGCTATAATAAATAATTAAAAATATGTGGAGAACATACTTGGAACTGGATAGTGGGGGAGAGAATGGAAGAATTTCAAGGCATATGGTAGAGGAAGCCTATATGCCCTTGAACAGTTAGAAGAAATGTGAACATGAAAGACACTAACGGTGAAAGCTTAGAAGGAAATGAGGAGCATGATAGAGAAAGCCCAACTAGTCTGGAACAAATTGCAAGTGGAAATCTTGAATTTAAGGATTCTGATGGTGAGGCTCACACAAGGAAGTTATGAGCGTGTTACTTGAAAGTGAAAGAAAAGAGATCCTTGTTAGGTAGTGGCAGAATGTATATAACAAAACTATATTCTGCAGCTATCTGGAAAGCAGAACTTTTAAGTCATAAATGCAGCTGTATAGCTAAGGAAGGTTCAAGCAAGGTGCAAAGTGTTTTCCTCATTTCCTCTTGTTACTTATATTAAAATATGAGAGGAGAGACAAAAATTATGGGAAAAAACGTGTTAAACAAAATCAACTGTTAAGCAAGTGTCCCTGCAGGAACAGATACAGTAAAGGGGTTGGCCAGATGCTGTGGCAGAACACCGGAGCACATGCTGAGTCTGAAAGAGGGAAAGATATTCCCACACAAGGTTGTAAGTCCAGTACAGGATGTGAGGACTCTATCTCCTAGTTGTGTTCCAAACTCAACTCCTATTCTTTTTTTTTTTTTTTATTTTATTTTATTTTATTTTATTTTATTTTTTTTTATTTTTAATTTTTATTGCATTTTAGGTTTGGAACAAATCAGACTGCCTTCCCAAATTAAACAAGGACTTGGTGATTTGGAAAATATGTAACCTATCCATATGGTCGAAGTTTCTAAAATTAAGATATTGCTTCCAAAACATGGCATAGAGTAAAATACAAGGGTGTGGCCATATAATTGTTTGTTAAAACCTTAGAAAGAGAAAAAAAAACAGTCACAGGAAAGGATCTTTTAATAGATAAGAGGGTGCCTTACAAATCTTCTCAAACTAAATCACCTGTAGGAAGCTTAAGAGAGTTGGCCCCTTACCATTGTAGCAGGAGCAAGAAAAAAAAAAAGAGGGGGTAATCTCCAAAAGATGATTTCCCTCTATTAAACAAAAGCTTTGGCTTTTGTTTAATAGAGGGAAATCAGGAAATCTGGCACAATTCACACATTGATACATTCCTTGAGAAAATTCTGTCAACAAAAATACATACAGGTTGGACTGAAAAGAAGAGAGAAAGTAGGAAATAAAAGAAGCTATTATATATCAGAAATTCTACTGTGCAGAAGCAGGCTGATGAAACTGCTTACTTGCAAATGCTTACTACCTTTAATGACTACAGAAAAATAACTCAGAATGTGAAACCAAGAGCCCAGATTATGATGCTGAGAGCCATAAAATATTGGTCCCAGGTCTTGAAGCCTGATCAAGGAAATTTGGCTGAATTTTGCCTAACTGGATTTCCAAATTGCCTTGGCCCAGTGACTCCTTTCACTTTGCACTTTTATCTTTTTTGAAATAGAATGTCTATAACCTTAACCTCTACCAATTCCACTGTTGTTGCAAGGGCACATAATTTAGGCACATGATTTTATCTTCAGTTTCACAGGTCCACAGATACAAAGGAACTGTAACCCAGGATGGATTGTAACTGGGGGCCTGATCAGTCCTCAGCATTTAAAGGTTAAATAGTGAAATTTAGATTTAATATATGAGGAAATGTTAGACTTGAGCTGACACTATAATGGAATGAGATTCTTGGAAAACTTAGGGAAGGATGAGTGTATTTTGCATTTGGGTGAGACATGAATCTTTTTGGGAACAGAGGACAGACAGGCAGAATTTTAAGTGACCTCAGAGATTTCCAGACTCTGGTGTACACTTGCCTTCTCCCATTATTCAATCAAATATTCATCTAGCTACTGCTGTGGAGGGACTTTTCATACATAATTAAGAACCTAAATAGTTTAGTTTTCTTCTAAACTACATGGCAAAGAAAAAAGAGTATTTTTTAAGTAGATTATTTGTTGAATTAAAGTTGTTTTGAATAATCAAGTGAAATAATTGATATAAAGTGACCACTGTTCTCCTAAATTAAATATTATTTGCTTTCTTTTATATAGTCCTAGAATTATCATGTAAATTACTACACTTCAAAAGAATTCCTCAATTTGTCAAATGATAAGATAATCATTGCCTCTGATTATTCTTTGTCTGAATAGTCTGATGTACCTTCCACTCATTTGTAGGTCACCACTATCAATCTCAGATACCTTGTTTTTTCTATTTTTTTTCTTTTTTCTGTTCCTTTTTGTTTTACGTAGTTGTCCTTAAAATTTACTTTGAGCCCAGAGTTATTTTAACTTAATCTATAGTTTTTGAAAATAAGGTTACACTTCCCTAAATTCTATTTTAAATAATTTTATGGTGTTTCTTTATTTGTTTACTTATATAAACAATGTAGACGTTTTATTTTGGACTATCTTTGGTGTCTCAGAACTTTAGGGCACTCATTAGAATAGATATGTATTCAGTTTCTCTCGGCATTTGTGGTAGTCAGTGCTAATAAAAGGGCTCTCATGTAATTAAAATTTGACTTTTCTAGGTATCACAAAGATACAGTCCAGCCCCGTATCATATATAAACCTAGTGCCAGCCAAAGAATAAGAGTTAATTTTTCTAAATGGAACCATAAAGTCTGTCACACATGAATTGGTGACCGGATTTGTTCTGAAAGATCCATCAGTGAATTGGACTATCAATTTTAATTTGACTGAATTCAAACCAGATGACCTTTATAAAAGCCTCATGGGCACTGTTGGGGAGGGAAATGAGAGAGTACTATAGAACTTCAACTGCCACGTTATATACAGTAATGATTTCAACTGCTTTATTCTAATTACCAAACTCCAGATTGTTGTAGACTCCTTTGAATATATGGCTGAGAACTTCACTTTGGCAAAGCTATATAGTCCTCAAAATTACAAGGTGATATTAATTTTCCAAACAGAACTTACCTAAAATGGTTTATTATTTCGAGCTGAATGCTGCTTCTTCCTTTGCTTTGAATTTTCTCTGTGAAGTTCAAGTTATTTAAACTTCACTATATGTTGGTAACGGTAGGCTTAATTCCATTTCATTTTGTGATCCTTATTTTGGAATAAGGTTGATTTTTGCCACAACATAAATGGAGTATTGGCACTTTCTGAGGTAAGGAATAGTTCAAATGAGAGCAAGAGTGAGAAAGGTCTAAGATAATTTAATTAACAAATATTTATTCTTAAGTTCACCAGCTAAACAGAATTAATAGCTATTGATATTCTAAACTTATTGATAATCTTACCAAATGGACATTATATAGATTTTATGGGTTTTATCTCCACAATATTCTTTGCTTTGGACACATTATTACCTTATTAATTGTTCTTTTTCTGTATATAATGTATACATGGGTACACATATATGCACATGCATTCTATTTGTAATGCAGACTCTCTAAAGCAACCCTGGAAATGTCAGCAGACCTCCTGGAGGCAGGAAGTAAGACTCCTTTCAATTTCAAACTACATTAATTCTGAATGAAATCAAACCTATTCTTACATTTATTATGGCAACCTGGTCTGAGTGAAAAATTGCAGAATTCTAATAAGACCATTTCCATTGGTTTCCTTACATTCCAGCAAACTCATAAATCAATTTCTGTCTGTCAGCCATTACAAATTTATCAGTTCTTATGAGTAAATGTGACAGCCAAATGTTATTTAAATCTATAAAGCTATATATCTGTGAGTGAGCTAAATACAGTGTTGACATCAAAGATGCCCTCCTTGTTATTTAGAGTTTATTTATTTCTAGCTCATTTAAACTATCTGAAGCAACAGGAAATATTCTACCCAGGGCAACAACAACAACAAAGGTTAACTCAAAAGTGTGTGTTTTTTGGACAGTCTAGCACAAAATAAAATTAAGTTGAAAATCAAGTTAAAGTAAGAAAAGCAAAATGCTTTATTCAATTTTATGAAAAGAAAAAAATCCTATGCATGTGAATTATACTGTAGAAGCAAATACCTATTAGTATCTTTGAAATTTACCCTTTAGATCCTTAACACGTTTGCATACACATGGTAAACATTAATTTCTTGGTAATAAAAACGTGATTTAATACCACATTCACAGCTCTATGCATATTCTAAATGTCTCCGCAGACTAATTAGAAGTATCACATTTTATGGAATGAGCATTCCTCCTTATTTTCTTGGTCTCTAACTAATGTGTAAAATTTAAATAAATGAAGTATGTCTACAGCAGAGAGAAAGGTGGAGAAAATGCTAAGTAGAACTGTAGTTAGGCTAATAAGGTGAATGTTTTGGGTGTATAATTTTTACACCAACAAAAGTTCTTTAGAAGGGTCACAGTGAGAAAGTGATGATAATCAGACAAGTAAAACGTCTGAGCATTACAGAATTTATGACACTATCCAAAGCAGTAACTCCTCAAGCCAGCTGAGAAGGTGTTAAGAAACAGTCAATAGTCCTAATTTGTGTCTATTATTTCTTACTGCCAGTTATGTAGCTTTGTAATTGAATTGCTCAGTAACAGTTTTCTACCTAAATTCTAATGATGCCCTTTATAATTCTCTTTTTAATGCAGTTCCTGAACTTTAGAAAGGTTGTTCACTGCCAAATGTCAGTTCATTGTGAAGTGTTGCATTGGAAAACCTCTTGGTTTTAAAAAAAGATGAGGTATTGTTCATTATGCCTGTTGAAAATCGCATGGTCCAATCATATGCTAAATTGTTGATACGCTGTCTCTTATCAAAAAACAAGGTAGAAAAAGATTAATGACTTATTTTCTAATTTAACAATTATATCATATGTAGAATATTTGACAATAATATTTTAAAAGAATATGCACAATTTATTAACTTACACAAGATTATCCTAAAAATTTTATAGCCCCTTATTTTAAAACTCTAGTAAAGAATTATTATCGTAGCATCACCATTAAAATGACCAAGTAAAATTCATTATCATCACTTTACATCCAGTTCATACCTTTTGGAAGAAATTTTCTCCTTTTCTTGTCTATTTTGGAATCAAAGATCTTTCTGCTCATCCTGCTTTTTTGATTGATTGTTAAAATTATGTGAACCCAGAGTTTCTGACATATACAAGTTAATAATTTAAATTTTTAATAAAAAGAACAAAAAAGACCACAGAATTTTTCAGAGTAAATATTTTTATTAAATTTGTTATTTAAAAATTGGATGGCAATTGGACAACTTATAAACTATGTTGTGCACTGAGCTTATATAGTTTAAATATAGTTTAAATTTAGCGGGGAGAGACTGAAAAAATGTGTATATTTTGGATATCTGGATACTGATTAAGAGATCAAAATGAAAGGCCAACTAAAGTTTTATTTATCGTATTATGGAGGAAGTTTAATATAACTTATTCTGTTTACACCTATTTAACTGATGTGTTAGTTTACAAACATATTGAACAAAGGTACATGTGTCTCTTCTTGGGATTTGCAACTTTGGGAGATTAAGAATTTTAGTTTTGCTTTTCTTACAGAGCTCTGTCAGAAGTCATTTATGGGCAAATTATTCTGATTAGGACTAGATGGTTTCTCAGGACTGCCATAAAATAAATCTAAATGTCTCAGCTGTGTTTCTGGTCCAGCAACACCCTCATTAAAGAAACACCACATAGTTGCTATGTTGGCAGCCTTGATTTTAAACACCAGTCTAGGCTGCATATAAAAGAGAATAAATTGCCTTCTTATTCGTCTAAAAGTCCATAGTGCTTGTAATTCAGGATTGAGAGGCACTCTGAGAACAATGTCCAGAAGCATGAACTACTTCTCCCTTAAGATTATGATACCTGTGAACCAGATGTCATTAACCACAACTCTATTTTTCATGTTTGACAGGCAAAGCCAAATATTTTAGGAATTATATAACCACCCTTAATAAGTGATAAGTAAAAATACTCCCAAGTTAAATTTAATTTCTAGTTTCAGAGGACTTCATTATCCTTAGTAAAATCAATAATCAGAATATGAGAGAAAAAGAAAACTGAATTTGAAAGCTCGAGACACTAAAAAATTAAGATTTCAGTGGGGCCTCAGTCATGTTATATATCAACTGCAATATTTTTCTGTGGTGCTGATTCCAGAATACAGACCCTCTAGCCTATGCATTTAACTGAGACGATCCCTTAGGGTTTGAAAATATGAGAAACTGGCCCTGTCAGAAAGCAGACTGCTTAGAGGTAAATGTTCAGTATCAAATCTGTTCTTGTTTTTAAAATGTGGCTTTCGGAATAGTTGTTTACCACTTATTTTGATGTTGCCAAGTGTCATTTATGCTGAACTGCTTTAAAAATGTGGAGAATTATATGTCTCAGAGCTAAGAAAAAATACTGGATGTAAATAAAATACTTTGCCCCAAAATCTCATTATGAAAAATGGACAAATTTTCATTACCTATGGACATACCATGGATTCACATGATAAAGGACAGAAAATGAATATAGTTTCTTTGCATCATGATAAGATAATCTTACAAGTTACATAGATTTTGCATAAAATTTTATTTTAGTAAATTGACCTCATTGACTATAGTCTCCTTATCGTAATGACAGAATCAGTGAACTGAGTGAAATATTAGAAAATACATGCTTTTAGTCTTTTGAGTCTTTGTTCAGATGAGGAAGAAAATGTTCAATTAAGTTTAATGTACATTTAATGAGCACTGACTCTGTTGCAGTCACTGTATCGGACATTGAGATGCATAATGAATAAAACAAAGACTTTATGTATTTATCTGCATAAAGTTATTGCATGTTCAACTCTTATGGACTTTCCAACTAAGAACAGTAACAACAAAAATCAAAACAAATTAATCAAAACAAAAATATTCAAGTCGTCCCAAACACAAAATCACTGAGTTTCAACAAAAATATTTTCTTTTCTTTTTCCTACTCTCTTTTTACTCTAATTCTCACTGTAAAAATAAAATAACTTAAAAATTTTCCAGTCGAGAAACAGAAGCAATGAAAATTAGGTAATTTATTCAGCCTTTCCAGAAGCCATTTAAAATTGGCAGGTGTGGGAGAAGAAATACAGATCTCTGGCTTTTCATTGAATAGAAGAATTGAATTAGAAGATTGTGCCCTGAATCTGGCCCCAAAGCCTCCCAGTTTTGTAATTTGGTACAGTTGTGTGACTTTGGAAAAGTCACTTAAATTTGTGGCACGTTAACCAATTCACCTGTAAAATGACCTATAATACCTTTCCTTTCCAACTTACAAGGTCAAAATGCTGATTAAATGAAATAATATGCATACGGAAACAATTCAATATTTTCAGTTTTGCAATTAATAGATATTTAATGCAAAACAGCTTACAGACATTAAAGGTTTCTCATATTAAGAAATGCCAAACATTCTGAATGGTCAAAAAATGGGCACTGCCAGGTACAGTGGCTCATGCCTGTAATCTGGGTGGCTTTGGGACTTTGAGGTAGGAGGATCAACTGAAGCCAGGAGTTTGAGACAAGCCTGGGCAACATAGTGAGAACCCCATTTCTATAATTTTTTAAAATTAGCTGAGTATGATGGTGCACATCTGTAGTTCCAGCTATTTAGGAGGCTGAGACAGGGGGATCACTTGAGTCCAGGAATCTGAGGGTGCAGTGAGCTATAATTATGCCACTGCATTCCAGCCTCGGTGATAGAACAAGACCCTGTCTCAAAAAAAAGAGGCGGGACACCAGATGAATTATTAACTTTAATAGAGATAGTAAAGTGATATTTTCACTTATCCATGTTCAAAAACCAGTTTTCTGGGTTTTTTGTTTCTTTCTTTCTTTTTTATAACAAAGGCTTATACTCTCATTTAAAGCCCCCTTTGGGATATGCTATGTTAATGCTCTGAATAACACTCTGAAGATTTTTTATAAGTTTCAAAAGCTGATATTTTGAAGATCTCTATTAGCATGACTAGTCATTCTAGAATCTGGTGAGCAAAGTAATACATCCAGCAACAGAAGTAAACCCTGCAAATGGAATTGTCTTTCAAAGTTGCCTCAGTGCCAAAGAATTATTGGTGCCCTCGTGGAGCTGAACATATGTATATAGATAATAGATATTTTGTTTTCCTGTTCTGTTGCCCAAGCTGTAGTACAGTGGCGTGATCTAGGCTCACTGCGACCTTCGCCTCTGGGTTCAAGCGATTCTTCTGCCCCCATCATGCCTGGCTAATTTTTTGTATTTTTAGTTGAGGCAGGGTTTCACCATGTTAGCCAGGATGGTCTTGGTCTCCTGACCTCATGATCCGCAAGCTTTGAGCTCCCAAAGTGCTGGAATTACAGGCATGAGTCACCAAACCTGACCAAGAGCATATTTTAATCATTTGATTTAATTCAATTATCACTATAGCTATTTTAAGAAAAATATTTATAGTACCTAAGTTTTATATATATATATATATATATATATATATATATATATATATGAGGGTTGCTTGGCAGATCAATGGAAGAATTACATTTACTAAAAACTGAATTCTTACGGTTTTGGAGGTAACAAACTTTGTAAGGTCTGAGCCAATTCATATTTTCCATATTATATGAAATGATTATCCCTATAGGCACTTTGGTTTGTTCTTAAAATAGATGTCACTAATTTGGAATTTCATTACCTTTGTCTTCAGATAGAGAACACTGTCCATATATTCTGAACATTGGGATGCAGTTTTTGGACACTTTTTGATAGTTTTGAATGAAGCAAAGGGAACTGCTGTATCTGCCTATGTGTCCCCTAAAAAGAATTTGCAAAGCAACTGAAGACAAAATGTCACAGGTTAAGGGAAAGAAGTTTCACAGATTAAAAAAAAACAACCTTATCAGGATGTGGGTCAAAGGGTCAACTGATGTTTGATTTATGAATCTTGTTTAGGAAATACTAAAGGAGTGAGTTCCTGTGAAAACATCTACCCTGAACTTTTCTTTCAAGATATATCAATGGGGTTTTTAGACAATGAATAAAAAGAAAAAGAAAGATCAGAAAAGGTCACATTTATTTTGGGTCTGGGAGATTGTGCTTTTATTAGAAAAGAGAAATTTTGACAAAAATTAACAACAGTAACAAAAAAAAAATTCCGATTTGACAGGGAAGTTCCTGAACATGAGGTTGCAGTGTCTGAGTAGGGGCGATTTGATAACATGAAGGAATACTTTTCCAGACAGTTGGTTAGAGGGTGCAGGTGGCAGGTGTGGTAAAGGTGGGCAGCTGAATATTAATTGGCCACAGGGTCAGATATCACTTGTTTTCTTTCAAACATAAGCTTGATGATGTTTCTCTTTCGAACATAAGACCAGAAGATGACACTTAAAATCTCTGCATTCAAAATGGCTCAGTAGTTTTTAAAATTCTTCAAAGTGGCCAATGTTGTTTCCTCTAATTAGATGCCTAGAACTTCTAGCCAGATTTATTTACCTATTTACTACTTAAAACAATTAACTTTTAGTGCTAAGGAACAACTACAGCTATAATATTGAATAAAATGCCTTCTTTTTAATTTTATTTTTGGATTTTTATGTATTTGGTTTATTTTATAGCCTACCATACAATCTAGTAAGATGGAAAGAGCAATAATTTTGGACTCATAAAACCAGACTTGGAAACTTTGCCCTAGCACTGAAAAGATACTGGATTTTTTTAAGATTACAGAATCAGAATGTTAGTTTCTTTGTCTGTAAGATGGCAACAATAAAGTTACGTGCTTCCTAGAAGAGCACGAATTAAATAAAACAATTTCTGAATTTTCTGGACCATTGCCCAATAAACAAAAATTGTCTAATGAGTGTTCAATTCTCTTCTTACACAGAAAATGAGACACAACTGATGTTAGCTACCTATTATATTTATTGTACATTTCTTTTACTGTTACATGGGTGTAAGAGAAATGTATTCCATCTCTTTTACTTTCAATTCTATTCATCCAATTGAAAGTGAAGTGTTCTATCAAAATTTAATACAATTCCAAGGATAACAGTTTTGTGTTCTACTTCTCCTTCTTTTACTATATGCTTACTTTTAGAGAGAAGAAATTGTTTATTACAATATGTATGACAAATACATGTAGTATTGATTTGATACAATTTTCTAATGCTGCTTAAAAAGTCAACAGCTGCAGACAAGAGAATTCCAGCTCACAGTTTAATTTTACAGCATCACAGGATAGCATATGTGCTCACCCACAGTGTGGCAAACTTGTCCACAGTTCCTGAAAGAGCAGATAAGTTTTTCATGGCAGAAGAAAAACAAGTAGTCTTGCGAATAAAAACATTATAATCTCTCTGTTTGATTTTTGTTTTGTTTACTAGTGAGCTTTAAGTGTTATTTTATTTTCTGATTAACCCAATGTGAGCAATTAACGATTTTGTCTCCCATTTTCAAGACCTGTGATTTGATAATTGTAAAAGGACCCAGTTTTATTAAAATCAAAAGATAATAGTGAGCTTTAATAAGCAATAAACAAGAATCAAATATTGATGATGAGGATGCAGTGCCACTAATAACGAAGCTATAGCTACAGGGAAAAACAAAACCTTAAGCTCCAGCTGTGGTATCATTCAGCAATTCACCTTGCACAAGTGTTTGAAATACTTTCGGTCTTAGGTTCCTCAACCATAAAACAGAAAATGACAGTTAAGATGCAGGCAGGCAGGCTAGACTTAAAATTGGAGCTTAGTCTGGGAGGATTCTTGGCTTCATCTAGGAAAGAATTCAAGGGCGAATTGTGGAGTTCAAACAGTAATCCTTTATTGAACTGAATTTTCTTGTTTGTGGAGCAAGATGAACAGAAAGGCAGTGTGTCAGAGCCTTATTTGTGGGCCGTTGGCAACTGTATTTAAATCCATACTGGCTTTCAATTAAATGCAAAATAAGGCACACGTTAATGTAAATTGAGGGGTGAATTGTTTAGAACATTCTAGCAAAGGGGCAGTAACTTCCAGGTCATTGCCATGGAAAGGGCCAGTTGCTTCCAGGTTGTTGCCATGTCATTTGTAAACTGTTGTGGCATTGGTGGAAGTGTCTTATGGTAATAAGCAAGGAGGGCAGCTGGGGATCATTTTCCTTGCCGTCAGCTGGGTTCAGCAGATTTCTTCATGTTATCCTGTCTGGACCAGATCCTACTTTGGTCAGCAGGGTTGTGACGAAAAAGCAAGTCTCGCAGGTCTCCTAATTTAATAGTAACTATTTTACAAAGTTATCTTGAGAATTAAATGAGATAAAGCTTGAAAGCATAGTATAGTCAGTGGCACATTATAAGTTCTCAATAAATATGTTTTGCTTTTATTATGACAATATAATGATAACCATATTATACATATTCCCACATAAACATATTCACAATGGGATGAACATTAATCTACTCAATAGTTCAGTTAGTATTAAACACTAATTGTGCCATTTGCATTTGTGATAGATAGTGACTTCTCCTTCAGTCTACAAGATAGTGGCACACTGGAGTTTGGTTGGAGGAGAGAACTGTGAATTTTCTGTTAATCAGCTTATTTCAAAATTTGAGATAATACAAAGTCACACTGGTGGGGCATGGTGGCTCACCCCTGAAATACCAGCAATTTGGTAGGCTGTGGTGGGTGGATCACTTGAGGTCACAAGTTGGAGACCAGCCTGACCAACATGGTGAAATGCCATCTCTCTTAATAATACAAAAAAATTAGCTGGCGTGGTGGCACATGCCTGTAGTCTCAGCTACTAGCGAGGCTGAGGCAGGAGAATTGCTTGAACCTGGGAGGCAGAGGTTGTAGTGAGTCAAGACTGTGCCACTGGAATCCAGGCTGGGTAACAGAGCAAGACTCTCTCTCAAAAAAAAGAAAATAAATACCTGTAAAGCATTCTTGTCAAACAAACCAATTTTTAAAAAACAAACTTGAATCTGATGAAGCCTCTAAGAATTCCATTACATTATAGAGTTTTTATGGACATATCTCATTTAAAAATACACAGCAACATACCAAGCTTATTTATCTGTGAGTAATGAAATTTGGGCTACTTGGACTTTCTAAAGTCCATGGAAGGCATAATAATAGCTTAAATATAGCAATGGAAGGGGTAGCAAGGGATAGAAAGATCAGTAGACTTCAAAGAGATTTTAAGGAGAAGCATTGCTTGGAGACAGGGATTAGTTAGGGTGCTGTTAGAGACAGGCGCTGATCAGGTTTTCCCAGGTCCATAGAGAGGGTTATTGCCAAGTTTCATAGTTCTATAGAAGGAAAAGGAGACAGAAGGTAAGGAAAGATGGTTTATTAAAAGGACAGTTTGTGACATGTTAAAGTTAAAGCATTGACTATCTGGGGGGGGAATGTGAAAGGGCTGAAATTTGGGGGAAGAGTTAGGCTGAACATAAAGCTGGTACAAATCAAACAACAAATTAACTGACTAATAAAACATTTTCTAAATAAAATAAAACATTTTGGCTGCTTTTTGGATCCCACATAGAGAAAGGTTCCTCTGCACAAAGCTGAACTGTTTGTAGCCAATAGTTTTTATTATAAATACTCTCTGCTTTTTGAAAAACGTTATTTTCTTATCCTTCTGTTTCATTGCCTTCTATTGGGATTGTTTATAGACTTTACAGTGAAGGAAAATTAATGCTTATAAAATAGTTAAATTTGTGAGCATACTTTGAAAAATAATTTTAATGGTTTACCAAAAAGGAACAAAAACCTATTGTTTCACTAGATTGAAAATATTTTCTTTTTATTTATCCTTTCAAAACTTGCCTTTGTTTGTCTTGCTCTCCTCATGTAGAGAGACAGCAGGAAGTAGATTTTTTTTAATACAAGAATTCATTATCACCCTTGTATTACCTCCCTGTGGATTCTAGAAGAATGCAATCCTGACTATAATCCTTGGCTGTGGTGTTTGCCTATGCATGTTTTGAAAATGATTACAGCTATTTCATATTATCAGACCTCTAAATTATCCTTTTCAGAAAGTTGCTCAATTTATTTTTCCTCATCCTTCCTCCTTGTCTTGACTACAGGAATTATAAGCCCACGGTTTTTGTGACCATCTTATGTAATTTGAATATTCACTTTCTACTTTCAAAAAAACTGATAAAAAACCAAAGCCTTCGTATGGTCCTAAATATTAATGTGTACGTAAATGCAATCAATTTAGAAATGGAATTTGCCGAGGTAGAGCAAACTAAAATTTATGTGGAAAAGGAAAATCAGCTTTACACTGGAGAATTTTGTGGTAAAGAAAAAAACTAATGAAAGATGATTTTGAAAAGTCATTTGCTAATAAGAAGGACACTTGAAATAGCATTGTGGTTTCATGTAAATTCTGGGATTAATGCCTTATGCTTCTAAAGTAAACTTATTTTTTTTCTGGGTACCATTTAGTTTATTGGAAAATAGTTTGTTTCACATATCTAGGATAGCTGATATACCTATCTGGCAATATAAATTAAGCAAAGTAAAAGTCAGTGTGAATGAGAATAAGAATGAGTTACAGTGAATTTGCTTGACAGTTTCTCTCCTTTCTATACGAATCAAGAAAACAAAAAATTTAAGTAAAAACCATGTTTTCTTATGCATAAGATCTCCATTTGGTTAGTTCGAATGGCTATTTTAATACTTTGACATTTTTTGATTCATATTGAATTTCTCTTTCCAATAAAATCCTGGTGTCTGAAATATTCCCACATAAGCTCTTGACATAAAGATATTTTTTCTAAATATGAATTAACACTTGTTGGTACTTAATAAAATGTAAAGCTTAAGTGTTTAATTGTACTCGTTATACAGTAATTTATGTTTTATTTTGCCTCAGGGTCTAAATGAGACTGGGACATTAAGGATACAAAATAAATAAGCATTACCTCTTCTCTAAATAAATAAATATATAAATAAAATCAGTGCATTATTGAAGAGTATACACATTTTTTTTTCTAGCCATTCTGAGAATGAAAAAGTATTTTTCATATTGGAAGATGTAGAGATTGGTGTGTAAGCTATTTGATCACCAGCTATATTTGTCATTTTGCTGAAGACAACATTTATTTGATAAAATGTTACTTTGATTACTCGGATTAGTATACTTTTCTTTGAAGGAGAAAAGAAGGTAATTAAAAAGTCTGGATTTAACTTTTACCTCTATGAAAGACCAACTTAGGAATAGGCCAGGAAACTTAGAAGAAATATGAAGAGACAGAATTGTGAACATAGTCAGATGTGTAGTTTGCATTTCAGAAAACAAATTCTAATAAGTCAAAAAATATTGCTATAGCCCATAACATGCATAACATGGGAATGGAAAGACATAGTAAATGTAAAATTTTTAAATCTGTTTTTATTTGGTATTTTAAAATTATGGCAATTAAAGGTACCAATATGGCTACAAAGGACACAGAACAGGGTATTTGTAAGAGTGTAACATAAGAAATGAATATGTAATCTTAAATTCCTATCATATTCTTTTTTTTTTTTTTTTTTTTTTTTGAGACTGAGTCTTGCTCAGTTGGCCAGGCTGGAGTGCAGTGGTGTAATCTCAGCTCACTGCAACCTCCGCTTCCTGGGTTCAAGCAATTCTCCTGCCTCAGCCTCCTGAGTAGCTGGGACTACAGGTGCATGCAACCACTCCCAGCTAATTTTTTGTATTTTTAGTTGAGACAGCGTTTCACCTTATTAGCCAGGATGGTCTCGATCTCCTGACCTCATGATCCTCCTTCCTCCACCTCCCATAGTGCTGGGATTACAGCCGTGAGCCACCTGGCCAAATTCCTATCATGTTCTTAACTATCAAAGTTCAGGCAGGAACAGACAAATACATTAAGAGAAAAGATGTGTTTCTCTAGCATTTCTTATCTGCATATGTTCTGATATTGTGGAGTCATATACAAATATTTATGATGACAGTTACTATTATTGAAAATAAATTTTAGAACTTACAGTAGCTAACAAACATCACATTTTCAAGCTTTATCTCACTCATAGCAAATATCATCTTATTTCTCACAACATAAGAGCTGTTTTTTATGAGGATTTGATATCTTACTTGCTCAGACTAAAAATGCCACACTGAGGTATCTGTCTCATTTTCAATCCAGTCTGATTTCCAGAATAAATGAACAAAGTATACATAGTAGGCAAAGCTATCATGACTAATGCAATAACTTAGCTTACAATTAGATGTTATTCAATCATAATTACTAAAAGGTGGCCTTTGGCATTACAGACACAGATAATAATAATTCTTTAACCAAACAACCACAAACAGAAATTCCAAACTGTCTTTGGTACCTATTTTCCAGCAATGATCTCCATTGAACTACATCTCCCAGTATATCCTCCCGTAGTAACCTCTCTCATTGAATGTGGAAGAGGTGATTGCCAGTTCTGGGCTGTGCCTTTGGGGAGAACTTCAGCATCCTTTTCTTTGCTCTTGGGAGATCCACTTTCATAAGCCATGGTAGAGGAAATCTGGCTCCCCATCTGGAGATACCATGTGTGGAGCGCATGTCAATGGAAGCCCTGAGACTGCATGAACAGAAAGAAAAACCCAGGTATGCCAGCATTTCAGTCTCATATACAGATGAATCCCCTCCTCACTACCATATATTTGCAACTACATGGGGGGGCCCAAGTGAGAACAGCACAAATACCTAAATGAGCCTAGTCAACCTGCCAAACGCTAAGATATGGTAAAACAACTGTTATTTTAAACTATTAAGTTTTAGGGTAGCTTGACACTAGAAATGGTTCCAGAGAAACAGAGCATTAATATGGGAATCTGTAAGGAAGTATCTGATCTAAGTAGATTTCCATGGGCCTGGCAGCATGAGTAGCTCATGGCATGCAGTGACAAAAAAGTTATGTGAATTATCACATGTAGTCACCTGTGACTAAATGCCTATAGAAGGAAATTTTTAGGTAAGCAGGGAGTAATTGCCATAAAAGTGTAAGGGTGCATAAAAAATATAATGGAGATGATTGGTTGCTTCTAAATGCATTGGAAAATTAGAAGAAAATTATCTACTCAAGGTCCAAGTTAGCAATGAAAAAATGCCCATAACTGCACTAAGCACTATCTTTATTTCCTGTAGTTGCATGGACGAGGTTGCTGAGAACCCAATTTCTTCTTACTTAGTTGTATTTAGATTTGTTCACACATTTGGGTTTTACTTTCTCAAGAGTTAGGACCAAAATTCCAGTTATTATTACCTCAGGACCAAGCTCAATATCGTGCACGATGGTTACCAAACACATGCTGAGTGAATAAATGAATACTTGAGAAGACATGGTTCAGAACAATCAATATGGTGCAAAGTAAAGAGAAACAATGTTTACAATTAAATGTACTCTGATTTCATCTTAAGGAAGATGAGAAGAGAAAATATCTGTCACCTGCCATATGAGAATTAAAAATTCAACTTTTGACTCTCTTGATTCTATCTACTTGAGGAGACGTATAAAAATGTATTTTTATATGTTATATATATACTATATATAATACTTATAGATAATAGTTTTAGTGTTGCTTTTTGGTTTTCTTCCTATTTAAGTTAAAGATTAACTTCTAAGAGAGATATTTTTGGGGAATGTTTTTCCTAAATTCAAGCAGATAGGGCTTTAAATTCCACTTCCAGTTATGATAATTGTTTTGTTTTAAAGAGGAGACAAATTGTTTTCAGAGTCCAATTCTGATTTATTATCTGAAAATGATTCCTAAGTCAAATATTGTGATAACCATTTTTGAATATCAGACAGCTTACAATTTTTACCTCATATGAAAAGCATATCAGCTGGAGCCTTTAGCCACAGTTATACAGAAGCACAGCTCACCATGATCCTTGTGGAAGGATTGGATTTCTGTTTCTATTAACTTTCCCTCAAGAGAAAAACACTTGGCTATTTACTTCCCATTCTGCGTTGTCATTGTTGCTGCTTCTGCATGACATAAACAGCCTGCTCAGCTTAAATTCACCAAACTTTTAGAATGCAATTTAGCCTGCTAAAGCCTTAAGGTAAACAAACACACATGCAAGACAATATTTCATGTGGGAATATTCCCCATCCACCTATGTTATGAAGACTGATCTTCACAGAGGTAGTTGCACTCTATTCTCCAAATTGTTTTTAAATTTCCTTGTGGCTGGCTTAAGTCAATAGAGCAGTGTAGTGTACCTTTTGAAAAATCTCCTGCCTCACTTCTCAATACTTTCCATTTTTTTTTTTCATCTTAAGCAAGAGCAACTCACTGTCATACACTGTATAGTTATCTGTGATCTATTGGTCCAACTCTGCTGGATTGATGCCAGATTTCAACACTTAGCTCCCACCTGGCGAACTACTTTCCCACCAATGGTTAAAAAATGATCACTTTTATGCTTAAGCACACACATTGACATCTCCTGTCTTGAATTCTTCTGAAAAAGAAGAAAAGTAGCTAGAGAAGTCTACAATAGCAGCCCCTTCTGGCAGGGATTTGAAAGTAAAAGAACATTTCCAATTTCAGTAAAAACCAACTGGTTCAGAAAAGTTCAGGTACTTCAGAAGTTAACACAAGGCTCCCTTTGATCCCATCAGGATTGACATTCCTATCGGCCCAGTTAGCTTTTATTCAGTTCGGTTGTTTTGTTATTACTTATAGAAAATGTTATCTCGGCTGGAAAGCTGAATCATATCAGAAACCATTTTTAGAGGAGTGTAATCATGATATTTCAGTGGGACAAAGGAAAAGAGTGCCCCCTCAGGATGTCTTTAAAATCCATAAAGCCAGGTTTTGAAAAGAATATGATTGGAATGCAGCAAGAAATCTATCCTTAACAATTCCCCTCCACTGTATTGCTTCCTGGTCGTTCTTCAAATGGCAACCCTTAATGGTACAGGACACCTTTACATGCTGGAAAACATGGCAGCCTTCTCATGAAAGTAATGCTATTAGTTTCACACAAGGAATTAAAATAAATTATTTTCTCTCTTTTCTCTTTTTGGATGAAATTTTAAGTTTTGGTCGAGATTTTTGTTTTTCTTCTGAAGGGCAAATAAGCAATCCTGAAATCAAAAAAATATATATATCAAATTGAACTTGAAAAAAAGACTAGTAGTTTATTTTCTTAAACTTTTTAGATTTTCCTTGTTTTTTAAGGGCAGTTACTAAAACAAATGGAATTGTTGGACTACTATAGGCTATTCGTGAGTGATCATCATAAAAGAGAATAAAAATGCTATATCATTTTGATGAGGCTTTATGTGAAATCAAATCAAGAAGCTTTCTTAGGTATTTATGAAGAATATCTAAATAGAGAAGTTGGTATTCACAAAAAAATCACAGTAAAATGAGAAAACATGCACCAAAACAACAAGCAGATGAGCAAAAAATGGTGTTGAGTCATATGGTGTCTCATATGAGAAAGATTTTCAATGCAAAACAATTTACAGAAGGAACTTGCAAGTTAGAGAAGGTACGAGAATGAAGTGCTCCTGCAGTAGGATTTGGAAAAAAATAGAGAGGTACAGTTTATAGTAGAGTCCATATCTCAACTATGGTAGCGGACAGATCTTAACTTTCCAACTCTTTAGGATAAAGGAATGTACATTTCTAGAAAGTCAGTGTAAACGAAAAACCCTAGAAGTCCTTAATCTTAGTTAAGGAGTGTGAACATATTTAAAACAAATATGGTAAAAGTGGAAATTGAAAGAGGCTAGGAGAATGAGAAAAGCAAGAAAAACAAGAATACTGAGTCTTTGCAAAGGAGGAGACAACATTCAGAAGGAGGATGTCACAGTTACAACCTTTAGTGCAAAGTTCAAGGTGAGTGGTAAGTGGCTGAAAGGAAAACAAGGATAGAAGAAAAATCAATAGACTTCATAACAAGATTTTTGTTGACGACAGCAATTTCAGTGTAGTACTTAATGAAAGTTTAAAGAAATAAATGAAAAATCAGATGTGATAACTAGATATCATTATGTAAGAATTTTCACTGAGAAAGAAGGGAAGAATGAATAATAGGATAACAATCAGAAGAAATAACCATAGCAAAAGATTGTGTTTGTGTATATGTGTTTTGACACATCTGGTGTTTTATATTTTTTTTAAAGTTTCTTCCTATATGAACTAGAAGAAAATGAGAATGAATTGCCACTACAATACTATTGATGAGACATTTAAAAATAATATTCCTGAAGAATTAGAAGAGGAGCTACTAAGACTAGCAGAGAAGTTAATTTTAGAGAGGGGTCTGTCTGTCTGTCACTTTGCTATCACAGGAAAAGGTGAGCCAAAAAAGATTAGAAAA
Source organism: Ateles fusciceps (assembly GCA_036589455.1). NCBI lineage: Eukaryota > Metazoa > Chordata > Mammalia > Primates > Atelidae > Ateles > Ateles fusciceps. Next base: position 939,089 of record JAZHEH010003406.1, read on the forward strand.
AAATTCAACTAAGGATGAAGATAAATATGTAAACACACATGGAATTATTTTAGTAGTTTTAATGAAGATGAGTACAAGTAAAAATTGAGAAGAGGTTTGAGACTGACAAAAGATCAGAAAGGTAGACTCGCATTTACAGGCGATGAACTAGAAAGTAGGAGGAGTTACAATCAAAGATTAGAACAAAAGTTGGCGTTTCATAGGCTGAACATTCAGAAAGATAAGTTTCCTCCATAAATGAAGAAAATAGACACATCTTTATTTGATGTGAGTTTTGAGTGCTGAAAATCCTTCACCTCCTAGCCCTGCCATAGTTCTTCAGCTTTTCATATTATTTTTTACTCTAGGTTAAATCAATGAAGGTCTCTGTTAGAGTGAAGATAGTAAGAAAATGATTACTGTATCATTAGTATTGTTAATATTAAATGGGATACCCTGCTTATTGTAAAGAAAGGATTCTTTAATAATGGATCCCTGGAACCTGTGGTATTCCACTCATAGCTAATTTTAAAAAAGAGATATCCAGTGGTGTCTTTAATAACTTCTGTCAAATTTAAACAAAATATGAGAGGAATCTTTGAAATGAAGACATTGTATTTGAGAAGAAAAATTTACAATTTGGGGACATACATGCAGATTGGCTACTTTTTGGTATGTTTGAAAAACAAAGGGAAGACTAGCACTTTTATAAAAAGGAGAAATGTTACATATTGCTTTTTGAGAAATTTCATTGGTACTGGCAAACAGTATATTTTCACTAGCTTCTGGTGTAAATGTAGCTGCATCTCTCTAATTTTTAAATAATTATTAATAGTTGTTTTTATTAAAAAGATCCCAAAGAAAGAAATAAAGGGTATTCTAATATGTAAAGAGGAAGTCAAATTGTCTCTATTTGCAGATGACATGATTATATATTTGGAAGATTGCATCGTCTCAGCCCAAAATCTCCTCAAGCTGATAAGCAACTTCAGTAAAGTCTCAGGATACAAAATCAATGTGCAATAATCACAAACATTCCTATACACCAATAACAGATTAACAGAGAGCCAAATCATGAGTGAACTCCCATTCACAATTGCTACAAAGAGAATAAAATACCTAGGAATACAACTCACAAGGGATGTGAAGGACCTCTTCAAGGAGAACTACAGACCACTGCTAAGGAAGTAAGAGAGGACACAAAAAAATGGAAAACATTTCATGCTCATGGTTAGGAAGAATCAATATCATGAAAATGATTATACTGTCCAAAGTAATCCATAGATTCAATGCTATCCACATCAAGCTACCATTGACTTTCTTCACAGAATTGGAAAAAAGCCACCTTAAATTTCATATGGAACCAAAAAAGAGCCCACATAGCCAAGACAATCCTAAGCAAAAAAACAAAAACAAAGCTGGAGGCATCACGCTACCTGACTTCAAACTATACTATAAGGCTACAGTAATCAAACAGCATGGTAATGGTACCAAAACAGAGATATAGACCAATGGAACAGACAGAGGTCTCAGAAATAATGCCACGTGCCCACGACCATCTGATCTTTGACAAACCTGACCAAAAAAAGCAATGGGGAAAGGATTCCCTATTTAATAAATGGTGTTGGGAAAACTGGCTAGCCATATGCAGAAAGCTGAAACTGGCGAAAGTAACTCCAGATGGATTAAAGATTTAAATGTAAGATCTAAAACCATAAAAACCCTGTAAGAAAACCTAGGCTGTACCATTCAGGACAGAGGCATGGGCAAAGACTTCATGACTGAAACACCAATAGCTATGGCAACAAAAGCCTAAATAGACAAATGGGATCTAATTAAACTGAAGAGCTTCTGCACAGCAAAAGAAATTATTATGAGAGTGAACAGGCAACCTACGGAATGGGAGAAAACTTTTGCAAGTCTAGCCATCTGACAAAGGATTAATATCCAGAATCTACAAAGAACTTAAACAAATTTATTGGAAAAGAACAAACACCACCATCAAAAAGTGGTCGAAGGATATGAACAGACACTTCTCAAAAGGAGACATTTATGCAGCCAACAAACATATGAAAAAAAAGCTCATCCTCACTGGTCATTAGGGAAATGCAAATTAAAACCACACTGAGATACCACCTCACACCAGTTAGAATGACAATAATTAAAAAGTCAGGTGACAACAGATGCTGGAGAGGATGTGGAGAAATAGAAACACTTTTACATTGTTTGTGGGAGTGCAATTAGTTCAACCGCTGTGGAAGACAGTGTGGTGATTCCTCAAGGATCTAGAACTAGAAGTATCATTTGACCTAGCAATCCCATTACTGGGTATATACCCAAAGAATTATAAATTATTATAAAGACACATTTGCACATGTTTGTTTATTGTGTCACTGTTCACAATGGCAAAGACTTGGAAGAAACCCAAATGCCCATCAGTGATAGACTGGATAAGGAAAATGTGGCACATATGCACCATGGAATACTATGCAGCCATAAAAAAGATGAGTTCATGTCCTTTGCAGGGACATGGATGAAGCTGGAAACCATCATTCTCAGCAAACTAACACAGGAACAGAAAACCAAACCCCACATGTTCTTACTCATAAGTGGTTGTTGAACAATGAGAACACATGGACACAGGGAGGGGTACATCACATACCTGGGACTGTTGGGTGATGGGGGGTTAGGGGAGGGATAGCATTAGGAGAAATACCTAAAGTAGATGATGGGGTGATGGATGTAGCCAACCACCATGGCATGTATGTATCCATGTAACAAACCTGCATGTTCTGTACATGTGCCCCAGAACAAAATACCTGAGATGTGGTCATTTACAAACAACAGATTTATTTCTCACAGTTCTGGAGGCTGGGACAACCAAGGTCAAGGGTCCCGAAGATGTGATGTCTAGTGAGAGGTGCTTCGTACTTCCATCCTCCAGAGGGGGCAAACTCATTACTTCAAGGCCTTTTATAAGTGGCCTAATCCCGTCCATTCTGTGCTCAGAACATAATTATTTCTTAAAAATCTCACCTATTAATATGATTACATTGATGATTAAGTTTCAATTTGAATGAATTTGGGGGAACGTACTCAGGCCATAGTAGATGGGAAATGTCATCTTTAGCTGGCCAGCTATGTGCTGTGCTACAACTCTGTTATGGAAGAGGAAAAGATTGCTCATTTCTGACACATGAGTCATGAATTCATATCTTAGATAATTCCCCCAAACTTAGTAAAGGTGTCTAAATCTGCTGAGTAATTGCATGTACCTTTAAACAATGTTTTTATTTATTTAAGCAATTTACATAAAATAAAATTCTACAGTAGAAATTACTGATCTACATAACTTAAAACATGTATTTCAGAAAATGTAATATTTTAATGACATATTTTTACAAGACAGTTAACTTATGCCAATCATAAGTTCTGCATGACAGACTTAAAAAATATCTGAGCATAAATATATTAATCAGAAAGAAATGGAAGCTCTTTTGGGTCCTCAAGGGCTTAGGATGTCTTTCATTGTGACTGACGAATAGGATTCCATTTGCTCATTTATTCTTTTAATAAATAATTATTCAATAATTATCTTCAGTTCTATGCACAGGGAATGTTAAAAATGACATGTTACTGACATGCAGGGAAATTAAAATTTAATAAGCAATATATAAATATAGCACTAATAAAGATAACTTCTACACAAGATAAAATATAACACAAATGCCCCTTTTATTTTAGTTTGTTTGCATTTTGAGGACTTATTTTCCAGAGGTATGTAGAAAATGTAAGTCCAAGGAAAGGGATCAATTCTAGTTGGGTTCTAACTATGGAAATGTCTAAAAATCTTTGATGTATTTTGGAGAATCTGTTCTCTAAAGGAATAATTGACCAGAAAAGATTATTTCTATATTGTTTATAATTACATAAATTTTTAACACCTGCTTCTCAGAAATCTTCCATCTTCTATGATATAAGCTCAGAAAACCCCAGCCAGTCATGTCTTCTCAAGAAGAGATAAGGAAACTGTCAGGATGTCAATCTTCTCTTCCCACCAGCTTTAAGAATGACAGGCCACAAATCACTTTGGATGGAAAGAAATGAATGTCAACTGTGTTTTTTCCTCTCTGTGTTTATAGATGAAGAAAGCCTCTTAAACTATACGTTAATGTGTAGTCATTGATATATCTGGATCAGCTCAAATGCTGTCAGTCACATTGTGTGTTTATATAAACTCAGCACTTTAAAAATAACCATTTGCCTCCAAGCCAAGGAGCAGAAACAAAAATTTGTATAATTTCCTACCAGTTTATATACATGGGGTAAAAACCCACTGTTGAAGCATTTTAAAGGCCATGTTTTTTTTTTGTTTTTTTGTTTTTTAGTATTGAGTAGACATACCATGCACATGTGACACAAAAAAATGTTTTATATTCTTTTCAGGTCTAGTTTCTCAGAAACTATTTTGGTAGCCTCTATATGAAAAACTTATGAGACATTGAGACCTCTACAATGATTAAAAGAGCATGCTTATGGCATTCATTCTTCTAATTAAAATCCACAGATGTTCTAGGGACTTTCTTGAATTACTCCAACCAAATCCAAGGTACTGCTTGCTGTATATCTAACAAGTTCACTTTCTTTCTAATTTTAAACCAATTGTTGTCATTAATGCCTATTTATAATTTTTTTCTCTTCTTGCTGAGATATAACACACATACAATTAAATTTAAAATTTACAGTATGCAATTCAGTTGTTTTTACTATATTCAGAAAGATGCTTACCATTACCACTATTTAATTCCAGGTTATTTTCCACTTCAGAAAGAAATTCTATAGCCATTATCAGTCATTCCCCATTTCCAACTCCCCACAGACCCTGGATACCAAAAATCTGCTTCTGGTATCTATGGAGTTTTCTGTTCTGGACATTTCATAAGCTGAATCATAAGGCCTTTGAGTCACATTGAGCCATATTAAATATGTGCCCTAGTGTGTTTGGCTTTATTCACTTTGCATAATGTTTTCAAGATGTATCCATGTTATAGCAAGTGTCTCTACTTCATCTTTTTTTGGAGTGAATAATATTCTATTCTATGGATATACCACATTTCATTTATCTATTTATTAGGTGATGGACATCTGGATTGTTTTCACTTTTGAGCTATTATAAGTAATGCTGCTTGTGAATATTTGTGTACCTATATCCAGGAGTGAAATTTCTGGGTCATATGGTAACTCTGTGTTTAACTTTTTGATGATCTGCTGTTTTCCAAAACAGATCTACTGTTTTGTATTCCCATGAGCAATGTGTCAGGTTTTCAATTTCGCCACATCATTGCCAATACTCATTATTGTTTGCCTATTTGATTACAACCATTTTAGCAACTACTGTTTTTATTTGCATTTACCTAATTGTCTTAGTCTATTCCTGCTGCTATAATAACATGCCTAAGACTGTGTTATTTATATATAGTACAAACTTATTTCTCATAGTTCTGGAGGCTGAGAAGTTCAAGATCTAGGTGCTAGCAGGTTTTGTGTCTGGTCATGCCCTGGTCTGCTACTAAGATGGCACCTTTAATATTGTCCTTACATGGAGGGGAAGAATGGAAGGACAAAACAGAGACCTCAGTAGTCCCTTTAGCCCTTTTGTAAAAACACTGATCCAGTCAGGAGTGAAAAGCCCAGCTCTCAATACTTCCCCAAAGCCACAGCTCTTAATATTGTTGCACTGGGGATTCAGCTTGAACACAAATTCTAGAGGAGGCACAAGCATTCAAACTATAGCTCTAATGAATAATGATGTTGAATGTCTTTCCAGATGTATTGGATATTTTTATATCTTCTCTGAAGAAATTTTTATTCAAATCCTTTACTTGTCTTTAAAAAAAATCGATGTCTTTTTCCTCTTGATTTATAAGTGATTTTTAAATATTTCTGAATACTAGATATATGATATGTTAGTTAAAAATAATACTGATATATATTTAGATATACCTACTGATATACATTAATTATAGATGTTGTCTTTATTTCTGTTGGTATTCTTTTCACTTTTGTAACAGTGTCCTTTGATGCACAAATGTTTTAAATTTTTATAAGGTTCAATGTATTTCCTTTTTTCCCCATTGCACATGATTTAGGTATTATATCTAGGAAACCACTGAATAATCTAAGATCATAAAAATTTACACCTATTTTCTTCTAAAAATTTGATCATTTAGTTCTCATTTAAATATTTGATTCATTTTGAGTAATCTTTGTATATTGTGTGAAGTAGGGGTAATTTCATTTGAGTTTCTTTCTAGAGTCTTTCATTTTAGTAAAATATTTCTTGTATTGAAAACCTGATAGCAAAAAATTTTCTCCATGATTTAATATGTGGTAATTTTTAATTTTTTCTCCAGTTTTGTTTTCTTGGATACAGAATTTTAATTTAATACTTTTTTCTTCTTGTACTTTCAGCACTTTTCAATATGTTTCCCATAGCCTGCTGTCCTCCATGGTTTCCAGTGAAAAATCAACTGTTAATCTTATTGAGACTCTGTTATACGTGATAAGGCACTTTGCTCTTACAGGTCTAAAGATTCTCTTTTTGTCTTTCAGTAGTTCAATTAAAATGAATCTAGGTGTGGAACTGCTTGAGTTTTTCCTACTCAAAGATTGTTACATTTCTTGCATTTGTGGAATCATATTTTTCCTCAACGTTTGGGAACTTTGTGGCTTTTATTTTTTCAAATATTTTTCTTCTGTTCTTTCCATTTTTCTCCTACTGGATTTCCATTATGTATGTATTGGCATTCTTGATTATGTCTCACAGGTCTTTGAGACTCAGTTCATTTTTCTTTACTGTTTTTTCCTTTCTTGTCCTCATACTGAATGATATAAATTGATCTATCTTCAAGTTTGTTGATTATTTTGTCTATGTTATTAAATTTGCTGTTGAACTCCCATTATGAGGATTTCATTTTAGCTTTTTATTTTGAAATTACAGAATTTCTATTTGTTTTCTTTTCATAATTTCTATCTTTCTTATTGCTATTCCCTTGTTGACAATATTGTCATAAATTATTTTACCTTTTTAGACATGGCTCTTTTTACTTTTTAAACATATTAAGGTAGCTGATTTAAATTATTTGCCATAAATATGTTTAAACTTTTTCAAAGACCCTATGGATATAACATTCTCCGTCTTTTTCTTATAAGCTTTTTGGTTAGTATTTTGTTTACTTTAATTCTTGTCTACTACCCCAGAGAGCTGCAAAGTTAAACAATTACCTGTAATTTTTTTTCAATGTACACCCCAAGGAAAAGGTTTTTCATACTGGGTGAGCTCAAAGTAATGTTAAGCAAAAAAAAAAAAAAGAAAGAAAAAAAGAGAAAGTTTTGCAAATGAGATCTTCAAGAGAATCACCTGGCAGGTCAAATAATGAATAGGTTGGGCTTTGAAAGAGTTACAGCTCTTTTTCTGCCCTATGTTGGCTGTCAGGTGATTGGTTTTCACTATGATTACAGACTGGCGGTTTTCAAGGTTATCACCAAGATAAGGAGCTGGGATATGAGGAGGACAAGTTAAAATGCCACAGAGGTCACTGTTCTTACTGAGATTCAGCTGTTTTTATTGGATAGCTACCCCCAGAATTGCTGCAACCCTTTGGCTAATTTCCAGAGTTCTGAAAAAGTTGATTCGGACACTTGTCACAAGATTCCTAGTTGCTTACATGTAGAAGAAAATTTTTGGAAGTTTCTACTCTGCCGTTTTCACTAAAGTCATCTGTTTCTCCTGAGAACTTATTTACTTGGAAGGTAACTTTATTTTCCCCTTTATGATACAGTAACAGATCGTAATGGTATTTTAAATCAACCTGCTTTTTCAGCAGAAGGGGCTGTGCACAAACAAGATCCAGATAATTGTTAACCATCATCATTCATGGCAATATAATTGGTTTAACAATCCTTACAACAGGTTTCCATTGGCATTATGAGATTAAAAACAAAGTAAATGTGTAAGCAACATGAGAACAGTTTCATAATTGTTTATATAATTAAATATCGCATGCAAATAATCTCAAAAATCAAATTAATTAGGAAAGTATGAACTCTAAGATATTGGTAAAAACAAAATTGTGCACTGACGTACATATTCTGAAATATGATAGGAAAGCACAAATCATGCTATTTTAAATAGTGACAGACATCTTTGCAACGTATGTGTTCTTGGAAGTAGTTCAAATATAAAAGCATCCTTTAGAAGATAAGGGTTGAATACTGAGAGATAATTGTTGCTTTAAATCTACCAATTAAAATTTCTCACTTGGGTATCAAGATGGCCGATTAGCAGCAGCTCAGGATTGTAGCTCCCACTGAAAGCGCAGAGAGTGAGTGGACGCCACATTTTCAGACGAATTTTCATAGCCCACGGACCAAGAGATTCTTGGCGGAGGAGCCCCACGGGTCGCCAGCGCGACCCTTTTGGAGGGCGTGGCCGTCTTGCAAGCGCCCCGACGCGGCGGTTCTGAGTCCGGAGTATACGGGACTGAGTGCCCTTTTGGTTGGCGTTGGAGCTCCGGGAAAGCAGAGTCTCCCATTCAGCTGATTGAAAAGCGGACTGAAGTGGGGAACCAGACCAGGAGATTCCCGGGCAGAAAAGCGCCACAAATCTTGATGCCGCTGTTTCAGCCGGCGTAGTGGTTTGCCGCAGGGAAGGCTGGTACCCCCTCCACAGAAAAAAATAAAAATAAAAACAGCGGTTGGAACTGCTGAAGATTGAGAGTTTCACAGCAAGTGCAGCTGAACCCAGGAAGGTCCAGCTCTGTGGGGGGAGGGGACATCCGCCGAAGGAAAATTAAGAAATAGAGGGAAACTTTATCACCAGCAAGCTGGACGTCCACTCAGAGACTTAGTCTGAAGGTCAGCAATTACACAGACGACAGGTGGATAAATCCACAAAGATGGGAAGAAACCAGCGCAGAAAAGCTGAAAACACCCGAAATCAGAATGCGTCTCCTCCTACAGAGGATTGCAGTGCCTCATCACCAATTGAATAAGACCTGATAGAAAATGAATGTGAGCAATCAACTGAATCAGGCTTCAGAAGGTGGCTAATGAGAAACTTCTGTGAGCTAAAAGAACATGTTCTAGCCCAATGCAAGGAAACTAAGAACCTTGAAAAAGGTTTCACGAAAATGTTCACTAGAATGGACAATTTAAAGAGGAATATAAGTGAATTAATGGAGCTGAAAAACACAATATGAGAACTTCGAGAAGTATGCACAAGTTTTAACAGTCGAATTGATCAAGCAGAAGAAAGGATTTCAGAGGTCGAAGACCAACTTAACGAAATAAAACGAGAAGACGAGATTAGAGAAAAAAGGGTAAAAAGGAATGAGCAAAGTCTCCAAGAAATATGGGACTATGTGAAAAGACCTAATCTACGTTGATACGTGTACCTGAATGTGACGAAGAGAATGAATCCAAGCTGGAAAATATTTTTCAGGATATTGTCCAGGAAAACTTTCCTAACCTAGCAAGGCAAGACAATGCCCAACTCCAGGTAATACAGAGAACACCACAGAGATATTCCTCAAAGAGAGCAACCCCAAGGCACATAATCATTAGATTCATTAGGGTTGAAACGAAGGAGAAAATACTACGGGCGGCCAGAGAGAAGGTCAGGTTACCCACAAGGGGAAGCCTATCAGACTCACAGCAGATCTCTCAGCAGAAACCCTACAAGCCAGAAGAGAGTGGGGCCAAATATTCAACATCCTTAAAGAAAAGAACTTTCAACCCAGAATTTCATATCCAGCCAAACTAAGTTTCATAAGTGAAGGAAAAATAAAATTTTTTGCAAACAAGCAAGTACTCAGAGATTTCATTACCACCAGGCCTGCTTTACAAGAGCTTCTGAAGGAGGCACTATGTATAGAGGGGGAACAACCAGTATCAGCCACTTCAAAGGACCCATCAGTAAGCTGCATCCAGATCCATCTTACATGCAAGGATATACAGAGACTCAAAACAAAGGGATGGAGGAAGATTTGCCAACCAAATGGAGAGCAAAAAAAAAAAAGCAGTAGTTGCAATTCTCATTTCTGATAAAATAGACTTTAAAGTAATAGAAACCGAAGAGATAAGAAGGACATTGTATAATGGTAGAGGGATCAATGTAACGGGAAGAGCTAAGGACCCTAAGTCTATGCGCACCCAATATAGGAGCACCCAGATACATAGGACAACTTCTTGGTGACTTACAAAGAGACTTGGACTCCCACACAATAATAGTGGGGAGACTTTAACATTACATTGTCAATATTGGACAAATTAATGAGACAGAAGGTTAAGAAGGATACCCGGGACTTGAACTTAAACCTCAAACAAGTAAACTTAATAAACATTTACAGAACTCTCTACTCCAAATCCACAAAATATACATTTTTTTTTCAGTAACACATCACATTTATTCTAAAAGTGACCACATGGTTGGGAGTAAATCACACCCTAGCAATTGCATAGCATTTCATAGGTTTAAATGAAATATTGGTTGGCTGTTTGTTTGTTATTTTCCTCCCTTATTCCTTCCTGTCTCCATTGTATAACACAATTATTAGTATAAAAGAGCTTTTAATATCCATTTGTAGACTGCATTCTAGCCTGGGCAATAGAGCAAGATTCCTGTTCTCTCTCCCTTTTTTTTTTCCTTCTTTTCTCTTCATTTCATTCTTTTTTTTCTTCCTTCTTTCTCTTTTCTCTTTTTTCTAAAAAAAAAAAAAAACTGTGCACCATGCAAATAATAATTAATTCAAATGACTTTGAAACACAATAATCTGAGCCTGTATGCCTAGTGTGATATATCCTAAAGAATAAAAAACTGCAAAGGAATTCTTAAATTTTTCTGCTGTCATATTGATAGTAATAATATCCTTTAGATAACTGTGATACTATTATGTGTGTAAAACGCATGCATGCACAACACACACACAGATGGATTAATCACGTTATAATTACATCAATGTAGTTTGGACATGATGTAACCACACTGGAAAAAAAAAAATCCCACTTATAATAAATTTAAAAGGGTAGATAGAAGAAACAAAGAACATTTAAAAAGCAATACAAAGTATATGGTTAAGAAAATAGAAATGAACCCAAAATATATTAATACTCATCATCAATGTAAATAGGTTAACATTTCCAGCTAAAAGACAAAGTTTTTAGAATATGTTTGTTTAAAACGCCATAAGCACTTTATAAGAAATACATTCATGATATTAGAACATAGAACTGTTGAAAGTAAAAGATAAAAAAAAAAAAAAATTTCTCACTTGGAAAACAGAAGACTGCTGTCCACGTATACAGTTTCAAGAAAATCAAAATCAGTGGAATACAAAAGATACTTTTGATAAACATGGAGTAACAGGCTGGAAAATTTAGAGGTAGGGCCAATTTAATTCAAAAGTTAAAGTGGCTTTTATTAAGTGTTTATTGGAGTAGATCTAATAAACATGTTTGTCGTGCTACAAAGAAAAGTTTAAACAGCTCAATTAAAAATTTCCACTGGGTAATTCATGATAGAATTGTTAGAGAAAAGCCATATTGTATAAAAATTTCAATAGTTGTGCATTTAAATGTGATATCCCAAATGTTGGGAATGCAAGTAGACAGAATTACTGTTTCATTTAAAAATTGTGGCTTGAATAACAACATTTTTTTAAATAACTCAAGGTGCACCAACTCACAACCAATTTTATCTGTTTAATTTTATCTTCCATACCATTTGCCAAACTGCCCTACATGAAATTGCTAAAGTCCCCCAAGCTCGTTGTCATTCAAAAACTCATTTGTCAGTTGGCTTTTTGGAACCCCAAACAGACTTTTCCATAAAAATAAACTTGTAAATGATAGTTTGATTTTAGATCATATCACAGATTTCTAAAAATAAAACATGTGATGTATATACAGTAATGGTAATAAAGGCTCAGGATTATACACCTAAGAATGGGTGAATTGATTTAAAAGAGGACAAATTTTTTTCTTTTTTTTCTATTTATGGAAGACTGGCCAATCTTAAGAAACTTTAAAGGGAAAATACAAGTTTGTTTTTAATGTATACCCTATCTTCATTTTAGGCCTCCCTTTTAACTGCCTCTTGATGTCTTTTTTCATACATGCTCAACATCCTCAGTCATACGATTTATAAATAAGCCAAAGATAATCTATTCTGTATACATCAAATGTTTTCACTTTCCCTGTACTAAAATTCCATGCTACCAGCTATTATCTAGAAAGCAGTCAGACAGACCTAACTCTCACAATATTACTGATATTTACAGTTTTGCAATGGTTAAATGTGAGGAGAAGGATGGCTATCTAGTTTGATTATCTATTAACTTGAATCTGTGCTGTCACTTACTCGTTGCATAATATTAGGCAAGTTTCTTTTCATACCTCAATTTCTCCATCTATAAATCTCAAATAGTAATAGTCATATGTCATACGGACTCATATCATTGGGAGTAAACACTGATATACTACTTTATCACTGCATTTAGGACTATGCCTAAAATAGAGTAATTGTCAATAAAGATCAATTTTTACTTTCATTAAGACAATCTTTAATATGTGAAACCCCACTGTAACCAAGTAAATTGAATGAAAGTAAGAGCATGGCTAGATGACATTTTTGATAAAAAGATGACAAACTCAAATTATCTTTGCCTAGGAGGGGCTTCTCTATGCTTGTCCTCGCCTCTTTGCTTTCTTCAATAATTAACCAGACTTTGGCTCTCTTTAAAGCTTCACTTGATTTGCTTGCTTATTTCATTAGTAGTTTTCCATAGCTGCTCAAATAAATTATCACAAACTTTGTGGCTTAAAACAACTCAGATTTATTATCTTAAAATGCTAGTGGTCAGAAGCCTAATAACAGGTCTGTGAGACTAAAAATAAATTGCCAGTAGAGCTATGTTCTTTCTGGAGGCTCTGGAGGAGACACTCCTTTGCTTCTAGAGGCTATCCAAATTCCTTGGCTCATGGCCATCTTCCAGCAAGGGCATCACCTGACATAATCTTCTGTTATCATATCTCCTTATTCTGACTTTGACCTTGCCACCCTCTTATAAGGACTCTTGTGATTAAACTGGGCAGACATGCCAGATAATCCAGTATAATCTCCCCATCTCAAGATCCTTAGATTAATCATACAAAGATCCTTTTGCTATCTGAGGTAACATATTCACAGGTTCTGGGAACTGGAATGTGGACGTATTTGTGGCCCATTTATCTTTCTCTCACAGTTTTATAACAGCAGATGAGGAGAAAACAAAGTGAATGAAGGCTTCCTGATGTATGTATGTGTATATATATATAAATGGAACAGAATATTTACTAGTATCCCTTAATCACTGACTCTGCTAAGTTCTTTCAGTATGTTATAATGCTGATCACACTAACCTATGAAGTGCATATTACTACTTTCATTTTATATAGATGAGGAAACAGATTTGAGAAGAGTTAAATAGTTTGATCGATACCTCAAAGCTCATAAGCAGGAAAACACATTCAAATGAAAGGCCCTGCTTTTCCATTGTTAGTAATTAACCTTAGCTGATTTTGTAAACATTGCCTAAAAATAATAGCTCTTAATTTCAAATCGTTCTGGTTATCTATTGATACAGATGAAGAGCTTTCACTAAAATAGCGTAACAAATCAGAATTTTTTGAAAACAAACTTTGAGGTGAGTGAAACAAAATTTTACCACCAGTGATAGACTAACTTTGAATAAATTAACCCACATATCCTCTCTGGGCCTCCATTTCAGTGCATGTCAATGATGAAGAATATATATATATATATTTAATTTTCTGGCCTCTAAGAGAGCAGTGACCACTCTTATCTTACTCAGTAATATAATTCCACTGCTTAGTTTAGAAAGCATGCACTGCACAGCATACATGCTCAGTAAGTATTTGTTGAATTAATATATTCTATCTACTCATAGAACATGGCATAACATATTTCTAAATAGTCTGAAATGTCTAAAGGACAAGTCTTCTGGTCTATACATACTAGTGTCTTCATTTCACATTGAAATGCTCTTTCTTAGGACATCTGGTAATTAGACAGAGTTACCCAACTCTATTTCCATAAATAATTGAGAGTTTGAATGATGGACTAAGTTTGTAAATATTTGAAGAATCATGTGAAAATAAAAAGCAAAAATTTTGTGGTGAAGTTGAAAAGTAGTTAGTTAGGTAAAAAGAATTAGGGAGTAGCGAAGAATGCAAGATGAGATTTCTCAGAAGAAAGATGTTTATATATACTGCAATGCTGACCAAAGTAAACAGCAACTGATGGGGGGCTATAATGGAGATAGACTGGGTAATATTTGTGAGAGGGTGAAAAGGCTTAGAAATGTAGTTTGAAAAACATCATTTTAAACTTTGCTTTAATGTGTTATACTGATTCACTTTCTGAAACAGATACTTTATGTTTTTAAAAATGAATTTCACATTTGCACTGTTCCCAATGTAGCCATAGTAACATTTTTATATAAAAAGTATATGCTACTGAATCACATTAACCACACATTATTTATACATGAGAACATGTTCTTGTTTAAGTCAACTGCCTAGCGGAGCCTTTTATACTTGTGAATTCAGTTATAAGGATACAACATTCTATGTTTTGAGAAAATGAACAGAGAAAATAACTGATAATTTATTTCAGGCTTAACGTGAAATGGGTTTATCATTAAAAAGATGTGCTTAGACATAATATTCCCAGATGCACTGGACTTAGCCTCAGCAGCAGAGAGCTGGAGGTGGGGATGAGAAACGTTAAAGTCTTGCTTCTCCAGGGAACAAAGCTCTTGGCCAGGAGCTGGGGAGAATGGAAGCCCAGGGTTCTTGGATGCAGCCATCTGGAGTGGAGTCTGCCTTGCTGAGTTGGGACAATGGAAGAGTCCTGGGGCAACTGAAGGCATCTGGGCTGGGCCACTCCTCAGTGTTGCTGGAAGGCCCCCAGACTGAACCCAGTTCCCAACCACCTGCCTGTCAAAGCATCAGTTAACACCCCCAGACTTCTCTCTAGTTATCTTTCCTTTCTCTTTCATGGTTTAAAATGGCTCTTATCTCTACTTTTATCATGTTAAGGTTTTGATATAGACTGCACAATATTATTAAGTAGAAAGAGCGCTTGGCTCAGCAATCAGATATGCCATTCAAAACAATGTGATTTCCATTTGTTCTTAGAGGTGCCATCCCCACCCACCCCAACACCAACAGCTGCAGGTGCGGCTGCCCACAGTGGCTCCCCTCCTCATCCCCCTCCCCTCCAGACTGGAGCACCTGAGCATGTTTGCTGAGTGTGTTTTTGGTGCCCAACGGGGTGGCGGGTGAGCTGCACACCAGCCCCAGGGCAGCCTCAGGGGCCAGGGACCCCAGGCAGCTGGATGGCCAGCGCATCCTGTTTGCCATCCCCCTCCAACTAAGAACCTATAGAGGCTTTTCTCCCCCTGGCCAAGTAGTTCAACTTGTCCAAACTGGGGACGGATACAGTGATTAAAGGAACCCATTTGCAAACCTCCTCTTTTGCCCCTTAAGCTGTTTTATTTCCCTTTTCCTTTTTTATGTAAATTGGTTCTTTTCCTACCTTGGCACTGTGCTTATGATATGGAGGTAACAGAGGAGAGACCCTCCACTGGCTAATAACTGCAAGTTTGGCAAGGCCCATTGGGGGCTTAATCTGAATGGACCCAGGCACAATTCCTATTCTCTAGGCCTTCCTTGTTTCACGAGTGCAGGCCTCAGTGGCACCCATGGTTGGCATCCATCTAAGGTCGTCAGGTCACAGGGATATAAAGATGGAAGAGAAAGATGCCTGCTTTCTGTCTCCCTCACACACCAAGTTTCTGCTGAAAGAAGGAAGGGAAATGAGGGGTGCCTATTTTTCTTTCTTTCAGAATGGGCAACCAGCTGTCTTCACCACCCCCAGTCTATACTCCTCTGGAGGGTATCCTGAATCACTGTGACTGTTTTGACCCTCAGACTCTGGAGGAAAGATGGCTCATAGTCTTCTGCACAAAGGTTTGGCCAAACTATGATCTGCAGGGAGGACTGGGTTGGCCTCAGGAAGAAACTTCATTTCGATATCATCCTGCAGTTGGACCTTTTATGTAATTGTGAGGGCAAATGGTCTGAGGCCTCATATGTGCAGACTGTTTTTTTTTTTTTAATCTTGCAGAGTAATTCATACCTTTCCTGACAGTGTAGGATGGATCCAGCCTCCTGTTTGCCATTTCAGGACAGGCTGCAAGGGGAAATCTCAGGGAATTAAAGAAATAAACCCCAAAGGCCCCTCCAGCAGGTGAGCCAGCTCCCTCCAGCCCTCATCTGGGTCCACTCCATCCTTTCTATCCATCTTCTCTCTCTTGCTTGCCCTCTCCTAGAAGTCTTCACCTTAGACTAGCCCAAGTCTCACTCTTGCCCCTCAAAGACATGCCTGGTGAATTTGGCTACAGTGAGGCCCAGGTCTCCTTCTCTATACAGGACTTAAGGCAAATTAAGGAAATCTTGGGAACTTTTCAAATGACCCTGACATATGTATAGAGGCTTTCTAGTATTTAACCCAAATATTTGAACTCTCCTGGAAAGACATTGTTACTTTTGAATCAAACCCTGACTAACACTGAAAAGCAGGTCACTCTGCAAGTGGCAGAGGGATTTGGGGATGAACTTTGTATCACATATAGTGTCAGGAAAGGGGTCGAACTTTATCCAGCTGGAAGAGAGGAAGTACCATTGCATAACCCTAAAATGGCATCCCAATGACAAGGTGGGAGAATGGAAGAGGAGACACTTTCAGGTGTGCATGGTGGAGGGCTTGATGCAGAACTAGAACTAAGCCTCTCAATTATACCAATGTATCCATGATAGACCAGGGAATGGATGAGATCCCACTGATTTTCTGGAATGGCTAAGAGGGGCCTTGGTGAAGCACATCTCTCTGTCTCCTGATTTAGTCGAGGAACAACTAATCCTAAAGGATAAACAACTAATCCTAAAGGATACCTTCTGACCCAGGTAGCCCCTGATGTCAGAAGGAAGCTGCATAAACAGACCCTGGACCTAATAGTACTTTAGACAACCTTCTGAAAGTGGCCACCTGGGTCTTTTATAATAGAGATAGGGAGGCCCAGGAGAGAGAGGAGACACAGGAAAAAGACAGAGGCTTTAATGGGCACCATGCAAGCCCAAACACTGCAGAATCCCTGAGGTATGCCTGCTACTACTACAGATGTGGCAAGCCAGGGAATTTTAAGAGGAATGCCCCCAAATGGTTCCGCAGCAGGACTGTTGGATCACAGGGTTTCTCTCCCTGGCTCTGGTGGTCCAGATTACCGTTACAATCCAGGAGCCCCAGGTAATTCTGGAAATCAAAGGGAGGAAAGTGAACCTCCTTCAGAGCACCAGGGCTGGTATCTCAGTTTTCCTCTCCAATCTGGGCCCCCTCCGTCTCAGCATGATCATGAGGGGAATCTCAGGGCTTTAACCCGATATTTTTCCTAACCCTTTTATTTGTAGTTGGGGGAGACCTCTTGTTTATCTATGCCTGTCTAATTACACCTGAAAGCCCGACTCCTCTGTTGAGCAGGGATATTCTGGCCCATATAGGGACCACCAGACTGATGGCCCCAGGACAAACTCTTTGTCTCCCTCTAGTGGAAACCAATATTAACTGAGAAGTTTGGGCAATACAGGAGAAAATTGGCCAAGCCACATCTGCCGTACTGGTCTGATCTATCTTAAAGATTCCAGCTCCTTTTCTAAGCAGAAACAATATCCCCTGAAACCGGAGGTTAGGAAAGGACTAGAAGCCGTCATTGATAACTTAATGCTGTAGGGCCTCCTTAAACCCTGCAACAACCCTTGTAATACCCTGATATTGGAGGTACAAAAACCCAACAGGAAAGGGAGATGAGTTCAGGACCTCTAACTCGTTGATGAGGCTGTGGTTTCAATTCACCCATTGGTTTCCAATCTGTATACCCTGCTAGCTCAAATACCTGAGGAACTATATGGTTCAGAATTCTGGACCTAAAGGATGCCGCCTTCTATATACTGTTACATCCTGACTCCCAGTAATTATTTGCATTTGAGGATCCCTTTAAGCAAACCACCCAGTTAACCTGGACGCTGTTACCTCAGGGATTCCAAGATAGCCCCCACTTGTTTGGGCAGGCATTCTCAAGAGACCTCTCCAAGTTCCTTTTCCTCAGGATAAAGTTTTACAGTACATGGATAACATTCTCCTCTGTGCTCCAACTGAGGAAATCTCTTAGGTGGGGAAGTAAGGCTCTTCTTAATTTTCTGGCTAACAGGATATGAGGTTTCAAAATTTAAAGCTCAGCTCTGACAGATGTCAGTGAAGTACGTAGGCCTGTGCTTGTCAGAGGGGACCAGGGCATTGGGTGAAGAAAGGATTAGGCCCATTTCCTCCTTTCCCTTCCCCAAACCCTCAAGCAGCTGAGGGAATTCTAGGTATTACAAGACTCTGCAGACTATGGACACATGAATATGGTGAAATACCTTGTCCCTTATATCACCTAATAAAGGAGACTCAGGCAGCTAAAACTCAGTGTTTAATTTGGGAACCAGAGGCTAGAAAGGCCTTTGACCAACTACAACAAGCCTTGCTTAAGGCACCAGCCCT
Source organism: Ateles fusciceps (assembly GCA_036589455.1). Taxonomy (NCBI): domain Eukaryota; kingdom Metazoa; phylum Chordata; class Mammalia; order Primates; family Atelidae; genus Ateles; species Ateles fusciceps. Next base: position 957,786 of record JAZHEH010003406.1, read on the forward strand.
TAGTCTTCCTATAGGGAAGATGTTTAATCTTCATGTGTCAGAAAGAAAGGAAATGGCCCTGGGGGTTCTAACACATGTCCAGCCCAGCAGCCTGAGGTCCAGCCCAGCAACCTGTAGGCTACTTAAATAAGGAGCTTGATTTGGTAGCCAAAGGATGGCTAGCCTGCCTCTGAGCAGTTGCAGCAGTAGCCTTGCGGGAACCAGAAGCTACTAAGTTAACCATAAGGAAGAACGTAACCATTTACACTTTGCATAGTATAGCAGGAGTGTTGTCAGTGGAATCTCTGGATAACAGACAATTGCCTCCTCAAGTATCAAGCGCTACTGTTAGAGTGATCTGCAGTCCAATTAAGAACCCATCCATCTCTAATCCCAGCCACTTTCCTCCCAGAGTAAGGTGGGGAGCTTGAACATGTCTGTGAACAGATACTAGTACAAACCTATGCAGCCAAAGAGGACCTCAAAGAAATCCCTTTGGGAACCCAGACTGGATTCTCTTTATGGATGGAAGTTCTTTTGTAGAACAAGGGACTCATAAAGCAGGATATCAATAGTTAACTCTTAATGATATTCTTGAGAGTGCACCTCTCTCCTCAGGTACAAGTTCTCAATTAGCCAAACTAATTGCCCTCACAAGGTCACTCAAATTAAACACAGAAAAAACAGTTAACATTTATGCTGATTCTAAGTATGCTTTACTAGTCCTCCATGCTGATCCCATTATCTAGAAAGAGACGAACTTCCTTACAACTAATGGGTCTGCCATTAAGCATCATCAGGAAATTAATAGACTGTTATCCTCAGTTGGAAGTGGCAGTAATACATTGTAAATGCCACCAAACAGTGATAGATGAAGTAACTGAGGGAAGTCGGTTGGCAGACCAAGCAACTAAATCAGCAGCGAGAGGGCCCCAGATTTTTGATTCACTTGAAGGCCCACTGATCTGGGAGAGCCCCATCAGAGAAATAAAACCTCTACACTCTCCCACGGAAATAGAATGGGCCACCTCTTGGGCATATATTTTTCAGTCCTCAGAATGGCTATAATCAAAGGATGGCAAACTTCATCTACCAGCTGCCAACCAGTGGAAAGTTCTTAAAAGCCTTCACCAGACCTTCCACCTAGGTAAGGATAAAACCTACCAATCGACCCAGAGATTGTTCTCAGGTAAAAACTTGATACAAATGATTAAACAGGTGGTTAATGCTTGCAAGATGTGCCTAAAAGATAATCTCTCTAACATGTAGCTTCTTCCCCCCCCAGGATCCTAAAGGACAGGAGGCTATCTGGGAAAAGACTGTCAAATGGATTTCATCCATATGCCAAAGACAAGGGTCATCCAGTAACTCCTACTATGGATAGACACTTCTGCTAACTGGGTAGAAGCATTTCCATGTCAGAAAGAGAAAGCCTCTGAGGTGAGAAAATTACTAATTAATGAGATAATTCCTCTCTTTGGACTCCCTAAGTACGTCCAGAATCATAGTGACCCCTTGGCAGCTTCCCTTCAAGGCAGCTGTCACCCAGGGGTCTCAAAGTCACTAAGTATACAGTACCATCTTCATTGTGCTTGGAGACCACAATCATTGGGAAAGGTAGAAAGGGCAAATAATGTTATCAAATGGTACCTCAGGAGATTTATCTCCCCCTAGGTACCCTCCCCCCACATTGCCCTACTATGTGTTAGAAACACCCCTTCAAAGCTAGGCTTGAGATCCTTTGAAATGATGTATGGATAGCCTTTCTCACCAATGATTTCTTGCTAGACCAGGAAACCTCTGATTTGATTAAACACATAACTTCTTTGGCCCATTTGCAACAGAAACAGAAACAACTGTTCCCAGGTGCCCCGTCCTGTGAACCAGGGCCACCTCTGCTCAGCCCAAATGACCTGGTGCTGGTAAAGTTTCTTCCTTCCCTCTTTCCCTCTATAGGCCCAGCTTGGAGGGACCTTACCCTGTACTTCTTTCTACTCCTACAGCATTGGAGGTCACTGGAATAGACTCTTGAATTCATTACACCCAAGTGATGGCCTGGAAAGCTGACGGAGTCACCTCTGTCAACCCAGAAGAGCACCCAAAGTACCATGTAAAGAGATCAGGGACTTCAAGCTAAAAATTACAAAAGATATGTGTTAATAATTAACTTTCCATGGATATCCCCTTTATAGTCTTGCCTATGCTTGCTGTTCTTACCTTTGTTCGGTCTATACAGTGGGGTACAATGTTATGTTCAGAATGATTATTTCTGTAATCCTTGGCATTAGGTTTTCTCCTTTATAACCACTTTTTGTATAATATACATGTTTGATCTATGCATACTGAACCTTATAAAACTTGTTTCTCTTGCCTAGAGACCATGAAACTCCAAATGGTCAAGCCTTGGACGATGGCTCCCTTTGCCAGGGACCCTTAGGTAGACCTCTGGACGGAATCCAACTATGATTTTCCCAAAACCAATGACCCCTGTCAGCAGGAAGTAACTAAGAATGGTCATTGTCCATATTCTAACAGTAGTTAGATGTGCCTCTTCAGAGAGGGAATATAGGGACAGGAGGCAGAGAAATTCTAGGTAGAAAGGAAAGAGTCCTCTAGTTATACATATGTACGTAACTATCAGTATATCTGTGTGTATGTATATATAGCTAGACAGCGATATTTTTATCTATATATCTGTCTATGTTTCAATCTATCTAATCTATCTATCCCATTGGTTCTACTTCTCTGAAGAACCTGACTAATATAATACATTCAATTTCAAAATTATATCCAGAATGGTGACCAAATCTCATTACAGTTATTGCCAGCATTCTGGAGCATGCTACCATTGTTTCTCATTTTCTATTTGCCCTAAGAATTACTTCTGTAGGATTTAATCAGAAGTAGAATTAAACGGTTGTTTTAAAAATAATTTTTCCCAGTTTCACAAAGGAGTGGGTTGACAGACCTCCTCATACTGTCAGGCTGGAAGTTGATTTCCTCTTCTCCCATGTAAACTTTTAAATGTGCTCTTTTTACTTTAATTACAAAAATCTTTTTTTAATTACACAATTTTCTTATAAAGCTTCTCAACAATATAGACCTTTGTAAAAATAATATACTTAAGCTCCTCCCACCCTCCAGCCAATTTCACTCCATAGGATAAACCACTACTAAGTTAAGTAAATAAATAGCTTTTAAATGACATAACTTGAACTCTACAGTGACAGATATCTCTTGTATACTGCACATGACACAGTTATTTCTATCCTTCTCACATCACTTCCATAGTTTTCAAGTAACGTAACTTATAATCCAAGGTCTGCACAACACTCAATCTATGTTGCCTGTTTCTAGCTCTGGCTTATTTCTGTGAAAGGAAAATAAATTTTGGGGCCCTCAAATCACTAAGCTAAAGAGAAAAGTCAAGCTGGGAACTGCTTAGGGCAAACCTGCCTCCCGTTCTACTCAGAGTCATCCCTCTGCTTACCGAGGTAAATGCATATCTGCTTGCCTCCTTTGGAAAGGCTAATCAGAAACTCAAAATAATGCAAGTGTTTGTCTCTCACGTACCTGTGACCTGAAAGCCCCCTTCCTGCTTCATGTGGTTCTGCCTCTGCTTTGAGTGGTCCCAACTCTCTGCACAGATCAATGTACATTTTACCTGTATTGATTGATGTCTCATCTCTCCCTAAAATGTATAAAATCAAACTGTTCCCCTACAGCCTTGGGCACATGTCATCAGGACCTCCTGAGGCTGTGTCACAGGCACATGTCCTCAACCTTAGCAAAATAAGCTTTCTAAATTAACTGAGACCTGTCTCCGATATTCAGGGTTCACATTTCCATAAACTTTAATTAAATTCAGTGTTCACTTCTCAGAACTCAGTGTATCTGGATCACTGCAGGCATTTGACAGAGTTGAACACCCTCTTTCCTGAAACAACTTTCCACTTCCTTTCTTACTCCTAAATCTCCTGGTTCTCCTTATACTTCTATGGCTCCTCTCTGTGTTGGGTTGCTACTCTTTTTCCTGACCTAAGAACTTTGCAGTCCTGAGTTAGATCTCTGAATCTCTTTCTGTGTATGCTTAAATCTTTTCAGATTATCAACCAGACTGATAACTTTAAATATTATCTATACATTGATGATTCCCAAATGTCTAACAACAGACCTGTCCTTAAACTCCAAACACGTGTATCCATGATGTATGCTTTTAGTTAGTAATGAGAATCTCTAAATTCACAAAGTCAAAGATGAGAACCTGATGTTATACTTCCCCAGGCTGTTTCTCTCACAGCCTTCTCCAGCTCAGAAATCAGCAACACCATTCTTCCAAATACTCAGGTCAACAATCATGGACTTAGCTTCTGCTGACAAACCCTATATTCAATTATTTGGAAAATTTTGTTACCTCATTGTGATGGTCCAATTTATGGGTCAGCTTGACTGGACGAAGGCATGCCCAGTTGCTGGCAAAACACTATTTCTGGGTGTCTTAGTGTGGTGTTTTTAGAAAAGATTGGCATTTGAATGGGTAGACTGAGTAAACAAGATTCACCTCAACTATGAGGGTGGACATCACCCAATCTGTGAACAGCCACAATAGGACAGAAAAGGCAGAAGAAGGACGAATTCTTTCTCTTGACTTGAGCTGGAGCTTCCATTATCTCCTGAGTTTAGACATCATGGCTCTAGACTCCCTGGCCTTTAGTTTTCAAGACTTACCCAGGAACTCTGCACCTCTATGTTCAGACTTGACTCAGATTGGGAGTTATACCCTCTGATCTCAAGGTTCACAGGCCCTCAGACTTGAACTGAGTTTCCATTGTCTTTATTGGTTCACCAGCTTGCAGAAGAAAGATTGTGGAGCTTCTTGGCCTGAATAAATCATGTGAGCCAGTTCTCATAATGAATCTCTTTTTCTGTTTCTTTTTGATTCTTTCTGTCTCTCCGTCTAGATACAAATATTTGCATCCATATATTAGCTATATATATAGATACATAAATCTATATTTGTATCCATACACAGTATCAAATATATCTGTATTTGTATATATAAATGTCTTCTTCATATATGTATGTATATGCATTTATATATGTATTTCTCTATTGGGTGATCAATATATCTGTGAACATATGTATATATAGATAAAACTTTCTATATTTATGTTATAGATAAAAATATCTATATTTATGCTTCTATCAATCTATTTATATGTATCTATTCTATTGGTTCTATTTCTCTGGAGAACCCTAATACAATACACTCATCTTTAAAATTACATCCAGAATGGTGACCACACCTCATCACTGCTATTGCTGGCATTCTGGAGCATGTTGCCATTGTTTCTCTCTTAGATTATTGTACTAGACTTTTAATTAATTAGGCTTTCAAAAGTAAGCAAATACCATACTAACATGTGTTAATTAGTTTATTTATGAAGGCATTTTATAAAGGTAGGTTTATTAGTCTATTCTCACGCTACTAATATAGACATACCCGAGACTAGGTAATTTATAAAGGAAAGAAGTTCGATTGATTCATAGTTCAGCATAACTGGATAGGCCTCAGGAAAGTTACAATCATGGTAGAAGGCAAAGGGGAAGCAAGGCACCTTCTTCATAAAGCAGTAGGAAGGAGAAGTGCCTACGAAAGGAGGAAAAGCTGCTTATAAAACCATCAGATCTTGTGAGAACTCACTATCATGAGAACAGCATGGGGGTAACTGCCCCATGATTCAATTACCTCCCACCAGGTCCTTCCAACAACATTTGGGGATTATGGGAGCTACAATTAAGGATGAGATTTGGGTGGGGACACAGCCAAACTGTATCAGTATGAGTATAAAGAGACTAAAACCGGAAGTAGTGACAGTGACACTATTTCCATTTCTGGGCCTGGGTACCTGTGAATGTGACCTTATTTGAAAGTAGGGTCTTTGAAGATGACTCAGTTAAGATTTCTTTTAGGGTGAGATCTACTCTAATATGACTGGTGTCCTTATGAAAAGCAGAAATTTGGACAGGTAGATATGTACAGAAAAAAGAAAATTGAACAAACAGAGAACCAAGGAAGCTGCAAGCCAAGAAACAGCTGAGGCCACAAGGAATCTAGAGAAGCATGGAAAAGATTTTCCTCCAGAACCTTTAGAAGGAACTATCCCTGTTGATATCTTGATTTTCAGACTCCTGGTCTGTCTCACAATCTGAAATTGTGAGACAATAAATTTCGTTATTTAAGTCACTCAGTTTGTGGCACTGTGTTATGACAGCCCCAGGAAATTGATACCAATGAGAAGAATGTGACAAACCCAGGTTAGAGAGTTGAATAAATTTAGAAGATTTTAAAGTGTCACTGAACTTATATTAAATAGTACAATCTACTATAGGCAAACTCATGGGGTAAAGTAAAGAAAATAAACTCTGACCTCACTCTGCTGTCTCCCTCTGATCTCCCAGGTTCTCCTGACAGCTGCTGATGTAGTGCATACAGGTTTGCTTCCTAGGGCAGAGAAAGGGTGAAATGGGTGGAAGGTGCTTTTTCATCTTCTCTCTTCCTCCTATTGCTTACTCTCAACACAGGATCCAGAGTGATGCGGCTGAAAGAGAAAAAAATAAAAGACGAACAAAAGACATATCACTCCTCTGCTTAAAATCCTCCCAACACAAACCTAATCCAAAAGTCCTCAGAAGGACCTGTAAAGTCATTCATGTGTGGCTGGCCATTGCCTCTTACCTTACCTCCTAGTATCCTCTCCCTTGCTCACTCTGTTCCAGGTGACCTGGCCTCCTCACTTTACACTTGCTGTGTTTGAAATGGTCCTTCATCAGATGTCTACATGACTTCCATTCTCCTTTTATTCAGGTCTTTACTCAATAAGGTGTCCTCACACCACTCTGTCTAACATATTAATTAACCTGTATTCTCCAAACACATTGCCTATTCTCCTCCTTCTTAACATTTATCATAATCTAAAAAGCTGTGTGTAAACTGAAGGACTGCCAATTTTGGTCTGGCATGTAAAAAGTTTAGAGGTTGCCATTCCATCCTAACAATAAAATGCTGAACAGCTTACAAAATCAACAACTCTTGTTAGGTCTGTAAGAGAAGTGAGGTTATAGGGCAAACAAACGTCCCCAAAATTGGAGAGACAGAAAAGCAAATATAGAGAATCACGATTTTTGTGAATATTGATAAACTAATTTTATATTTCACATGGAGAAGTTAAAAGATCCAGAAGATTGGCCCGGCGTGGTAGCTCACGCCTGGAATCCCAGAACTTTGGGAGGCCAAGGCAAGTGGATCACCAGGTCAGGAGATCAAGCCCATCCTGGCTAACTTGGTGAAACCCCATCTCTACTAAAAATACAAAAAAAAAAAAACAGCTAGGCGTGGTGGCAGGCACCTGTAGTCCCAGCTACTCAGGAGGCTGAGACAGAGGAATTGCTTGAACCTGTAAGGCAGAGGTTGCAGTGAGCCAAGATCGCACCACTGCACTCCAGCCTCGGTGACAGAGTGAGACTCTGTCTCAAAAAAAAAAAAAGAGATCCAGAAGATCTAGCACAACAGTGAAAAAGAACAAAGTTGGAAGACTGACACTATACAACTTCAAGTGTTACTATAAAGCTAGTAATCAAGACGGTGTGGTATGGCAAAAGAATAGACAAATAAATAAGTGGGATGAAATAAAGTCCAGAAATATACCCACAGAAATATAGTCAACAGACCTTTGACAAAGGAGCTCTAAAGTGACGTCTATTTAATAAAATCTACATATTTTACTTATTTATCCTGTTTCTTAGCTCCCTCCTCCACAGTAAGCCCCTTCAAAATAGCAGTATTTGTCTATTTTGTTTACTGTTGAATTTCCAGTGCCTAGAATAGTGCTGGTTTTTAGGCTGTAATACACATATGGTGAATGCATGAATAAATGCCCTACCTTTTTGTTTGTCAATCTTATGAGCTTAACCTTCTTTAGTTACTGCAGTTGTTTTTAAGTCCGTTATTGCCACCATCAAATTTTCTGGTATAAAGAGATAGAATGAGACAGATGATTTTGTTGTAGTTGATATTTAATGGTTTGCTGTAATGAATGGTGAATCCCTAAAATCCAAAGGCATGCACAAATCCTGTACATTCTATCTTTCTGATAAGCCTGTAACATTTGTTAATAAAAAGCAATGCAATTTCAAGGAAATTTTGTGTATACTTTTCAATTGGAGAGCCATTTTGTTTTTAGTTTCCCTTTCTTTTCCAAGCCACCCTATTCAAGGTAATACAATATGTTCCTTAATGTAAGCAATGATGGCAGACCATATTTATTGTTTTGTCTAGAACTATTTTGAAATATTTAGTCAGGGACACACATTGCATTTTAGCAAACGTTTCTTTTGGAAGAAAACTATAAACAGCAAGTACCACCAAATTGCACTGTCAAGTCTATGTATAACTATAAGGAAAAAATAATGCTATTTTTATTGCTATTCTTTTTACAGATTTGATATTATGGCTCCTGGGTAAATATGTTCTTACTAAAAGCCTGAAGGAGTTGACTGAAATATCCCTATTCTTTTCCAGGTTTTTGATATCAGTATAGATTATTATACTGATTTTTGTGGCTGGTAATCCTTGCTGTATTTTTCTTCTTCCTAGTGCTCTCATTAGAGTTTTGTCTTTCTTATTCTAATACAAATCACTGCCATGTTTTAGACTCACTGTCTCTAAAATGTAGATCCTTATAAGTCTCTCATGGTGTGTCTGTCCAAATAGCCTTTTTAAAGGTGACATTATGTGTTCTTCATAACAGCAAGAGAATACGAATTGGAAAACACAAAGAAAACAGCTGTCAACTAAATTTTATAACTTTTAAATAAATTTTTGATGGCTTACATTTTACAAGTTTGAAATTTTCAATGAAATCTAGAAAATCTGATAGTCATACAGAAAATAAAAATTAGTTCTTTTTATGGGACAAAAGCTGTTTATTTTAACAACAAATTAAGGTTAGTAGGTCACGAAATGTCCCTGTTCTTATACTAAGCCAACTTGTTTTTGATAACATAACAATGTTCCTAAGAGTGTTTTAAACAAGACAGCTTTCTCTGAGGATGAGAAAGAAGTTCTGATTTTTTTTTTCTAAGCTTCCCTTCTTTCCCTGATTCTAGCCTTCCACCAGTTTCCTTCAATTCCAAGTTGTTTCCCTGTACATGCTATATAAAATCTTTTTTCTCTCTGTAATTCTGGGTAACCATAAATGCCAAGTATGTGTTTTGCTTACTCCTTCCATGCATTGCTTGTGTGTGTGTGTGTGTGTGTGTGTGTAAAATTTGAAATAAAATTTTCATCAGTTCATCTTTAAACTTAAAAGCAATCTACATAAAATTAAAAGACAGAAGCTTATCTCTCAACATCTTTGACTGGGTTTATTTGGTTTAGGGAAGTTGGGTGGGGTGCTCAGAATGCGATTTAAATTGAAATCTGAGATAAGATTTCTTTCTGTGGTCTCCAAGGCACAGATGGAAGCACAATCACATATTGAAAAGCTTTCTTAGGGCTATGACCTTGAATGCGTCTTTAAAAGATGAAACAACTAATTTAAAAATAAAATGCAAATATTACATGTTAAGTTTGTGCCATATATCCATGTACCTTTCTGAAAAAATTGTCTTTTAACTGAACTCAAATTTTCATAATAAAAATTACTTAAACCAATGTAAATATTGGCATACTTTGGAATACATCAAGTTATATATATTTTAAAGTGAATTGTTGCAGTGCCCAAGTCTTAAGAATAAAATAGGAAAAAAAAGAAGTCTTTACTTTTTAAAATACAATATTTTTTAAAAATTAATAAAAAACTGGACAAACGAAAAGGAGCTCTACTTAGCAGGCAATAGATCCAATGAAACCATTTTAAAGCAGTTTTCAGAGCAACGACTATGGAAGACATTTATTCCTCTAAGTATTTGCCAATTACCCTTTAACTTCCAGGATACTGCTTGCTGCTTCCAGATGGCTCTGCTGAAGTTGTGGATAGAGAAATGGGCATGTTGCTCATTGCAGGGCTAAGTGGCAACTTAAGACGTAAAGGCACACGTTTATGAAGTTCAGAGCTTTCTCAAGTGTCAGTTGGCACATACTTGATGAAGTAGCTCAGAGGAAGCCAGCTGGCCTGCAGTCATACTAACTGCAAGATCAACGATTAATACCAAAGTGTTCACATATTCAAAAGAGAAGTTTAATCCTGTGAAATCCCTTACTGTGCTACTCTCTAGTTTGATTGGGGATGACAGGTGCCATAAGTGAGCCTCTTGACTAAGAACAAAGAATTGTAACAAGATAATGAACAGAACAAGCTTGAAAAGAACAAGAGAAGAAAAGAAGTGTGGGTGGTGGCAGGGAGAAATCTGAGGGGAAGTCTCTCTTGAAAAGTGAAAATTTCAAGCTGTTTTCAAAATAGAGAAAACGTAGAGAATATACGTTTTGTATATACGCTTTTAAAAATCTTCTGCCAGAAAATTAAAAGGGAGGTAACACATTGAGTTTTGCAATAGCTATTTCTCAATATGGATATATTGTGTCCTCCATTTTGCAGCAGTACAAGAAAAAAGAGAAAATATGTGATAGATCTTCATCCCGATAGCAAACCCATTTTTAATCTTTTGTAAAATAGAGTTAACCATAAGCACTTTTAAGTTTACTGTTTTCTTTTAAAATCATATCCAAAGTATATAGAAACCCATACACAAATGTGACAAATTATGTCCGTATATTTCTTTCCATAAAGTAATATACATGCCACGTAATAGTAATTAATGTAGCATAGAGCTTAACAACAACAATGGCAACAAAAGCACTTAGCAATTGAATACGAAACCTCTTCAAGCCTCAGGGCTGTCATCTAAAATTTGAAATAATAATCCAGTTTCTTAAAGATCCCATGAAGCTTAAAAGAGATAACAGATATAAAGTAAAATGTTTGGTGTAATTTTTAGCACATTCTAAATGATCAGTAAATGATAGAGACTACTATTATTTGAGGAAATAATAAATTAAAATTCCAACTTAGATTTCAATTATAATAGAGAGAGAGAGAGGTAGATAGAATAGATAAAGAATTTCCAAAGGAGAGTATGAATGGTTTCAAAGTATGTCAAAAAATACTCCTTGGGCAGCTCTAATATTCAAAGGAGACAATAGAAGGGCTAAGGGAAGAGAGATTTTAGAAGATATTTATTGGGGTATGGTTGCTGAAATTATTTGACTCTCACTAATTCCTCTTTAAGGGACAGGCTGAAGTGTTCACTTCTAATTTACTCCCTTCAAGAAGACAATTCTGAAGGTTTGGCAGGTGCCCCTTGAATTGCGGGAAAATGTTGGTAGGGTTATCTGTACATTATGAAATAGCTAAGGGTTGGAACAGTCCAAGGCCACAGTGTAGAGGGGAGCTACTGATGCATTAGGGAACAAGAGATCAACCTGGTAATGGTGGATAAAAGTGCAATACCTTCAGAGATGAGCTGTGCAAACCCAGGAAGAATGTAGGTATTTATTATACGGGATCTTTCCAAAATGCCTCTGCCAGAATGTTGGGTGCCCAACAGGGAATGTCTGTGTAGGTAGGCCCTAGAGGAAACCTGAAGCTGATGTGGATGCAGAAGCAGCCACCCAAGGCGAAAGTGCTAGTGTAAGAGGAGTCCATCAGGCTATTTCTAAAGAATCTCCTAAAGTGCCCCCAAAGGAAAAAATCAGAATTAAACACTGGCCGTGCTCAGAGGCTGTAGAATTCTGTGATTACAATGGTCAACTAATAAGTTTACATACTTACTTCCCTCTTCCTTTTCTCTGTTTCAATTCCAAGAAGCCAAAAACAACATGTATCGGTCAGATTAGGTGAGTTGCAATAACAAACAAATCCAAATCTTCTTGGATTAAAACAAAAATTTTAATTTTTCATTTATGTTACATGCCCTTTCCAAGTCACCAGGAAGTCTCTGCTTATTACAGTACCTGGGAACACAGATGGATGAAGCTGTGCCTACAGAAACATTTCAGATTAAATGCCAACACTTAATCACTCACAACAGAGCTAGCCCCATGGTCCACCCAATCACAGTACTCCAGGAAGAGCAATGCTGCCATGTATGTAGAAGATTGTGAGTGAGAAACAATTGATAAACATCATGAACAACTGCCATACTTTGCCGTTTTGCCAAAACTAAAAATTGACATAGTCTCTCTTTTGCAGTCAAAATACGCTACCTTCTTCCCAACAGATACAACCTCAAAGACTTATCTAATTCTAAAACTGGTGGGGGGATGACTAATAGTCTCAGTATTAGTTCTGCTGTATTTGTTCTTGACTTGGAGGCCAATGAAAAAAAGACAAGTTCTCTGCTGCCCACACAGCCAAAATACAGCAATGAAATAGAAACAGAATAAACACAGGAAACAATCCTATTTGTAAAATGTCTGACCTATAGCAGACTTATAAATAGATGTTTTAAAGGTTCACTTTCCTGATGATGGGGAATAGTTTAGGCCCTAATTTTATACCCCGACTCCCAGCTAAGAAACCCTTAGTGTTCTCTGTGATAGGCAGCGGTGTGGTATCTTACCTGTGTTTTTTTTTTTTTTTTTTTTAACAGTATTCTTTGATAACATCTGAAATTGGCATTGGCAAATACATTCTTCTTGGGGTTAAGCAGAGCTTGCAGCATGTATGTTGCCAGTGTGTGGTGGGACACCCAAAGGTCATTTTCAATCTTGGGCACTCACAGTTTCTTTTAAGGCTGATGGTTGTTGTTGTTGTTGTTTTCTTTTTTGTAGTAATTTCCAAATGACTTAGGAAATTTCTGACGATGAGAATGTAATCAATTTGGTATCAGTCATTTCCATGTTGCAATAGCTATATCCTCAGTTCTTTTCGAGATATGTCTCTAAGATTTGCTGTATTTCTATGCGTTTTCCTATTTTATTTCTTTCTTGAGAATTAACTTTAGGCCTCATGAGCTTTTCACACATCTGTGTGATAGCGGCAGGAGGCAGACAAATGCCTAGGCAGATAGGGGTGTGTCTCCGGTGAAATTCCACCTTCAAGCCCAAAAAACAGCCTGAAAGCTGAAAGACTGGACTTTTGGTCCCAGATGAAACCTGCTACCCAGAGTGAGAACTTCTGTTCCTGTTTGCCTGCTCTTTCCCTATTGATTCTTTCTGAATAAGGCCTCTTAACCAATCAAATGTTGCCTTTTACAATACTACCTACGGCCTGCCCCATCCCTGGTCTGAGCCCATAGGAGCCCGAGACTGCCTAAGACTCAGACACACTGGGAGAACTCTTCTGTCTTTGCGTAGGGGGACCACCCCTGCATCTCCCTCTCTATAGAAAGCTGTTTCATCACTCAGTAAAACTCCCTGCCTTGCTAACTCTTCAATTGTCAGCGTATCCTCATTCTTCTTGGATGCTAGACAAGAGCTCGGGACCTACTGAGTGTGGGTACCTCAACACGCTGTCACATTGCCCTTGCCAGCAGAGGGCAGTTGCTCTATGCACTGGCGCCAGGGGCCAACTGAGCTGTGAATACACCGGTGTCCATAGGGCAGTGGACAGCAGAATTAAGAGCTAATTAGCACACTAACACCCCCGCCCCCTGGGGCTTCAGAATTGTGGGTACCCTTGCCTGGGTGCCGCCACATTCCCCGTGAGGTGACATGCCTGGTCTGGTCTGGCTGTGAGCTCTGCATGGAGCTTGCTGCTTTGTTGATGCTTGGAGTGGCTGGCTGGACCCTGCACTCGCTCACTCTGGCGTTCCATCACTTAGATGCTCCCTCCTGCAAGGGGCTGAGCAAGGCAGGCAGAGTAGATGGGGCACTCCTGCACCATGTCCTGTATAGAGGCTGGGAAAAAATTCCTGTGTCTTTGGGAAGGTCACATACTGATCTTATACCTCTCAGCCATGTTGTCCAATTCAAAGCACTGGGCACCACATTTTCAACTGGGTCTTCATCCTAAATCTAGCTAAATTCATTTTACGGTTTTAGCAATGCATGTGAGGACTATGCTGTTGATTTGATCCTTGCTACAAAATTAAATTTTAATCGCCACTGTTTCCTCAAAGACTTTCTTAGTTTAATTTTTTCTAGTAGGTGATGAAAAGTGGTTGCATTTTTTCAGCCCTGGAAGTTCCCAAATTTTAGGACTCTCCTGATTTCTTATTCCTGTTCTAAAACCAGGAAATTATTTCCTGACAAACACCTTCCCTGCAGTAACCTGCCAAACTCAGCCAACAGCAACCAAAACACACTGATAATATTTTGTATTTTTACATTTTCCCTTCAAGCTACAAATTCATTAAGTAAATGTCTTTCAAGTTATTAACTTAACTGACATTTTCCAGGGTCTAATATCAATTTCTCTATTGCTTTCTACCTGGCCCCTAAACCAGTGCCACATGTATCTAGTCAGGAGAGGTTACATTGTCCTTGTGTAATGACAAAGGCCAAAATATCAGTAATTTAGTGGAACAGTTTATTTTTTGTTTCCATTACATTTCCCTTGTGGTTAGCAGAATGGGAAGTGAGGATAGGAAAGGAGTGCCTTCTCAGAAGAGACCTAGGTGAATAACTCTCTTGAATGTAGCTGTTCACCCAGTTCAAAGGAGAGATTTTGGAGGTTCTGTATCAACCACTATGTATTCTGTTCTATAAGTGATTTATGCCACTTCCTACTTGCAGCTCATTGGCTAGAATTATTAACACAGTTGCATCCAGTCACAAAGGGGCCAAGAAATGCAATTCTCCCATGTGCATTTAGGTGGAAAAGATCACAATTGGCTGAGGTAACATGGTTGTTACCAAAATTAGGAAGGAAAAAGATCATGAAGCTAACCTCCCAAGCAACAGGTAGCCTGCTCCATGTTGTCCTCTGCCAGGGGAGGAAATAATATTTAATCGTAAATAATGTTTAGAGTTTTGATTACTGCATTATGTTGATCACCCTAAGTCAATTGTGTTTTATGACTCTAGGTGACATTGGACTGTTTATTATCTAATAGCAAGAAGAAAATTATGGATCTATCCAATTTTTCATCCAATGGCCCTACTGGATAAATTTTAAGGTGAAAAATGTGAGACACAAAAAAATTTTCCTTTTGACGACAAGAGTTATACCTGTTGACCATTAAATGACCATTTAAATCATCACTAAATGAAGACTTCCATCTTCAGTTGCACTTACATTTATGAAAGTCTTGGATTGGTGAGCACATCGGCTCAAACTCGCCTAGCTGTCATCAGTCAATAATTCATAAAGGAGAAGGAAAAATTTCCTCCAGAATCAAAACCTGTGCCTGGCTCTTTGATTGAAAGTACCATACAACAATTTATTTTTAAGTTTTTTTTTAATTCCCCAAAGCATTCTGTCTCAGGTTGCAAGTACTTTGGTTGCAAGTACTACCAGGTGACTTTGGCAAAATCAAGCTAAAATGTTAATGGATGGACATGAGGTAGCTCACAGGGTTTAAATGAAGGCTGGCAAACTAAACTCAGAACAGATACGAAAAGGAAGCTGTAGAGACTCAGTGGCACTGATTGTTAGGTTGTGTCTACATTGTTAGGATGGATGAACAAATTCTAATTTTTTGCTTGTCTTAGTCACTCCCCTAATGATTCAATTTCCAGAGAGAGGGTTGATTGGTTAAGCTCAGTTTGATTACTTGCCCACTCATTCTTTACTGTATCTTTGCAGTGAGAAGAATTACTAGTTTTGCTGGAAGAAGCCTCTAGGGTTTCAGATTTTCTCTTCTTCTCTTGGTGGCAGAGCACAGCACCTTATGTTACCATTCTCAGGAACAGTGATAGTGGTTGTGTGGTAGCCATAAAACAAAACCAAACAAAAATGCCTGTTATCAGTTCATCTTGTTGTATGAATGTAAAATGTTTGAAGAACGTAACTTTAATAATTTTTTCCTTAATGTAAAGAACAACATTTTCAGAAAAATAGTCTGGGAAGAAGTTTTGGGTCAATAACATGCTTCCTAGGTAAATTATCAACAATAAGGTACAAAAATACGTGCTTGAAAAAAATGATAAAGTCAGCTCATTTAAGCCACTTGATTCTTCCCCCTTCTTTCCTGCTATTGTACTCTGCTTTGAAAACCAAGCAGAGGAGCAACTAAAAATTTCAGGCTTTATAATGACATGTCTTTGGCAAAATCTCCTGCTCCGTCCCCAGATGTAGTCATTCCCTGGATGCTCGTAACCTAATGTAATTTCCTCAATGCAAATTAACTGATTTCTTTGAGGCTTTCCCTGACACTGACTATTAATTCTTGGTGGAGGCGAGGCCCCGAGGTTGGTAATGTGAAGGTAGCGGAGAGAGTGAATTATGATGGTGCTGATTTCTTGGAACCTTCTATAACACGTTGAAAGATTATTCAAGGCCTTGCCATTACAAATAAGCTCGTACAAAACAAAGATGCAGTATTCATTCGATAAATAATACAAGTATTAGAGTTAACACGGTAGAATGGGAAAGCTTTAGAAAGAAAAGAAAACTGTTTTCTGTCTGCATGAAAAACAGCAGGAAAAAGCCACTTTAACATGTATTGTGTGTGTATGTTTTCTATGCATTTCTCTGTCCATGCATAAAAAATAAAACCTTTTGACTGGTAAGCAGTTGGCAATGATTCATTTTTATTCACCGCTGTCCATAACTGGATTAAATAATTACAATTTGTCTTACCATCTGAGACTCTCCCTGACATTTGGAGGCTTCTGCCCTGCTGCTCACTTATGCTTAAGTTTGTACCTTCTCATTAACTGATTTGTCCTAAAAATAACTTTGAAAATCTCAGATCCTGAGCTGTTAGCAGTTAGCCTACAAAGCAAAGGTTACAAAATCAGCATCTGGCTAGAGCTCAAAAAGCTGACTCTGTTCTCATTTTTAAGGCTAAGATAAAGAAATGTATATTTAAACCTGCTTCTAATTAGCTCTTAAACTGTAAAACACTGAAGGCTATCACGAAGGAAGTGTCTCATTGTAGTGAAGAGTTTGTTACTTGATTCCTGGCTTCAGAATTCATTATGGCATCTCTCTTAGACATGTGAAAACTACCATCTCTTGTCTATCCCAGAAAATCTCAAGATAAAACATGCAGTAATGGTACTCTGTTTGGGGTTAAATATTTTCATGAGGAAGTTTTGCATTTTTGAGAAATTAACTTATCAACCTACCTTAAGTTGATCTAATTTGGGATGTTTCAGAATCACTGCATTTGTGAGTGCCAGAATTTATTTGATAATATTGGCATTTCATCTTTAAGTATTTACAAGTTTGGCTGTACCAATTTTTAACTTTCATAATAAAAGACAGAGAAAAGTCACATTTTCTTTTTTTACTATGTTCACATGGGGGCATAACAGGTAATTTAATTTCTGAAAAAGAAGCAAAATAACTTTATATTTTAATACTAATTAATTGACATTTAATTCAATTAATAAAATAGGCTGGTTAGCAAAATCAAGCCTGTGGTGAAGAATGGAGCACAGAGTTGAACAATTTGAAGTATTAGAGTTTAAAGTTAAATTGTATAGTATTTTGTGCAAGTCTTCATTTACTGATTTGTCACTTGTAGTTTGTACCACTGTTGGTTTGCAAAACATTATTTTGTATTCTAAACTATGTGAGGACAGACATCTTGAAGTGCTTCTCTTTTTATATCTAGTGAATAACTTAGCACATACAATGAACTAGATAAAAATGCTTATTAATGGTATTAATATTCTATATAATTTTAAATATCATCCTAAATATTTACAGAAATCCTCTAGTGTGTTGTCTCTTTTTGTCTTCTCAGACACTGTTTATCTGAATAAAATATAATATGAATGTACCAGATGAATTTTCTTCCTAAGTCTCAGTCACCTCAGGTTAAATGATATTTCAAACAGAGACGATAACTCTTTTTATGATTTTTTTGTTCCTTATGATTGTTATAAAAATAAAATACAAATAATATAAATTAAAATGTTTCAGAAAGATGTAGTGGAAAGTGAAATTTATACTTAATAAACACCATATCCCACTATACTGATTAGTAGCAAGAGCCGTAAACAATGTCTTGTGTTTTTTCAGAAAGTTCAAAAGTATGCACATGTAGCTGTAATTATTGTAGATATATAAAGGAAAAATACATACACATGTAATATGCATAAGGTGCTCTTATGGACTGAATTGTATTACTCCACAAATTCGTATATTGAAGCCTTATCCCCTAATGTGATTATACTAGGAGACTGGACCTTTGGGAGGTAATTACGTTTGAATGAGGCCCTTCAGGTGGGGGCCCTGGGATTAACGACTTTATAAGAGACACCACAGAGCTTGCTTGCTTTTTTTCTGCCATTTGAGAACATATCAAGAGGGAAATCTTCTGTCTGCAAGTCAGGAAGGCGGCCCTCACTAGGAACTGATTATGCTGGCACCTTGATCTCAGACTTTCAGCCTCCAGAATTGTAAAAAATAAATTTATGTTGTTTAGCCACCCAATCTATGTCATTATGGCAACCCAAGTTGACTCAAATAGGTGTGATATAAAGGGAATGTATATGTCCCTTGAGAACTGCTTTTATATTAGAAGTTTCTTTTTTTTTTTTTTTTTTTGAGACAGAGTCTCACTCTGTCACCAGGTGCCAGGCTGGAGCGCAGTGGCACAATCTCGGCTCACTGCAACCTCCGCCTCCCGGGTTCAAGCCATTCTTCTACCTCAGCCTCCGGAGTAGCTGGGACTACAGACGCACGCCACCACGCCCAGCTAATTTTTGTATTTTTAGTAGAGACAGGGTCTCACCATGTTGGCCAAGATGGTCTCAATCTCTTGACCTCGTGATCCGCCCGCCTCGGCCTACCAAAGTGCTGGGATTACAGGCTTGAGCCACCGTGCCCAGCCTAGAAGTTTCTTATCCAATACCAAATCTTAGAGATTTGTTCTTATCAATATATACGAATATATTAATCAAAAATCAGGATTCTGTCATACAAAATTATAATTTAACATACCAAGTGCCTATAGATAAATATGTACCTTGATTCTGGATCTCAGCTATTACAGACAACGTTTTAGTGTACATTCATCATAGGCACATCTTTGAGTAAAGTGGAATATATGTCTATCTAAATGATTCAATGATTCTATGATTCTATCTAAATGATTCTATGATATGATCATAGAAATGATCCTTTGGGTAAATACCCAGTAGTGAGATTGCTGGATGAAATGGTGGATCTACTCTTAGTTCTTTAAGGAATCTCCGTACTATTTTCCATAGTTGGTTGTTGTACTGAGATTTTGGTGCACCTATCACTCGAGTAGTGTACACTGCACCCAAAGTATAGTCTTTATCCCTCCCCTCCCTCCCATCCTTGCCCCCAAGTCCCTAAAGTCCATTGTTTCCTTCTTATGCCTTTGCGTACTCATAGCTTAGCTCCCTTTTATAAGTGAGAACATACGATGTTTGGTTTTCTATTCCTGAGTTACTTCATTTAGAATAATGGTCTCCAGTTCTATCTAGGTTGCTGTGAATGCCATTATTTCATTTCTTTTTATGGATGAGTAGTATTCATGGTGTGTGTGTGTGTGTGTGTGTGTGTGTGTGTGTATCTGTATATATATATCACATTTTCTTTATCCATTCCTTCTTTGATGGGCATTTGGGCTGGTTCCATGTATTTGTAATTGCAAGTTGTGTTGCTATAAACATGCATGTTCAAATGTCTCACCAGCAGTGTAAAAGTGTTTCCTTTTCACCACATCCATGACAACATCTATTTTTTAAAATTTTTTGATTATGGCCATTCTTGCAGGGGTAAGCTGGTACTGCATTGTGGTTTTGATTTTGCATTTCCTGATAATTAGTGATATTGAGCATTTTTTTGTACATGTTTATTGGCCATCTGTTTATCTTCTTTTGAGAATCTACTCATGTCCTTAGCCCACTTTCTGATGTGATTATTATTATTATTTTTTTCTTGCTGATTTGTTTAAATTACTTGTAGATTCTGGATACTAGTCCTTTGTTGAATGCATAGGTTGCGAAGGTTTTCTCCCATTCTGTGGGTTGTTTACTCCCCTGATTATTTATTTTTTTGCTGTGCAGACGCTTTTTAGCGTAATTAAGTATAATCTATTTATTTTTGTTTTTGTTGAATTTACTTTTGGGTTATTGGTCATGAAATCTTTGCCTAAGCAAATGTCTAGAATGTTTATGGTTTTAGGTCTTAGATTTAACTCTTTAATTCATCTTGAGTTGATTTTTGTGTAATCAAAAATAACTTGTGGTTTGCCAATTCTGTTTTATCTACACGTGGCTTGCCAATTCTGTTTATCCAGATTTTAAGGTTAATATGAATAGGTTTTAGCAAAGGATTTTCTTTTAATTCTTTTTATTTCCCAATGTAACACTTCTTCAATTTTTACTTTTAAACTAGCATATTTTTTATCTTTCTATTCTTTCTTGTTTAACTAGTAAATTATCTGGTTTCTTTTAAAAAATGCCTTTTTGTTTTCAAATATTCTTTAATGTTTTAAATTTATTAATCTCAACATTTAAAAATTAAGTTATCTCTGCTTTCCTTACACTTCTTTGCATTTTCTATCTTCTTTAGATGTTTAATTAATTTTTCAAGACTATATATTTCATCCACAATGAACCTGACTTCCCATTTTTGATCTATAAGCACCCTCCTGTCAAAAATGCTAAAATCAATTTATGTCTGTTTATTTTTGTCTAATTTTCCCCTTGACGCGTCTCTCCTAAATTTTATGTTCCAATTTTGGTATAGTCTCATTTCTACATCACCACGATCTATAACATAAATATTCTCTCAATAATAATATTTTCCATAATTTCTTAATTTAATATGTTTTTCTGTTTTTAGATTTTTGACACTGATTACCAGGTATTTCAACACAACTTCTTCATTCCTTTCCTGATGAAATTAACTTCATCATCTTAAGTTTTTCTAAGAAATCTTAAGGTACATTGTTATTTTTTGCTTGCCTAGTGTATCATGTTTTAAAATTTTAGTAATATTCCTTCTTATAGCAAATCAACCTGTCTTAGTACTTATGGCTTAGATGAGACTGGCTTTAACACCTAGCAGCAGGAATAACCCAAATATAACCAAATAGATGATCCTATCTAATTGGCCACAGCAACTGACTCAATCTTTGTCAAGATAGAATAATGAGATTTAGTGTTTGAATATTTACTGAAATCTTGGGGAGCAAAGTGCTATCTTTGGAGACATTTTCAGTAATATATCTGTACCATCATTGCCATTAGAAGTATTCTAAGAGTAAAGACAATGCAGAGGAAGGCAATGTTTGTACATAGAGAAAAACAAAGAATATCTTGATGTGATTATTTGAGTCTCTGAACTCAGTTGTGGTTAAATTCAGATGCAATCTACAGTGATATTAATACAGAGCCAGCTCTCACCAGCATCACCACTCAAGTGTCCTTTCCACCCTGGTAATTTATCACTGATCACAGTAGTATGTGATCCGCCTTTCCCTTTTTATCAAGAATAAGAATTATTTATGGCTCACAGTTACTCTAATATTTTAAAGATTTGTTTTTTGTATGTAATTCTTTAAGATTAAGATAACTCATTTTAACAGTATTTTTACCAGACACGAATCTAATCGCCACCTGCCAACACTCCTTCAAGCTTACACGCTAGCAATGTGCATCAGATACATGCAGGGTGTCCTCAAGTTTTTTTATTCAGTTCAATTTACTTGCTATAATATCATGTGACACAGAGTCATGCGTCCTCCTACAGCCCTCCTGCTACCAGAATTTCCTATTCCAAAATCTATGGACCACTGGTTAAGAGTTCTGAGAACTCATTGTGAAGTCTTTGTGTGTTTTCTGCTCAATTTTATCTAACACTTATTGTGGTTGACAGCTGTTTTTATAGTTTGTGGTTCGCAGTTTTCTCTACTTTCTGTTTTTACCAAATATAAAATTTCTTCCTCCATTTGTATGCTAGTTTGGCCAGAATCAAAGAAGAAGGTGGAATAGAAATGTCCAGGGGAATTTTTTGGTGACTCCAACATTAATATATATGATATGATGCAAATGTTTTATGAAATAATGCAGATATTACATAGTTTTTTGCCTTTTCAGTCTTGCTGATTCTCATCATTATTGTTATGAAAGGTTATGTTAAATTGCTGTACATTTATTATAATTGTCTATTCAATAATTACTAACAAGACACTCATCAATTTGCTTCATACTATATGCATATTGTAACATAAGCTTTTGCTCATCATTTTGTACCTCCAAATACAGTATGATTCCTAGGAAGAAAGAAACTATTTCATTTATATTTTATTCTCTAATATTTAACACAATTCTTGGTAAATATCAGGCACACAAATAATTGTTGTTGAATAAATGAGTAAACAGACAAAAGCTGAGAAACAAGAAGAGGATCTTGTAATAATTTTCCATCCAAAAAACTACATTAATCAGTTTTCATCAAAGATACATTAAATCAATTTATAAGTTGGCAATGAGATTCAGTATGTATTTCTTTGCATGTAAGAATTCTTTTAAAAATGCTAAACACAATCCTTATATTTAACATAGTTAAGGATCATTGCTTAATAATATAAAATATCTATTTCAAGTTTCTCTATTCATTTATTTGTTACTCTTGGTTGTTTAAAACAAGACAGTCATTGAATTTTGTTTTTAAAGATTTTTTTCTGAGACATAGAGTTATACTTTCATAGATACGTTCATTATTTACTACAGAAATGTAGGCAGAAGTGTAACTTAACACATTTCTTGGCTTATATGGCTTCTTTTACCTCTTAGACTCATTATTTTACCAACATTTTCTCTCATTTTACCATCTGGTTGTTTTTAAGATTTTTTATTGTCTTTAGTTTTTAAGATTTTTTATTGTATAAGTGTGCATTCTGCTTTGTGATTTGTAGTGTTTTTTTGAATCTGTGCTTCAATGTCACTCATATGAAGAGTATTTTCTCTTCAAATATGGGTTCTGTATATTTTCTATTTCTAAAATTGAAATTGCATGCATAATAGAATTTTTCACTTTATCATCTATAGAGCTATAACCTTGCAAATTTTCTTCTTTTTTCTTTCTGTACTTCATTCTGGATTTTATTTTAAATATATTTTCCAAGTCACTAATTCTTTCTTCAGATAAATCTAATTTGCTATTAAAACTAACTGTTGAATTATTTATTTCAGTTTTTATGATTTCCATTCCAGACGTTTTATTTGAATACTTACTATGATTTCTAGTATTCTGTTGACATTTTCAGTCTCTTTTTTTATTTTCTGGAACTCATTGTTGTATTAACAGTTAAATCCATATCTGATACCTTCATATCTAAATGCCAAATGGGCTGTTTCTATTCTTTATTTTTTAAAAAATGGTTGTGAGTCATATGTTGTTACCACCTGTGCCTGATTATTATTTTTTTTTTACTTACACATATGAATTCACAAATTACATACATTTTACAGCGTGAAACATTACGGAAGTAACTTGAGACATAAGGTCATGTTATCTTTTCCACAGAGAATTACAGATATTTCCTAGAGGGCTAAGTGCACTCAGATATCCCAGATCACCTTATTCAACCAGGAACTGAAATGATTCAAAGCTTAGCCACCGTCCTTTCAAGGGCTGTTTCCACTTTTCCCTTAATCCTCAGATATAAGCCTGCACAAATCCTGGCAGGTTTGCCAAGGTCTAAATATCTGGTGCTCAAACTACATTTGTCTTTTTCCTGGTCCTGTGAGTCTTTTGAAAGCCCTGCTCAGCTTATCAGGCCCTTAGTCATCTTACCATAATATGAATGCCATATACATATTTTAGTGAAAAACAAT
The DNA here is from genome assembly GCA_036589455.1 of Ateles fusciceps. Taxonomy (NCBI): domain Eukaryota; kingdom Metazoa; phylum Chordata; class Mammalia; order Primates; family Atelidae; genus Ateles; species Ateles fusciceps. Next base: position 981,703 of record JAZHEH010003406.1, read on the forward strand.
CTTCAATATCAGAGCTCATATCATTTTCCTTTCTTGTTCCAGAAACGGATTCTATAATTCCTCACTGCCTTGCTATTCAATATATTTAAACATAAAAAGTTTTCCATCTTTTTCAGTGGCTCTCAGCTGACAGGTTAAACTGAATTAATTAGTCATTACCAGAGGTGAAATGCTGATTCTTCTTTGTACTTTCTTAATTTTCAGTTTATTTGTGCTCTGACACCTCCCAGAAAATTTTGATAAAACTGAATTTATAGTTGAAAAGGTACTGAAGATATTTTTTAAAAATAGGTTCTTTCAATTTTGGGGGGGGCAATAAGTTTTAAAATCATATTATATTGACAAAAGCATCATATACGGATGATAGCTATTAAATTCCAGAGTAGCTTTTCTACCATCCTATATTACGTAATCAGAATAACTGTCTTTCTATTTTTTTTTTTTTTTTTTTTTTGAGATGGAGTCGCTCTGTCACCCAGGCTGGAGTGCAGTGGTGCGATGTTGGCTTACAGCAACCTCCACTTCCTGGGTTCAAGCAATCCTCCTGCCTCAACCTCCCGAGTAGCTGGGATTACAGGCGTGTGCCAACACACCCGTCTAATTTTTTGTATTTTTAGTAGAGATGGGGTTTCACTCTGTTAGCCAGGATGGTCTAGATCTCCTGACCTCATGATCTGCCCACCTCAGCCTCACAAAGTGTTGGGAATTCAGGCATCAGCCAGGGTGCCCAGTCATCAGAATAATTTTCTAAAAAACAATTTTTATCTCGCCACTCTCAATTTAAAAGCCTTTGATCTTAGCTATTTTATTATATGTATTCTGTCTTGCAATTAAAAACAGTTTATGATTTTATTCCTGAAGAGGGCTTTGTACATTTCTATTTTCTGCCTTTGCAAAGATAGTTCCTTCTTCGGGACCTTCTAAGTCTATCTGCCAGAACCTCATACATAAAAGTGACTAACTTGAATGCTACCTCTCTGTGAATATTTTCTCAAGTATACTCATTAGAGAGTTTGATCTTATCTCACCTTTAAAGTGTATATTATTCATTGTACAACATATTTACGTTATGTAATTTCTATCATGTATATTTGTGTCTTACATCTTTTTCTCAATTTCAAACATCTTCAAGGCAGAAATATGTGTTGTATTTGCATGCTATTTAGAAGGCAGTTTCTGAATGGTACAAGTTTTTTTTCAGAAACAAATATGGTGTACTTATTAGAAAACAAAGGATGATACACATACATAGGTAGGTCTGAGGAGATTGAAATTGTTTTCTTGAAACTTAGTTGAATAAATCTTTCCTATATCAGTATGTGGTTTCTTTTTTTTAATCAGCCTTAAGTATGGCATGTTTTACTGAATTTCATATTTTTCCTAAAGATAAATAATTTAGAGCAGCATTTTATATTAAAATTAATATGTTATGATATATGTATAAATTCTGCATGAAGTTTAAAGATAAAACAAGATAACTCAAAAACTATATAAACTGCTATCAGCTTTATTTGTCAGTATCTAAGGCTTCCTGCTATCCTCTAAATAGGATATATGAGAAAGAAAATGTATGAAAATAACTGGATTAAGGGAAGTGCCACAGAGAGGGAAAAAATTTGACATTAAGGAATCTAATTAACAGTAAAAAGTATTTTTAAAAATATACTCAATATGTAAGACACTGGAAAAATTCTTCATTTACAAATTCCAGTGTAAATATAAAAGTATATGAAAAAATTCAAGAATATGAAACTAATGGCAAATTATATCTTCAAAAATTGAAACATTTTATAAAATTTTGTAGCTATAAAACTGAACTATTATATTTTGATAGCAGTTTAAGAAATTTATATACCACTACAACATTTATTTTGAGGTAATAATAATTATATTTATAACATAATCTTCATTATCAAATAAAATTATATGTGAACTAATTATATGCATTATTACAATAAAATATTAGCAATTTTATAATAAATGACGTTTTTTCTTCTATAATGATAGGAATAGCCTTTCTCCAAGCATATAAATGCTGCCAATAATTTTCATCCACAGTTTTTACTGTTGTTTCACTCTTAAACAGCCATCCAAGAAATCATGCAACCAGTAGCAAATTATGGTGCACGTTGGACAAGTCTTAAATTATACAAGATAATAATAAAAATTCTTGTTTTAAATCATGTTCTTCCACTGGTTAAATGCTGTTTGAAATATTTATGATTTTTTCTACCTTTTTTGCAACATGTAACTAATTAATGACAAAATTTTAAGTCTCTGTTTATTAGACAATTTCAGTCTCAAAACATGCAATAATCATGACACACCTGGATGGTCAAACTAGGCTCTTCACACTCCATTCAACCTGCCATTTGCACTTCTTCTCCTTCGGCCTCTATAATTATATTGTTTCTCATCTACCATATCTTTTTTTTTTATCTCTACTCACAGGTTTTACAAATCCTAAAATGTCACTTGAAAGCTTATGTTGACACAAGAATCCCTCTTTTTGAATTCTGAGAGGCTATTTTTTGGAACCTATTGTGTCTCAAATGCTATGTACAATTACAGTTGCTTCAGTTCCAGAATATTCGGTTTTGCTATGAAATCCATTGATTAATTGGAGAATTAGCTGTATCCTTTGTGTGGTATTTGTTTTACAGATTCAAACTCTGTATATAGTAAACTTCTTATGGGAAGGAACCATTTCTCAAACTAATGTGAGTATAATAGTTACTCAAAAAGGAAATCATTTATACATTTTAATTTAATAAGTATTTATCATCAATTTTGAACAGGATTTTCTGATAGATTATTTTAAAGTCTAGAGAGAGAAATGTGGGTGAAAGATAAAGCAAGTTTCAAATACAATCATAACATAATTTGTTATGCAAGTGACATAAAAAATACAAAATATAGGAGTCTGAAGAGGAGACTCTTATTTGGTTTGATGTATTATGAAATTTAAAGGTAGCTTTAATGTGAACAGATTTTTTAAGCTATAAAGATGTGGTTAAGTATAAGGGGATAAAGAGCAGAAACATAGTCATATACAAGAAAGTAAAATATATTGAATGATTTTGCAAATTATTTCAGTTAGACAGAAATTATTGGAAACAAACTTCATAGACTATTACAGACAAGGGGTAATAAAGATGTTAAATATGGCAACTATTACAAAAAAGGGAAGATGAGTGCCAGCATATATTTCAAATATTGAATTAACAAGACATGGCAACTGATACACATGTAGTTCAGAGGGAGAAATCAACATTTGCAAGATTTGTGAAATGGAAGATTTTTTGGTGTGATTAAAGAGAATAGTCGGGGGAAGTGGGCAGGTAATAGTGGATGAGGAGAACATCTAAATCAGTGGGGTTCCCAAAGTTGTCTTCACATCACCTGTGACTTTTTATTGCACTTTTGTTTCTAGGGTACATGTGCAGAACATGCAGGATTGTTGCATAGGTACATACATGGCAATGTGATTTGCTGCCTCCATCCCCCCTGTCACCTACATCTGGCATTTCTCCCCATGCTATCCCTCCCCAACTCCCTACCCCTGCTGTCCCTTCCCTAGCCCCCCTCCAATAGACCCCAGTGTGTGATGCTTCCCTCCCTGTGTCCATATGTTCTCATTGTTCAACACCCGCCTGTGAGTGAGAACACTCAGTGTTTGATTCTCTGTTCTTGTGTCAGTTAGCTAAGAATGATGGTTTCCAGATTCATCCATGTCCCTACAAAGGACACAAACTCATCGTTTTTTTTTTTTTAGTAGAAATATAGAAGTTTATTGTTAAATTCATACATTATAAAGTGATCTGTTAAAAAAAAAACACCCCAATATTCACTTAAAGTAGAAATAATATAAATTAGGCTACTGCCCATCATATATTTTTTGTATGCTTCTTATGAAAAATGTCCACCGTTGTTTCATGATATGGTCTTAAATCAAAATCACAATATCCAAGAGAAAAAGTACTCTGTGGTTTCTTAAAATAATCAAGTCCCCTTCCAATCTTAATCATCCATCCATTGTTGAACCTAATTTCTCGGTCATGTATTGAAGAAGAGTATTGTACTTCCAACAGCACTCCATGACTCCTGAGTGACTCTTCTATTTCTTTCAGGCCCCTACTTTGCTGCACTTGTTCACTGCCTTCATCCAGAGAGGTGAGCAGGTGAATAGTTTTTACTTTACTGGTCTCTTAATAAGCATCTCACAAAATCGAAGAAAGTTATACAGCTGATGAGTATGTCTAATATAAGGATCCAAACTTCTGTAACTGTCTCATTAAGGTATTCGCGAAAAAGTGACTCATAACTGAAACCTGTTGCATTCTCTTCTATTTTAATTTGCTTGTGATATTTTCCATCCTCTTTTTCTTGGTCCAAGTACTTCTTTATGTTTTCTGCTCTGTCCATGTATTTGGAAATTCTTTCTCTGAGATTACATCTCTTAGTATTATCTTTGGTACCTTTCAGAACCTGCAGGAGCAGATCAATCCCCCTCTTGGTAGCACACCAGAGCCTGCGGAAACCGCGAATCGGAATCTAGTCTCTACCGCCCGCTTTAGCACAGTGACTGCGGCTGTGCTCTCCGGATCCTGCCCCAGCCCGGACTTCGCCATAATTCCAGGAACTCTCCTCCTCCAAACTCATCGTTTTTTTTTATGGCTGCAAGGTATTCCATGGTGTATATGTGCCACATTTTCCTTGTCCAGTCTATCATCGATGGGGGTTTGGGTTGGTTTCAGGTCTTTGCTATTGTAAACAGTACCGCAATGAACATACATGTGCAAGTGTCTTTATAATAGAACGATTTATAGTCCTTTGGATATATACTCAGTAATGGGATTGCTGGGTCAAAAGGAATTTCTATTTCTAGGTCCTTGAGGAATCGCCACACTGTCTTCCACAGTGGTTGAACTAATTTACACTCCCACTAACAGTGTAAAAGCATTCCTATTTCTCTACATCCTCTCCAGCATTTGTTGTCTCCAGATTTTTTAATGATTGCCATTCTAACTGGTGTGAGATGGTATCTCAATGTGGTTTTGATTTGCATTTCTCTAATGACCAGTGATGATGACCATTGTTTCATGTTTGTTGGCCTCATAAATGTCTTCATTTGAAAAGTGTCTGCTCATATCCTTTGCCCACTTTGGAATGGGTTTGTTTTTTTCCTTGTGAATCTGTTTTAGTTCTTTGTAGATTCTGGATATTAGCCCTTTGTCAGATGGGTAGACTGCAAAAATTTTTCCCCATTCTGTTGGTTGCCGGTTCACCCTAGTAACTGTTTCTTTTGCTGTACAGAAGCTCTGGAGTTTGATTAGATCCCATTTGTCTATTTTGGCTTTTGTTGCCAATGCTTTTGGTGTTTTAGTCATGAAGTCCTTGCCTATGTCTGTGTCCTGAATGGTTTTGCCTAGGTTTTCTTCTAGGGTTTTTATGGTGTTAGGTCTTATGTTTAAATCTTTAATCCATCTGGAGTTAATTTTAGTGTAAGGTTTCAGGAAGGGGTCCAGTTTTGCTACCTGTGACATTTTTAAAGCCACTAGTGACTAAATTGCACCCAATAAATTTTTCATGTAATGCATCTAGAGTGTGTCATGAGCATAGGTATTTTTTTAAAAAAACTCCCAAGGAAATTATTTTATTAAGCTAGGAAAGTTCTGATCTAGATTCTGTCCACTTACCAAAGAAATTAACAAGCCAGTAACATCCACATTATCTGGTAACTTGATAGAAATCCAGAATTTTAGTTTCCACTGCAGAATGCCTGAATTAGAATCTGCAGTTTAAATGTTTCCTCAGGTGATTTAACTTTTTAGTACTGCTTACCTTGAACACACTAGAATTATCTGTGGTGCTTTTAGAAAACAACTAACTAGTTCCTGTAACACAGAAACAGAAAACCAAACACCGCATATTCTTACTTATAAGTGGGAGTTGAACAATGAGAACATATGGACACAGGGAGGGGAACAACACACACCAGGGCCTGTCCGGGGGGTGGGGGGCATGGGGAGGGAGAACATTAGGATGAATGTGGGGCTTAAAACCCAGATGATGGGTTGATAGGTCCAGCAAACCAGCATAGCACATGTATATAACTATGTAATAAACCTGCACATTCTGCACTTGTATCCTAGAACTTAAAGTAAAATAAATTTAAAAAGAAATTTAAAAAATTAAAAAAGAAAAGATGAACAAAGGACATTAGGCAGTTAATTAGCACAAACAAAATACGCATTGCCAATAAACAGAAGAAATGTTTAACAACAAAATAAGCAAATCTAAAAGACATATTTTTACATCTGAAAAAAGTAAATATGGTAATAAAATATAGAGAAGACTTCATTGTTGCTAAGAAAATTATAATCTGTCCAGAGTAATTATCTAATGATGATAGACAAAGCTATTTATTTTAACAGAAATTTCTAACCTGATTTTTTTAATTTTAAGAGAATGACTGCATATATCTATGAAGAAAGAGTTTACTTATGTTTGAACATAATATACATGATATGGTAAAATAAGTATTTTGCAAAAAAAAAAATCTCATGGTGACACATAACTTAGTTTGGCAGAATGCTTCACCAGCCTTCATTTTCTTATTAAGGTGTCATAGTTTTCTTTCTGTTAAGCTTAAAAAAGGACATTAAATAAAGATAATGAATTCTTCACAAAAAAAAAAGAAAAGAAAAGAAAACAACTACCTGTAGGCCCCACCCAAAGAAATGCTGATTTAATTAGCATAGGGTGGGGCCACAGCACTGGTATTCTTTTAAACCACTCCCAGAAAATACAAACATGAGCCAGGTTTGAGAGCTACAGGTAGAGAATGGTGTTAACTATACAGCCAAGAGTAAGACTCCCTGGGCAGTTTCCTTCTTCTTTGATTTTTTATAACAGCATTAATATGTAACTAGAAGGGGAATGAGAAATGTTTTCTTTCTCTAAATGTATCGCAAGATAGAAGGGTAATTAATGAGAATCCACAGAAAGAATCCACAGAGATATTTTACGTGACTGAAATTTTAGGTGTATTTGAATTAGTTTGAAATAAAATGGAAGCATACAGTTGTGCAAAAAAGATCTCCAGGAAAGCACAATAAATACCTGCATCATCAATGTACAATAATCTACTGAGAGTTAAGGTAAACTTTTTAGGCATCTCTGATTTTTTTCTTCTGGACTGATATGGATAGCAACCCTATTTCGAGGGACTTTGTAATGACGGCCAATGTGAATTGTTGCCACACTCAATTTGCAAGGGCAGAGTTTCAAGCTAGAATAATTGCCTATTCCACTCCAGAGATGGGATGCTGACTGCTTCATTACCAGCTGGATGAACCAGGGCATGAGCAATTTCAGACAATGTGAACCATGCTCCTTTATACTACCCATGGGCACTAGTTCCCAAATCTACTTACTCTCCCTCCCCAAAGACAACAGACACATTTTGCTTGCTGAAAGGTGCTCTTGGTAGGGCTAAAAGAGATGTGCAAATGCACCTGTGTCTTGCTCTCACATCATTCTACCAAGTGAATCATTAACCATGTTGGAATAGCAGATAGACTCACATTAGGGAATCAGTCATTTGGTTTCTTCCATTTTTAATTGTTTTCCATCCAATTTTATCTTACTTCTGAGGCAAAAGAATGGACAATTATATAATCTATTATTAAATAGATTGCATAGTAATATTGGAATATAGCAGGCCAATAAATATGACTAAGAAGGTTTAGTTCACTATTTAATATCTTGTGATTGTAAGTAGTTCTACAAAAACTACTAAGAAGAGCTGATAAGCCTGGATAAATAATTGCTTTTAAAAAGTATCTGCATTTAAACCTTTGCATAGTTGATAGAAACTGTTATGAGAATGATTTTAAGGCACAACTTTTTTTGCTCAATTTAAATTACTTATAATAGGCCAACTGTGGTACTTAAATAACCAAACCTCTTTAAAAATCAATAATTGTTTCATTTTGAATTAGAGCAAACATTGCTTTCACCACAAGCCGATGTCAGATTTCTTTTAGTGAATTATTAAGGATAACTTTAAACCAGAATTGGGCATATACATTAGTTTTCAGTGCAGCAGAAACTATAATGGAAATATTGGTAAGAATTATATTGAAGTAATCATACTCAATCTATTTGTTGTTTTATTAATTTTAAATTCCTTGGTATTTTATCTATCTATAATCATATGTGCATATAAAATATGGATGTAAACTATAAACAAAGAAAATTTAAAAAAATATTTATGTCTGCCATTAAGATTAGAAATATAACCTTCTCAACTTTCCTAAGTACCTGAATGTCTTCTTCATCTCTCATCTTTATCCTGCCTAGACATAAATGGGTTTTTGAATTTCCATACTATTTTAACAGCTATATTTGAGATATTTACACAGCATGCAACCTACCCATTTAAAGTCTATAGCTCAATGGTTTGTAGTATATTCACTGACATATCCTACTGTCGCCACAGTCAAATTTAGAACATTTTATCACCCTGAAAACAAACCTCATAGCAACTAGCAATATTCCCCGTTCTACCTCCCTAGTTGCCAGTCCAGATAACCACCAATCTGTTTTTTTTTTTTGAGATGGAGTCTCTCTCTGTAGCCCAGGCTGGAGTGCAATGGTGATATCTCGGCTTGCTGCAACCTCTACCTCCCAGGCTCAAGCTATTCCTGTGCCTCAGTCTCCCAAGTAGCTGGGATTACAGACATGTGTGACCACGCCTGGCTAATTTTTGTAGTATTTTTGTTAGAGACGGGGTTTCACCATGTTGGCCAGGCTGGTCTCAAACTCCTGACCTCAAACTCCTAACCTCAGGTGATCTGCCTACCTGGGCTTCCCAAAATGCTGGGATTATAGGCGTGAGTCACTGCAACCGGCCCACCAATCTACTTTTGGTGTCTATATATTTGCCTATTCTCTATATGTCACATAAATAGAACCATAGACTATGTGATATTTTTGTGACTGAGCATAAATGTTTTCAAGGTTTCATCTGTGTTGAAGAATGTATCATTACTTCGTTTATTTTTGTGGCCAAATAATATTAGATTGTATGGGTTTACCACATTTTATCAATTTATCTGCTGATAAATATTTAGGTTCTTTCTATCTTTTCTCTATCATTACTGTGCTAAACATATTTGTATACAAGTTTCTTCATGGACATATGTTTTTATTTTTTGAAGGTACCTCCCTAGGAGTTAAATCAGCTACGACAATTGGTAACTCCTATTTAATCATTTGAGGAACTCCTAGCTTAGTTTTCATAGTGGCTGCACCGTTTTATATTCTCAAAAGTATTGTAAGAGGATTTTAATTTCCTTACATTCTCACCAATACTTGATACTCTCTGACTTTTGGATTCTAGCCATTCTAGTGTGTGAAGTGGTATCTCATTGTGGTTTTGGTTTGCGTTTCCCTGTTGAATAATGACACTGAACATCTATCTTGTCTTCATCAGCCATTTATATATCTTCTCAGGAAAAATTTCTCTTTACCTTCTTTGCACGTTTTTAAACAGTTAGTTGACTTTTAACAGATTCAGTTGCAAGAATTTGTATTCATTCTGAATACAAATTCTTTATTTGGTACATGATTTTCAAATATATTCTTCTATTCTATAGGTTGTCTTTACATTTTCTTAATGGTTCCACTGAAGCACAAAAGTGCTTATTGCTATTTACTTTTTCATTTGTCTGGTGATGGGCTGGATTGTCGTAGGGAGGTCTCTATTCTGGCCACTGTGTTAAGCACCTGATGTTGCTCCTTAGGGATGCCTTTGCTTCCTAAGAAGCAACATCAGGTGCTTAACACAGTGGCCAGAATAAAGGATATGCCCACAGTCACTCTAGCACAATAGTGGTTTTCATAGTACTTTCTTCTTTAACCACAGGCAGATGGCTAGCCACACCAACTGCTGCCTATTGTTCAGTTGCTTTCAACAATGCTCTGGGATATAAACTGCTCTTCAAGCTACTCTAATTATATTGTGGGTCCTTTGAAGAAACAATGCCTGAGGTCATTGTTTTATATATATATATTATATAATATGTTATATATATATTTATATATATATAAATATATACATATATTATATGTTATATATATGTAATATATATATTATATATATGTATATATTTATATATATATAAATATATATATAACATATAACAAGATAAATATTTCAGGATGGTTCCTCTCTGTTGATTTATTTCCATTCTCCCCTGCAAACCAACTAGCCTACCATTAAGCCTGTAATCTGAATCTTCTCTTAATTGCTTTTCACTGAAACTTCCAGTGTTTCTGAGAGTACCCGTAGACTTGACTTTCTCCATGCTGTGCTGCAAATGACAACACGATTTCACTCTCTGGTAGTTTTTGAGGCCAGAAGTTCAAAATCAGTTTCACTGGGTCAAAACCAGCACTGTATGTTTCTGGAGGCCCTGGAGGATAACATGTTTCCTTGTCCCTTTCAGCTTTTAGAGCAGCACCTCTTGGCTCATAGTCCCTTCTTCCATCTATAAACTGAGTGTTGTAGAATCCTCTCTCTTCCACTCTGCTTTCTTCATGTGATATTTTCTCTGTGTTAAATCTGTTTTACTCTTATCAGAGACTTGTGGGTATGTTTAAGACCCACCTAGATAATTCAGATAATATTCTCATCTAAAAACCTTAACTTACTCACATCTTCAAAGGCAACCTGTATAACCTTCATAGGTTTCAGAGATTAGGTCCTTGATATCTTTTGAAGGGGGCCTACCACAGTAACTATCCTTCTATCCCAACTCCAAGAAGACTCTCAAAATGAACAGCTAGATGGTCTCTTTGCTGTACAGAAACAGAAGAAACATGTGTGTATTTCTCCCATCCTTCATTTACAGATTCAACCCACAATGCATGTAGGACACGTTTTCTTCCTAGCTCTCATCCCATTGCACTGTGGGGCTGCTGGGCACCTTAACACTGAAAAGTTAAGGTGGACGTTGATTTTACTGTGATCATAGTAGAACATTTGTCTCTGATCCAAAACCCTTACGTGCACAAGTTTAAAAATCACATTACCTATCCTGATATAAAGGCTCAACTAATCTATATGCAAGAAATAAAAAGATAAACATATGTGGTTAGAGATTTATTTTTTGAGACAGAATCTTACTCTATTGCCCAGCAGTGACACAATCACAGCTTCCTACAGACCCTGCCCCATGGCTCAGGTGATCCTCCCACCTCAACGTCTTGAGTAGCTAGGACTGCAGGTGTGTGCCACCAGGCCCTGCTAATTGTTCTATCTTTTGTAGAGATGAGGTTTGGCCACATTGCCCAGGTTAGTCTCAAATGCCTGGGCTCAAGCAATCCACTCACCTGGGCTTCCCATGGTACCGAGATTACAGAGATGACCCACTGCACCCAGCCAGAGATGTTTTAAAGTAGAGCATTTTAAAGATTTCTATAAAACACTCATACAATAATGTTTCTTGATCCTAAATGTCTCAAAATAGAGCCATTTATGACAAATGACTCAGTCTAGAGTGAAATTGCTGACTCCTCAGAGTGATAAGCATATGTGTGGTGGACCGATGTGATAAGATAACACCTGCTATGGCCAGGCACCCCCAAGGGTGGACAAGAAAGTGAAACCAAAATACAGATAATGGCTATGGACACTCCAACAACTGACAACTCTTCATCCACGTTGGTTGGAGTTCTGAGGGAAAATCACAGCTGCTTCCTATGATTCTTTTCCCCTACTCTTTTGTTACTGTCTGTGTGTGTTGAATATATTTGCATGATGGTTGGTCTGTGAAAGGCTCTCAGCAACCATGAATTCAAAAGAATTTAATTAGCCACTGAGTCATTGTGAAACCTTCTGGCCTCCCTGTTGGAGTTAGTACAATTAGGCTGAGTCAACTCTGACACTAGAAACACTTATGCCTCTTTGGGTAGGACTTTGTATCATAGGCCTGATGCTGTGTTGGTCTACAAATATCTTTCAAGAATGTTTTTGTTGTGCACTGGAAGAAAACCCTGTTTTTAGATTAGATAGGCCCAGGTTTAAATCTTGACCCTCATACCCATTATTTAGGATTATTTGTTGGTTCCACCGGGGTCCCTTTGCTAGAAGCATAGGAAGCCAATCACTGAGATAACAAGTATTAGCCAGGAGGAAAGACTTTTTTATGGGTGACTTCAGCCTAACCATCAGATTCGTCTCCACAACCCACTAAATTAGGGGTTTATACAGCAAGTAGGGGTAAGGAAGGGGAGCTGGTCAACAGGCAGCTAGTGTGTCTCATTGTCCAGATGTGGTGACCCATAATGATCCTTGGCACCATCTGGGAGGCCTGATGGTCAGTCTCTTGAGAAAGGAATTCATATAAGAAAAATGTAAATTTCTCAAACTTCAGTTCTATAGGAACATTGGGCCAATTTCATATATACATATCATTTCATTTTTTCAATCATAGAGTGATCAAAACCCTACTTTGTGAGGGTTATAAAATCAAAGGTAATGCCTGTGTTTAGTACATAGTAGACAGCTAATAAAGATGGATATTGTCATAATGTTATGTTAAAGGTGTGAAAATAAAAGATGGAAAAATAGGAGATCTCATAAGGCGATATCTATACTAAGTATTTTTTATTATTTTAGAACCTACTAATAGTTACATGTGTATACACATGCCTATATATGTATGTGTAATTGCATACATATTTATCTTGCATATGACAGATTTCATATATAACATCTCATTATATACCACATTTAAGATATGTAACATATCATATGTATAACATATCATTTAAGAAAAAAGTAGAGGCACAACCCTAATTTTTATAAAATTAGTGAATTTTTACATCTCGAAAGTTTTAGCACTTTAAAATTTACATTATCTTAGTTTATTTTTCCATCAATGTTTAGAATCATCTTTATTCCTAGAGGAAATCTTTAAATGTGTTTCTGAAAACTCTCATGATAAGACTCAAGCCATACATCTTTTCACTAGGGAGTTATAGAATATTCATTCATACAATCCCTTAACTGTTCAGGAATATATATTGAGAGATAATGAATCAGTAATACACCTATTTTCATTCCTTTAAATAAATGGGTTTAAATATGAAGTAAGAAAGTTATCTGTGTGAAGTATTGAATAATTCAAAAATTTTGACAAGTAGACTACTTTAGCACTAAAAACACAAATATAGCTAGGCCTATTCTCTTCCTGCTGTGGGTACATACATATTTTTGTTTCCAAATTTAGCTAAAAGTATTTTTATTTTAAGTACATGCTTTGGAAAGTGGCTTTTTTTTTTAAGTAACATATTATAATGCTTTATCTTGGCAGGAAGCTTTAGGGGAAAATATTATAAAATTGGGGAAAAAATGAAACTAATAAAATAAGATCAAAATTAAAGTTCTGTTTTAGCCCTCAGAATTGACTGTACCATGTGCAGAGCACAGGATGTAATTAGCGTGAGGTCCAGAACAAGATATACACACAAAATCACCATGGAGACTTTAGAGTTGTTTTGAATTGGCTATATTTCTTTTCCCTTGTGATTTTTATAAAATCAGTTGCTTAATAAATCAAGTAAAGCAGTTACTGTCTATACTACAAAATGATCATTTGGAATATATCTAACAACAAATATTTTTCATTGCCTAGTTGGCAGGAATTGTGCAATAATACCAAAGAATGGTTGTTGAATGAAAAGGTTTGATAATGAATTTTATGTAACTACTAGAAATGCACTATAAAGTTTTGGGTTAATCCACTCTATAATATTTTATATATTACATACTACCAAGTGGTCTCTCCCTCTATACACATTATATGTATATACACATTATATACATACACATCTATGTAAACACATGTTCTATATGTATGCATATATACATGTACATATATATATACATGCATAATATATACATACATGTGTATATATGTGTGTGTGTGTGTGTGTGTATCTATCTATCTATCTATATAACAATAACATTGAACTCACCAGTTCATTCTTTGGACATTGTATCTGATAGACAATTTAGACCCTGATTTTAAAAAATATATACACAGTAGTAAAATCCTGTGACCTCTCCAAAAACAAAAACCCACAGGTAGTATAATAGATAACAAACATACAAAGTAAAATTAATTAAAATTTACATTTTATGGGTTCAAGTTAATATCAACATCTTTTTATTTTAAGAATCCAAATTAAAGGTGCAGATTTTTTAGAAATTTAAAAATTTTGGCAGAAATACACAATTTTATGAACTGGATGTACATATAAGTTATTATTTATAATCTCAAAGTTAATTATAAATGAATCAGTGGAAGCCTTTCTAATGAGTTATTATCAATCAAGTTCTGCCACAGTCAGTCAAAATTGGTTCAATCATGGTTTATGAAATTCATTGAATTAAACTAATTTTAGTTTCTATTTTTTTGTATAGCTCATGCATTAAAGTTTGAAGTTAACTTCCCAACATATTATATACCTATGAAATGTTATTTCTTAACTCAATTTAGTCTTAAATTTAATAGCATTTAATGATTTTAGCAGGAATAAGAGAGAGAGAAATAAAAGTTACAGGACATTTACTATGGTCACATATTATTCATGGTCATACCTTTTCACCAGCTCTCTCATTTATTCCTTAAAACATCATTATGAGGTGTTTAATCATTATACCATTTTGGAGAAGAATAAAAAGGTTCAGAGAGCTTTAGCAGTTTTCTGAAAATTAGACAGTATGACTGAGCCAGAAGTAAAGTTTTGATATGTTCAGTTATAAAGTTCACAACTTTTCTTCTAAGCTATTTCCATTACGCTTTAGAAACTGGAATCACATTCTTCTAATTATTATGCAGCAATATAGGATATCTGATTACTGGATAGGCTAGGTTACACTGTAGTAACAAATATTCTGATAATCTTACTGATTTAACACAGTAACTCATGACACTCCAACGCAGTTGCCTGAAGGCTTGGTTCTCTAGTTACAAAGAGATTCAGGCTAATAGAAGTTTTAATTTTCCCAGTCTTCCTTGATCACCTCAGCGGTGGGGAAGAGACATGGAAAACAGTGCATCAATTCTTAGAACTTCAGCTAGGAAATAACACATACCATTTATTCTTACATTTTCTTAGCTAAAGAAAGCCACAGAGCCATGTATGATTTCACAGGTGGCAGAGAAGTCCAATTCTACCAGGTGCCTGGAAAGGAGAGACGAAAAAAACTATTTTATATAAGCATGAATGACTACTGTTGCTCATCTACTAATCATAAATATTTAGTTCACCCTTCCCATAGGCAAGATATACTCATCCTTACTCAGGTGAGGCAAAGCCAAAATATCTCATCTATTTAGTTTCAATCTCAAAATTCAAGATTTCTATGTGATACACAGTAGTATCAACATCTGTTTCAACATAGAGGCTCTTGATATCAAGTTTTGTGAACTTAGAAGGCAAGTTCTGTGCCCCTTGCCTATCTAATTTTTAGTGGCTCAATGGGGATAAACCATAGTAAACTGTTTCATTTTGATAGAAGAGGATGGGAAACACCAGAAGTTACTGCTCCTAAATTCTGAAAATCCTGCTTAGCAGAGGTCAGGAGGACTCCTTCATTGAGTAAAGCAAAGTTTCTTAATTGGGTCTGAATTCTGCTCCCTTGCAGCAGTCTTCGGACTTTTGGCTGTGACCTCTGCAAGTTTTTTTTTTTACCCTTCTTTGTTATCTTTCTGGGCCACATCACATCTGAAGTTGGCATCAGAATACATATCCTCCTTGGGGGCTAAGCAGTTTTCTCAGCTTGATTTCTGTCTGCACAAGATTGGAGATCTATAGGTCATTTTAAGGCTTAAGGAATCACAGAGTTTTTGAGTGTAAGCTCATAATCTAGCATTATAATTCTTTAGGTCTTTTTTTCCATTTAATTCTAGTTGGTTGAATAAATAATGGTAATATAAGAGTTCTTATGTTTTTTATTTTTTCCTCTTTCTTGGCTTTCATGTTTCACTTTTCTCACTTAGTTTCAGTTACTTTGAGTTAATCCAACTCTATTAGTCTGTTCTCACACTATGAAGAAATACTTGAGACTGGGTAATTTACAAAATAAAGAGGTTTAATTGACTCACAATTCCGCATGGCTGGGGAGGCCTCAGGAAACTTACAACTGTAGTGGAAGGCACCTCTTCACAGGGTGGCAGCAGAGAGAGTGAGTACCAGCAGGGGAAATGTTAGACACTTATAAAACTATCAGATCTTGTGAGAACTCACTCGCTATCATGAGAATAACATAGGGGAAACTGTCAGCATGATTCAATTACCTCCACCTGGTCCTGTCCTTGACACGTGGGGAATATTACAATTCAAGGTGAGATTCGGGTGGGGGTCACAGAGTCAAACCAGATTTTTCCATCCCTGACTCCTCCCAATTCCTATGTCCTCAAATTTCAAACACAATCATGCCCTTCCAACAGTCCCCCAGAGTTTTAACTCATTTCAACATCAACCCAAATCCAAGTCCAAGTATCATCTGATACAAGGCAAGTCCCTTTTGCCTATGTGCTTGTAAAATTCAAAGCAAGTTATCCTAGATACAATGGGGGTACAGGCATTGTGTAAATATACACATTCCAAATGGAAGACACTGGCCAAAACAAAGGGGCCAGATGACCATCCAAGTCTGAAACCCAGTAGGGCAATTATTAAACATTAAAGTTCCAAAATGATCTCTTTTAACTTGATGTCTCACATCCAGGTTACATTGATGCAAGAGGTGGGCTCCCAAGGCCTTGGGCAGCTCCACACCTGTGGCTTTGCAGGGTACAGCCCCCCCTCCCAGCTGCTTTCACAGACTAGCATTGAGTGCCTGTGGCTTCTTCAGGTGCATGGTGCAAGCTGTTGGTGGACCTATAATTCTGTGGTCTGGAGGACAGTGACCCTCTTCTCACAGCTCCGTGAAGCAGTACCCCAGCAGGGACTCTGTGTCAGGGTTCCAACCCCACATTTCCCTTCTGCACTGCCCTAGCAGAAGTTCTCCATGAGGGCTGTGTCCCTGCATCAAACTTCTGCCTGAATATCCAGGTGTTTTCATACATCCTGTGAAATCTAGGTGGAGGTTTTCAAACCTGAATTCTTGATTTCTGTGCACCCATAGGCCCAACACCACGTGTAAGCTGCCAAGGGTTGGGGTTTGTACCCTCTGAATTGTACCTTGGCCCCTTTTAGCCTTGGCTGGAGCCAAAGCAGCGGGCGCAGGGCACCATGTTGAAGGCTGCATTAGATCTGGGGGACCCTGGGACCTGCCCATGAAACCATTTTCCCTGTAGTCCTCTTGGCCAGTGATGAGAGGGGAGACGTTTTCCCCATTGCCTTGGTGATTAACATTCAGCTCCTTGCTACTTCTACAAATTTCTGCAGTCAACTTGAATTTCTCTCCAGAAAATGTGTTTCTCTTTTTCTATCCCATCATCAGCTGCAAATTTTTCAAACTTTTATACTCTGCTTCCTCTTGAACACTTTGTGTCTTAGAAATTTCTTCCACCAGAAACCCTAAATCATCTCTCTCAAGTTCAGAGTTCCACAGATCTCTTGGGAAGGGGCAAAATGCCACCAGTCTCTTTGAGAAAGCATAGCAAGAGTCACCTTTATTCCAGTTTCCTAAAAGTTCCTCATCTCCATCTGAGATCACCTCAGTCTAGATTGTCCATATCAGTACCAGCATATTGGTCAAAGGCATTCCACAAGTCTCTAGAACTTCCGTACTTTCCTACATCTATCTTCTGAGCCCTGCAAACTTTTCTAACTTCTGCCTGTTACCCACTTCCAATTCCAAAATTGCTTCCACATTTTTGGATATCTTTACAGCAGTACCCCACTCCCAATACCAATTTCCTGAATTAGTTTGTTCTCATACTGCTGTGAAGAAATACCCAAGACTAAGTAATTTATAAAGAAAAGAGGTAAGGTTGACTCAGAGTTTCTCATAGCTAGAGAGGCCTCAGGAAACTTAAAATCTTGGTGAAAGGCACCGCTTCACAGGAAAGCAAGAGTAAGAATGAGTGTCAGCAGAGGAAATGCCAGACACTTAGAGAACCATTAGATCTGATGAGAACTCACTCACTGTCACAAGACAGCATGAGGAAAAACAGCATGATTCAATCACCTCCACCTGGTCTACCTGGTCCCTCCCTTGACATATGGGGATTATTACAATTCAAGGTGAGATTTGAGTGGGGACACAGAGCCAAACCCTATCACCACCTTTCTTGGAAAGTCTTTAGCCTCTCTTCCCAGCTGTTTGTCCAACTGAAATGATTTACTAGGTAGCACAAACGTGACAGTGTTCCAAGACACCTTAATTCATTCAGAGGTTTTAACAGTGGGTGCTGTATTTGTTATCTATTATTGCATAACACATTATTTCAAAACTTAGTGGCTTAAAATAACATATATTTATCATCTCACAGTTTCTGTGGGTCAGGAATCTGGATATAGTTTAGCTGGGTCCTCTGTGTGAGGATTTCTTATGAGGCTGCAATGAAGTTGTCAGCTGGTGCTGAGATCTCATTTGACCTGGGAAGGATCCACTTCTAAGCTTATTTACAGGGTGATGGAAAGATTCAATTTCTCCAGCTTTGTTAGAGGGAGGGTCCTGTTAACTCCATGACTCACTACATAGAGGGGGACCACCCTAAGCTTCTTGGAAAATACAGCAATTTATCCCATAAAGGCCAGTGAGAAAGACAGAGTTTGCAAGCACAGTAGAAGTCATCATCGTATGTAAGCTAATCAGGGTAGTAACATCCTCTTAATAGATGTAAGACACAGGTCCTGTCCAAGGTCCTGTCCAAGGACAAGGGAAGAAAATTCCTACAGGGTATGGATACATATTATTAGATGTAAGACAATGTTAGATGTAAGATACAAATTATTAGATGTAAGAAAATTATTATTAGATGTAAGGCACAGGTCCTGTCCAAAGTCCTGTCCAAGGCCAAGGGAAGAGAATTCCTACAGGGTGTGGATACAAAGAAGCAGAAATTGTGTCTGTCTTCCAAGCTGGTTGCCATGGATGTGACAGGTACCCATAGGCTTGATTTGATCTTTGTGAGCACATGAGATTTAATTTGTACTTTGTCTTCTGTTTCTCTTAGGACTTCTCAGTTTAATCCTTTACCAGTTAGGGTTGAAAAGAAATTACCTCTTTAAAATGGTAAATTCCTGGCTTTTGGGTCTCAATCATTCTCTCTCACTACCACTTTCTAACTGGCTAATTACCATGCAGTATCTTACCACTTGAGCCAACTGCATCCAACGCATACTCCTAATGATCTGTTTTCCAGTCTCTTCCCCAAGGCTGCTGTCCTATAAATGTTCAGAGCCAAGAGAGACTAGGTGGAGTGGCATTAGCAATCTTTGCTGATGGCTCCAGATGTAGCCATCTCCTCCACTATTCCCCACAAAATGATGCAGGACATTTCTCCAGTACTCCAGACAGGCAATAAGAGGTAAATTCCATGAAATTTCAGATTTGTGACACTTCTCTGCACAGTATATTCCACCATCATCTTTTGAAGCCAACCGTAAAGGCACAAGTGTCAGAGGAATCCCCTCTCTGCCCCACACGAGGATGATATTTCTTTTTGATTCTGTAATTCATTCAAAGGCAGGAAACCTTGCCCTAGAAAACTGGGTATTACATCTCTTTTCTTATTCCAAAATAGATTTTGGCATCAACATTTGCACTTGAGATTTAAAAACCCCTTCTCTTCTCATATCATTTTATTCATAAAAGTGTTTTGATTCTGAAAACTGAGGACTCCAGTTTTATTCTGTGCTGGGATGTTTTGCTGGATGAGTTCAACCTGCCTAAGCTGCTAAGATAGTTTGAAGAAAGAAACAAGAAGTTAAAAGAGTTACTAGTACTAAAAAAACAGATAAATTTGAAACATTGTCTCATTGTGTGTGCTTTCTCTTATTTATGTTTCCCTTATCTCTTTGCTTTCTGTCTTTTGCTTCACAGTTTTTTATGTGTCTTTAAACTCTCTAGTGTTTTTGGAACTATATATTCCATTTTCTATTCTACTGCTTGTTATCTTTTAGTTTTTCAAACATATTTTAAGCTTGCTTTTCCTATAATTTCACCCTCTCTACTAAAAGCCATTTTTAGTATCCTGTCTTATCTTATTCTTTTTTATTTCATGTAGATGCTTTTGATCTCCATCCTCATCCTTTTTTTTGCTCTACTAAGTTGTTACTCTCGATACATGAAGGCCATACATTATAGCAATTATTAGAGAATACTGTATTCCAGATACTTTCTTCTGCATGTCACAATAGATCATCTCTTGATGCTGTTCCTCTAATTAATCTTCATATTGGTTTTTGTATTTTTGTTCTCCAGTACTTGCTTGGCTCCATTTTTTCCCTCAATACTCATATTTGAATGATGTGAGATGATACCAGGGTAAATATTTTTCATAGGTAAGAGTCAAATGATTGCCTTTATATGTATCTGGCGGAGGTGATACTATGATCATGAAAGTGGTTTTCCCAGGGTGAGGCTTATCCATTTTATTCTACATCTGCTGAACCCTGTGATTTCCCCAATTGTGGGAAACTTGACTCCGTAATTTGTGGTAGTGGTGTCCTGCATTCCTAATCTCCTCTGATACAAGTTTTTAAAAGACAAAAAATTTGTTTTCAGACCTACTGTTTATGCTTCAATAAATACTTGAAAAGAAACTTGATATGTTCAACTCCAAGGCCAATTTTAGGTTTTAAGCAGGCTTTAAATGATTGCTTACCTCTTCTACACTCCAAATCTTGCTTAGAGTTATAGAATTTTATAGAATTATGTAAAAAATTAGAATTTCTACACTACTGTAAATTTTTATGAAAAAGATTGTCTCCAGTGAGTAAAGTGTGATGACTAAACACCCCGTCATTCTTATTTTTACCAAATTGTTATTTAGAATTTATATCTAATTGAGGAAAATCATGAGAGTGTATGTATGTATGTGTGTGTGTGTTGGTGGGAGGTGTACACATGTGTGTGTTGGGGTAGTAACCTGAACTGAAATACAGAACAGCCCCCAAGAAAGCAGGGGAATTTACGCCACAGTTCAGATTTGTGTATTCTTTGAATCAGGCAACAGATAAGGACTGAATGCTCGTCTATCAGCATTGCTTTCTAGATTATCTAGTGTAGTTCTGTGAAGCTGAAAATATTATTGCCTAATGGACTTAGGTCTCAATAGTATTTTTTTTTTTCCTTCAATCAAATTCCATCAGTCCTGTAATTTTTTTTAAGTTCCTACAAGATTTTGACTTGTCTTTTAGCATTAAATTTCAAGTTATTGATGTTTTAAATCTTTTTTGTATCTTCCTGGTTATTTTGTGAGGAAGTAGAAGAGGATAACAAAGCCTCTTAATGAAGCCATTAAGCCTGCTTTCCCATGTTTATAATTATATAATTGTATCTAAAATTATATTTATCTTCCTACTTCCAACCCTACATTTTTAAAATAAAAAGTCTGGGAAATAAAAGTACATATTAGATAACTGAAAAATACCTTCATAAAATGAATTGAAAATTCACAAAAGTCACATAGCAATGTGCTACTGCCCACTTAAAATGCTTAAATCAATCAGAAAAGGTAGAATTAACTTGTCTCCAATCACACTTTCACTCACATGTCAATGATAGTGTGCTTCAGAAAACCAGAAAGAATGTAGTGTTAATACTAAAACAAATAATGTCAATACAACTGAAATGTGAATAACTGTGCAATACTAATTGGATTTATGTTGTCTAAAATACATGAAAAATATTGAAAAAATTATATGGTATTTCATAAACATAAAAGGTAACTCAAAAGAGATGCATGTCTAACATTTTCTTGGTTTCAAGGATATATCTGAATGTTTTCCAGTGCATGATAAAGTATGGCAAAAATAAATAAGCTTGGAGAGTTACTGAATCAGAACCTGTCTTCTAGATGTTTTGGTATCATACTTTGAACACTGAATATATATTTCTACGGTTTTTACTGCAATAATGAGATGAGTCACCTTTTTAACTTTTTTATCTGAAATCAGCAAATAATAGCCAAAATAAAGAATCCCCAAACAATGTATGTCCAAAAATTATTGAAAATTTCTTTCAGAATGGCATTGCTTTAGAAATATAGCTCCCCCTGAATCCTATTTCTTCAAGCAGCCTTGCCATTGTACCAGATGGAGAGAGATAGCACATGTAATTTAGTCGTGTCATGCTACCACCTCAATGTGTTTTTACAAAAATGGAAATCTTGCCCTCTCAGAAGACAGTAATAAATAACAGAAAAGTTCAAAATAAGAATGATTAGGAAATCCTTTTTATTGTAATTCTTTCTAAATTTGTATTTAAATTAAATTGAATATGTTATAATATTAAATAAGTATATATTTAAATTTTATTTACAATTTAGAGATACAAGATTTATTTAAGGATGCACTACAGAATTCCTAGGTACAGCAGCCAATTATGTTTGTTGTAACGTAAAAGAATATTAACTTCTCAGATATTAGTGTAGCTAACAAAGTAAAATGCATTATTTCTGGACAAATTTGATATATTGTAATGTTTTCTGAGTGCATCAAAATGAATATTCCATCAAAATAATTTTCAAATTTTTATTCATTCAAGTATGAATTTATATGTGCTATATTTTATTGGAACACGTATATATTTCTGCATTTACCTTAAATTTAATGTTGACAATAAAACATGATATTGTGGTAGAAGTTGGCAATAAATATCATCTGTAGCCAACTGGATTTTGACACACAATTAAGGAGAACCTCACAGTGTAATTTTCACATAGATCAATAACATTAGATTCTCAGCACAATTCAGCCTCTGCTGATATAATTAAGGCCTCATTTTAAATTAGTTCAAGTAAAATGCGATTGCTCAAGCAACATTTAGAAAAAACATCTTTCTGTAGCCAAGTTGAAGTCTTCACAAAATAAAGATAAATATTTATGTATTAATTTGATCATGGATTAAAAAGAATTATTTTCACAGAGATGGCTTTTTTTTTTACAAGAAAGGATAATTTTATAACATAAACTGCTAAATTTGTGGAAGCAAATCTATCTTATGCTACAGTAATGAGATAATGAGTCACCTTTTTTTACTTTTCTATCTAAAATCAACAAATAATGCCCAAAGTTTAAAGAATCTCCATACAATGTATTAAGGGTCTCAAAGGATCTATATCTCAGAAATTAAACTGTAGTAAAGATTTTCCTTTACTTATTTCATATCCAAGTATATATGACAATACCCATCTTCCCAAGTAAGATCATTTGGAATCATATGAGTAGAATATATCTCTTCTAAATATCTTCTTTCAAAAATGTCCAAAAAATTACTGAAAATTTCTTTATGCTCATTTGAAAATGAATCCCAATTTCCCCCCTCCTCAACTCCTGGAAACTACCATTTTACTTTCTGCCTCCATAGTTTTGACCACTCTAAGTACCTCACATTAAGTGGAATTTGTATTTACCTTTTTGCGACTGGCTTATTTCACTTAGCTTAATGTCCTCAAGTTTTATTCATGTTATAGCATATGTCATAATTTTCTTCACTTTTGAGCCTGAGTAATATTTCTTCGTATGGATATCACATTTTGCTTATCCATTCCTTTCTCAATGGATGCTTGAGTTGCTTCTACATTTTATCTATTGTGAATACTGCTGCAATGAACATGGGTGTATAAATAGCTCAAGACCTTTTTATCAGTTTTTTTTGGATATATATTAAGTAGTATTTTAGCTGGATTATATGGTAACTTTATTTTTAATTTTTGAGGAACTATTGTACTCCTGTATTCAATAGGAGCTATACCAATTGACAACTGACATTCCTACCAACAGGGAACAAGGCATAAGGGTTCTCATTTCTCCACATACTCACTAATACTTGTTATTTTCAGGGTTTTTTTCTTTGTTTTTCGTTTTCTGATGGGAGCCATCCTCATAGGTGTAAGGTGATATTTCATTGCACTTTTGATTTGCATTTCCCTAATGATTAGTGATGTTAAGTATCTCTTCATGTGCTTATTGACCATTTGTATATCCTCTTTAAAATACATATATATACTCAATTCTTTTGCCCATTTTTGAATCATGTTTATTTTTTGTTGTTGAGTTTCAAAAACTTTCTACATAACCTAGGTATTAATCCTTTATCAGATCTAGCTATTATTCCTTTTCATTCCATAGGTTGCTTATTCTCTCTGTTGGTAGTATCTTTTGATGCTGTTACACTTTTGGACGTTTGTTCCCCAAAATGTCTTGTCGAAATATAACCTCTAATGTTGGAAATGAGGCTGAATTGGAGGTGGTTGGGCCATGGGGGGTGTATCCCTCATGAATGATTTAGTGCCCTCCCCCACAGTAATGAGTGAGTTTTCACTCTATAAGTTCATGTGAGAGCTGGTTGTTTAAAGAGACTGGCATCTCCCTTGTGCACCCTCTCTCTTGCCATGTGATGTGCCTGCTCCCCATTTGCCTTCTGCCATGATTGGAAGCTTCCTGAGGCCTCACCAGACGCAACTGCTGGTGCCATGCTTCTTGTACAGCCTACAAAACTGTGAGTGAAATAAACTTCTCATCTTTATAAATTTCATCTGACTGGTATTAAGGTAATGTTGGCCTTACAGAATGAGTTTGGAAGTGTTCCCTCCTATTCAATTTTTGGAAAAGTTTGAGAAGAACTGGTTTAATTCTTTAAATGTTTGGTAGAATCACAAGGGACACTGTCATGTCCAGGGTTTCTCTTTGTCTAAAAATATTTGGTTGCTGATTTTATCGCCTTACTAATTGTAGGTGTATTCAGATTTTCAATCTCCTTATAATTTAGTCTTGGTAGGTATTAGACATCTAGAAACTTGGTTCATTTAGGTTATCTAATTTGTTGGTGCACAATTGTTCATAGCACTTTTTAAATAATGCTTTTTATTACTGTAAAGTCTGTAGAAATATCTCCACTTTCATTTCTGATTTTATAATAGGATTTTGACTTTTTCTTAGTACAGCTAGCTAAAATTTTATCAATTTTGTTAGTCTTTTTAAAAATTGCCTTTTTGTTTCATTAATTTTTAAATTGTTTTTCTAGTCTCCATTTTAAAATATTTGCTCTAATTTCTGATTTTTTCTTTTTCAGCTTACTTTGGATTTAGTTTGCTCTTCTTTTTCTAATCTTTAAATTGTTAAGTTTGGTTGTTGATTTGAGGTCTTTCTTACCTTTTTAATGTTACCATTTACAGTCATAAAATTTCCCCTTAGCACTGGTTTTAGTGCTTCCATAAATTTTGATAAATTCTGTTTCTGTTTACATTTTTCTCTAAGAATTTTCTAATTTCCCTTGTAATTTCTTCTTTGTTTCGTTAATTGTTGAAAGTATATTGTTTCATAATTTGTGAATTTTGCATTTTTTTCTGTTATTGATTTCTAACCTCATCTCATTGTGGTCAGAGAAGATATCTTATATCATATCTATATTTTAAATCTATTGCAATGTAATTTCAGGACTAACATATGGTCTATTCTGGAAAATTTTCCATGTTCACTTGGGAAAAATGTGTGTGTCATTGTTCCTGGGTAGAATGTTCTATAAATGTCAGATTTAGTTGGTCTCTTGCATTAAATGTCAGATTTAGTTGGTCTCTTGCATTACTTAAGCCTTCTATTTTCTTATTTTTGTCTGATTGTTTTACACTTTAGTGAGAGTGGGCTATTGAAGTCTCCAAATACTATGTCTATTTTTCTCCTTAGTTTTGTCAGTTTTTGCTTCATGTATTTTGATAATCTGTGACTAGACATGTAAATGTTTGTGATTATTATAGTTGTTATTTCTTGTTGCTGTATTAAATATTTTATTAATATGTAGTATCTAATTTATAACTTGTAAATTTTTTGATTTAAAGTTCATTTTGTTTGATATTAATATAGCTACTCCTGATCTCTTTTAGTTACTATTTGCCTGGAATATCTTTTCCGTCCTTTTACTTTCAATCTATTTGTGTCGCTGGCTCTTAAATGAATCTCTGGTAAACAGCAGAAAGTTGGATTATGTGTTTTTTTAAGTCCATTATGCATATCTCTGTCTTTTGATTAGATAATTTAATACAATTACATTTAAAGCAATTACCAATAAAAAAGAGACTTCTGTCATAGCTCTCTGTTTCTAAATACCTTGTAGGTTTTGTCCTTCATTTCTTACATTACAATTTTTTTTGTAAATTTATCTGAAATTTTTGTAGTGGACTATTTGCATTTCTTTCTTATTTTCCTTTCTGTATATTCTATAGTTATTTCCTTTGAGGTTACCGTAAGGCTTATATTTATCTGCATAAATTTATGTCAGATTAATTCCAATAACATGTAAATACTGTTTCTTTACAGCTCAGTTCTGTCTTTTCCAGTTGTTGATAGCATAAAATTACGCTTTTATAGATCATGTGCCCAAAACAGAGTAATAAGTATTTTAAATGCATTAGTCTTTTAAAGTATGTAGAAAAACATGTGGAGTTCTAGTTAAAGTTATATTAATACTAGCTGTTAGACAAAAAAAAAAATTCAAATATATTTGTTTCTTAAGTCATATACATTAAAAAAGTAGAGTTATAAGCTTTTGCTAGAAAAATGCTAGCTTTTATAATTGCCATATATTTTCCTTTACTGAGACATTTATTTCTTTATATGACTTCGAGTTATTGCCTAATCTTCTTTCATTTTACCCTGAAAGATTCCCTTGAGAATTCCTGGCATTATAGGTCTCAGGGCAATAGACTTCCTCAGATTTTCTTTATCTGGAAATGTCTAAGTGCTCTCTCAGTTTTGAAGGACAGTTTTGCCAGGTATCAAATTCTTAGTTGACAGTTTTTGTTTTGTTTTGGCCCTTTTAATATACAGCCTTCTTGTACCTGAAGTTTCTGATGAGAAATCTTCTGAAAAACTTATTTCTGCATTTGATCACAGAGGTGCCAACACAGATGTGGGGTGGTTATTGCTTTTGCACATCCCTCCATTGTTAAAGCCCCTCCCTTCTGCTGACATTACTTCCAGATGTAGAGAGCCAGTACTCTTCCCTACGTTCACTATTCTCTTTTTCTTTCTTGCACACCAGCATTAAAGATCAGGCCATTCAGAAAGTAACTGCATATATAGGAAAAACAATTAAAACGAAAAATTTCCGGCTCAGAAAAACCTGAGAATACCTTAAGTTTAGATGTCAGTCAGATCCTGAGCACAGAGAAGCTGCAACAATTAAGAAAAAAAGAAAACAATAGACAAACAAACAAAAAGCAGCAAACCTGAGGAAGGGGGAAAATATGATTTCCAGAATTATCAGATTAATTGATTCAAATGTCCAGTTTTCAACAAAAAATTACAAAGCATACTAAGAAAGAGAAAATATGGCCCTTTTATGTTATGAGTCATTTCTCTCATGAAGCTTTCAAATTCTCTCCTTGTGTTTGGCTTTAGAGAGTTTGAGCAATGTGTCTTGTGGATCTCTGAGTTCATTGAGCTTCTTGGATGTTTATATTCATGTTTTTTTTTAATCAAATTTGAGACATTTTCAGCCACTATTTTTCCAAATATTCCCTTTTCTTTTATCTCTCTTTCCTTCAGGAACTACTATAATGCACATGTTGATTTGCTTAATGGTACCTGATGCATTTCTCAGGCTCTGTTCACTTTTCTTTAAACATTTTTCTTTCTGTTTATCAAACTTGATAATTTCAATTGTCCTAAACTCAGGTTCACTGATTCTTTATTCTGCCTGCTCAAATTTGTCTTTGAATCTTCTTAGTCAATTTTTATTTCAGTTATTGTGTTTTTCAGCTCTTGAATTTTTTTTTTGGTCCCTTTTTATGTTTTTAAAAAATGTCTTTGTTGATATTTCTATTTTGTTAATACACTTTTCTCTTAACTTTCTGCACATATTCCTTTGGTTCTTGAAGCAACAGCCTTTAAGACATTTTAAAGTCATTATCTAGTAGATCTACAATCAGGTTCTTTTCAGGGCTGGTATCTGTTGAATTCCTTTGAATGAGCCATATTTTCTTCTTTCTTGGCATGCTTTTTAAGTTTTTGTTGAAAACAGAGCGTTTGAATCAAATAATCTGATAATTCTGGAAATCACATTTTCCCCTTTAATTAGGTTTGCTGTTTTTTAAAATTCTTTTTTGTTTATGCTTTTTAGTTCTTAATTGCTGCAGTCTTCTTTGTGCTCAGAATTAGACTGACATCTAAACTTACAATATTCTCAAGTTCTTTTCTGAGGCTGAATCTTTCCCTGGACATGCATAATCACTTTTAATTTTTTTTCCCCATATATGCCGTTGCATTCTGAATGCCCCAATCTTTAATGTCTGGAGCTCTAAATGGAAAAAAGAGAATAATGAAAGTAGGGAAGAGTGCTGTCCCTTTAAATCTCCTGGAAGTAATGTTAGCGGAAGGGATGGGCTTTAATAACGGAGGGATGTGCAAAAGCAATAACCACCCACATTGTTGTTGGGACCTCTGTGATCAAATGCAGTAATAAGCAATCACAGCACAGATCCTTGATATTTGGAGAACACATTAATATTTTTTTGCTTAGCCTGGCTCCTACAAGCTTTTTGTTAGCTGCTCTCAGCACTCATACACAGCTGCCTGTCATAAAATTAATCACAATTTGCTGTCCAAGTCTTTCCCTGGAAGTTACAAGCCTTCAATAGAACCCAGAGTTACAAAAAATTATATGAGACAGATTCTTCCAGTGTAATTATTGTTCAGATATGGAGACAGATTCTTGGTCCTTCCCACTGTGCCATCTTCCCAGTCCCATAATATACATTTAGTTTTCAAAACAGTTATATGAAAGAGATATGTGGAGATTTAGGCAAAGAAATGCTCGGTAGACTGACCAAGGTTTCATATTTGGTTGCAGAGCTGGGATTTAAATCCAGCAGGTCTGACTCCTGAACCCACACTCTTAACCACCGTGTGGTTACAACCTCTCTCTATGACTCTTCATGTCCTCTGTGGCCCTCTATGATAATATACTTTGTACTTTATTAATTAGTACTGGAAAACTGAAGTTACATTCATATTTTTAATTGTATACATTTTAATTGCACACTTGTATTTTAAAAGACTGTACAAAAATGCATAGTGACTACTTCAAAGTCTGGCTGTGAAGGCTAAAGGAAATTCTCATTCAATTGGGCAATAAGTCTTTCTTGTTAAGAATATGAAAGTTGTGAAATCTGTTTATCTTCTCTTTTCTTTGAATCTTTTCACCTGTCAGCTGTAATGCTGCTTAAATCAAAGACATTTGATTACCATCTACGTTCTTCCCTTAAACTGAATGGAGAGCTTGGAGGAATATTGGCAGGCTCGCATAATGGACTATTTTGACATTTGCAAAGTATTACAATAGGAGAGAACTTATAACTCCTCTGCTCTATGTTGTAAAAGCACAATTTAGTGCCAGACTTGATAGGGATTTCAGAACTTTTTGCTTCACCGAGTATTGGTTCCCCAAAAGTCCAATCCACCATCTCTTTCTACTCTGGAAAGGCAGCTCTATTGGGTAGATAGTATAAAAGTCTGTAATAGTTATTCTTCCATATAAAAAAGATTCCCTTTTTTGTAAGTGCTTTTAGCAGAAAACAATGTATATATATTCATTGTTTAGAAGGAAAAAATGCAATTCAGCCTTTTTATAATTTACCCATCCCTCCTTAGTGGAACTATCACTTGATTTTGTATGAAAGTGTTGGGGGTAAGAAGGCAGGAAAATCATGTGATGTATCATTCGTTCTTCCCCATTTTCTCAGCAGTTACACTGATGGTGCTTCTTAATTTTAACATTTTTCTGCTGCTTCATACTTGGTCACAGATCATATTACCAAAGCCTGTCATAAAAAATTCTGTGAAATTTTAAATGCCAACTCCCTAAGCTATATAAAGTTTTTCCAGTTTCGATATCAATGTGATAAATTACATTGTCAAACACTTTTTGATACTTGATGATATACATAGCTTTCAAAATCTCTGATGATTTAGGATTAATTACCCACAAGTTCTCTTGACTAGCACAATATTCCTAACTAGTTCATTTTCAGAAAAAGTATTTCTCTAATGGATCAGAAAAAAAATTGTCCACATTCTATTCCAGGCCATCGTAGGAAGTAGAAAAATTATTTGTATCCAAAATAATAGAGGTTATAAGGCAAAGTTTTTACAAACATATTGCCAACATGTATGTCTGAATGTTGAACAAGGCCTTTTTCCTTATAGATAAAATCACACTACTTTTGCTATTTTTGTATATCCATCTTAATGAATAGCAGCAACATATCCTATCATATCCAGATGAAATATACATTTTCTAGTTGTTGAATGATGAATGGCCTATAGTCCATAATATATTTCCCTCCTAGAGAAAGTAACCAGCCAAGGGAAATATTTCATTTCTCAGAGTCTAAGCAAAACATTGAAAAAATCACCATGAATGGTGGGAATCTAGCAGCAGGCAGAGAACTGTGAGAACAATGGAGCTAGAAAACAGAAGATTTTAAGGAATAAAAAAAAGTTGGTCATCAAACAATGTAGTCTGAGTATAATAGTTTAGATCATAAATATATTTGAAATATTTCTCCAGATCAAAATATGACTTTTTTTGTTTTTGAGATGGAGTCTCCCTCTGTCTCTGAGGCTGGAATACAGTGGCGTGACCTTGGCTCACTGCAACCTCCGCCTCTCGGGTTCAAGAGACTCTCCTGCCTCAGCCTCCCGAGTAGCTGGGACTACAGGCACATGCCACAACTCCCAGCTAATTTTTGCATCTTTAGTAGAGACAGGGTTTCACCATGTTGGCCAGGCTGTGCTTGAACTCCTGATCTCAGGTGATCCACCTGTCTAGGCCTTCCAAAGTGGTGGGATTACAGGTGTGAGCCACCACACCCATCCAAAATATGTCTTAAATGTTTACACCATATATATGCATATGTATTAAATGCACATATTATTTTGATGGATTATTAAAAGTATTATTATATATTATAATAATCACATGATTGGAGTAAGAAGAATTGAGATCCTAGAACTTCGTCCTGAACTGGTTATTAATCTATACCTCAAGGATTTCAATAATAACCTGGGCATACTGTTGTCTATCTCAAAGGGCAGTTGTGAATATTAAGTAGGAGAGATTATTCAAAAGGTTCTCATCAGAAAAATAGCCAATAGGAAACTCTTGTATAAACTTTTGTGCCCTTTCCCTGCCCCATTATTAAAAATGTCACCTTATAAACGTTAAGTATTTTAGTGGCACACATTTTTAAGAATATTGCTTCTGATGCTGTTATATACAGAGGGAAAGAGCTTAGTAAAATGGAAGAAAAAATATTTATACATCTTTGGCTATCTCTCTGAGCCAAATGGTTTAAGCAGGTGGCTCATAACTGTGAGACTAGTTAAAATTAATGGTATCAATGTGCTGATAATAATCCACTGTTGATTAAGAAATTTATATGTGCACAAAAGGTCTTTGTGGCATTTTTAATGCAAGTTTAGAAATTCAATTTTTACCTTTTCCTCATGACAAATCTTTACATATATACATAGAGAGATGTGACCTTAAGATCACTCAAAAGTAGGTTGTATATTTTCTTCTAATAGTGACTTCATAATAGCTTGTGAACATAGAAAGTTGAGACTCCAGGTTGCCTTGTTTAATACAAAAGAGACAATTTTATCTAAAATGACACGCATTGTCATCCAATCTAGTTTTTAAAGAACTTCAGTCCCCACTAAAATGAATGAAACGTTCTCATGACTACTGTGAAGAAACTTACCTGTAGAACATAATTTTTACATTTTTAAAGTTTAAATATTGGAGAGCATCACCAAACTGTTCTTGTAATCAGTAGGTTGATCTGATGTATAACTCTGCCTCTAGGTCAAGATAGTCAAACCTCATCAATATAAAGAACGTTTATGTTATTATTTTCTGTACAATGCCAGTTAAACTAATTGTCCATTAGGTTGTTGATGTAAAACTTGAAAAGGATGACGCTAGAACATAGTCCAGTTTTATACAGTTTAGAATTTGTAGTAATGTTAAACAGCTCTTGAAGATTTTTTAAGCAGCTGGGATTATCTAACAATTGCACATTAATGAACTCCTGTTTAAAGGATCCAAGATAGATAAGGGTAATCAATAATATGGTTGTATTTTTCATTTATTTCACAGGTTAAATGATATAGAATAAAAATAATGATAGCTCTCGCTTATGAATTTACCGTAGGTCAAGCTTGTGTTAAGTTCTTTATGGATATTATTCATTTAACATTTAACATATCTCTGTAAGAGATGGAGGACATTATTAATATTTTTAAACAGTGAAACTTAAGCCTGGATCACAAAAGGAGTTTGCCAAAATTTTACATTTCTAATTTAACTGGAATGCAGTTTGTATACATTAAAATGGCAGGATTGTATAAAAGCCTAATTCCAATACTAATGGATTCTTAGGGCTAATAGTGCTTGTGTGTCTTAATGAATATCACCTTTTCCTCATCCCTCTCACTTTTACTGGCATGAAAACTGAGAACTAAATAACTCCTAAAATCCCATCATGAATCAGACAACTTACATCTAAATGCCTTTATGATTGGAGCCAAATCCTTCTGATTTTTGAAAGCATGTATCATTCTTTTGAGTCTGAGATATGTCAATTGTCATGAAAACATTTTTGACAGTAAAATCAATTATGCTTTGAAAATGTTTAAAATGGTAGTAGCAGAAGTGCTATCAAGACAACATTTACAACATCAGAAAAAGGGTACTCCTTATATGTCATATTATAGGAAGTTACATCTGCTATGAAATATTACAATACCCTTGTAGAAATTAAGAATTAAGCGAGCCTAAGAAAAGATTTAGGGAAACATAAATTAGATTTCTTTTTGGTTTGTACCAGTGAAGATGCTATAAACAATGCAAGTAACATCTGAAGTATGAACAATGGAACATTGTAGGCTAACGTGTTTTCCATAAATAATGTGTTGAGATCAATTAGCATCCCTAATGAAATATATACAGCAACTCTAAATGACATAAGCTGAAGTGTGCAAAAGCAGAGGAATGTAAATTTTCTGGGAGAAATTTAATAAATTTACTTTGGAACTACACCAAAGCTTTTATCTTCTTTGAACAACATCTAAAATCATGTCAAATTGAATGACATTAGATATATTGTCTTTGGGTTATTTTGTACTGAAAGGCTCTGGAAGAATAAACTTCTATAAATATACTTTTAAAGTATCTAATAGAGTGGCTTGTGCCAAAATTTACATTAGGGACAATTAAAAGATAAGAATGTGTGTTGGAACAGAAAAAAGGCAAGAAGATTTGTGTAAAAATGGCCAAGGCTTTAATTGGAGTAATAAATTAAGAAAAAAACTGTCAAGGGTCTAGATCTACCTGCATAAGAAAGCAGGATTTTCAAATTCTCTTCTTCATGTAATCCAGAAGTTAGAGAAAGCGATCAAATGTATGATACTTCTATAACAGACAACAAAGCCGACATACCCGTTAAATCCAAATAAAGAGCGTCTGTATTTAGAGTTGTGGCAACACAGGATACAAAGGTCTTTAGGGCGAAGATGAAGAAGGAATGAAAAAAGGGGGGAACAAAGGAAAATAGGGAGAAATTAGGAGAGGATTAGCCAGGAGAATGAGAAGAGGTAGAAGAAGGAAAGGAGAAAGAAAGTAGGGGAGAGATATTTTGAGAGCACCAAGCTAAATAAGAGTTCCAGGACCAGAGTGGCTAGCATCCCCTGTCCTAACAGAAAATGAAGGGGAGCTGGACATGAGTATTTTTACAGGGTATTATTTTGACCTGGTGGATGACCTAATGACTAGTTGTCTAACCAGTAACCAGGGGATCCCTCACATGGGATAACTGATTATACTGGGAGATGCCCTGTGGCTCCTTTGACCTGTGTCTAGTTTATGCCAGACTGACCATTGCTCTCACCCTGTGAGTCCAGCCTTGTATTCTCCCTCGTGTTCTGGGGAAAACCCAGCCTGGGGCAGATGGAAGGTGCAAATTCAATACACTGCCACAATAGAAAACAACTCAAAAGATTTTTACTTACAAATCCTGGGCAAGGTGGGCATGAGTCAGGAGGGCAGACTTTCTTCCTGAGTCGCACAAGGCAGAAATTAAGTGTCAAGTAGAAAGAGAGACAAGTGGCAACTAGCAGTATATATGAGAGAATAGAGTGTGGGTCACTTTCAGTTTCTGGGCAAATGCCTCAATGCTTCCTCTAAAGAAAGGGGCCAGAATGGAGAGCCCAGTCTGCTAGGCGAGGCAGAGGAGATGCATCAGAGTTATCTCTGGCCACTGGCTTGAGCCACTTAGGTGTGGTATAGAATCGGAAACTGTGTCAGTATGACTGAGCCTTGCTTCTAGTATAAGAAAGTTAAACTGGTGTTCAAAATGGATACTGAGGCAACATAAAATTATAAGAATTCACGATGACAGGGAAAAGTGACAGGAAAGGAAAATATCTTCTCTTGCAAAAGTAATCCAACTATATTATTCTACTTATCTCTCCAAATTAAAAAAAAAAAAGTTATATTTACTTCACTATAATCATGGCTGTCATGTACTGCCTCAGCTTCCTTCCTCTTTAATCATCTTGTTGTCTCTCCATTACCTGATACCCCAAGATATCTTGATGTTACTTCAAATCATTTTCTTCTTTCTCTTCTCTAAGCATCATAGAATTTGCTTTTCTTTGTCTTTTTTATTTTTTCGTTGTTTTTTTGTTCATGCACTATAATATAACAAGTTAGATTAAAATTCTTTATATAAATAATTGTAAATAAAATTAAATG
Source organism: Ateles fusciceps (assembly GCA_036589455.1). Classification (NCBI taxonomy): domain Eukaryota; kingdom Metazoa; phylum Chordata; class Mammalia; order Primates; family Atelidae; genus Ateles; species Ateles fusciceps. The sequence goes on from JAZHEH010003406.1 coordinate 1,016,720, forward strand.
CCAAAGGAAACCTTGCAGAAAATGTTTACATGCAATAGACCAAAAGTCAATATTTTTAATACATTAAGGGATTATTCACACAAATAAGAAAGAAATGCAATCTACAAAACAAGCAACAATACAGTCTAGAAGAAAAAAACATAGTCCGATGATGGAAGAAATAAATATCCAGTAAATATACCAAAATATTTAATTTCTATGGTAATATTGTTGTTGAGACGGAGTCTCGCGCGATTATCCAGGCTGGAGTGCAGTGGTGTGATCTTGACTCAGTGCAACCTCTGCCTCCCGAGTTCAGGTGATTCTGCTGCCTCAGCCTCCCAAGTAGCTGGAATTACAGGTACCCACTACCATCTCTGGCTAATTTTTGTATTTTTAGTAGAGACAGGATTTCACCATGTTGGCCAGGCTGGTCTCAAACTCCTGACCTCAAAGTGATCTGCCCACTACAGCCTTTGAAAGTGGTGGCATTACAGATGTGAGCCGCCTGGGAAAAATTAACACTATAATAATGCTTTATTACTGTCATCTATTAAACTGTAAATTGAGGAAATATTTACACTTGATTAGCAACTTCTCTTTTAGGAATCAACTTTAAGGAAATTAAGAGAGAAGAATATAAAGTATGTTTATTACAATCATACTTTTAATGCTGTAAACCTGAAGGTGTTTTAAATCTCCCAAGAGAAATGTGGTTAATTATATAAATGGAAATATACAGATATATATTAATGTATGTCAACAATGTTTTAGATAGTAAAATTACTGATGGGTCTTTTTTTTATGTTTTCATATTTTACCATTGTATATAATGTCTGCTGTCTCCTGTACTTATACTCAATATATTTGCCAACTTCTACATAATTTTCTAAATTGCAATATTTATTCTTCAAGATTTTCCACTGTGCATTTTTTACCCATTAATATTTTAAGCAATTATATCAACTTTAGATTCTTTTGCCATTCCTCTTCAAACATGCAAATATAACTGCATTTCGGTTACATAATGGGAAACTCCCTCAAAGCAAGTTAATCAATAAGAAAAATATAGGGGTTCATATGACTGGCAAGTTCAAGGGTGAGCCTAGTACTCTTGATCTAAGATTAGACTCATGCCATTGAAAATTAAGCTTCTTGATTTCTGGGCAGGCTTCTTCTATTTGCTAGCAAAGAAGGCGCTAAAGAGTTCAGGCTTCCATGGGTCTTAATACCTACAAATAAAATAAAATAAAGTAAAATATTTTCTTAAAATGTGAGCAGTTTAAATTCTAGATTAAGAATTTTGATTGGTTTTATTAAGTCATATACATTTAGAACTCTGATTCATTAGTACGGCTTTATTGACCTCTCTCTGACAGAAGAGGAAGAGCTCCTTAATTGACAACCCTGCTAGAGGGAGGAGGAGGTCCCAGCTATAACATGAATTTATTGTTAGCAGTTCAGGCAAAAATACAATTTTCAAGTACAGTATGCAAATATTCTTCTAATTCTTTCCCCAAATTTATTTCTTACCCTAATCTCTTTTTTTGCTTTCTTCTATCTAATTGATACCATAATTTTTACAGATGTTTTTAATCATATTTAATCACATATTCTGATGGGCTCTTTCTTGCTGCATTTTGATGTATTTTGAGAAATGACTCATTTCTTCACATTTTGTATAGGTCTCTGCATAGTGATTAAGTGCCTACAGTGCAGCAAAATCACTAACCATGTCTGATATTAACACTGGTCAGAAATGTTGCCTTTTTTGTGGGGAACTACTTTTATTTAAAAAATAGAACCACAGAATCACATGGATCCCAGAAATAGCGGGAACAAATGTCCGTCATTCCATCCTTTCTTTAATGCCACTGACCTATCCTTGGTGCCAATGACAGTACTTCTTTGAGGTTGTTTCCTTGTATATAACAGGCCTCATATACTTTTGTTTATTTGTCTTAATTAAATAAGTTATGTTTTATTAATTTTAAAAATTAAAATTTAATTCATAAACAAAAAATAAAAATTTAAATATATAAATTTAAAATAATATTTTTATTTGCTTTATGAATGACATTATAGAAAATAGTGTAAGTTGAACATTAAAAGACTTACTTAGGCAACCGTTTGGATTGTCCCTTTCTCTTCCCCTCCCATGTTCATTTTGAATTGTTAACCTTGTAATTCTTTTCAGTGTTCAATACATACTCTTTGGAATATGTAGGGTATAACTCATACCACAGTCTTAATGAAACTTGTATTCACAATGAGATTTTGCCATAGTAATATTTATTTTACTATGATATGTGACTAGGAAGACAGCAGCTGCAGTTGTTAAGGTAAAACCCTGTAACTAAGGAGAGATATTGTGGTTGTCTATAGCTTTCATATGTCTGGTTTTTACTTAGTTAAGAACATTACAATAATTTATAGAGTTTTGGCACATGCATGTTGATTAATCTTGCAAATAACCAATATTCAAATACATAATATTCCTGCTGGAGAGGCAATAAAGAATGTTGATTTATTCTTAAGTACAAAATGTAGAGTTAACTGTCAATTAACTGTATTAATTACAGAGATGGAACACTAAAAATTCCCAGGTAATTTATAAGCATTATTTTGACAAATAATTGAAATATATCCCCTATTATTTATTCCATAACAGAAAGCAAAATTGAATGAGTTGAATTAGATGTTTTTTAGATTTCTCTGAATTTCACTGTGCTAATGAAGGGAAAAAATAGGCAAAGTCATTTAGCAGAAGGCAGGAGAAGAAGTCGATGGCCTGGATAATTTACAAACTTATAATCAGCTCTCAAATAATCATGGATTCACTGACTCCCTTCTGGAAAGTAATATAAGAGAAAAAGTATCAATGTTAAGTAATAGAACTAGAAAGTACATTTTAGAGGATATTTATTTCATAACTATTGTTAATTTTATTAGTTGTCTTTGAAGTTAATTACATTAAACTTATATAAAAATTCAATAACAATTTTTCTCGAGGGAGGGCAATGTAAGAATAGAAGTTTGACATTGGATATCCTGCCTTTAAGTTCCAATGAACACTAATGTGATATTTTACTTTAGGCACTTCAAGTAAACTTAACCTATTGAACCTTCATTCTGTGTAATTTCCTCTGATAATTACCAAACAAAGGCACAAATAAGTTATATTTCAAGAGAAATATGTAATTTGTTGTAGGGAGAAAAGACCTGTTTATAAATAATTCTAATAGAAGTTACTATGAAGCAATATACTAAGGAACAATAAGAATTACTAATTACTTCTCAGAAGGAAAACAGTCATTCCTTCCTGGAGGATGTAGTATTAAAAATGATCCTAATGGGAAGGATTTCGAAATTTAGGGATCATGAAGAGGAACAGTAAAAGGTAAATCAAGTAATGATAATAGAGTAATGGAGGATGAAATTCTGAAGTCTTCATTAAGGATTGTCATAACTTTCAATAAACTACAGAAAATATGAAGTCAATGAATGAAATTAAAGTTGGAAGAAAAAAACAAGAGTTGAAGCTAATTCATGCAGGATTTGTAACGTACTGGACTTTGATGGCAGAAAACTTGGTAACCTGGAAAAAAGAGCTGCCTTTGAAGTGAGAAGATGATTTCACCTTAGATTTGCACCTGATGAGCTCTGTAAGCAACCTGACTACTTTGTGTTTACATTTGCTCATCTACTGGATTGTAATAACACTCTTGTATTAGCAGCAAGCCTGGAAACTCTACATGTAAGGCATCTACAGCACTCTCTGCACTGGATTGGTATTGCTTGCTCTGCAAAATATAGGGAGTAATGATCTAGGATTACTATAGAAAAGTATGAGGGTATCATTGTGAAAAGCAGTTTAGATAAGTGGACATTAGAAGTGGAGAGACCAGATGGAATATGAAAGCAATACGCCTGAATTAGGTAAATGTGATTATGTGAATAGTGCAACTGATAGGAATGAAAACAGCTTTGTAAATCAGAGGAAAATCTTGAACCTGGAAGCATGAGTTAAGCAGGTTTCCATTAATCATTCAGAAGAAGGCTTGTAGAAGGGTAAAAAAGTAACCTTTAACCCATTAAATAATTACATAGGAGAATCTTGGAGTGATGTTTTCCTGGTATTGAAGGGCACTTCTGGAAACAACATAAAAGTTTTTGAAGTTAAAATGTGGCTTCCAAACAACCTTAGTGGAAGAACAGCAAAAGACAAAAAGGATACGCATCGTTTTTACATCATGAAAGAACTCAGTAATATTTGTTTAAATAACCAGTGTGCAATGAAAAAGTAAATATTTTAAAGACACAAAACTTTATGTTAACTGGCTTGTCTTCAAAAACTATGACTTACTTAGGCACCAATATAACCAACCATAGTAGTTCATAGCAATATCTGCGATTGATAACTATCTATTAATCGAGTCTTCATATGTAGTTATGTAACGGCAGACACAAATTTTAAAACAGTTATGCTGATGCTGATAACAGTAACACCACCAATAATAATGTAAAAGTAATAATAAAAAGCTAATATGTATTTCTTACTAATGATATGATACAAATTAAGAGGATAATGTGAATTTCCTCAGACTATAGGAAAGGAAATTCACTCCCAGCGAGGTTAGTAACACTGTGTGCTCATGCTCCTAGAAATGGCATTATATTTTACCCTAAGTCCATTCTTAAAACCCCCCATTTCCTACCACTCATAATGAAACACAAGTTTCACATACAATTTGCAGGTCTTGAGTGATGAAAAACTAGTCACGATAGGAAGGACAGTTAAAAGACAACCTATGTGAATCTTTTATGCATGTCTCTATGTCAGAGTTCTGGGCTATTCCTACTATTAGAAATAGCTCAGGATATTTTATCACACTTTTTAAAGTTGTTCTCAATCTGACCTTAGTATTTCTTATATCTCTGAATAAATGTATTAAACATTAATGTAACTGTATTGGAGATAATATAATAGGAAGAAATGTCATGGGAAAGAGAAAAACCTAGGCAGCATTAGTTTTGTCATTTTCCATGCACAAATCAATTATAAGAATAATATGTTATTCAAATCCCCAAACAATACAGGTAAGAAAATAAATAAAATGAAACAAAATATAACAGCACTTTTTAAATAAAAGTTTTTTTCTAAATTTAGAAACACAAATATGAATGGCATCAGATGTTTTTCTCTCAATTATTATACATTAGAGATAAGGAAGCAACTTTTACAGATGTCTCAGAGAGTTAAAACCTGTCACTAAATATGTCTATGTAACCAGGATATCATTTGGGAAGCATGAGAGGGATATAGTCATGTGTATATAAAATCAGAATGTAGAATGCTTATGTATTTGTTAAAAAACTAAATACTGAAAATTTATTAATGAGCCCTCAGAGATTGATGAAAATAAGAATAGAAAAGCTGCTATGTGTTTTAAAAGAATACAATGACAAAATCATGGCCAACAGCAAAAACACAGTCCAAATAATTGATACAAACGAGTTAAATTTAAAACAAATGTAAAAGTATTATTTAAATATTCAGTATGCAATGTTAAAGAATTCATTGCAGTTTGGAACAGAAATTTATTTTCAAAACTACAAAAATAGGTTGAATGAAAAAGCGTCAATTTTATGTTGTTATGGTGAAAGCATTTTCAACATTAAGATTTATTTGAAGTAGACAAGTTTGTTTGAAAATATAATTTACCACCAAAAGTGAAACAAGAAGAGGGACATAATGTGAACAGTTTATACCTATCAAAGAATTATTTACAGGAGAAAATGTGAGGTAAATGTGGTTTCAGTAATGTATCTACAAAGCAATTAAAAAACAAATGAAGACAATACTACACTAAAAAGGTAGGAAATTTCATAAGACAAGTATAACTTTGGAATCAACTTTATGGTGATGTTATCACTCAGGAAAATTACAAGCCAATTTCATTAATGACCACAGATGCAAATCCCTGCACAAAATATTAACACATCCTACGTAAAAATTTATAAAATGAAAACTGTGATGCCAAAAATTTGTATTTTCTCAGGAATAAAATATTAATTTAACATTTGAAAATTATTCAAGGTGTTTTATCACATTAGCAGAACAACAGTAAACTTATTAAATCAACTCAATAGTGTCATAAAAATCATTTGATGAAAATGTCTGTTTTTTATAGACAATTACCAAACTAGAAATAGAAGTCAATGTGACAGAAAGTAACTACAAAAAACATAACTTATTCATAAACAACATGCTTCTAAACATTACACTTGTTTATAGAAGTTTGAAAGCTTCCTGTCATGTGCTACATGAGATAAGAGAATTCCCATTTTCACTATTTACATTAAATATTTTAGGTAGTAAAATGAGGCAGAAAAAATGGTATAACAATTAAAAAAGAACAAATAAAACTGTAATTATTTACAGTAAGTATGATTGTATAAATTGCAAATATAAAAGAATATATAAATTATTAGAATATGTAAATGAAGCTGTTATTTGTCAGAGTCATTATATAAAACCAGTTGTGTATCTATAATCAGAGTTAATAGTGAGATAATACAATTATCAAAATTTTATGACTTACAAATGCATTGGAAATATAAAGTACTTAGAAATGTGTCTAATAAAAGGCAATGTTGATAAATGCAAAGAGGTGATATATCCACAGGTCAGATTGTCAGTTTTCCTTGAATTGATCTATAGATCAAATTTATTTTATTTAAAATCCCCAAATTGTACATCTGTGTGTGAATTGGCAAGCTAGCTCTAAATCAGAGGAAATTCAATGGTCCAAGAATATGAGTACTTTTTAAGGAAAATAATAAAATTGGAGGACATGTATTACCATATATTGTAATTTATTAAAAGCTACAATAATTAAGACAGTATAGCATAGATTGAATATAGACAAATATAAACATGTAAAAATGGAACATAACTGAGAGTGCAGACTCTAGCTTCTTGGTTTTTGAAAAGGTGGCATTGCAGAACATTGATGAATTCTATTCAATCAAATACATTAACACAATTGGACGGCCATGAGAACAACAACAAAGGCTTCCTTACCCCATTTCCCATATAAATGCCAGGCAGATTGCAGTGTTAGAGTGTCGTTCTAAAATGTGAAAATAGACTGTTTCCAGAAAATAATATAGAACACTGTTTTTATGATCTTTTGGTAGGCAGTTTTCTTAAACATAACAGAAAAATACTGACTGTAAAGGAAAACCTTGGTAAATTGTTTCACATTAGATATAAGAACTCTGTTTATCGAAAGAGTTTTAATAGCTACTGAGAGTGTGAATAGCTAACCAGTGGGGTTATTTGCAATACATGTCATGAAGAAAGAGTCTATATTAAGAATATATAAGGAATTTCTACAGATCATATAAACAACCCAAAAGAAATATTGTCTTTCAAATTAAACTGGACCTTCACTAGCAAAGATGGCTAATAAATAAAGGAGAAGTTCCTTAACTTTTTTCATGAGAATAAAATTTAAAAGCATAAAAAAGATAAGAAGTGTCACGGTAAATGTAGCTGATAGCTGAATATTTAAATATTGCTGGCTGTGACTTACCATGTTAAACTTTTCAAGATTTTGTATCAATTGCAGTCTTTTAACTTAGTTTTCTAGTTGCGCTAAGTTTGGGAAGAAGAAACAGATTAAAAATAAACTGTTCAAAGCAATGGAGATACTCCTGTGATGTATAACTAGCCATTCCATGATTAAAACTTTCAGCAGGCTTGATTCTGTGAAGATATTTAAGTGATACTCACCTGCTTCACACTAAACATTCTTCTTACTTAGAAACACTTCTACATTATTGAGTAACGCAGCCAAACTCATAATAATAATAAATACATCCCATTAAGTTAAATTTTTTCTCTTGGGATTATTTTGATACATTTCTTTCATGGGTAAAATATTAAGTCATGTTTGGTCACTAGCAGTTTAGCAGGGATTTGTTAGAATATTGTATTAGTTTCCTGTGGCTGCTGTAACAAATTGGTACACCTTATTGACTAAAACAACAGAAATTTATTATTTACAGTTCTGGAGGCCAGAAGTATGAAATTAGATGTCAGCAGGACCTATGCTTTCTAGGAAGGCTTTACAAGAGAATTCATTTCGTGCCTCTTCTAGCTTCTGGTGGCTGCTGTCACTCTTTGGTTCGCGACTGAATTACTTTTGACCTCTGCCTCCATTTGTGGATAGTGTTTAATCTCACCCTTCTTTTCTCTTATAAGACACTTGCCATGGCAAATGTCCACACAAGTAATCCAGGATAATTTCTCTATGTCAAGATCTTTAATTTAATCTCATCTACAAAGATCTTTTTCTTATCAAATAAGATTTACAGGTTCCAGGGATTAGGTCCTGATACCTTTGAGAAACCATTATTCAGCTTTGTACAACTATTAGAAAGAATTTCAACCTGATGTAAGGAAGCAGAATATAAGCAGCTACATTTGATAGGAGAAATGAGGACATGATTCAAAAGGCAGAATATCTCTTGGTGGGGGTCATAGTTGGAGCAGAATTAAGGCAATAAACATGAGGATTAGGGAAAAGGGGAAAAAAGATTCCAAAATGATGGATATGATAACGCTGTTCTAATTTCACTATTAATGGAAGCCAGACACTATCTTTGAAACCAGAATATCAGAGTTGCTCTAATTTTTTTTTGTATGTGGAAGATATTAGAAAAAGAAAGAAAAACCATGCTGTTCTGATCATAATTCTTCTGTACTTTACCAGCTTCCAGTGAAATGGTAGACATACAGAGTAGGTATTGACATACATTTTTAGAAATGACTTCTGTATAATATAGAATAATTACAAAATTGTTAATTGAGAAATTCTAAATCTGGCTCTGGGCTGGTAGTACACTACATGCGTAGTAGGAGTTATTTCCATGCAAAGATATGATTCTAGTTTACTGCCTTATTTGTGAACTCATTCAGCTTTTATTTGATCAATATTTTTTGTATAACATTATAAATTGGATATCTCTAGTCCAATAGAGCCAGCTTCCTTCAGTATTATAATAGGAGTGTTTCATGCACATGGAATCTTTCTGAGAAAGGTAAATACATAGTGTATGCAACCTAGAATCACTACTCTCATGAAACACAGATAATAATTTCCTGACAATCCTGGGGTCATCTGCGTGGCTTTTTCTACTTATTGTACAATGACATTTCAAGAGAAGACTACAAAAAAATAGTAGTCTTCAAAGAGGAGACTACTGTGTGACTTGGGCTATCGAGTATTGAGCATTTTGAAACCCAACAATTTTCTTTTTGTTGTTGCTATTCTTTGGATGAATAGTTTGTCTTATTTCGTCTTAATGGTTGTGATACAACTGTCATCAACCCAGTCTTCCAGTTTTCTGACCTGCTGTGCAATGAAAAAAAGATGAGTCAGATGTCACAGAGTTACAGAGTTTGAGACAGGGGTGATGATTACTGCAGTTCTCATTTGGTTGCTAAGATATATAACAGGAGAAAATATGGTATTTTCTGGAACTTAAATGTATTTTAGAATGATAACCAGGACTTATGTAATTTACTAGAGTCAACTTTCCAAGCATAGTGATATCAGTCCTTTAAATTTATGAGACAGTTTATGACAATAGTATTTCTTTTAAAGCAACCGAACAGTAAAATATGGATGATATAATGAGATTCATACTTTTTAAATATATTTGTTCAGGACCCTTTGCCAGAGTGTCTCAGAAACCTCCCAACTAGTCTTTGTGTCCATAATTTTCTACTTATCATGTATATCAATCATTCCACTCTCAGAGTAATGTTTTAAGTCTACACACTTCTATCCCAAATGTAAAATTAAACGTTGATTTATTCATTCAACAAATTTTTGAGTGCATAAAAAGAATAAAGGCACAGTCCTTAAAGGTGCTTAACATTATGACTTATGTACATAGAAAATACATTTAAATAATTACAAAACAAGTTGTAAGCAAAGGACACAATGAGAAAGGTAAAAATAAATTCTAAGAAGTTTAGAAGAGTGAGATTATTTTCTAGTGTGTGGAAAAAGGTGTGAGTCTGGAGGAGGTACTTCTTGAGCTTGGACATGATTTCTGGGGTTATTTGCATACAAAGGAGGTATAGAGAATAGCTAAGAAATTTGAACTTAATCATTTAGATAATTTTTAATCACTGGTATATTTTAGGTGGAAGCCTTCCACAATGTTTATTTTTTTTAACACAATAGTATTTTTGAAATTATGACAAGTAGCCATGTCAGCATGGTATGAAGAAAGAGCAATGGAAACAATAAGCTATTACAATGATGGGTATATATGTTAAGGAATTATTCATTACAATGGATAGGAATTGGGATTTTTAAAAAGTAGAATGAACAAAACTTGTGAACAGTTATAATATTATTTGGAATGGTGAACATGAGAACTTAAGACTACGCAATTTTCTCTCTTAGATTTGATGGATAGTGATGACATTGTCTAACAAAGAGAATTCAAGAAGAGAAGGTTGTGGCAGAACAAGAGCTGCGAGTCCTAGAAAATTTAACTGATTTGGTATCTTTTGAGATATATATTCTTTAAATGCTTTTTTCACCTTTTAATTAGAGAAGACTTTGAATGCTGTTGGGACAAAGTAAAAAAGGAAGATTTCTTGTGGTCCTGCCTTGGCTTGTACATCCTAGTCAGTAAAATGAGATTTGTAGCTAGATGGACCCATTCATTAGGGAACAGCTTAACAAATATCAGTAACTATTGAAACATATACCTTTGAGGCCAATCTTGTCTCAACCCTCTAATGTCTTATGAAATACTACTTTCAATCATATAGAGTTCTGGAAATTCAATATTATCTATACTGTATGTACAGTGATATTTTGACTTCCCCTATAGATTGGAAATTGGCTTCCTGGCAGCTGCTGAGCACCCTTGACATTTAAAAGAGATTTAGTTAAGAAACAATATATTTTGTTTGGCTTATTTGCATTTAAGGGCTTGGTGGTGGGGACAATGCAAGTCTGGAATTTAAAAGAGCCTACAGCAGGAAATGCCACTTTAAAAGTTGTAATATTGATAGTTAAAACCATGTTAATTGATGTGTTCTTGGTAAGGAAAGAAAAATATAGAGAATCATGAGATTAAAAGCATTTGAGCACTTGGGAACACCAAGATTTAAAGATGGAATAAGGAAGAACAATTGGGGAATGAAACAGAAAAAAAAGAAAAAAAAAACAGAATTGTAGAAGAGATTAGAAACATTGTGTATGGAATGACAGGAAAAGATGAAAGTTTCAAGAAGATGATGGTAAACAGTGTGGGAAAGTGAAAAGAAATATTTAGATGAAGACAAGGAAGATGCCAACAATCTAATACTTGGAGAGTCTTTGACGAGAAATTGTAATAGAAATGTTTATTTAAGACATACTGGAAGAATTGAAGAGAGGCAATGAACAGAGATCAATTGGTGGAGACTTCTGTTTCAAAGTTTGGGAATGAATAAAAAATGTAGATTTTTTTCTGTGAGACAGAAATGACAGTGTCTAATTCAATAATGTAATTTGATAGTGGGTGTAGTTGTAAAATCAGGAGAAGGAATCAAAAGAGAAGGAGTGACTGATTAAAGTTATAAGAAAGTTATAGAAGCATTAAAGGACTAAAGTTCCCAAAGAGGCAATAGAACTGTTTATGGGAATAGGGAGGTAGAGACCAAGAATACAGGAAAAAGGGAAAGAAAAGGAAAGTCTGCATCAAGTAAATAGGAAGACTAACATTAAAGCAGTTGAGGCGGACATTAACAAATTGAACTGATTGTGGTAAAATTTGTAGCTACTACTGTGGGTTAAAAAAAGAAAAAATAAAGGTTACCTAAGTAGGAATGAATTAATTAAATTCTCATTACTATTGATGATAAGACAATATCACACATGGTAGCTTAGATGAGAAATTAAGTGATATCCTAAGTGCTAGGATCCGAATGTGTTCTCCAAAATTCATATATTGAAACTTAATAACCAATGTAATAATAATAAGAGATGAGGACTTTAGGTGGTGATTAAGTCATGAAGGTGGAGCCCCCAGGAAGAGGACTAGGGTGTTTATAAAAGGGCTTCAGGAAAAGTGTTATCCTTTCTGTGTCCCTTCTCCCATGTAAGGACACAGCATTTGTCCCCCTCTGGAAGATGTAGCAACAAGGCACCATCTTGGAAGCATAAGACTGTGTCATCACCAGACACCAAACTTGCTGGAACCTTGAACTTGGGCTTCCCACCCTCCAGAACTGTAAGAATAAATTTATATTGTTCACGGATTATATAATCTCAGATATTTTGTTACAGGAGCACAAACAGACTAGACACTAGGTTTTAACATTATTGGTTTCAGAAATTTTTGTTGTTGTATCAAAAATTATCACTGCTTAACATGTTTCTCTGAGGAAATTGACTTTTATGGCCAGGATGGTTTTAAAGAATAGAAAATTGAATTATATTAAGGTAAGTACATTGGTATAGATTGTGTTTGTTTGCTCTGCTTTGTGTAGAAATCAGTTGAATACAAATCAAGAAGTATTTTTTTATCTTGTACTAAGATAAAAGTTCTAAGTTACTCTGATTGGGACATAAAGTTTATTGGTTAACACAGACATCATATAAAGCATGGGATTTTGATAAATTATTACTTCAGACATTTTTAGCAACGGATTCTTTCCCTAAGACTCTTGAAGCACTCAACTTACACTTTCATGTTAATATGATTAATTTCATACTCGTATTTGATTAAATGATCCAATATTTATATAAAATTGGGTTTATAGTAACAAATGAAAATTTCATAAGCAGTCTTTGGACTAAAACAACTGGCTCCAATTTCTAGATGCAGATATGCCTAAGTGTATGAGATTAGTTATGAACTATCCCTATGCCTACTCGCAAAACACACAATGGCCACAATCAATAAAAAAGCAGCAACACATTGAGCCAAAGCTCTTTGGGATTTATCACCAAAGCCTAAACAAGTTAAAAAGCCATGTTGAACATAATTGTGGGTTATTCCAATGTATTACTTAATTGCTGTTTGCTTCTCTGCTTCTATATTTATCTTGTTATCCATGTTCTCAAGATTGCTTGAGAACTCTTTCCAAAAAACTTACTATTTTCCACTAAATATAAAATTCTTAAAGGTACAGAAATGCCATTACCTCCTTTTAAAATATTTTTTTCTTACTGCACTACTTACTTTTTCAGGGCTGTGTTTTGTCTTTTTACTTAAGACATGACATATCTCAGAGTCTGGCATAAGTTTTATCTATTTGAGATTGGAACAATAAATGAACAGACAATCACAAGATGGGGGACTGTACATATCGGGAAGAATGTTGATGCTACTTTATTTTACTTTAATTCCAAAACAGATTATTTGGGCAGTGTAGAAATGGACTGCAAAGATTCCTAAAATAACTTTCACATGACTTCAATTAATTAGAAGTTTTTAACTTGAAGCCATTAATTTTTGCCATTGGCTTTTTTTTTCATTTATCCATTTGCTATACACATATTGTTATTTCATGATATTTTATGTAACATTTTGCAATCAGACTTAGACCAATTTGTCATGAGTATCTATTAGGTTTTCCCAGTCCGATAACAGTTATTGGCAATAATTAGATGAGTGCTGGCTGTTTTTCTACAACCTTACTTTCAGATAGTAATTAACCCTGAGACTAAATTCTTCCACATGTATAAATCTTCATTACTGAGCAGGCAGAAAAGATTCATACAAACTATTTTATTAAGTAACTTTAGTGAAGTTTTCAGCTTTCTGTTGTTTGAGATGTTGAATCACAATTTACATAAAAGGTTCATTCAAAGCATATATAAAAATATTCTAAAGTCAGAATTCTTTTAAGTTCATGTCCAACAATTACATCTTTCAACTGCATGAATGGGTACAGGAATTAAACCTAGAGTGTTTTTATGATTTCAATAGTTCACTTTAAAATAATTCAACTTAGGCAAATATGATATATTACACTTAATTTTCATAGTCAGATGCAGTCAGTTGTCCTAACCCATATTCTGTGGGTGATCAGCTTAATGTGTTTCATTGGAGGTAACTTCAAGAGATATTGTTGTCTATAACAATATTTTGTTCTTTTTACATTAGAACAGTGAATGTCAAAAATTGACTTTATTGTTGGAAACAATGGCCTCTTAACAATTATCTTAACTATCAGACTGTTAACTAGCATAGTAAATTGGAATAGATAGAGGTATTCAAGATATGCAAATTAGATATTCCCTAACTCCCTATGACCAGGCTGTAAGAACTCTGTTGATCTAGGACCTCAAGCTTGATTCCTAAATATGCCTGTGCCACTAGTTAGGAGGATTTCTGACTCCCTGATGCCGCTTAAAAAGTGTAATAGAGTTCTGCCTTTGGAATGTTGTCATATCTGACTCTAGGGAACCTTTCATACAAAGAATTGATCAGAGAACATAAAATAATAGAGACCTGGAAAATAATGTACCTAATAGAATAGGTTCTATAAATTGTTTGTGCCTTTCTGATGAATGATTGCTTAATAAATGTATATATGTGTGGCAAAATTTGGTTTAAGGTATGCTTTTATTGTTATGTAGTTGAAAAGTTGTAATGAAATAGCTAAATCTCTGCCCTCCTCAAAGTTCTCTAGTGTATATAATTAGGCATGGTCAGGTTAGCCTATGTCAGTATTCTATGGAGATCATTCTTCTTTTGCAAAGATGGGAAGCATTTCTAATCCATTATGTTGACCACCACTATATGGCCTAGTGAAAACCCATTTTTTTTTAGGCCACTCTGTTGATCAGCAAAGCCTCTGGTGCTGATAGAAACTAAACTAAACCTCTTCATGTAGCTACCCAAAGATTTTCTGATAAGAAGAATAACTGACAGTCTTTGTTGTGTGAATTCCTGATTAATGCAACTTACTCCACCTAGAATTCAATGTAAATATATACATAACATCGTGCTACTTATGCTGAGATATTCAAAGTGAATTATAGGTATGTTAATAATCTTTGGCTTTTAAGGAAGATTTTCATAGATAGTATAGCCTCACATGAACACAAGAAATTATAGATAAACATAAATGGATTCCTAGGTATTTTCTTTTTGTAGAATTGGTACTGGGAGGGTTTGATAGCATCAGTATATATACTATAGCAGTATACTATCTACTAATAGCAGCTTTCAAAGGAGATGGTCTCACTCTCTCAGTAGGCATTTGAACATAGGGGAGGGAGCTTTTATAGGTATCACAATGATTCTCATAATGATTGAAGAATGCTACTGGGAGGCTATATTCCATAATAGCCAAAGTTTAATGCCCAAGAAATGCAAAGAACCATTTCTCCCAAAATTTCAATTGCACTTGTATTGGAGAGCACTGCCAGCCTACATTACATCATTCTTCTCACACTTCTATTATATCGTGAATTTGGCACATTGTAATTATTTTCTTCTGTCTGTATCTCTACAAATCTGGAAAATTTAAGGGTGGACTGTCATTTGGGATTTTATTTTATCATAATTACTCTTTCTCGTGTCTACATTTCCACTCATCTAGTTAATCTGAGGGTCTGTCAATTTAATCATTGTTTGTTGAAAATTCTTACAGTGTTTGGCAAACAACAGGTTTTCAGTAAGTATTTATGGTTGAATAAACAGTATGTATGTGCTACAAAGTGGCTTTGTGTCCTTTAGGAAATGCTAAAGTTTGCTTCATGAAGCTAATTTAAACGTTTTCAGGTATTTGAGATAAGCAATATATAACTTTAAATAGTTAAAGACTAATAAGGTTGAATTTATTTGTCCTACAACTGGTAGGAATTCTTCTAGTTGGTGGAATTTGAAACAAGTGTGGAGTGCTTTAATCTGACCTTCCTAGATAAGTTAGAGTCAGATGTCTCTAAAGATAATTCAGTTTTTTACTATTTGTTCCTCTAATGCTAATGTTAAACAAGCACAAACAGGAAAGCTACATCTCCACCTCCACTTTCTAGAGCAATGCATTTGAGTTTATTTTTTTCCTGATTGTCAAAAACGTAGGGCTTCAATGCTACTTTTTGGTAGAAATTATATTTGAAAATTATTACACATGTTGAGACATAAACTGTTGTCTTATGAAGCATCATAATACCTCTAAATGTTTCATAATTCCATTAGGATATTCAAATTTCATTTTGTATTTTGTGTACTAAATTTTGTTCTTTGAATATTCAGTAAGATATCCCAGTTCATGTAAACCTTTTCATAAAAATTTTATAGAACCTTAACAATCTCCAAGACTGTGGACTATAAATCCCACTAATATCTTGCTAACATACTTCAGAAGACAAAGCAAACCACTACCAGACTGAATTTTACTGCTTCCTTGAGTTCTTTGGGATTTCTGTTTTAGTGCACAATATTGAGGTGAAAATTGGTTTTCTTTTTCTAGTTTTATAGTGAATGTGTTTATATGTGTGTATATTTCTTTTCAAAAAATACTTTTGATTTCCATCTACTGTGTAAAAATCAAGAAAATAATATATGTTTTTTTTTTAACTAGAACATTTTGCATGCTGATAACAATTGATTCAGTGGGCTAACTAGATTTTACTTAACTTGCAGCACTTCAGCAGATTCAGGGTTAAAGAGTGGGTTTTAGGAACCCATCTATTATATCATTAGTCTATGATAAGAGGCTATCTGGAGCTTAGAATGAGCACAAGTGAAATGGTGTAATTTCAGGAATGGGAATATTGCATAGGCTGAGAGAAGTTTAGAAGGTTTGCATGGCAGTGTTGAACTGAAGCAGAAGACTATATCATTTAAAGAATGTCTCTGCAGGGCAAGCATATATCTATATTTGATTTAATATTTTGGAATTTACATGATGATAGTATGCTTACAACTTTCTGTTATCTCACTACCATTAATACAGAGAAGAGTAGCTTTGAACCTAACTTAAATTATGAATTGTTTTTTTAAATAGAATTGCTAGGAAACAGAAGCTGGATTAGAGGATTATTGAATTTCAAATTCTCCCTCTGCATTCATAATTTCAAGTTCACATTCACAACATTAGAACGTATAGCTGTGTGAATTGTTTGTTCTGCAAGTAGCATAATGGTGGCAACAAACAGCAGGTAGATTCATTTTTTATCCAGTTGAAAATCTCCAGTCATATTTATTCTAAGAATAGATTAGATAAAGATGATCTTACTAGCAATGAATAAAATTAGCAAAAAAGAAACATGTAGAACATATTTAGATGGAGTGCCTTCTTAGATAGGACATGAAAAGTTGTTTTATTTCTTGATATAATTACAGAATCACACACTGATTTGCCATCACCACAAGGAAATTCTGCTTTAAAAATTTTTGAGTTAACTCTCTTGATCAATTTATTTTACTTATTTTATTTTTCACTTGGATTGGTAACAAAATAAAGACAAATCTCATATATTCTTATCAAAGTCTCCATGAACTGCGACACCAAACATACAATCAGACATCTCTGTAAGCAACAGTTACAGTTTGACCTTGAGTTTAGTTTGTTATATATTAAGGACATTATTTTTCCTAATTTAAAAAGGCAATACAAACCCCTCAATCAAAAACTATCATTGGTTTTATTTAGATACACAATATTATTTTGTTGGTGAGAAGGGAATGTACAATTTGTAAGTGATATTGGCATGGCATTTTGGATATTGTTTTCATGAAGTTAACACCTGTCTGCAAGGAACTGGTGAAGTGAGACTGACAAATCATGTCTTATTAATTCTAGAAGAGCTATCAGATACCTACAACATTCAGCTACTGCAGTGATTTGAATAGAACTAGAACTGATACGGAGACTTAGCTTGAAGGCTACATATGTCATTCCCAATAGCCAAATTCATTGAATCACATTTCTATTCCACCTTTGAAAGGCAATATACTCATAATAGAATTTATTGGAAGTAAAATAGAATGTATTGTACTTACTAAAAACGAACTGTTTTTTTTTGTTTCATTTCATGGTCTGCTATTAATATTATCTAGTTCATACTGAAAAGAAAAGTGCAATTTTATGCTTTATGAAAGTTTTAACTTCCTTTTTTTTTAGTTACTCACATCTTAATATTTCTTTTAAAATTTGTTGAATCAAATATTTAATTGACAAGAGATCTTTCTTACTTGTTGCTTAATTAATGATTGAATTCATTTAATTTCTAACATTTTATTTTATTTATTTAAACGCAATATATTTTTCTTGTTAAATATTACTATCTCGACCATCTGCAAGGACCTAGTGACGTGGAGGGTTGAATCAGGTAGAGTCTGAGACAAAATAAAGTGTTGGGGCCTATACATCACTTGAGAGGGCACACCCAGTCTAATTATATTTAAATTTCTGAATATTTCCAACTTAATGTTTATAAAACAAAATGTTTTCGTGGACCATATTAGACCTTTTACTCCTAGGCTACAAACCTATCCACTTCACTACTGTACTGAATATTACAGGCAATCATAACACAGTGCTAAGGATGTATATCTAAACATAGAAAAGGTATAGTACAAATACAGTATTCAAAACAATGATATACTTGTGTAGAGCACTTACCACAAATGGAGCTTGCAGGAGTAGATGTTCTCTGGGTGAGTCAGTGAGTAAGTGGTGGGTGAATTCGAAGGCCTAAGACATTGTGGTACACTACTACAGACTTCATAAACGCTGTAAACTTAGGATAGACTAAACTTATTAAAAAACATTTTTTCTTTAATAATAAATTGACCTTGGCATACCGTAACATTTTCACTTAATTAACCTTAAATTTTTAAACTTTGACTCTTGTAATAACACTTAGCTTAAAACACAAACACATTGCACAATTGTACAAAAATATTTTGTTTTTAATATTCCATGAGCTTATTTCTATTTAAATTTGTATTGTTTTACTGTTCCAACTTTCAGTCAAATATTAAAACACAAAGACACATATTAGCCAAGGCCTACACTACACAGGGTCAATGTCATTGACATTGTTGTCTTCCACCTTCACATTTTGTCCCACTTAAAAGTCTTAAGGGGCAATAAAAGCATGGAGAGGTCATCTCCTATGATATCAGTTCCTTTCTTCTGGAATACCTACTGAAGTACCTATCTGAGGCTGTTTTACAGTTAACTTAAAAAATAGTATAAGCAGAAGGCATACACTTTGAAAATAAAAATTATAGTATAGTATATAAATACATAAACCAGTAACAGTCATTTATTATCATACCAAGTATTATATAATATACATAGTTGAAAGTATTATTCTTTTATATGACTGGCAGCACAGAATTGTTTAAATCAACATCACAACAAACACATATTACACTACAATGTTATGATGGCTATGACATCACTAGGAGATAGGAATTTTCAGCTCCATTACATTCTTATGGACCATCATTATATTAGTAGTCAGTTGTTTACTGCAGTGTCATTATGTAGTATGTAACTATATTTTCTTGAGAACTTTTCATCTATATTAATCAGGGATTTGACCTGCAGTTTTCTCATGTTATGATATCTTTGGCTTTCAGGGTTCCCAACTTCCTCCTCTTCAACACGTGTGCCATCTCCCTCCATCTGCTCTCAATGCCTTCCATCTGAAGATTGGCTAGGAATGCACCAGTCTTCCAGTTCTCCTGGTCCCTTAGTGGGAGATATTCTTCCTGGTTCCATCTAGTCAACTATCTTGGAGTAAAACCCAGCCATCTCTCCATGTATTTATGGACTGGCTTCCTACATGGAAATAGCTTTATCAATCAACCTGGCTAGAGATTCTATGGGCCTCTCAAACCTTTTCTGTGAATTTGTCTTCTATGGAATTGTGTGTGTAGATTTCTAATTAGAGCTACATGCTGTTTTTATTTTTTTTTTCAGTAACACAATCTTTTGCATTCCCCCTTTTTCATCTTCTTTGCATTAATTACACTGTAAACATGTCTGAACCTTATGGCAAACAACTTAATTCCACATATGCATTCATGGTGAGAAAAAGAATCATTTTAGGTGAACAATTCAACGTTTTGAAGATGGACATATTTTTACATGATTTCTTCTCTCAGTTAATGATATTTATAGCTACCCATTTCCCAAACTGAAAACATCCCCCAAAGCATCTTTAGTTCATATCACTTACTTCTTTAGTTAATCACTAATACATGTGATTAGACCTCCCAAGTTGCCTTTGGAAATTTCACCACATCATTCCCACCATGATTCTCTTTTGCATAATCCAGTGTCTGTTATTAATACAAACTCCTCTTCCTAAAACTCAAATGTTATTTGTGTAATCATCTGCTAATCTTTCTGTCTCTCTCCCCTCTCTCTCACACACACACGTAAATGCACAAAACCCTTTACCTTTTCCACATCTTTACTTATGCTAATACGATACTAGTAAGTCCAAAATCGTTAGAATGATACATAAGATCCCTGTTAAATATTTTAACTTAGTCATACAGCTTTGTATTTTCTGGTAATTCAGATACATGATTTTCTCTTAAATGCTGTAGTCTCTATTAACCAATGGCTCCTGATTTCTTTTACACATCTTTGCCATTGAAATTATTATTGAAACAATCTTTGCAAAAAGTATAGCAGTGAGAAAATTATGACAGTGAAAGAGATTTGACCTAAATAACCCCATCTTGCTATAACCTCCAAATTGCCCTTTGTCATTCCTGAGAGTGGGCCAAGCTGATTTTGAGAGAAATTTAGTTTATAGTTTAAATGACAATAGCCATTCTCAAAACCAAACTGCCTTTAAAAATTAATAAAAATCCCTAAGTTTAGGGTTACAAAAGGAACCTGAATTCTGGTAAGTTATAGGCATAGTTAAATGATTACCAGATGATTGTCAGACATTGTTCCAGATGTCACAATATTTGTAACTTCCCCAATTACTCCTGTAAATAACTTCTCTATTGTAGAACCTAAAATTGGCCTTTTGAGATGTCTTTTCAGACTTCTGAATTTCTGTTGACTGGATGACTTCATCTGGACCTGAGACTCATGATTCACCTGGCCCCATGGCCCCCACCCAGAAGTGAACTCAGTGCATGAGAATTATTTTCCACACCCCTGTGATTGCATCCCCAACCAATCAGCAGTACCCATTCCTTAGCCCCCTGCCCACCAAACTATCCTTGAAAAACCCTAGCCTCTAAATTTTGGGAGAGGCTGGTTTGAGTAAAAGGAAAACCCTGGTCCCCACTGAGGCGACTCTATGTGTATTAAACTCTCTCTATTGCAATTCCCTTGTCTTGATAAGTTGGCTTCATCTGACTAGAGGGCAAAAAAAGAGAACCCACTTGGCAGTTATACTATTCTGCCTGATTGAAATGTCCTACTTGGGTTAAGTCTACCACACCTCAGTCTGATTTCCATTTTTAAATAAAAGCTTGGACCCATTTGTTTCTATTTCTTTCTTTCTTTCTTTCTTTCTCATCTCTATCTCTATCTAACTCTAAAAACATATTATTTTAAAATCTTCTCTATATGGGAAAAATATATTTTCTAATTTTTGGTTATGTATTCAAATTACAGGGGAAAGTTTTAGGGATTCCTTTGTTATGTCAAGATACATTTCTATATAGTCAATAAGAACATTAAAATATGTAAAATATTCAGAAAATAGAAAATGCCTTTAATTGCATCAAAAAATCTCTAAAGACAGTAGAAAGGTTCATATATTCTTTTGAGTTGTGCACTTCACATAAACACACATGCGAATTAAAAACATGTAATATTATTAATTTTAAAAAGTCATTGAATATTGCTGTGTTTGTAGCACTCTTTAAGAGTGACATTTGAGATTTTTATCCTTGGATAATTACTTTATCAATTCCCTGATATTATATAACAATTATTCATGACATGATGAAGTTGAAATTAATTCACTAGACAAATAATAGCCTATACTTTTGCTCTTACATTAAAATCCATGACTTTTATATTTGTCTTTCAGATAAAAAATTTATTTAGGGATGTAAAAAGGCACAAAAAGTTTTTGGGTAGCACATAGTACAGTGCAGCATCTGAGAAAAGGAGCAGCTACCTTCTCATGAAAATTGCACTCTATTATTTACAAATACATAGTTACAGAGATTTTTGTATCAATAAAGTAGATATCGTAGACAGGGCAATGCTTTTTTTCATGTCTTTCCATTTTCCTTTCTTTATTTCCATAAGCATTTGTTAGACGTTTTTTATGTGCCATCTTCATGGAAATTATCACCTCTTTGCAATTCTCAACTTCTGAATTAGCATATTTTTCATCATAATTGGTTGAGTTACTTTTGCTATGTCAAACATCTATCTATTAAGTCTAAATGTTTACCAGAGCACAAATTGTCCATATGTTTATGTCCCAACTGAATTTCATATATTCAGATATTAGAGAAATAAAAATCCAACAAAATAAAACAAATAAATGAAAATAAGCAGGATTAGAAAAGGGTATAATGATAACAGATTCATTAATTGTTAGGGGTTTATAATGCACTAGAAAAATATAATATCTTATATTTAAATTATAACAATTTTTTTGTCATTAACTTTTTAAGTCTTACTAGAAGTTCTATCTCTTATCTTAATTTTTGGTAGATGGAAAATCACTCTAGATTGAAATTTATATGATACAAATCACATATAATTTATATAGGTTCACATGCCATAGAATACCTTGTTCTCATTTTTTTTTCAGTGTAAAAATATTATAATGTAGAACTTTTTAATTGTGTATTGAATACAAAAATAAAATTGAAAGTATATTCATGCCTTTGAAGTTAGTCTCTTCAAAGTAAAACGGAAAATTTTTATCTGGCTTTGGTATTGTGTTATTGCAAAGAATTTCATTTTCCAATTCTAACCATCTATCACCCATCACCAGCCCTATTAGCTTTCAAATAAGTATGCCCTCTTCAGTCATAAATGTGAAAGATTGCTGGATGGAGGTTGTGTAAAACAGAAAAGAATGAAGATGCAAAGTAAATATGATAGCAATGTTCATTGGTAAGCTTGGAAAAAATATAATGTTGGATTTATTGCAAGGTTTTATTCTGACTGAGATTTTACTTTGTTTGATATTGTTACAATACTCACAGTAAGTTTTTCCATAATAATACAAACTTGTGTGAGTATACTGTGTCTCTTTTATTTGTCCCTAAGATTGACTTCTTCTCAGCACATTAACTCTATGAACTACATCAATGGACTGTTTTAACATTCTGTTTCGGTTTGGGTTGACTAATAAGAGGAATAAGCAGGAGGTGGGAGACAGGGAAGGGAAGGTAAAAACTGGATTTAGGGTAATTATTTTTCTGGCTGTCTTTCTTATAGGTCACATTTGTTTTTGCTGTTTTCTGTGTTATCAACCAGAGTTTGTGTCAGGCAAATTTTTCCATACAGCTACTCTATTTGCCTGGATATTGTGAAGGCTTCCTGTTCTTACCATCCTCTGTAGTCCTACTATCTTTTTAAGGTCTCCTTAATTCCTCCCACAATAGTTTTTCTCTGAACTCCTCAAAGCCCGCAGTTTCAATGCACTATCTGTTTCTTGCCCAGAACCTAATTTATAGAGCGAGAGAAAACAATATTTATGTTGCTTCTGAAAAAAATTATTTATAAATTTGAAGAATTAGTAGAGTACAATCATTCTATAAGTTAATACTTAATATAAGAAACAAATTATAAAATGCATTTCTTTTGTCCTTTTGAGTTGATTAAAACAAATCAACCCTATGGGGAAATACTAGAGAGCTGTGTTAACATATATTTCACACATGTGTACACACACATCTAGCCATACACATATATATCTCTGAAACTTTAATTCTGTAACCTAATAGCAATTAAGGTATTTCTATTTTACCCTTGCATTTTTAAAAACTAGGGAACCCCTATGTGAAACCCAAGGTATAGTTATTTCTCTGTCAACCTGAGAATAATCTATTGTTTTACTCTAAAAGCTTGAGGTAAAAAAGCAACACATTATTTGAGAAAAAAACGAAACATAGCAGATAAATTAAATTTATCTCTGCCTTTCATGCCTTTCAAGTCTAACTCCCTAGTTTTCTTCCCACACAGCTGCGTCTAGTAAATTGGCAAGACCTTTTGGTAGCTGAGGTTACCAAAACCCAATAATTTAAAATCTCATTCAAACAAACTACATAAATAAGAAAGGAACAAATGCAATTACATAAAAGTCACACTGTCATTGTAACTACAAAAAAATCTAAATCTTAAATTACATACGGATAAGAAAAAAAATCGAGCAAACAGAAATATGCAGGAACACCGACAAATGAGAGCAAGTTACCTCCATGGAACAGGGGACAGGGCAACAGCAGAGTCTAAAGTTAATCCTGAACCATCAGCAGAGAATGGAAGATTATTCAACATGTGAAAAAAGAGATTGCAGGTGTAGAACTGACAGGGTATAAGGGCATGTTGTATGAAAAGTCAATCTCCTAGGAGTGGAGGAACAAAGTGAAAGGAGTTGATGAAAATGGAAAGGCATTCTTTCAGGGCAGAAGAATGAATCACAAAAGAGCAAGTGGAAAGAAACATTACTTTCAGGGCAATAGAAAATTAAAAAAAAATTAAAAACTTACAACGTGTTCCTCACTTCTTCTCTCCTCCTAAGAAAAGTCTAATACAGACTTATACTTTGTTACAGAGAAAGAAGTGGGTGATTTTGAACCAAGATCCTTATAAAACAGCAGATTGTCAGTCTTGCCAATAAAGATTCAGAATAACAAACACTCTTCTCTGAAAATAGTGACAAAGCTAAAATGAAAAATCTGAAGTTATACAATTAAGCTGGCAAAAAGCCCTCCCACCCCTACTCCAAAAAAAACATAACACATGGTCAAGCAGAAGAAAACTGAAATTAGTAGTATAAATAGAATTGCAAATCTTATAACAAGTGTTTATAGAGCTGAAAAATCATCTTGAATCAGAAATCAAAAATCTAAAATATAATGTTAATAACAGGAAGAAATAAAACAAAATGGATTGAATCAAGAAAATAAATAGAAGGAATGATAAAATCATATTAGAAATAATTATGAAGTGACATAGTAACCTAGAAAGAATAAATTTAAATAAGAAACATAAATCTAAGGCTGCATATAGATAGGCAGAGAGAGAAAGAGAGAGGAAGAAAGGAAAGAAGAAAAAAAAACAGAAAGAGGAAGAGAAAAAAACTAATAAAACAAATGAGGTAAAATGAAAACAACAGGTGAATCTAGGTGAAGAGTGCATAGATGAGATATTCTCTATACTATTTTTGTTTCATCAACTTATTTATTACAAAATACAAAGTTTAATATACACATGCAGACATCTACAGTGTACACATCACACTGCAGAGTAAAGACTGATATTTTTTCTTTAGAATTTACAATCAAGGGAGGATAAGAACTAAAAATGATTTTAATCATAACATTTTTAATCCTTGCATAATCCTTCTTATTGATCTTAACTCACAGGTTCTCTTCTGTTAGCAATTAATATTCTTTCATGCAGTTGTAAAATAGTAGTCTTTCAAAGGGCATACCACTTCAAGAATACATAGCCATTGATATTCTCATTAAAAATATTCATCATTGTCTTTTGTAAATTATATATTCATATATTTTGTCCATTTGGTTGTTTGATTAAATTTCATTTTTTCTTGGTAATGTTTAAATATTTTTTGTATATCAAAACTTGCTTTAAAAAGAAAGCAACATAATGAGGGTCATGAAATAAAAGCAGCATAATAAAACAAAAAGAATCACAAATAAAAGATCAGAGATAAATATTTTAGAATACAAGAAAAGAAGAAATAATATATGCCTAATAGAAGATAATAAACAAGAAAACAAAAAAATGGAACAAAACTAGTTTGTGACTATAATCGTATTTTCCAGAAACAAAAGAGATCCAAATCTATACTGAAAGAAATTATCATGCCCCAGGGAAAACTAATCCACACAATCAATCCAAGACATATTCTAGTAAAACGTTTAGACTTTGCAGATAAAAACAACAACAAAATCCTCAGAATCTCAAATCCTCAGAATCTCAAGGCAAATAAGATCAAATAATCAGGGAAAGAGAATTATAATGGCTTCAGAGTTTTAAAAACAACACATGAGACAATGCAAAAATGATGAAGAATTTTCAAGAAACTTAAGGAAAGAATACAGACATAATGGTTGATATATATCCAGGTATGATTTCCTTCAAGTATCAAGGACATAGAAAAACAGTTTTAAGACTTCAAGGATTTCAATACCCATGGATCTTTTCTTTTCCTTTATTTTATTTTATTTATTTATTTATTTTTTTGAGATGGAGTTTCGCTCTTTCCCAGGCTGGAGTGCAGTGATGTGATCTCGGCTCACTGCAACCTCCACCTCCTGGGTTCAAGCGATTCTCCTGCCTCAGCCTCCTGAGTAGCTGGGACTATAGGCATGTGCCACCACATCCGGCTAATGTTTGTATTTTTATTACAGATGGGGTTTCACCATGTTGGCCAGGATGGTCTTGATCTCGTGACCTTGTGATCCACCCACCTCGGCCTCCCAAAGTGCTGGGATTCCAGGTGCCAGCCACCGCACCCAGCCAGTACCCTTCTTACATAGTCTATAAGAACATGAAATTCGTTCAATAAGAGAGAGCACGGGGAGTGGGGTGTGTGTGAAAATTTTAGCAGCAGTACTAATGATGAACATTTACTATACCTACTTGTAGATCTAAGACTACAAGGAAAATTAGGGCATAAATAAAAGAATAATTTGTTATAGACCATATGTCATGGGTTGGATATTTTGGCAAAGCAGAAATAACACACATAAAAAATAACACACATAAAATGAGAGGTGAAGGGTGAGGAAATAAAAATTAAAGTAAATATAGCAGTCAGTAATTAAAGATTGCCACTAGAAACTAAAAACACATTAAAGATTTAAATTAGAAAATCATAACTAAGGACATTAAAAGAGTATCAGTATACAGGTAACCTCTAGAGGAAAAAAATTCAAGCCTTCCTAAATACTTAGCACATTTTGTAAAAAAAAGATTGTAAAGATATGTAAGCAGCATAATCTATAAGGTGGACCATACACATGCAGACATACACACAAAACCCCTCATACCCAAGTGATATAAAACATAACTTTCTCTCAAGTGCACATGGGACCTGTATTTTAAAAAAGATCATGTAGTAAGGTATAATAAAAATATTGCTAAGCAAGACTATTTCCTGAAAAAATAGAGCAGAAATATTACAAACAAAACTCTTGGATTAGTACACAATAAAACATCACGGAGATTAAAGACATAGGAAATATGATATAATGCACATACTAAGTATAAGACACAATATCAAGTTGAGCCCAAACACATCAGTCACGTAAAAAGTGAGAGTGGGCTTCACTCACCGCTAAAAGAAATAATGCTTAATTTTCAATTTATCTTACAAAGCAGGACCCATCTATATGATAAACAAAAGAGAGCCATCTAAAACAAATGATTTTAAAAGGCCTAAATGAAAACTATAGTCAAGTATCAATCCTGATATAAGGTAGAATTCAAAGTGAAAAACATTGTGAGAAAGACGTACACATTCATACTGCTAAGAAATGTAAAACACAATGAAGATGTCATAATTATATCTATGCACCAAATAATTCAATTGCTTTTATAAAGCAAAATTTGCAAGAGATGAAAGAATGCATTGATAGATGAAAAATAAATTAGCATACTAAACTCAGTACATGATAAAGTATACAAAAAATAAGAAAATACATAAAAGTTGTAAGCAGCATAATCTATAAGGTAGATCATACACATGCAAACACACACACACACAAACCCCTCATACCCAAATGATAAAAAACACAACTTTTTCTCTGGTGCATGTGAGACATACATTTAAAAAAATCATAAAGTAATGTATAATAAAAATATCATAAAGCAACAATATTTTATTAAAAAGTGGAAATATTACAAACAAGGACAGATCAAAACAATAAAAATAATAATTCTTAAAATATAAAATATAATAAAAATCTTTGCACCTAGATGTTAAATACCTCCTTTTAAATAACTGTTGAGTAAAAGAAGTATAAGACCAAACTAATGAATTTCTAAAAAAAAAATAATAGTAATGAAAACACCAAATATGAAAATCTGTGGAAAGATTTAAATCAGTGATCACGAGAAAATTCACAGTAATACTTTTATCAAAAAAGTCAAAAATAAATACATTCTATTTCCAATTCAAAAGCTAAAAAAGAATTAAATGAAAAAGGAATATTAAGAAATAATGACTATATAAACAAAATTGAGATAAATAGATAAATGGAATTGTTTAATTCATATATCAAAATATTATTTATTTGAATAAAATTTAAAAAGACATACTGAGAGGTAACAATAAAGTATAACATAGGAGGAAAGAGGAAAACACAAGTACAGAAAATAATAAGGAGAAAATAACCTTTAAAAAAGAAATAACAAATTTTTTTTGAGCCAGAGTCTTGCTCTGTTGCCCAGGCTGGAGTGTAGCAGCATGATCCCGGCTCATTGCAACCTCTGCCTCCCAGGTTCAAGCAACTCTCCTGCCTCAGCCTCCCAAGTATCTGGGATTACAGGCACCCGCCACCATGACCAGTTAATTTTTGTATTTTTAGTAGAGACGGGGTTTCACCATGTTGGCCAGGCTAGTCGTGAACTCCTGACCTCAAGTGATCTCGCCTTGGCCTCCCAAAGTGCTGGGATTACGGGCCTATGCCAACGTACCTGGCCCAGAAATAATGATATTAAAAGAGTCTGACAGTGTCTGTAACCACACTGAAAATATTAATTGTATATGTGCTTTCAGAACACAAAATTCTTCTCTTAATGAGCACGTTACTAAAATTGCTATTTATTATCTGGAAATGATGTCTTAAAATGGTTTATCTCATCCAAGTAGATTTTATTATTTAATATGAAATATAGTTTAATAAGTTGTCACTTTCATAAATGATTAACATACTATTCTGTAATTTGAATATAGTTTGATATTAATTTTTAAAGATTAGCAGATGGTCGCATTTGATTGGCTTTATTTTGCAATGGAGAACATAGCAATTGGACTATGAGTGTTTGAAGTCCTTGGCATTAATTTTTAAATCACCTTGAGTGAATTTTCCTACAGTTACTAAAAAAAAATGAAATTCCTAAATGAAATTTGAACTGTCATTGTAAATTATAAGACCAAGATTCTTGGGCTTTCATGATTATTATTATTATTTTGAGATGGAGTCCCTCTCTGTTGCCCAGGCTGGGCTCACTGCAACCTTCACCTCTGGGTACTAGCCATTCTCTTGCCTCAGCCTCTTAAGCAGCTGGGATTACAGGCACCCACATCATGCCCTGCTAATTTTTTGGTATTTGTTTTAGTAGAGACAAGGTTTTACCATCTTAGCTAAGTTGGTCTTGAACTCCTGATCTCAGGTGATCTGCCCACATCGGCCTCCCAAAGTGCTGGGATTACATGTGTGAGCCACCGTGCTGGCCAATTCTTGGGTTTTTAAATTGTTGTTTTTAATTTTTGTTCTTTTTAATAGAATTCATGACAGCTGCTAATAACAAATTCCATAGATTGAAGAAAATATAGTTTATGTATCTGGACACTGGCTATGTGATCACCCGGTGATAAGTGGCTATGACAGGTTTAGCAAGTGATTTCCATATCTGGTCCCAAAGTGGCTGCTCTTGTTACTACCATTTTTAAACATCAGGAAAGGGCAAGTGGGCATAAATGAAAATGCAGTTTCTTTTTAGGCAAGTTGAACCCGTTACTTCAACATACATTTCAGAGTCTAGTCTTATGTTCATAGCTAGTTGTAAGGGCAGTTGTATTACTGACAGGAAATGTGGAGAATATATTTTAGGGGTTCCATTAGATGGCTTTTCCACGGGACAGAATATCTACTTTTGTGTGAACAGAATATTTGGTGATTGACTGCTTATTGTGAAATGACGCTGAATCAGTAAAGTAATTACAGATCTAGGTGACTTTCATTTATGATTAGGGGAACTCAACATATTTTTATATGTTGATAATATTGTTTCTGTCAAAGCAATGGTAATTGCTTTTTCATCTTGATTTTAATCAACTAATTTTACAATACAGAAAAATTCTTTACAGTGTTTTATTAGGTCATTCTTTAAGAATTAGATTCTAAATGTGAATAAAATGAAGTAGCATAAACTAGCCTGTAGCTAAAATATACTAAAAGTCTATCCACATAATCCCAACAAAACATGTTAATTTGCCTAATTTGTTATTTGATTTCCAGTCCTGTGAAAGTGCTTACGTCTTTCAGCTCCATTGTAAAAATATTTGAAATGTTTTTAATTGTATTCTACAGCTCGCTATTGCAATACCTTGTAGAGCTAGCATCAAATTCAGCTCGATTGGACATATAACCTTTGAAAACCCCCTTCCATTTGTCTATATAACTTCATGATTTCTGGTTCAACTCTTTAAACTTAAAGGTTTAAGGCGACAAAATTACTTTGGCTTGAACCTGAGAGTGACAACTTCTAACAGATAGGGTACCCATCAGTGTCATTGATGTCTTTTAAAATAGTGAAAATGTTGACCTGTGTTCCCATGAATGTTCTCCAGCCATCCAGCTTCATGTGAAGAAAATATATTTCCAAACTGTTACTTCTGGTAAAAAAGCAAACCTCAAGGGCACTTGGAGGTTTAGTTTATCAAAACATTTCTTTAAAAATGTGCCTGAGGAGGAACTGTTCAGGTCATCTGTCTTGATATCACGTCTTAACCATTTCTAATTTGGCTCTTTACATTTCTTTACATTTTTCTAGATCTCTGGAGAAAAATTCACATTTCAAAGAAATTTACAATTTTTTCTGTGTCCTAAGAATAGAACCAAACTCTCTTAAAACTACATTTACATGAATTATAAAAATAAAACAAATTTTAGTATTTTGTCTGATACATAATTTAATATTTTACTATGTATCTTTAACACATGGTAGAGACTTCACCACTATGAAAACATCTAAAAATGAAAAATGGAAATGCATACAAGAAATGTTCTAAATCTCTGTTATAAAATCTGTACACTAGTAAGAGTAATATTATATGAAACAGAGTAGGAATTCTGAAGAAATTTTCAATTCTTGAGGAACACTTTTTCTATTATTGCCACTGTTTTATTTTGCTCTGTTGAATTGAGAGCAGAATCACATTTGCTACTTAGTAATTAACAGATAAAATCTGTTATAATATGTCATTATAGATCATTGCCAAATAAAAAGCAAGCACCAGATGGTGTGCTTTATGTTAAACTACAGTGCACATGCATTAGGACTTTTTTTCTCTCCCAGGAAAATTGCAATTTATTTCAGAGGGATTCTTTACACTATGGAAGCTGTAGAGGAAGAAACTGTTTGATATTAAACTGGCATCCAAAAAGAAGTATGTTATCATCTCATGTTTTAATGCTATGTGCTGGGTTACTGTAATAAATAAGGCTTCCTTTATTTCCTTCCTTCACCTTTTCCTCTTCCTCCTCCTTCTTCTCTTCATTTTTATTCTTCTTCTTATAATTGGACAATTGCATAGGCAACTGAAGGACAACTGAAGCTTAATTATAATAAATCTAATTGTCAATTGTTAATAAAAATCTTAGATGATCTTTAAGTTATAGACATTCTTGTTAGCCTCTCCTTCATTGACATTCTATTATATTCTGAGAGAAAAGATTTTCCATCCCCCAATAATGACGTGGCTTTTACTATTTGCCTGAAATGTTTGTGTTCAAATACATGGAATCCTGCATTGTTTACCTCTTCCTGTACTCCCGTTAATATTCAAGCTCTTTTTGTGGACTTTGAAGTCCTACATGCTGAGACCTTTCTTATCATTCTAGCTTTAGCTTAAACACTCGTCCTCTTGTCCAGTATTGCTGGCTCCACTGGTCACCTCTCAATTCTTCAAAAAGAGCCAGCTCTTCCTCACTTTAGGGCTTTTAAGTATGCCATTTCCCCCCAGTCTTCTAGCTTCCTCTTCTCCTCAGGTGTATGGTTCTTATTTAATCTTATTTATTTTTTTGAGGCAAGGTCTCATTTTGTCAACCAGACTGGAGTGCAGTGGCACAATCTCAGCTCACGGAAGCCTTGCCCTCCAGGGCTCAAGTCCTTCTTGCTTTTTGAAGGCACTTTAAGTATCAGAGAGGCCACATCCTCACCCCACTTCCATCCTGATATTGAAACATGTTTCTTTGATTTGTGCCAATTTCTAGTCATATATTTACATTCTGTGAAATTATTGTCTTCCTCACAATATTTAAAATCGAGAATGGCAGGGACTATGTAAACTTTATTTACATATATATATGTGCACCTGAAATTCAATAAATATGTATTAATTATAAATCACTAAAATAAAAAAGAAAACCATTTGAACATACTATTCAATAAATGTCATATGTAGTCAATGCTTAATTATTAATATTAAAAACTACTACATCTACTCTGGAAATAATTTAAATTGAATTAGAATCTCTTCTCTACCCTTCAAGTTCTTATAAATTAACAGATACAACAGACATATCAGAATTAGCACTTGTAGAAATGTTTAACCTGGGGAGAGCTAATACATTTAATGTAATGCAGTGATCCATTGTTCTCCATATTTACTAGGAATTGCAGGAAATAATTATTTATAGTTTATTATAATGGAATTGGTTGAAATATCTTACTGAGATGGAAAAATCTATTATTTAGAGAATATTTATTTTCTTCTCAACATATTTTTAAAACACACAAATGGGCATGTAACTGCTGTTTTATAAGCAGGAGAAAAATTATTTTTCCAATGCTGAGATTTGGGGGATGGGCATTATTGCAACCTAAAGAAAATAATTCCATAGGGTCTCCGTCTCCCTCACTTGCAAGACCATCTTAAATTTCTGCACTGTTTGGACACACCTTATTATCCTTTAGTCTTACCATATTAGCTTTACATTTCATAAAGGGAAAAAGATATTAAGTAACATTATGGAAAACTAAATATACTCAGAGAATCAAAAATGTTTACATACACTCTACGTCCAGTTTGAGTGTTCACACACACTGTTTTTCCAACAATCCCTTCAGAAATATGAGATGCTACTTAAAAAGCAGAAATTAAAAATATATGCAGGCCATTCAGAGATAATTTCCCCCTAAAGTTCCCATGGTGCTAGTCAAGTTACTGAAACTTAGAGAAGTGGCAATAAAATCCAGAAGTCAGACATAAAAAAAATAAAAACTAGTGTGAAAACCTTTTATACCACTCCTTAGTCTGTTCACAAAATGTGTTCAGATGAATAAATCTCCACTGATTCTGCTTGAAAAAAGTGTTCCATCTTCAAATAAGTTTGGTGAAAGCTGCATGTGAAATGTTCTTTGTGAATACTCACAATGCTCTGTGCTCTAAGAAATGCACGGTTGGTAGAAAGCCTCATATTAGCGTAGGTTACTGTTTTCACTTCTTGTTAAAATGTTGGGAATTCCAAAGATATTTCTGCATAAAATGCACAGACGAAACCTCCTTATTTGAAGCACCCTTGCTCTAAAGCACAGTGAATAGATATGAATCTGTCACATCAAATGCTAATCTTCTACTTGCTGACTTATCCACACTAAAGGGAAATGTGTTTAAACTTTCTGACTGTTTATTGTAATGTGGTTATTTTAGAGATATTGTCTGTTGAGAATTTTAAACTGTGCAAGCCTTTCTATTACTCTACTTTAAAAAGTAAAATGAAAAAGGAAAGTTTAATACTGTAGAATGAATAGAGGTGTCAGAATGGAGATTCACTATTTATTATAAATTATCTTGCTTTTATTGGCTGCAGTCAAGCTTTTGATGTTAAATAAAGTTTTCTGAGACCGACTGACTATACTTCATTTGTACATAAACATGTTCAAGAACCATAACGATATTAGAGGTTTCAGAGGGTTGTATACATTGAACAAATGCACACATTTTATCTGTAGATATTATTTATTCAGCATTTGTCATGCACATGACTAAAAATCACATGTGCATAGAAAATATTTTTCTAGGAATGAGTAGTCAGAGATTCTTGTTTTCCTTCCAGAAGAGAACCGGCAAGAGAAAAAAGTATCTGAAGCATTCAGTGCCATTCAAGTTCACATACTGAGTAAACTTGCTGTCAGTCAAAAGTCAGATATATTAGGAAAAAAAAAACACAGCTTGTAAGTAAACATCAATTCAGTTAGGTTGGAAAAAAATGAAAAACCACAAGCACAATGGACTAACTCACAGGTAGCTGCAGAGTGCTTCTGGTCTTACTCAGCTTCAGAGAGGAGAGAACAGAGTTTTAATATGGAGATAAAAGAGCACCTTTCCTTCCCTGATCCCTAGATATCTAGAATGCCCTTATGCAACCCTCAGAGAAGAAACAAACAAACAAAAACTAGTGTTTCAGTGTCGTTTGTTTGAAGATAACTTAAAACTCTATTAAACAGATTTTCTATGGTGTAAATATTACATATTTTCTAGGCTTCATTATTAATAAACCTGAACTTATTGCAAAGATTTTAATATATAATACAATAAGAATTAGTTGATAAATTGTAAAATTAAAAAAGCTAATGGGTCTTTAATAATGAAAAATAAATGTAAAAATCAGAGAAAGTAAAATTAACTACTAATTATTATTTTTTATAATTCTTTTTTTTAAGTTAGTGAATCCTACATTGAGTGAAATAATATGTGGAGAAGAAAAATGAAGAAAATATTTTAATTCACATCTGTACATTTTGAATAGCACAGCTAAAAGTTATTCAGCCCTGCCTCATTTTAAAAAAATGAATTATTTTGTCTTAGCTTTCAAAATAAAAAGATCCAAAGGATAAAGACTAAATAATTATTGCTTATTTCATGACAATTACATTAATACTCTACTTGTGACTGGAAAATAGATATCAGAAGACAGGACATCCCAGCTTTGGTAATTAATTAGGAAACGTTAGTTATTTTACTTTATTTTCAGAAATGTCCATATCTTACTGGACTTTCCTTAATGTAACTTTCAAACAAAACATTCAAGTTTGTCACATACTTTATTTCCTTAAAGTATACTGTCTAGTGTTTTTTAAATGTCTTAATATAAAAGCAATTTAATTTAAACTCTATTAACTCTCTTTTTAAGTTTTTTTATTACTTTTCATCAACTTTACTTATATCCTAAAAAGTAATAATGATAAACCAAAAACTTATTTGTAGATTCTCAAAACAGAAGACGCTTATAGGAATTTTTTGTTTGTCAAAATAATTGCTCCTTCTAGCATTCATTCATTCGCTAAATAAGAATTTCTTATGTACTTGAGAAACAACTTTTTATTTTAGACCCGAAGTATTATTTCAGGCCAATATCCCTGATGAACATCATTGCAAAAATCCACAACAAAATACTGGCAAACCAAACCAGCAGCACATCTAAAAGCTTATCCACCACGATCGAGTGGGCTTCATCCCTGGGGTGCAAGGTTAATTCAACATACATAAATCAATAAATGTGATTAATCAGGTAAACAGAACTAAAGACAAAAACTACATGATATTTCAATAGATGCAGAAAAGGCTTCTAATAAAATTCAACATTCCTTTGTGATAAAAATTCTCAATAAACTAGGTATTGAAGGAACATACTTTAAAATAATGAGTCATCTATGACAAACCCACAGTCAACATCATACTGAATGGGCAAAACCTGGAAGCATTCCCCTTGAAAACTGGACCAAGATAAAGATGCCATCTCTCACCACTCCTATTTAATATAGTATTAGAAATTCTGGCCAGCACAATCAGGCAAGAGGAAGAGATAAAGCGCATTTAAATAGGAAGAGAGGAAGTCAAATTATCCCAGCTAGCAAATGACATAATCCTATATCAAGAAAACCCTGTTATCTCAGCCCAAAGAATTCTTAAGCTGATAAGCAACTTCAGCAAAGTCTCAGGATACAAAATCAATGTGAAAAGTCGCTAATATTCCTATACACCAACAACAGTCAAACTAAGAGCTAAATCACAAATGAACTCCCATTCACAATTGCCACAAAAAGAATAAAATAACTAGGAATACATCTAACAAAGGAGGTGAATTATCTCCACAAGAGGAACTAAAAACCATTGTTTAAAGAAATCAGAGATGACACAAACATATGGAAAAACATTCCATGCTCATGGTTAGGAAGAATCAATATCATGAAAATGGTCATACGGCCCAAAGAAATTTGTAGATTCAATGCGATTCCCATTAAACTACCATTGACATACTTCACAGAATTAGAGAAAACTATTTTTTAATTCATATGGAACCAAAAAAGAGTCCAGATATCCAAGACAATCCTAAGCAGAAAGACAAAGCAGGAGGCCTCATCCTATCCAACTTCAAACTATACTACAGGCCTACAGTAACCAAAACAGCACAGTACTGGTAAAAAAAAAGCAGACATAAACCAATGAAAAAGAATGGAGAACCCAGAAATAATACTGCACAACTACAACTATTTGATTATTGACAATCCTGAGAAAAACAAGCAATGGAGAAATTATTTCCTATTTTATGAATGATGCTGTGATAACTGGGTAGCCATATGCAGGAAATTGAGTTTGGACCCTTTCCTTACACTGTATGCAAAAATTAACTCAACATGGATTAAAGACTTACATGTAAAACCCAAAACTATAAAAACCCTGGAAGACAACCTAGGCAATACCACTCAGGAAATAAGCATGGACAAAGATTTCATGACAAAGACACCAAAAGCAATTGCAAAAAAAGCAAAAATTGACAAATAGGGTCTAATTCAACAAGAAAATTTCTGCACAGCAAAAGAAACTGTCAACAGAGGAAACAACAACCTACAGAATGGGAGAAAAAATCTGCCAACTATGCATCTGACAAAGGTCTAATATCCACCATCTGTAAGGAACTTAAATTTACTTGAAAAACAAAGAAACAACCTTATTAAAAAGTGGGCAAAGGACATGAACAGACACTTGTTAAAAGAAGACATATATGTGGCCAAAAATCGTGAAAAAATAGCTCAATATCACTGATCATTAGAGAAATGCAAATCAAAACCACAATGAGATACCATCTCATCTCACACCAGTCAAAATGGCCATTATTAAAAGTCAAAAATAACAGGTGCTGGCAAGGTTGTAGAGAAAAACAAATGCTTATACACTGTTGGTGGGAGTACAAATTAGTTCAACCATTGTGGAAGACAGCGTGTCAATTCCCTAAAGGCTAAAAGGCAGAAATACCATTTGACCAAGCAATCCCATTAGTGGGTATATACCCAAAGGAATATAAATCATTCTACCTTAAGGAAACGTTTTTGCAAATGTAAATGTTCATTGCAGCACTATTCACAATAGCACATATGTGGAATCAACCTAAATGCCCATCAATGATAGACTGGATAAAGAAAATGGGGTACATATGCACGATGGAATACTATGCAGCCATAAAAAATAATGAGATTATTTTCTTTGCAGAGACATAGATAGAGCTGGAGGCCATTATCCTTAGTAACTTATTCAGAAACAGAAAACCAAATACCACATGTTCTCACTTATAAGTAGAAGCTAAATGATGAGAACACATCAACACCTAGAGGAGAGTAACACACATTGGGGTCTATCAGAGGGTGGAGTGTGGGAGGAGGGGAGAGAATCAGGATAAATAACTAATGGGCACTAGGTTTAATACCTGGGTGATGAAATAATCTGCACAACAAACCCCCATGACACATATTTGCTTATATAACAAACCTGTACATGTACAACGGAATCTAAAAATTTTAAAACAAATATTGTTTCAATCTTTATATATCCATTTGTTAAACACGGTTGGTGGAAATTTATCATCTGAAATGACTAATTATAATTTAAAAATTATTTTGGTTATTATATTTATGCTGAGAGTTTTTATAGCAACAGCAAAAAAAGTAAGTATTCTTCCCTGTAATTATTCATGGAAAAATATTTAAAAACAAATTTTGCTTTAAAGTATTTTTCTTATGAAAAGTAGTTTAAAAATTTATTTCTATAATATTTTTAAAGGAAAGAAAACACAATCTATTACATTTTACTTTTTGAAGGTAGCAAATTCTGACTTTTCCTTACTATTTAACATAAAGTAACTAATATGTTACTTTTGAAAATAAATATGTTATTTTTTTAAAATATGCTTTGGCCCTAAAGTAAGTTATCTTACTAATTTTCACAGAAAACTCTTTTATTTCTAATACATTATTGGACATACATTGCATCTATAATGCTACAATTTTTTTTACCACCATACTTATAGGTCTAGGGATTATATGCATAAGATATACCATGCAATCTGTGCATATTATACTCTGAGTGAATACTAAAGAAAATGCATTGGCTTCATAAACTAAAATATAAAATAAAATTGACAAATACAGATGATTTTGCTTGAATTCCCTTAGTTGGAAAAGATAAAAATACTTTCAATATTTGAACAGTTTAAAAAGAACTCTCAATGAACTTTAAAAAGAACACCTTGGAATATTTAATTGAATACCTTATGAAAATGTGACCTCGGGATTGATAACACTGACTTTGAACACATCATCAGTTCTTTCAAGAATGGCCTTAGGGTCCTGATGCATTTTAAAATGGGGGTGCCAATACCCAGGATCAAGTCCTTAAATTTGCATGTTTCTAAACTCAATTTTTTTCCATTTACCAAGGACTGTCAGACTCTAGGGGAACTCGTTGCTATAAAGATATTTAAATTAACAAAATTAAGTTCTAAATTGTAAGCTAGTGGTGGGTATAGGTGAAAGGAGGGAGATGAAAGTAATACTTATCCTGAATAAGGCAACCGCATATCTCCATAGAATGGTTCTTTGTCCAAAGGACACATCAGAATATTGTTTTAGAAACAACATAATTAACCCAAAGGAGTTGGATTTTGTTTTGAAATGCATTAAGTTGTACTACTGAATTTAAATTCCTTACTATATAAAAGATTACAGAGTAGAATATAAGAGGATGTCGTTTTAAATACGCAATTTAGAATACAGGCTAGCCAAAATCTGTAGCTAACTCTGTGGACTTATCCTCAATATCTTCATCTGTAAAATTAAAATAATAAGAGTAAGATTGTTTATCTCTACCTCAAAGCATACTGTGAGAAAGGTATAAGTTAAACTCTCTTACAAAGTGTCAAGGATATAAAATTTGTTAGTTATTTTAAATGAGTAATGTAAAATATCCTGAATGTCTAGAATGGTAAGTGTAGAAAAATAATTTAAAACTGCTTTTCACTAACTCATTGCTATCCAATAGAACATGTTTTATATCTGTTTCTCTATGATAATTTCTGTGTGGCTATCAGGTTCTTGAAACATGGCTAGTGTGACTGATGAACAGATGTTTTAATTTTATTTATTTAAAAGTTAAACCTAAATAGTTACATGTGGCTCGATTACATGATTAGACAGTGCAGATCTATTTAAAATGTATACATTCCTCATTGTGGGGAGATTCTGGATAGAAGGATCCAGAAGCAAGAATATTGAATATTTCTGAACACTTATCCATATGGAATGAAAGCAAGTAGAATAGGAAACTCACAGTCTCATAGACAACATTTACAAGACAAAACACAATTACGTGACAGAGTATATTCAAGAGTGCCAATATATGATCAGGTAGGAATGAACCACTGACAGTACTACAAGACTTGCGTAGTATCAAAAATACAACATGAAAATACACAGAAAATAAATGAGCTGCTAGATAGACCCAAGAACTCTAAAATAATCAACCGTTACTTAAAGGAAAACCTGGAGGGAAGTTTTTAAGAACTGCTAAAACCACGAAGAATTTTGCCCTCACCAATAGAAGGAGAATGTATGGTGTCCAAAATGATGTCTAAATTGAATGGAGAAGTAAGGCCCCACAAATCCTCAAAACTAGCAAACAAAAGGCATCTTTCAGAGCAATCTGCATGCTGCGGAGAAACTGCTGGGAACAGAATATAAATTGAGCATACCATGCATAGTTTATTTACACAAAACTTTATGTGTATATATATGTGTGTGGGTGTACACTATGTGTGCATATATGGTTCTGCTGTTAAGATGTGGTATACAGTTAATTTTATAGATTGCTTTTTATACTTAAGAATCTTAGGAATACACTTATTAATTTTAAAAAGTGATATATACACACGTGAATTGTACTCAATTTCTAAAACTAGAGTAACTGATTTCTAGAATCAGTCCAACTTCAAAATGATATATCTTAATATTTTGGGTTTGATTTTCTGATATGGAAAAGATTTTAACTATAAACTCTAATTCTTTAAAGCATTTTTCAGATTTTTTATTTCTTCATGTGTCAGTTTTGGAAATTAAACCATTCTGCTATTTTTTCATTTTCTTTAATATTTTTTAATTTATTGACATAAAGTAGTTAATAATATCTTCCTAGAGTCTTCTAGTATCTATAAATTTTGTAATGGTGTTCTCTTTTACCATTTTGTTTTAAAATTGATGTTGTTGTTTTTAAAAATTAGCCTCACCAAGGTTTTAAGTATTATTTTCCATCAGCACATTGAATATTCATTCCCCTTTCCTCTTTCTTTTATGTTTTCCTTTGATAATTCAACTGTCAGTCTTATTGCTAAAAAAGAGCTCTGCAAAGAGGTTGGTTGCTCTTTTGACATAACTTTCTTCCCCTTGACTGTTGTTATAGTATTTTCTTATTCTTAGGTTTTTAATTATTTTACTATGAAGTACATGAGTAGGTTGTCTTTTGATCATTTTTGGAGCTTCTTGAGTGTACAGGTTGATGTCTTCTTTCAATTTTGATATTTAGCAATTTTGCCATTTTTTTCCAAAGACAAAAAAGTAATTTTTATTGAGCCTCATTTTTTGATGGATTTTTAAGAGATATATTTTATTAGTTTTTACTTCCCCCCCCCTCTATATACATCTAAACATAACATTATATTATATATTAGGTGTTCTTCTAATCTCTTTAAGTTATATTTTCTGTCATTTTCCTGTCTCCTTGGGATAAATGATTATATATTAGAAACTTTTTGTCTAGGTAAACACATTTTAGAATCAAATTTTGTTTCGCTAGACCTCTAGCTGCATTTCATAAGTTTTCAATTATTGTTATTGTTACTTGGTCAAATATTTTCCATTTCCATTTGGAGTTACATATTGAGCCATGTGTAATTTTCTCAATTTCTGGTGATAAAATTATTTGCTCATAACCTTTCTTTTTCTTTATTTATAGCTTGTTTTTTGTGGTACTTTACGTAATGCAAGCTTTTGGAATTTGGTAATGTATTCTTTATGTTTCATAATGTGGGCAATTTTAGTGATTTTTTTATGCCCTTGAAAGAGGTGCATTTTTTCCTGTCTAGTTATTTATTTCTTAAAAAACGTGCTAACATCTCCTTCATTGATTTAGTTTTATCTATTACCCTTCAAATTCTGACTTTTTTGGTTTGAATATTTCTAATTAATGTATTCATTAACGTATTCACTTTTTCCCCTTATAATGCATTCAGCCACTGAGTTCACTTTTCCTAATGTTTGCTTAGTGGCACCATATTTTCTTTTCTAATATAAGCATAGCATATAGTTAGTTTTTCATTCCTTTTCAATATAATTCAATGATATTGTTTTTATTTTAATCAGTTAATATTTATTTATATATGCTCTTCTTTTATTTTCTTCATTACATACTATGGGGATCGCTCCAGGGTAGAGGCCCTCTGACTGTGCCTCCGCCATAATGTGAGCTTGAGCCCAGACATATTTTCCCTCCTGGAGGCAGTCGAGCTAAGGGAAAGCAGGAACTAAAAGATGGATGATTTTGTAGAAGTTATCTCAGACTCCCTGACATTGACACAATGGCTCGGTGATGGCTGTGTGGTTTTACTAAGACATTGTGTTTTATCTTGGTACCTGTTTTGGGCTAGTTTTATGACTCTGTTTACTCTAGTTTTATGACTCTGTTTACTAAACATTATCTAAGCCCTGTAACTACTCACATCTCTCTTGGAGATTGTTACCTTTAAGATCTATGAGTTTTGCCTGACCTTAAAGAATGTTACCTTCTCAAATGTAAATCCCTACACAATAGGTAAAGAAAAATCTCCACCCTCGTGCTTACTTTTTATGGCCCCTAGTTATGTACTTCCCTTTTATTGGTATTTTATCTTCTCCTCCAGACTTGCGGTATTGTAACTTTTGTTCCTCTTTTTTGTATAGAATTAACAATGTGGGTTGACGTCAGCTACTGAAAACTGACAGTATATATTGGGACCCTTTGCACAAATAAAATTGCTGTTTAGACATTGCTGTATGGGCACTGTCTATTCAGACCTCCAGACCCTACTTTTCTGTCCCCTATTTTCTGCGCACTCTCTCTTCCAGGTATTGGGACCCTCTTGCTGGCCGAGAGCTCCCCGGCAGACGTGCCGTTCCCGACAACATACTGTATCTTCAGGTTTCCATCTGAGATTGTTCACATTTTGCTTGAGAATAAACTCTTTAATGTATTTTGTGCTGGCATGTTGATAATCAATTTTCTCATTTTTCATTTTTCTAAATATGTCTTTCATCTCTTTTTCAGAAATATATTTTTTTCTGGATACAGAATTTTAAGTTGGTTATTATTTTCCTCCAGCACATTGAATATATCATTCCCTTGTTCTCTGCCTTTTATTTTTTTCTGTTGAAAATTCAATGTTCAGTCTTATTTTTGCTCTCTTAACAAGACCTTTTTCCCATTTGACTGTTTTTATAATATTTTCTTAGTCTTATGTTTCTAATTACACTACCTGAAGTGCATAGATAAGTTTTCTTTTGGTGATTTTTAGAGCTTCTTAAATGTACGGGTTGATGTTCTCCTTCAATTTTGATATTTTCCTTTCTTTATCTGAAGTATTGCTTCTACCTTATTTTATATTTTTTAATATCCTGGATGTTGATTATACACTTGTTACATTCCTATCTCAGATTCTGTTATGTTATTTTCTGTATTTTCCATCTTAGTGTCTTTTTGTATTTTATTCTGGATATTATTATTTATTGTTGTTATGAGACAGGGTATTGCTCTGTCACCCAGGCTGGAGGGTGGTGGTGTGAACATGGCTCACTGCAGCTTCAGCCTCAGGGGTTCAAATGATCCTCCCACCTCAGTCTCCTCAGTAGCTGGGACCACAATCATGTGCTACCATGCCTGGCTTAATTTTTGTATAGTTTTTAGCAATGGGAGCTCACTATGTTGTTCAGGCTGGTCTTGAACTCTTAGGTTCAAGTAATCCTCCCATCTCAGGCTCCTAAAGCCTGGGATTACAGGTGTGAGCCACTAAACCTAGACTCTGATCTGTCTTTGAATCTTGTCTTTTCAGCCATGACTAGGTTTCTGTATATAATTATTTATGATACATAGTTTCTGATATTTTCAGTTCTCTTTCTTTCTTATCTTAAAGTACTTTGATAAAATTATTAATAAAATCTTTTAATTTCTTCAATGCATGTATTATACTTATTGTAAAGTACATCACTGAAATCATCATTATTCACACCTGTGTAGTTTCTTTTCCCATGATGATTTTTCTCACTGTATACAGCTACATATTTTAATTTCCTTATGTGCTGGAAATTACAAATAAAATCTTTTTTTTTTTCCTGTTTCTTATTTAGCTTTCATTTTATTTGCTTGTATTTTCTTTTTTTACTTTGGGTTCTGGAGTAAAAACTTTAGAGGCTTCTTGAGATTCTCAGTGATATTATCTTCCTCTGAACATGAGTGAAACTAGCCACAGGAAATCCCAGGTCATCTTAATCCAATAAAAGATTGAGGAAAATTGAAGCTAGGTTTTTCATCTTT
Organism: Ateles fusciceps; assembly: GCA_036589455.1. Classification (NCBI taxonomy): domain Eukaryota; kingdom Metazoa; phylum Chordata; class Mammalia; order Primates; family Atelidae; genus Ateles; species Ateles fusciceps. The sequence continues at coordinate 1,060,795 of JAZHEH010003406.1, forward strand.
GGGAAGAATGCTCTATGTTTTTGTTTAACCTTACCTTGTAGGATTTAGCACATCAGTGTCTCAGTCAAACCCTATGGCACTAATAAGGCTTTCTCCAGTTCTTCCCCTCTATTCACTTTCATGTGCTCTGTTTAAAATTATTTTCAGCTCATTAATATATCATCTGCTGTGTATAATCAAATACTCGTTGAGGAAAAGCAGTACTAAATCCTGGGTACGCATGTGCATTCCTACTCACATTTCCTCACAATTCCTTACTTCCTTGGAAAATATCCTTAGCCTTGACACACACACACACACACACACACACACACATGCACACACACACACACACACACACATAAACACACTCAATATATATAGGACATAAAAAATATTTGATTTGTTTTTAAGGGATGATTATTCCAAACCATTATGCCATTACTTCTACTTTGAAGAACATGAAACCTCGTCATTATATTTAAGAAAATATTGAATATTGCATATTTCTATCAATGGCTAGTATACATTAAGTTCTGCATTCTCCAAAAAGTATATAATATGGTTAGCCTTTGTGTACACACCCAAATCTCATCTTGAATCTTAATCATCATACTCCCCATAATCCCCACATGTCAAGAAGAGACCAAATGGAGGTCATTGAATCAGGGGGGACAGTTCTCCCATGCTGTTCTACTGATAGTGAGTGAGTTCCCATGATATCTGATAGATTTACAGGGGGCTCCTCCCCCTTTGCTGGACACTTCTCCTTCCTGCTGCCTTGTGAAGAATATACCTTGCTTTCCCTTCACCTTCTAAAAAGATTGTAGGTTTCCTGAGGCCTCCCCAGTGATGCTGAACTGTGAGTCAATTAAACCTTTTTCCTTTATAGTTTACCGAGTCTTAAGCAGTTCTTTATAGCGTACCCAAATGGACTAATACAGTATAAGTTAACTTACTTCCACTTTCTCCCCCCTCTCCCATTGCTACTATCTATCTAGGATGTTTGGTCAAGATTATTTAAACGATATATATTAAAATGAGTACTTTTTTTAGACTGACCATAATTTGATGGATTTTGGCTATTTGCATAGCAAGAAATGAGATCTCACTTTGTCATTTCTGCCACACTTTTCAGAAATGCTCTTTTGCAGGTGTTTGGACTAATGATTACGTCTGTAATCAGATTCTATATGCTCCTGATCTTTCAGGGTTTGTCATATTATTTGGCTCACTGAGAATACCTCTTGTTGCTTTGCAGAGAAACCATGAACTTTTAAACCATAGTAATTTTTTTTCTGAATCTGAAGGGTGACTGAAACTTACCCTTATCATGAACCAGAACATTCTCAGTGCTTAAATATTTTTTTTTCTCAACATTTGCTCAGAAATGAAGGAAGCTGGAACATTCAAACTGATTCAATCACTGTTTTGCCTATAAAATGTATTTTTGACCAACCATAGGACTGCATTTAAACATAGAGTAATTTTCACACATTGAATAGAAGAATGAATTATTCTGTTCTTGTGAAATATACATTTGAATTGTCTACATTGATTAAATATGTCCATCTAGAACATTTTGCTTTCCATTTACCCATAATAACATACCTCAATTTTCCCACTCACTCAAGCTATGTATGCAAGAGTGCTATTTCTACACAAATATTATTTAGTATGTAAGATCTGATAAATGCTTTAAGTACTCTTTATAACTGTCTAAGTTCTAATGAGGAATACTGAGATTTACGAATGCTACTGGCAAAATGTGTAAAAATATTGATGTTACAAAGTACAACTTTTTTGTTTTGCATTTTTAGTACAAAAGGAAAATCTTATAAGTTTTCTATAAAATTGGGATCATTTTTGTTTTGACATCTACTAAACACAACTTGAGTTATCTCATAATTTAATATTAACACAATAAGAGTCCCACAAAAAATTAAAAGTAAGACATTCAAATAGAGTCCCAAATTTACTGGGACAATATAGTGTATTCTTGATGTATATACATATATAAAAGCAATTCGATTACTCAATTCGAGTGTTGCTACAGAAAAGAAAATAAATATATATTATATAATGCATTGGCTGTGATTTATTATTACAAACTTGTCATTTTATAGAAGACATTTAATAAGAAGGTTTTAGTTATATTTCAGGAGATAACGCACTTAACTGCTCATCTTAAAAGTAATGACTGAATTTCAGAAGCTAGTTACACATTTTAGTCTTTGATATTTTTTTTTTAAATAAGTGATCACAACCACTTTTTGAAAACATTATCTCATATAGATGTTATTATATTATATATGTAATGCATATTTTGTGTTTGATTTTCTTCCTTTCCTTCTTTCCAAACTTCCTTCCTTTCTTTTTCTCTTTCCTTCCTTCCTTCTCTCTCTTTCTCTCTCTCTTTCCTTCCTTCTTTCTTTCTTTCCTTCTTTCTCTTTCTTTCTTCTTCTTTCCTTCCTTCCTTCCTTCCTTTCTTTCTTTTCTCCTTCCTTCCTCCCTCTCTCTCTCTCTTCTCTCTCTCTCTCTCTTTCTTTCCTCACTCTGTTGCCCAGGCTGGAGTGCAGTGGCTAAATCTCAGCTCACTGCAGCCTTCACCTTCTGGGTTGAAGCAATTCTCCTGTATCAGCCTCTAGAGTAGCTTGGATTACATACAGACCCCCACCATCAAGCCCAGCTATTTTTTTTGTATTTTTAGTAGAGATGAGTTTTAACCATGTTGCCCAGGCTGGTCTTGAACTCCTGACTTCAAGTGATCCATCTGCCTCAGCCTCCCCAAATGCTTGATTACAGGTGTGAGTCACTGTGTCTACCCAGGTTTTGTGTTTGATTTCTAAACACTATTTTGTAGTAATTATTTTCCAAAAATATAGAATTATTTTGGCACTGTATTTGCAGACATTAGCATTTAAAAAGTTTATATCAAGTTACTCAACTTGAATAGACAAACATGAATATATGAGATATCAGTGTCATCATTTTGTCTCTCATGATTGCATGTTTTTATAGAAAGACACTTAATATACTTTATTAATTAAAATATATTAATCTATGAAAGTTGCCTAATACAGTAGTAATTTTTGTTGTACTTCATTTTTAAAAATTAAAACTATACTTTGCTATATAAAATCAGTATGACTAAATTGTTATTAAATCTTCTAGGCTATAAAAATGGAGGAATTGGATCATAAGGTATATTGATGTATATTCATATTACTACAGCATAGGAAATATTATTATTATAAAATAGTTTTAAATATATTTTCTGAGAGAATGAAGTCAAGTATAGCCATGGGTTCTGTAACCCACTACCAAGCTTGAGAGTGGCTCAGAATACAGATTTGTTAGACATTTATTCACAAGTTGGTAGACTTGACAATACCACTGCTGACTGCAATGTGACAGGCTGACCTTAAAAAATTAATTGGAAGTTACACTACATTAAAGATGTGTCGATTGTTTTAATAGGTATTGTGAAACAGAGAAGCATCTATTAGCCCTTCAGCCCTAATGATTCTATGTGGATCGGTTAATGAGATGTAAACCTAGCAACCAGTTCAGAGAAGCAAAAATGATAGTGTGGATGGCAAGAGGAAACATTATTTTTCCTTATCTTGTTCAGCTTTCCAACTAAGTATTCTGAATACAGACTATTTCTCCAAAGGTGTTTTACAATTGAGCTAGAAATAGGTCTTCTAATTTCCAGTAAATAGTTACTAATTTTACTAATGTTGTAAGTTTTTCACCATTATTGTCTTGCTTCATAATTCCATGCTGAAGGGTATTTTAAAAACAAATGGTTGTTTCGGTGGCTACTCTATTTAATAAGCTACTAGAGGCTAAGAAATGTCAGAAATGTCAGACTGCTTTGTCTCCTTTTTATTGTCATAATTGTAAAAGAGCTCACCTGGAGAATTTAGGGGAAAATAATCTACATATGCTTTTTGGAAAATGAAAGCATGAGTATTATCTGGACTTAAAAATTGAGGACAATTTTTACCACATATCTCTTACTATACCTCCTACAATTGTCTATTCAAATAGATGCGATTTAGTGGCTGGCATTTTATATAACATTCAAAACAATCCTTGAATTATCATTGTAACAACCAGTGCCAGATGTTCTATGTGCTTTTTTGGGCATGTAAGAATCTCATTGAGCTCATTAAACTCCTGGCCAAAATGCTCATTTTCTACCAGGAATGCTATTCATCTCGCCAGGCCATTAAATCTCAACAATAATTTCAACAGGTACAAAGTTCTAGTTATAGCTCACTTTATGCAGCTGTAATTGCTCCTCTGTGATTTGAACTTATTCCTGAAATTTCTTAATCGATATTTGAATAGACTTGGGCAGCTAAATGTAGGATATTTGTGTTCGCTTCATTAAAACCAAAGTATTCAATTGAAATGTTACTGTACTTTCATTATTTTTCTTCTTCACATGTGCAATCAGGATAATTTGGACTCCAGCTTTTGTTTTAAAGTACATTATGGGATTCAAAAACCATGGAGATTTTCAAAAATCTTCCTTGGTACAGCAAATGCTTAAATTTAAAATATGTCATTTGTTTTTGATTCAGAGTAGTACATATATGCATAAGCTGGAAATATACTCAAATGCACCAGCTTAACCTGTGTGTTTTAGGTAATTATAAGAAATGCAAAACCATTTATATGATACGATAGACTGAGAGAAGGAGGGACACAAAAAGCTTTTCTGTTTTAAATCACGGATCTCACTAACTTTACGGCATTTTGAGACTAGTAAGAAAAAAGACATTGTAAATTCAGTGGTGTCTAAAGTATATTATATATGGATGCATAACACTGGGAATTCTGGTTGATTGGCAGAGCATGCCAGTTCCAAACAACAGAAGCATGGATGCATCTTTTATTTTGCATGACAGTCTCAAGTGTATTTATTTGGATTTTTTTTTTAACTTTCAGATCTTTGGACTCAAGTAAAAACATGGTCTGAAACTACATTTTATGAGGTGGCTAGTTTGACTCTAGGCAGCGGAATGCACAGGTTCCATTCTCTTGATTGGAAAGGATCAGTTAACCCATAAAAATATGTTTAGGGCCAGGCATGGTGGCTCACGCTTGTAATCCCAGCACTTTGGGAGGCTGAAGTGGTTGGATCACCTGAGGTCAGGAGTTCGAGACCAGCCTGACCAACATGGAGAAACCCCGTCTCTACTAAAAATACAAAAAAATTGGCCGGGCATGGTGGTGCATGCCTGTAATCCCAGCTACTAGGGAGGCTGAGGCAGGAGAATTACTTGAACCTGGGAGGCAGAGGTTGCAGTGAGCCACAGTTGTGCCATTGCACTCCAAGCTGGGCACAAGAGTGAAATTCCGTCTCAAAAAATTTTTTTTTAATAAAAAAAAATATATATATATATATAACCAGTAGGCAAATGAGATATTAATACAGAATGGATAGATATTTTGAAGTATCATTAAAAATTTTTTTTAAGCCAGAAATAAATTGGTGTTTGGTATGTGGAATCTGTGTGTCTGCAATACAGTGCTTCAGATGTCACACTGGCAATTCCTCACCCTTAACTGGTTTGGATAGAAAGAAAAAAAAAAAAGATAATATTGGGATGAACAACAGGTGTCTTTAGAATAATCACAATCAAAGTTACTGTCATCTCTTTCTGAAAATTACAATCAAGTCTTTATGAATATATAGGAGACCATTCAATTTAATACAATCTATTAAGACCTTGGCATTTCCTTTATCTCTTTAATTAAGAAGGATTCACCTTTAGGAGAAATACAGAAAGAGTACTTTGGTGAAGGCAATCACCATTCTAAGGCACTAACTTTCTCCTGAAATAAGCAAACATTTGAATTCATTCTATGTCATGTGTCTGCTTTCTCTTTTTATGGCAGTTGCTTTTTAAAAGAGTTTCTTTCTAACTCCTGTTTTTCTTCTTTTATATCCTGAAGGAAAATAGAAAACAAGCTTGTATTTTTCCTTCAGCTTGGAAGAGAAAACGTATTCTCCCCAAACAAAAATATTGACAGTCAAGAGGTCCAGAGGAGATGAGTAAGCCAGAGCTGTGAAAGACTAAATAAAACTTTATTTTTATTTTTTGGCCCAAGGGATGTAGGCAGATGGATGCAGTAGGCACTACATGTTCAATCTTATTTTCCTGGGGGTGATATTTCTTAAGGTGACTGAGAGGATTGTTTTGTTGTTTTCATCAGTTCTATTATTATCAGTTAGTTATATTCATGACTTCCCCAGTATGTTTAGGACTCATTATGGAAACAGCAATAATGATATGATTATCTGAGGAATAAAAGAAGAGGACATTTCAAGGATTACTTGACACATTGTCCCTGTCCTGCATAAAGATTGATTCAGATTGAAATGTTTTGCAAATTAACATCAAATAGAGATGTTGGCACATAGTTGACCAGTATTTATTTGGAATTTATTTAAAACAAACACACAAACAAAAACCTACAAATGACTAAGTAATTTGAGGATAACTTCAATGATGTGATGATTCTTTCAAAGTTACTTGAGATGCAATTAACTTATAAATGAAAGTTAAATGAATAGTAACTGTGTTCCTCTCATTTACGTTTATTTACATTTTTAAGTTACAGAGAATGACTAAAGGAAAATAAGTCCTGATGCTTCAGTCAAAAATAAGAAATTAAGCATTCTTATCTAAGGCTTTTGGTTTCTATTATGATAGTAGAGAGCAATTCTATTAGAAGACAAACTTATTTAGTATAGCGATCATTCATTCACTCAGTCACTCAAAAAAGTGGGATGTTTGTCAGGAACTAGAAATACAATGATAATAAATAAATGTAGCCTTTGTCCTCTAGCAGCTGACAGTCTAATCAGGAGAAATATATTTATTTGTAATAAAATGTAAACATATTTTTTAAAATTCAATGTGCCATGGAAATATAGATGCTTCGTTTGGCATTGTTTTCTCATTATGACTCCTGGAACGAAGAAAGCAGAGAATACACATTATTTGTAAGGTATTAAAGGTGAAAGAAAAAGAGGCACTCCTTGCTATTACTAACTGCTTTCTTTTTCTTATCAACACTCATTTTACCAATATTGTTTTTACAGTATTTTCTGAAATACCTGGGTTGGGGGCATTATCAGTAGAAAATGATGGTACAGATACTTCTATAACTAAAAATAGTGGATGAAGAAAAGAAAATGTTGTTGATGAGGTTATGTACTGAACAGTCAGAATTTAAAAGTGAATGTTGGCTTTTGGAGAGAAATATTCATGTAAACAAGAAATGAACAATTTTTTTAAAAAAAATTACTGCGAATCAATGTATACTTTAAAAATAGTGTAACATCATTTATAGAATTTCTAAACATGATATTTGAATCCACATCCATGTAATTGCTGACTTATTTGATAATATGGCACTGAATTGCAAAATCCTGTGCAAATTCTAATGTAGATTTTTATCCAAAAGAAATCTGAAGAAAATGTAGATTTGCTTTTTTACTGAGCTACAGTAATATTCTGATAAAAGAGAATAAATGCCAAATTTATAGTAATTTCACCACTAACATCTTGACATAGCATCTGCAGGTGATACTTGCATATGTATGCATAAAGGTCTTTGTAAAGCTTTTGTAAATTATTAAATCTTTATGCTTACAAATCATCTCTAAATGACACGTCAAAAATCAAATGCAAGTGCCAGTTTCTCCCTAAAACAACAGCCAGAAGAACTAATAGCTGATAGCTTTTTGAAAATATTATAAAACAAGAATAGGAATAACAAGTCACATTTTATAAAGCAAAACAACTAATTTTTTCTAATACTAAAACCTGCAACATATGAAAAATAAACTGGAGAATTAAACTCAAATCATTACTACAACAACAGGTAAATACTAAAATATTGTGGAGTATTCTATCTTCCAAAATCTATTATTTTGTTTATGTGTTTTTACTTTATTTTTATTTATACAGTTTTCTTTACCCCATTTTGTCTGCTTTCCCATGTCACTAAATAATTTTGGTAAATATTTTAATAAATGCATAAAATTATATCCCAAATAAACCATAGTTTACTGATATTTGATTCATTTTCCAGTGTTTCAATAATTTGGTTAGTAGTTCACATCATCTGCCCTTCATAAACCCGCTGCATCCATATCATCTGTATCTATATTGTGGTATTTACATTGTGCATCTAAGTTGTGTATCTAAAATGCAGTACATAAGTTTCTGTTAATAGAAATCAGGGCTTTTCTACAGAGAGTAGAAGTGGAGAGAAAGAAAAAATACAAGTGAGGCAGCAAGGGATGAATAGGTGAGGCACAGAGGATTTTTAAGGCAGTGAAAATATTCTATGTGATACAATAGCAGATAGATGCCATTATACTTTGTTCAAACACATAGAATGTATAATATCAGTAGTGAACCCTAGTGCAAACTAAGTACTTGACTAGTTATGCTATATGAATGTAGGTTCATCAACTGTAACAAATGTGCCATTCTGGTTGGAGATGTTGATAATGGGCGAAAGCCAGTGGTCTATGAAATGCTGCTGTACCTTCCTCTCAACTTTTCTGCAAACCTAACACTAATCCAAAAAATGATCTTAAAAAACAGAAATTAGAGACATAAGAAAGATGAAGCTGTCACTGGAGTCGCATCATATCACAATGGTTGATGTAGTGGCAGAATAGAGTTTTAATAAGAATGCTGTCATAGTTGTAGATCTACTTAATGCTAGGTATTTTACATAGATCATCTCCTTTAATCGTCTCAGCAATCCAATGATCCAAATACTAGTTACGGACCTTTGGTACCTGAAGAAGCTGAAACTCACAGAGTCTTGGAACCCAGGCAATCTGACTCCAAAGTTTGCATGGTTGACTACTTGTGCTTTTAACAAGATACCTGACTATGCCTGGGTTCAAGGAAGAGCACAAACGAGTACAAGAGTCAGTGGTTCCAGCTCAGGTTTCCATTTGGGCTGCTGGCTTATATTGACATCAAAAATCCCTGTATGGAAGTAATTTTGAAAGGTCACTTAATCTATTCACCTTGCCTTAAACTTTCCTGACAGATGAGTAGCTACCTTAATTCTCTATCCCTTCAAAGGAAAGTATAGCTTTCTTCTGTCCCTTATTTGTGGATTTAACAAACCCTAGTGCAGGAAATCTCATCTTTTTTATAGCATAAATCCCACTCAATGCTATTTAAGCTTTTTGCCTTTTGCTTAGCTTCTTGAGAAAATGCAGGGGATGTCTAAATAACAGAACTTCCTAGACTTCAAGGCAGATACTAAAAATGTCTTTTCTTCAAATAATGTAATTCATTTGCCTGTAATTTTTACTAAAACACTGATTTTTAAACAACATAGTTGTCTTTTAGTTTTTCTTTTTCGATATCAGAGTTCTTTTCTTGTTTTTATTTTTTTAATGAACTCAAATTAGGGTGTCCTAAGAAGGTTTGACCTTGAGTTTGCTGGCTTTTCTAGTAGACTTTTGTTTAAATCTCTTTTAAAAAATTTTTATAGCTGCCCTGTGATCTTCATCAATGATGTCAAAACACTGTGAGCAACTTCTTGTATTTTTAAAATGTATTCTCTTCCAATCACTTGCATTATTTTAATGACTTAATCAAAAGAGTATGGATATAGCAACACTTGGTGAGTAAAAATTCCACCAATGCAAATGTCCTCCTGACTGAATATTGATTCGCTGACAGTGTATTTCAAAAGCCTCCTTACTTTCCCTTTTTTATTTCCAGCCTATCTGTAGTCCCATTTAATTCATATTGTGCAGCTAATAGAGTTTCATCTTTATTCAGTGTTTCCATCTTAAATTTAAATGGGATTAATGCAGTGAAAAGTTCTTTTTAAATGATTAGGTTAATAATCTGGAAATTATGGCTTCCCAAATAAGGCATTCCCAAAGCTCCTATCTGAATATTTACTTCATTTTTTAGAACTGCTCTTTGCCTGTCTTCAAATTTCCAAATCATTAATATAATGTTCATATGATTAATAATTCTAAATATAATTTATCTTCTTTGTGCATTACTTTGAAAACAGTAGAGATCATCTTCTCAATTGATTCAACAGCTGTAGATCTTTTTAGAGGTCACATTGCAAGATGGCATTTGTCATCAATCATGGCTGTAATTAAAACTTAGATTATAGCTGAGTAAACTTTCTCCTCTGCTGTTAATTTCTTAAATATATTTATCCTTGTCTTTTTTATTTTAAAATATAACAAAATAATAATAATACTTATTGTATATTTTAATTTTATATTTTCTGTACTGCTTAGTATTCACTTTTACAACAAACAAGTATAAGCATTAAAATCTAAATAATGCTTTCCATATAGTCACAAATTACCTTATTTGTATATGTACAATATCCTTTACTGTAATACACCCATTTATATTGTCTTGCTTCTTAATTTTGTATCCAAAATAAGCTACCACTGCTTTTCTTATGATTTGTGTTTCTTATGAAACAAACTTCTATTTACTCATTCAAAAATACAAATAAATAATATGTACTATGTAGATGTGTGGAAGGCAACGTGATCTTAAAATTATTCAGGATACTAGAAAGGATCCAACAGAAAATAAAGTACAGTATTTTTAGGATAGTAGGCCCATTTTTTCATACAGTCATATATTCAAAGCCCTGTGAAATCTGAAAATGTATACTATAAATTCATGCTTTCCCAGAAATCTAAGCATTCCTACTATGTCATAAGCTGGCCTGTTGAAGAGATCATCATAGCTCTCCAGAAATCTGAAATAACCAATAATTTGTCTTAAGATATATGTTCAGACTACAGTAACTCTGTAAGTGTATGAATATTAATATTATATATTTTGTTAAATATTTAAAAAATAGTAAATTAAGTCACACATTAATGGGTTTAAACTATTTAGGAAAAAAGCCTATATTTATTACTAATTGAGATGTGTATAATAAAAAATAACTTAAATATTTTATGAAGTTGAAATACATTTTGCCTAAGTCAGTGTCAATCTTAAATTACGTAAAACTACATTTTTGAAATGATGTATGTCTAGAACATGTTATTATTTTTTTTTTTTGAGATGGAGTCTTGTTCTGTGGCCCAGGCTGGAGTTCAGTGGTGCCATCTCAGCTCACTGCAACATCTGCCTCCCAGGCTCAAGCTATTCTCCTGCCTCAGCCTCCCAAGTAGCTGGTATTACAGGCACCCACCACCACATCTAGCTATTTTTTATATTTTTAGTAGAGAGGGGCTTCACCAGGTTAGCTAAGCTGATCTCCAACTCCTGACCTCAAGTGATCGGCCTGCCTCCGCCTTCCAAAGTGCTGGTACTACAGGCCTGAGCCACCGTGCCCAGCCTAGAATATGTTTTTTAAAACACTATAATTATGTGTTCTAAAGCAACTCTGTACTCAAATAAATCATGTTTTATGCATAGGTGGGTAGGAATTCTAAAGAAAGTTAAGAGCAACAGCTCTATCAAGCAGCACATCAAAATATATGTGAAAAATATAAAACTCCACCTTATACCACAGTTTTCAAACTTTTACTGTACTTCTAGATCAGCAATAGGTAGTTTTATTTTATTTTTTCAGTTCAATGAGAGTTTACCCAGATTATAAATTCCACTAAGAAAGCAAGTAAATATAAAGAATGATAAATGCTAAAATGTTATAAAAGTTTGCTTATAATAAATCATTTTGGGACATCTTTGGATTTAAATTGGTAGATATAATTTATATATATATGCATAACACTTATTCTGTTAAAATAACTGAATTAAGATTACTAGAATCCATGAATTGTTAAGCTCTTTTGCCTACCAATGATTATTTTAAAAACATTCAAAATTAGAGCATTCTTTTGAACGGCCAGGTAAAACTCAACATAATTTTTATTTCATTTTATGATACTGAACTTGTATAATTTTGTATAAGAAAAGCCTGTAAGAATTGCCATTATCTATACTATACTACATATACAAGAAGAACTTTATATTTTCAAGTATTTTTATTACCAATTTTAGTGTCTCATATTTTATATGCACAGTTTTCATATTTCATTCATTATCTTTAAATTATTAAATAAGTTTGCTTGTTTAGGATTTATTGATTGAAAATTCAGTATGTTTAAACTATCTTTAGGTCATGTTTTTTAGTATTGCCTAATGATATTACAAGATTCATTGGAAATTAGATAATTTTTGGAGTCACAGCAGAATGCAAAGTGTAGAAGATAAAATGTTTAAATAACAGGCCTACTGAATCCTACATTAAAAATTATAAAATGGGAAATCGTTTTCCCACAAGGAGTCAGTATTGATGGATGAATTCATTGGAAAAGTACACCAAATGGAAGATCAACAAGGTCCATTTACAAATTTGGTTTTTCAATTCAATCTTATGAGTCCAAGCTGGTGCCATATCAGGAAGTGGTTCACGCAAGGGAAAAAATGTGATTATGACATTTCTCATTGAATCAAAATAACACAAATATTATATTCACATCTTTTCACCTTTCTACAATCCAGTGACTTGCACTGGGAGAAGTAATTCTCACGTGTATTTATTACATGAAAAATAGATTTTAAAATGTAGGATTTACATCAAAAGGAAAACAAAATTGGGGATTGTTTTCAATCATTGCAAAAGTGCTGCTATTCTTAATTTCAAAAATAAATGACTAAGAACAGAAAATATGCTCCCTGGGCACCATGACAAAATCTCATCTATACAAAAAAATACAAAAAAATAAATTTACTAGATGTGGTGGGGCATGCCTATAGTCTCAGCTACTCAGGAGGTGAGAGAATCATCTAAGCCCAGGAGTTCGAGGCTGCAGTGAGCGGTGATCATGACACTGCACCCCAGTCCGGGTGGCAGAGTGAAATCCTGTCCCCCTCCTCAAAAAAAAAAAAAAAATGTAATCTAATTTATAATAAAAGAGTAAACAGGAGGACAGAATAAGAAGTTTTCTAAGAATTGTGCTGTATTTGCCATTTATAAAGGAAAGTAACTCAGGTTATTCTGGGGTTTTGCTTTATTTTGCAATTAAAAACATACACCAAGCCAAATCAACTTTTAAGCTAGTTATTGAAAATGTGAATTATGTCTATAATGAACCTACAGAACATATTTTAGAAGTATCTTGGCTTTACAACTGAACTAAATTCAAATTTTCTTGGAAGTTCATATTCTCAATACCATATATTCATCATTTGTCTCATAACTTGATATTTATACTGAACACAGATTTCTGTTTCCATGAAGATAGAAAAAATATAAAACAACAAGAGGCTTTCAGTGTAATGTAAATCAATACTTTGGCAAAAATGTAACCTGTTAACTTTTCTCTATTCCTATCCAAACCCCAGGCTAATAGCACTGCAGTATTTCAAACATTAAGTAAATCTATAACAAAACCCTACTTTTGAAAGCAAACATATATCTGGTTTTGATTTGTTATTCCCACATAAGTGCAGAACATAAACTACTTCCCACTGCTGTGGCTTTACCACAAGCATGCTTTCTCTAGTCTGTGGGCATAAAATATGAAACAGGCTCTTTTCATGAAGGAGGAAATCTAGCTTTAAAAAAAAAAAAGACACCGTGGCTTGGAAACTTCTCCCTTTTTGTCCCAAAATTTCTCTGTGATGAATGCACATTTAAACATTACTTCTATTAATCGTATTTTCTTGGATTATATTATAAACAATTCATTTTGAAAATGAACGAAGCTTCAAAATTATTAAGCTTTGTTTAATATGTCTCATTCCACATAATTTCTTTGAATAAGTAAGATTTCCTAATAAATATTGAATTATTTTGCCTATTTCATAACTCAGTGAAGATTCTCAATCCAATTAAATTTGTAACCCATCAATCCCCATGGGATGTATTAATAATAGTATTTCTCTTTTTAACTTCATTATGTTATAGTTTTGTTATACAGTAAAAAATTTAGTCAGAATCTATACCCACTAAATTACCATGTTCTGATGGTGGTGTTTTTCTGATAAACTATTCCAAATTTGTCAGTATGTTAACATGGCCTTTGTATTAAGAAATAGAAACGAACTTGCAGGAAATCTACAAATGTACAGAAGACTGAGGAAGCATTTGTTTCTTATGTATCAAAGTCTATGGAAAATGTTACAACCTTCTTTTTATTTTAAGGACGCATTTAAAGTTTACACAGAGACCAACTTGCCCACATAATATTACTTGTATAGTCAACAAATAGTATAGTAAGATATTTTTACTTCATAAAAGTAAACCTTGCGATATTCTGATTGAGCAAATGAGGAGAACATATAGGGAGCATCCATTATGTATAACATATTGAGTCAGTCAGATGCATTGTGTCTGTGTATTTTACATCAATATTCTGCATGAGAGAGAGAAATATTAATGCTAAGGTGTTTTCTGATACAAATTATTTAATTTCATACAAGTACCTGTAGGATGTACTAGAAAACCCCTGCTATGGTTGAGTTTAGAGGCTTTGGACAGCAGATTTTTTTTTATGGTTGTAATAGAAATTTCCACTTGAGTGTATTATTTAGGAGAGAAAACATAATTTTCTATAAAGAATAACTTTAATTTTGAAAATTCCTCTAGAAAAAAACAATACAAAGGACAAAAACATGGAATAAAATCCTACAATTGTGTGAGTATTGGACTCATAAATACTGTTTATCGCAAATTATGATATATGTTTTGCTACTTCTTATGAATTATACTTAATATGATATTTTTATTTCTTATGCCCCAGTATGTCAATGTAAAGATAAGCCTTAAGAGAATCTTGGTGATACTATAGCTGCTATTGTGTATTTTTCAGAGCCATGCTTTTTTCTCAAAACTCTCCTCTAGAGGAGATGAAGAGGTCAACACAAGTACCAAGTTAGACCTCGTTAGACCTCACATCAGCGCACTGATTGGGGTCCTTTCTCTGAAGCATTAAGAAATTGTTTGCTTGATTGGCAAAGGAGAACTGTCTCACCATGTTCATGCTTGCTGTTCATTTTGTTTTTCCATTTTATATGATTAAGATCCATTATGAGGATTTTTTAGGTCACACACAATTAAATGTTATTCCAACCGATGGTCACTTTGATCAGCTTGTCTCACAACTTTTCCTTGAAAATTCTGTGTTCCCTTTCAAAAGCTTTCTCTTTAAAAATGGTTTTAAATTAAGTCACCAAAGAAAAAATAATGCACAGGGGTCAATTAATACACTCACTGACAGGGCTTCTGCTCTCTCTTTTTTCTTTCAACCTGACCCATGCAATTAATTTAGAGGACATGGATTTCTTATATGACTAAGGAAAGGGAGAGAGAGAGAGAAAGAAAGAGAGACAGAGAAATTCAGTAATCTCAGACTGCCCTTGCATTGGTCTCAGAAATTATCTTCAGCATGATTCCATGGAATGAGAAAAATCATATCACATGTTATATTGTTACTATTGCTGAAACATGTGAACACTATTTTGTAATCTGTTGATTGGTGCAAGATGTGCATTTACCACAGATTTAGCCATGAATGAAACACATAGGAACCACAAAATAGATTACATGTTTAGATTCATGATAAATGCATTTTGAAAATACACTTAGAGGAGAGAACAAATTTCTTAAGATTAGATATATAAATGTGTGTTACATATTATAAGCTTATATTTTTGATATTTTTTATTTTTCTAAAAATTTCATTTAAAATATATGTATAACAAATATAATTAATAGGCCACTAATGTTATACTAGGCAGAAACCACTTTTAAACTTACCATTAATTAACCATGTTAAAAATGTAATTTTACTGATAACAATTTTTATTATTATACAGAGATATTTTATTTTTCCCTGCTTTCAGCAAAAACAAAAACAAAAACAAAATCCTGCTATTATTTATTTCCCTTAAAGGTATGTGCCTATATATGCCTTAAAGGTATGTGCTTATATATGTGTGTCTTCAAAATTATAACCACATGCATTATTCCTTTTACTCACTTTCAGTATGTCACTGTATCTATACTTTAAATAATAGTTCAAGTTATCAAATATCCCAAGACAATGATATTTTCAATAAGTTTAAGATATATTCTCACATAAAAAATACTTATAATGAATTCCACACCTGCATAGCTGAAAGGCATTTTATAATATCAGAGTCTCCAGGGGATTTCAGGTCTAGAGATTATAATGTTGCAATTAAAGCAAGGTTTGTGGTGGCATTCTCATTATCTGAGCAGAGAACTCCATCTCCTGAAATTGACAGAAAATGTTTAATTCTAGACATTTAAGGGACATTTGCATTAATAAAAGGGAAACCATACAGTGGGTCGCATTACTTGCAAAGAGATTAAAGAATGTATAATGTCAGAGAAGCTCAGGGAACTTCCTTATTACAAGAAAGGAAGGTGGGAGACTCTTACATAGAGCTTTGAAGTAACTGTGCGGTGTTAAGCTGGCATATGAGAAAAGAGATTAACTGGTGAGACTGACAGCATGGAGCTGCCAGGAAACTAACCATGCTATTTCCTGATCCTAGTGCTACTCATCAATGTCAAATTATAAATGATAACATCCTAAGTGAGACAAGGGGGCTACAAAATATGAAAATGAAAATATTGGGAAAAAATTCTCAATTAACACTTGACTTTGATTCTATCTCTATGAGGAGAAAAAAAGCAATGTCTTTCTAAATTCATAGGTTGCAGAAATAGCCTTTTTATTATTGTAACTATAATATTATTACATACCTTATTAAGTGATTGCAATTTTAAAACATTAGTGCTCAACTGGGTAAAAGAATGTGATGGTTAATATTGAGTGTCAACTTGAACGGATTGAAAGATGCAATATATTGTTTCTGGGTATGCCTGTAAGGCTATTGCCAAAGGAGATTAACATTTGAGTCAGTGGACTCGGAGAGGCAGAACCACCCTCAATCTTGGTGGGCACTTTATTAGTCCGTTCTCATGGTGCTAATAAAGACATACCCGAGACTGGGTAATTTATGAAGGAAAGAGGTTTAATGGACTCACAGTTCCGAATGGCTGGGGAGGCCTCTCGATCATGGCAGAAGATGAAGGAAGAATAAAGGGAAGTCTTAGGTGGTGACAGGAAAGAGGGCATGTGCAGGAGAACTCTTAAAACCATCAAATCTCATGAGACTTATTCACTATCATGATACAGCAGGGGGAAAAGCCCACCCCTGTGATTCAATTTCCTCCCACTGAGTGCCTCCCATGACATGTGGGAATTATGGGAGCTACAATTCAAGATGTGATTTGGGTTGGGACACAGTCAAACCATATTAGGCTCCATCTAATCAGCTGCCAGTGTGGCTAGAATAAAGTAGGCATGAGAAAGTGGAAGAGCAGACTTGCTGAGTTTTTCAGTATTCATCTTTCTCCTGTGCTGGATGCTTCCTGCCCTCTAACATCAGACTCTTCAGTTCAGCTTTTGGACTCTTGGACTTACCCCAGTGGTTTACTAGGGTTCTCAGGCCTTTGGCCACAGATTGAAGGCTGCAGTCAGCTTCCCAACTGTTGAGGTTCTGGGACTCGGACTGATCCACCACTGACTTCCTTGCTCCTCAACTTGCAGACAGCCTATTGTGAAACTACCTTGTGATGGTGTGAGTCAATTCTCATTAATAAACTCCCTTTCATATATACATATATCCTATTAGTTCTGTCCCTCTAGAGAACGCTGACTAATACAGTAGTGCCTTGCAACATTTGTTAAAGAACCTAAAACTAAATCAACTTAATAAAAGCAAATGATTTTGTAACACTTTGTGCTCTCATTATAGATAATTAATTTATGCCTCATAATAAGTCTGTTGATAGTTGTCAGGTTGTCTCTATTTCTTATTACTAAGAAGCTGAGGCTTTTGAATACCAAATATCTTCCCTAAGGTTACTAGCAAGTTGTGAAAATAGGTATCAAATATAAGTCTTTCCAATTCTAGTTCAATACTCTTTCGTTTATATTATCCTGCAACCTGAATAGACTCTTAAATTAGATTGTCTATAAGTGTCTATATTATCCTGCAACCTGAATAGACTCTTAAATTAGATTGTCTATAAGTGTCTAAAGCCAGACACATTTGATAACCTTTATATTTTTTAAGGCTGTACTCATATGCAACTGACTGTAAAAGGTCACTCTAT
The DNA here is from genome assembly GCA_036589455.1 of Ateles fusciceps. Taxonomy (NCBI): domain Eukaryota; kingdom Metazoa; phylum Chordata; class Mammalia; order Primates; family Atelidae; genus Ateles; species Ateles fusciceps. Next base: position 1,078,999 of record JAZHEH010003406.1, read on the forward strand.
TATGTTCAGTTTTTTGTGGCTTCCAACATTTATTCCTTATGTTAAGTGACAATATGCTTTATAAAATAAAGACATGCCATCAAAATCAGGCTCTAATGAGATAAGTTGAAAGTCAATTATGAGACTTCTGTTTTAAAAATAGACTAGCACCTAAATGAAACTCTCCTTATTCGCTAATACAACTGTGAATATTCAGACAAAAAGATAGATGTTCACAGCATCAAAAGAAACTAAGTGTGAGAGACAAGCAATTGTTAGAATCTTGGAGAAAATGAAATTTCAGATTCTTTGGTTTGATAAAAACAATTAGTGTGAGAGGTTCTGCTATCACCAGTTATGTAGGAAGCCACAAAAATATGTTATTTCAACCCTAATAATGAAATCTCGGTCATCTACAAAATTCATAGCTAGAGTATCCATATTAATATCATAAAAGCTAGATTTCAGAGTATAAATTCATACTAGTGTTAATAAAGATCATTTCATAATGATAAAGGAGTCAATTTATCAAGAATACATACCAATTCTAAATGTATATGCACCTGGCAACAGAGCTTCAAAATACATAAGGAAAAATCTGATAAAACTGAAAGGAAACAGGAAAACTAAAATGAGGAATTAGCCAACATTATCTGCCCACTAAATCAAATGAATTTTTATAGAAAAGTCCAGCCAACAACAATCAAACACACATTCTTTTGAAATGAACACGAAACATTAATCTACATATATTTAGGGCCACAAAACAAATTCAATAGATTTAAAATAATAAAAAAATCATTCAAAGTATTTCTTACAGATTATAACAAAATTGAACTAAAAGTCAATAACAGAAAGATATCTGGAAAATTCCTAACTATTGGGAAATTAAACAACTTAATTGTAAGTAGCTCATAGTTCAATTTATGAGTCTCAAAAAAGTTTTTATAGTATTTTGAATTGCATTTAAAAAGAAGAAATTATTTCAGAATTTGTGGGAAGCTGTTTAAGCTTCTGAGGTAAAATGTGCAGCATTAAATGATTACATAAGAAGAGAAGAAAGTTCTCATATCAGTAATATAAGCTTCTACCTCCAGAAATTAGAAAAAGAAGAGCAAATAAAAACTAAAGCCAGAGGAAAAATAAAAATAATAAAGATAATAGCAGATATTATTGAAGTTAGATACACCAAAACAATGAAAAAAATCAATAACATGAAATACTGCTTCTTCAAACACATCAAGAAAACTGATAAAAATCTGTTCAGATTGACCAGGAAAAAGACAGATATCACATTTTTAAATGTCAGAATGAAAAGGAGATACCACTACTAGATCTCATAGATGTAAAAATAACAATACAGCAATACCATAGTAAACCCTAGGCTCACAATTTTCAAAAGTGAGATAATATTGACTAATTTTTTGAAAGAGAAAAGCTAACAAAGCACTCAAAGAAAAGCAGGCAATCTCATTAGACTTAATTACATAAAATATACAAAATTTGTTGGTTAAAACCGTCCAGTGGAGAAAACTACATACCAAAATTATTTCACTGCCCTATTCTACCAAACAATAAAGAAACAATACCAATTCTATACCACATTTTCAGAAAATAAGAGAGGAAAGAATACTTCACAATTTATTGTATGAAGACAGCCTTAGTGTATACCAAAAGCAATACATAAATAAATAAAATAACCTAAAAAACCTATAAATCACGATCTCTCATGAACATAGACGCAAAAATCTTCAAGGAAATATTTTCAAACTATATTCTACAATGTATAAAATATGTAAATACATTATGGTCAATTTTTATTTTTCCTAGGGATGCAAGGTTGGTTCAGAATTTGAAAATAAACGAATAATTTGTTAGTAGACTAAAGAAGAAAAAATAATTATAAAGTTAGATGTATGCAGTAATATTTGATAAAATTTAATGTTTTCATGATAAAAATCTGAGCAACTCAAGAAAAATGAGAAGAAAAGTTTCTTAACTTCGTAAAACGTATCTACAATAAATTCACAGATAACTTTATACTTAATTGTAAAAGACTGAATACTCTCACTGAGACAGGAAACAAAGCAAGCATTTCCTCTTATATAATTCCATCCTGTTGGAAGATTTATTTTGTGTAATAAGGCAATAAAAACGAATAATAAATAGATTAGAAAGGAAGGAATAATACTGCATCTCTTAGATTTCAAAAATCGAATGGGGGACACTCCCAGAATTAACAAGTAAGCCGGGCTGAGATAGAGGATTCCATGTAAATACACAAAACGGTTGTCTTTTCTATACATCAGCAAATAACACTTGGAATACAACATGAACACCAATACCACTTACACAAGTATGAAAAATGGAATATTTAGGTAAAAATGTAGAATGTATTTTAAAAATCAGTATGGTGAAAACTACAGAACACTGATAATAGAAATAGGTAAATTATTTTCATTGATTGGAAGACACAATATTTTAATTGGTCAATTCTCCCCAAGTTGATGTAGATTCCCTGAAATCTCATTAACGTCTCAACTGGCTTCTTGTTTTTTATTAAATAAATGATCATAATCACAAATTTTTGAAAACATCTTTTTATATAGATGTTTATTATGTTATATTTTTATGTAATGCATACTTTATTTTTTTTTATTTACTTATTTATTTAGATGGAGTCTCACTCTGTCACCCAGGCTGGAGTGCAGTGGTGCAATCTCAGCTCAATGTACCCTCCAGCTCCTAGGTTCAGGCAATTTTCTTGCCTCAGCCTTTCAAGTATCTGGAATTACAGAAACCTGCCACCATGCCTAGCTAATTTCTTTTGTATTTTTTAGTCGAGATGGGGTTTCATTAAGTTGGCCAGGCTAGTCGTAAGTGATCTGCCTGCCTTGGACTCCCAAAGTGCTGGGGTTACAGACATGAGCCACTGCACCTGGCCAGGATAACTTTTCAATGAATAGAGTTAAAAGAATTAACTGTCCATCTACAAGTGAAAAAAAAAGAGAGAAACAAAGGAAGAAAGAAAGAAAAAGAGAAAGGATGAAAGAAAAAGAGAAAGACAGAAAAGAAAGAAAGAAAGAGAAAGAAAGAGAAAGAGAGAGAGGGAGGGAGGAAGGAAGAAAGGAAGGAAGGGGGAAGGGTGGGAGGGACGAGAAGGAAAGAAAGAAGAAAGAAAGAAGAAAGAAAGAAAGAAAGAAAAAGAGAAAGACAGAAAGAAAGAAAGAGGGAGGGAGGGAAAGGAAAGGAAGAGAAAGAAAGGAAGGAACAAAAAAGAAACCTAGGAAGAAAGAGAAAAAAAAGGGTGGGAGAGAGGGAGGAAGAAGGAAGGAAGGAAGGAAGGAAGGAAACCTTAGACTATATTTCTCACATACAAAAACTATCTCAAAATGGATTATAGAACTGAATATAAAACAGAATACTATAAAGTTTCTAGAATATAATCCATGGAGACTCTACATGAACTTGGGTTAGACAAACAAAAATATAACCACAAAAGCACAGTCTTGAAAATAAAACAAAGGTAAATTATTTTTTTATCAAAATTTAAAATAGTTGCTTTGATATAGACACTTTAAAAGCATATAAAGGCAAGCGACACATTAAGAAGATATATTTTCAAATCGTATTTCTGACAAAAAAAAGTTGATTTCAGACTATATAAAGAACTTTTGAGTAAACAGAGACTCTGAAAAAATGTGGAGCATTATTATCAACACAATAATATATGTTAGGGAATACCAAAAGTAGAGGAGAGAAATGACAGAGTAGCAAATATGTTTAAAGGAATACTTTGATCATTTGAAACTTGATCATTTGATCATTTAAAGATGATCTAAATTTTAGTTAAAAATTAATGTAAGCATTTAAGAAGCTAAATAAAGTTAAAATAGGATTAATGTAAAAAGATAAACAGAACACATCATAGTAAAAAGAATAAAAGATTTCAAAATGGAAATCTTGAAAGCAGCAAGAGAAAAATGACTTGTCTCATGTAAGGGAACTTCTAATAACATGGGAACGGATAATTTCCCATCTTAAACCATGAAGAATCAAATTTAATAGAATGAAATGTTTAAAGTATTAAAAGAAATTTTAAAACTTGTCAATGAAGAATCTGATAGGCAGCAAAACTAAATCTCAAGAATTAAGGTAAATGAAATGTATCTCAAAAATTTAAGAGAGGGATAATTCATTTCCAGTAGACTTTTCTTACAAGAACTATTATACCAAACAAATTTCTTCAACCTGAAAGCAAGTGACTCCGAACAGAATTTTTATCTATGTAAAAAAATAGGCTCAGTGCAGTGGCTCATGCCTGTAGCCTGTAATCTCAGCACTCTGGGAGGCCAAGGCAGGCAGATCACAAGGTCAAGAGATCAGGACCATCCTGGCCAACATGGTGAAATCCTATCTCCACTAAAAATACAAAAATTAGCTGGGTGTGGTGGTGCACGCCTGTAGTCCCAGTTACTCGGGAGGCTGAGGCAGCAGAATCGCCTGAACCCAAGAGGCGGAGGTTCCAATGAGTGGAGATCACACCCCTGCACTCCAGTCTGGCAACAGAACAAGATTCAGTCTTAAATAAATAAATAAATAGCATGAGTAAAGACAGTTCTATAAAGATAAAGGCAGAGTATAAATACATATTTCATCTTCATTCTTTTAAGTTATTTTAAAAATCAGTTATGTGAAACTATGTGGGTAATTGTATTTCTCTGTGTAGAAAACATAAAAATATAATATATTTGCCAATAATAGCAAAAGAAGTAGATGGGAGCAAAGTAGTATGGGTGTAAGAAAATGACATCAGGCAACTCAAATTTAAGAGAACCAGAAAAGATATTTAAGACAGTTAAATTAACAGACACTATAAATATGTATTCACTCTCCTTTTACTGTCAGAATACTTAAAAGGCATAAAATTATATGAAGAATAATTGCAACTATGCATTATGGTATTTTTAATACATACATGTACTATATATAACAAAGTAGAATGAAAAGTGGAAGAGAAATAGAGCTATACAGGAGTAACATTTCTGTATCCTGCTTGAATTAAATACATATGACTCTGACAAAATGTACATGGTGAACCTCAGCGGGAACCACCAAAACAACAAAAATGTAATAATAAGTGAATACATTTGAATGTTACACTGTGAATATTATCCTAATGAAAAAGAAAACAGTAAAGAGAAATAAAATGAATAAAATAGACATGAGAAGCAAAGAAAACAAAAAATAAAATGGCAGGTAGAAATCCAACTATATCAATAACATTAAATGTTCATGGTTTAAAAAATCCATGTAAAGAGCAGAGATTTTCAGACTAGATAATAAAAAAAACAACTGTATGCTGTCTATACTGGAGAGATTTTTGGTTCAGATACAAAAATTATTTAGAAGTAATGGATGAAAAAATGATTAAGGTATATTCCTACATTTAGATATTCTTTAATATTCCCCAGATTATTTTTTGTTATTAGTGTAGAGATTTTGCATACTCTTTATTGATTGTCTTCTTAAATATTTTATGTGTATGCTCCTATTACAGGTGAATTTTAAAATTAAATTTTACAATTATACTTGCCGTGTAATAAATTATATTTTTAAATAAAAATAATATTATATTATCTGATCTTATTAAATTTACTTATTAATTATAATATTATTATTTAGATTTATTGGGATTTTCTAAGTGGACTACATTGTTGGTTACAAATATGTAGATCCATAATAGAGGCTACCTGAAATTTTGTCTAGTTCTTCTATCAATTTTTGAGAATGTTTAAAACCTATACCTTTGACTATGAATTTTAATCTCTCACTTTATTTATGTCAGTTTTTTTAAAAATGTTTTAAACCCTTCTTACTTATTTCCTAGTGAATTAACCCTTTATGATAATGAAATATTTCTGTTTATCTCTGTTAATATCTTCTCTATTGAACTTGAGAAGATATTATCATAATATCTTTCTTGTGTCAACAGTTTGGATAGTAAGTGTTTTCCTGTTCTTTTATGCCCAACATATGTGTCTTTACATTTAAAATATTTCTTGTACACAACATAATTTAGATTTTTTTATTCATGCTTACAATCTGCCTTTTAAGTGTTTAGTTCGCTTTCAGTTAATATAATTGTTGTTATTCTAATGTTTATGTTCACTATTTTGCTTTTTATTTTCTATTCGGCCCATTCATTTTATTGTTGCTGTTGTCTTTTTGTTCCTTTTCTTGCATAATTTGACCTAACAAAATATATTTTAATATTTCATATTGATTTCTATAAGAATTTTATAACTATACCTCTTTAGAATTATTTTCCTTATATTTTTAAAAGGGATTGTGCAATGCATCCTTAGCTTATCACAGTATACTTAGAGTTAAAATTATACTTTTCCACTTAAAATGTAAGAAATTTTCTGTATGGCAACTATATAATTCTATCTACCACTAGTCTATTTGTGCTAATATTGCCACATACATTCAAATTTTATGCATTATATATTTTCTATATTTTTCCTTTAGACAATCAGTAGTGTGCTAAGAAAATTAAGAGAAATAAGGAATTTATTTTATGTTTAACATTATATTTATTGTTTTATTCGTCCCTGTATTTTAAATCATTCACATAGGTACAAGTCTATTTGTCATCATTTTCTTCTAGCCTTGTGAATTGCCTTTAGAATTTCCTATAGAGCATGTCCTCAAGATTTTTCTCAGTATAATTTCATCCAAAAGTGTGTTTTTATTCTCATTAAAATAATATATTCCTGGATATAAAATTGAAGTGTGCATTTATATTTTTCAGTTTTTCTTTTTAATTTAACTCATTAAGGATCATTTTCTTTGTCTTCTGGTCTCCATCTTTGTCTGATAAGTCAGCTATTACCTATATTATTGTTTTCCTGCATATGTGATGACATTTTTCTTTCAAGATTATCTCTTTATCTTTAGTTTGCAGTAATTTAACAATAAAGAGCCTAGATATAGTTATTTTTGTACTTATCTTGCTTGAGGTCTGCTAATCTTCTTAAATTTAATCTTAATGTTCTTTTTCACCCTATTTAGAAAATTTAGAGCCAGCATTCTTTAGTGTTTTTTTCTGTACCACTGTATTTTTTTTTCTGGTGCTTAAATTATTATTTAATATCAGGCCACAACTAACTATCTTCTGTAACTTTCTTGTTTTCTTCACTCCATTCTTCTGGTTTTGTAATTTCTATTGATTTATTTTATGTTGATTGACCTTTTCTTCTGCTATCTACAATCAATTTTTAAACCCATTAGTGATTTTTTATTTCAGATATTGTATACTTCAGTGCTAACATTTTCATTTGACTTTGTTATAGTTTCTATTTCACTACTGTCATTTTAAAACTATTCAGTTATTTTCACTTTAAGTAATTGAACATATTTATAATAGCTATCTTCTTGACTATCAATTCTATTAACTGGGTATTTGAGGAGTTTGTTTTTTAGGAGTCTTTATTTTCTTTACAGTGGATCACATTTACTTCCTTTTTTCTCATGTCTGTTAATATTTTGTCATATCCTTAGCATTGTGAGTAATACATTGTCTAAATTTTAAATTCTGTCATCTTGCTCTGAAATGTGGATTTTGTTCTAGCAGCCTGTTAAACTACTGATTGATAAATTTGAAGTTGTAATTCTTGATGTATGCTTTGTTAGGGCAGGTCCATGGGAAGCCTGAGATGTTTTCCAAAGCCCTCTTATCTAGAAGTGTTTAAACTGCAAACTCTGTCTTTCTGAGGTGGACAGTATCTTAAATCTTTGCTCACTATTTTCAGCTTTTAACTTGCTGTTTTCTGGGGCTTATTCCTCTCCCTTCATGTATAATCTACCTGTCTGTAAAGGGGTTAAGAGGCAATTTATGTGGAGATTTTAGGACTCTATTCATTATGATCCCCATCTTTTGAAAGTTCTGTTAGACTCTTTGACACCTCAAACCTATCAGAGTATGGCTTTCTGCTTGATTTCTATTTGTTTGACATCACTTTTGTGTTATGGAATGTCTTCTGAAGAAAAGACATATTTAATATAGATATATGGGTTAGTTTGCTAGATGCTTAGGGTTAGTATGCTACATTCCAGTTTCATTTATGCACTTACAATTTTAAATTTTGTTATTTTTATTTTTTGAAATATAGTTTTGAGAGATATTCATATACTATAAAATTTATACATGGAAAGTATACAATTAAGAGTTTTTTTTTGTTGTTTTTTTTTTTGTATATCTCAAGATTGTGTAATCACTACCACAGTCTAATTTCAGAACACTTTCATCACTCCATATGGCTCAGTGTGTTTCTGAACATATGACCCTGGCAACCACTAATCTACTTTCTGCCTCTATGGATTTGCCTGTTTGTCATATAAATGAAAGTATACAATACTGATACAGGAGTTTAGAAGAAATCACTTAAGCAGATAATATGGTATGGGAGTCCTCAGCAAGGCTTTTCTTTTTCTCAAATCATTTTCTAACAAAGGGCAGCCTGTAAAAACAAGTTGCAAATGTAGATAAGAAAGCCAGGAGTTTGCATGGAAGAATGCCAGCAGGAACGAGGGGCCAGACATGTTCAAGACGGTGGCTCCATCTTTCCTTCTCTGCCAGCCACGTGTACAATAAGGCTCAAACAAGATGGCACCAGCCGAGGGGAGAATTTATTTGCATATTAAGATTAGGGTGAGGCAATCAGCCTTCCCTGCATGCCTTGTAAACATTATACTTGATCTAATCCATCTGTGAGCCCTATGTAAATCAGACACTGCCTCTTTAAGCCAGACTATAAAAACTGGTGCGATTTTTCTGCTTGGAAGTCTCCATTCTATAGAAAGAGCTGTTTTTCTTTCTGTCTATTAAACTTCTGCTCCTAAACTTTTTATGTGTGACCGTGTCCTAAATTTTCCTGGCCCGAAATGACGAACTCTGGATGTATACCCCAGCAATGTAGCTGCTTCATATTGGGGATCTCTTCCAGGATACCAAGATACAACATTTATGGAAACAATGAGTTGAGGAGCAAACTCCAACTCTGTGCTTTCACTTAGGGACTCTTGGCCTCCATTTCAGAACCAAATCAAATCAATAACAGGCATTTGTCAGCCAGGTAAAAACATAGTGTGGCTGCCGTTCCTAAAGACTTAGATGTGAGGCTTACTGAGGAGAACATGGAGAATCCCCTGTACCAATGGGTTGCTGGGCATGTTGCCCATGTTTGAACCAGTTTTCTTTCATGGAGGACTTAGTGGTCACGTCGGGCTGGAAGAAGTTTCAGAGCAACTGAGGATTTCTGGCTGTGGCTATCCCCTGTCATGTCAGGGTCACTCTCCCTTGGGTCTGGAGAGCACATGGCATTTCAAGGTCAACAGCACCATCTAGTGGAATAAGGATCATGTCCATGAGGCACATTGTCAATTTTTTACCAATAAACACTCTAGCTTACCAATTCTCTTCCCTTTTTGTGCTTCTCTACTAGAAACCTGGCTTTATGTTGCTTCTGTAAATGGGAAAATTCTGCCTTCAACAACTAGAAGTAAAACATCATCCGAAGCCAATTTTAGTATGAATACTGTCCCATCAACAGGAAAACAGTCATTTGATTCCTATCTTCTTTTGTCACTGATTCTGCCTCTAGTTAGAATGGTACTTAATTAGTAAGGGTATTTTAAGTTCAGAAGTTAACCAGAACCATTTTCTAAGGGTAAATGCTTTAGCATGGTCTATAATAGCAGGAACTAGAGCTCAAATCTGCACAGTTACTCCATTAATGAGGAAAGTGCAACAGTTGCCCAAATGCAACTTTCACAGTCTCTCCAGAGACCTTTTTTTTTTTTCAGGGAGCCAGGCAGGTCACACAAGTCTAGGAAGTCAAAGGGAAATCACTGGCAGAGAACTACAGCCTCAAGGTGAGCATGACTAATACCAATCTCTTAGTTCCTCTGATTCCATGGCTGGGGGGTCACATCTGCAACCATGGGTGGCATGTTCAATAAGGTGCCAGGACCCAGGAACCATGGAGGGAAAACAGTAGTGGATGTTTCAGGGGTGGGGGAGGGGACACTCCCACTGTCTTCCTCTCCACCTTGGGTCACACCAAAAGGAAGAATACAAAAGGGATGCCTTTTTTCACTTCTCTTAAAGTGGCCCATTTTCTTTTGCATACAGGCATGGCCTTCTTATCCTCTTGAACCAGCCTGGCCTGTGAAAGGGAGCTTAATTTTAATGCTGTCTGACAATTAGATCTTTTCTGCAGACAGGAGGGCAAATGGTCCAAGAAGGTACCTTATGTGCAGTTTTGCCCTGCAAGACAACCCATATCTTTGCAAACATTGCATAATTGACTCAGCCCTTTGAGCAATCATATCAGACAGTCCCAAAGGGAATGACTACCCAAGACTAGAAAAGAAACTTCTGGAGGAACCATCTGAGGCAGCTATTGGGTGTCCCAACCCTTCCAGTCTCATTTCTGGGGCCACTTCCAATCATGCCACCAGATCTTCCACCTCCACCATCTCCAAAATTTCCCACTTCCACACCTTCACTCTTCCCCTCTCCAGGAAATACCCAATGGAGGTAATGCCATTAGGGTTCAAGTTCCCTTCTCATTGCAAGCCCTTAGGCCAGTAAAAGGAGACCTAAGCCAATTTTCTGATAACACTGATAGCTATATGGAAGCCTTCCAAAATTTAACTCAGGTATTTGACCTCTCATGGAGGGATGTTATGCTGCTCCTAAGCCAACCTGTAACCACAGCTGAGAAGCAGGTAGCTCTGCAGGCGGCAGAGGAATTCGAAGATGAGCAATATGTCTCCTGTAGCAGACCTAAAGAAAAGAAAAAATAGGGAAGGTGAAGAAATAATGGAAACACCATTCCCAACAGGAAGTAAAGCAGTTTCTCTTGACAACTCTAACTGGAACCCTAATAATGCTACAGTGAATGGAAAATGAAACATGTTTTAATGTGCATATTGGAGGGCCAGGAAGATCTAGGACCAAGCCTCTTAATTACTCTAAACTGTCCATGATAGAACAAAAGCCAGATGAGAATCCCACAACCTTTATAGAAAGACTGAGAGGCACTAATAAAGCACAATAAATACACAATCCATAGACTCATTAGCCTCAGTAGTAATACAGAAGAGACAGCCCTAGATGTCCTTACAGCCATGGTAGGGATACCTATGCAGTCTTAAACGAAACATGCTGCTTCTGGGTAACACCTCTAGTCAAGTAGAATAAAACCTACAGTTGCTTAAAGATCAAGTTAAAATTATTTACAGATTAAGAGAAAATGCAGGCTCCAGCCCTGGGTGGCTACAATTCCTCTTTAATTAATTCTAGTCTTCTTTGTGAAACTAGTTAGTGCCATTTGTTAAGCCCCTTCTTGCTCACATGTTTTGTATTAATGTTTGGACCTTGTCTGTTTAATACTATAACTCAAATTGTTTCCTTTCACCTAAACACAGTCAAACTCCAAATGGTGCTGCAGAGTGAACCACGTCTGGACACGCCTTTCTTCCAAGGACCCTTAGATCAACTCCAAGAGGATCCCTATCTGCTATTCCCCTCCAAGACACCCCTTTTCAGCAGGAATTAGCCAGAAAGAGTCATCAACCAACACCCTCTAACAGCAGTTAGGGTTACCACTCCTGAGTGGGGAAGAATATAGGAGTTAAGAAGAAATCACTTTGGCAGATTATAAGGGTAGGAGCATCCTCAGTAAGGCTTTTCTTTTTTTAAAAAAAGCAGCTACAAATCATTTTCTAATAAAGAACAGCCTATAAAGTCAAGCTGCACAGAAAAGAAAGCTGGAGCTGAGTGCAGTAGCTCACGCCTATAATCCCAGAACTTTGGGAGGCTGAAGCAGGCAGATCACCTGAGGTCAGGAGTTTGAGATGAACCTGGCCAACATGGTGAAACCCCATCTCTACTAAAAATACAAAAATTAGCTGGGTGTGGTCCTGGACACCTGTAATCCCAGTTACTTGAGAGGCTGAGGCAGGAGAATTGCTTAAACCTGGGAGGCAGAGGTTTCAGTGAGCTGTGATCGTGCCACTGCACTCCCTCCAGCCTCTGTGACAGAATGAGACTCCATCATCTCAAAAAAAAAAAAAAAGAAAGAAAGAAAGAAAGAAAGAAAGCTGGGAGCTTGCACTGGTGAATGCTGGCAGGAACTAGAAACTAGACATGTTCAAGGCTGCTCCATCTTCCCTTACCTGCTAGCCGCATGTACAGTAAGGATCAGATGAGAGAACACTGGCCAAGGGAAGAATTCATTTGCATCATAAGATTAGGGTGGAGCAACCTCCCTTCCCTGCATGCTATGCAAACATTATACCTGATTGAACCAATCTGTGAGCCCTACCAAATCACTACTTCCACAAGCTGGACAATAAAACCCAGTGCATCAGCTGCCAGCCATTTTTTTTTCTGCTCAGGAGGGAGTCCCCCTCTCTTAATCATGAGAGCAGTTTTTCTTTCTCTTTTCTTCTGCCTATTAAACCTCCACTCCTAAACTTATGTGTATCCATGTCCTAGATTCTCCTGGCATGAGATGATGAATACCAGGTATATACCCCAGACAACGTAGTTGCTTCAGTACCTGTGCTTTTATGTCTTTTTTTTTTTTTTTTAACTTAGTCTAACCATTTCTAGGTTCATTTATATTGAAACATTTTCTGTAGTTCATTACTATTTATGACCAAATAATATTACATGTATGGATATATCACATCATTTAATCCATTCATCAATTAAAACACATTGGTATTGTTTTCACTTCTTAGTAATTGTGAATAATATTACTATGAATACTCTTGTGCAAACTTTACGTAGATGTGTATTTTCATTTCTCTTGGGCATATACCTAGGAATGTAATTGCTGGGTGAGATGGCAACACTGTATTCAACATTGCAAGAACTGCAAAACCCTTTTCCACAGTGACTGTACCACTTTACATTTTCACCAGCAGCATATGAGGGTTACAGCCTCTCCACATTCTGGTCTTATTAGCTCTCTAGGGCTGTCATAACAAAGAATCACAAATTGGGTGGCTTAAATATTTATTTTCTCACAGTTATGCAGACTAGAAGTCCAAAATCAAGATGTTTGCAAGGTTTGTTCCTTCTAAGGGCTATAAGAGGTAACCTATTTTATGCCACTATCATAATTTCTGGTGGTTTGCTGGCAATATTGGGTGTTTTTTGGCTTGTAAATAACATCATTTGTATATCTGTTTTCATCATTACTTGGAATTCTTGTTGTGTTCATGTCTAATTTTGTGTTCAAATTTCCCTTCTCAATAAAGAAAACAGTTACACTGGATTAAGGCCCCCAATAGTGACCTCATCTTAACTTGACTGCATCTGCAAAAGCCTGGTTTCCAGATAAGGTCACATTCTGAGGTACTGAAGTGTAGAAGTTTAATATATTTTTGGGGAAGACACAATTCAATCTATTACACTTATTCACATTGTTATTGTCTTTTTGGTAATGAACATTTTAATAGGTACGAAGTGGTATTTTATTGTGATTTTGATTTGCATGTTCCTATTGACTAACTACATCCAGCTTTTTATGTACTATTAGCCATTTTATCTTTTTGGAGATATGTATATTCAGATGTTTTGCCCATTTTCAATTATTTGTCTTTTCATCATGTAGCTGCACAAGTTATTTATATATTCTGGACACAACACTATGAAAATATATTCTGTGAAAATATTTTCTTTCATTCTGTGTTTTGTCTTTTTCTTTCCTAACAATGTTCTTAGAAGTACCAAAACTTAATTTTGATAAAATCTGTTTTATGTATTGTTGCTTATGCTATTTGTTTTAGATCGCTAAGAAATCATCCCCTTTTCCAAGCTCATTAGGTTTACCTTCATGTTGTTTTAGGTGCTTTATTGTTTTAGTACATATATTAAGGTGTTTAATTCAATTTTAGTTCATTTTTGGATACAATATGAAGCAGGGGTACAACTGCTTTGTTTGTGTATAGATATCTGGCTTTCCAGTGCCATTTGTTGAAAATACTTTTTTCTCCACTGGGGGAAATTCACATGAAATTTAAAGAAAGTTTATGAGGTAAAACAAGTAATAATATGTGAATTATGTAATGTAAAAAAAGAACATAGTAAGAGGCTTCATTGGCACACTGCTAAAAAAAGTTTTCACACCATGTCTGTTAATCACTTCCACCATTGGAGGAATTACTACTTCTATATACAAACCAAGTGTTTCTGAACCCACATTTTCTCGACTGCTCTACCTGTTTGCATCACTCTTGATTTTTAGTTAATTTGCCTCAACTGCTCTACATGTTTGCATCACTCTTGATTTTTAGGTAATTTACCTCAAGTCCTCTTAAACACTGGAATGCACTGGAAGTCTTGATGCATACATTTTTTTGCATGCTAACTAAGTAAAATACCATATATATGACTCCAATACTCATTAGACATAGTAATCAGCATGACTACAAAATGCCTATAATAAAATTTAGAGAAAAGGAAAGTAAAATTTATCAAAATATATGTCCTCCCTGGATATGTGTTTTCTCTTTATTATGTTTCTCTCTATTTTATAGAATTAGAGATTAAGCTACAGAATATGGTAGCAGAGACTTTAATATATAAAGTTTCAATCATGGATGCTAATTTTCTGTAACAGTCCATATCGCTATCCAACCAGTAGAAATGTTAGAATTTAATTCAAGATGCTGAAGAATGAGCATAATAATCTTTATATGGACCATATGAATCAGAAGATGAACATTTTGTACCTGAGAAAACCATGTATTAATATAAGAACTAACTAAATAAATATATTAAATTAAAGGAAAGTGTAGGCCAGTAGAAAAGAAACAAAAGAAAGGGAGAATAGTGCAGAAACTTTATCAATAAATGGAATCAGTACTACAGTGAACCCAGATAACTACAGTCAAGGTGTTGAGAAAGAATAAACCTGAGCAAATGTCACTTTTATTTCCAAGAAATAGCTCTATCTTACCTTGTGCACATGGAGTCATAATAATAAGTGTCAGTAACTGTGAAGTTCTGACATTTACCCTATATACAAGTCTACAAGTTAGCCTAAAGAAGTTCTGTAGATGTTGGCAGAAGACATTATACTTCTGAGTCTGAAATGAAGGCCTTCATTATTGATAGCACATTAGGTAGTATAATCTTCCAAATCATATCATTTCCATATGATGATGAGCCCAGGTGATGGCATGAGTGCAATGAGCTTATGTCACAGATGAGGAACCCCAGATTTAAATAACCCCTGATTTATTAAGGAAATATAAGAAAACCTGCCCAAACTTTGTCCCAGAGGAAGACATCATTTTATTATCCTGGAAAGCAAGCAATTCTACCTTCTGCCCTAGTGGGAGGAGTATCATTCGAGGTGGTTCATGAAACACGTATGATTGAAAAAAACGATAGGGAACTAGTCTGCCACAAGACTTGTGGGAACGTGAGAAATCCATGGAGAGTGGTTTCCCAAAATCAGTCACATAGAAAGAAAGCAACACAGCACTTAGGTTTCTCAAAGCATCGTCTTAAGCAATGATTTGGATGGAACTTGCTGCAGATCACTGAGTGACATTGCTACAGTGGGTAGCTAGCTTAGTATGAGCAGAGTAGGAGAGGGTATTCCACCCCACCACACACCAGAAGTAATGGTCAGGCTATTGTTAACTGCCTCTCTAAAGCAATAATTGCTCACAGCTGGCACCAGGGGAAAGGCAGCCTCCTAATTAAAAACAAACAAACAAACAAACAAACAAAAACTAAAACTGTAATTAGCAACTTCCCAGTAAGATCTCAGGAGTTGTGAGAGTGTCAAGAAGTAACACAAGATCCTGTAAGTATGCCAACATACAAAACCCCAAGCCAAAAGTTCAAGCTGCACACTTGTCTTTCAAGTCACACACTTGGCCCTCTTCCAAGAGTACTTTCTTTCCTTTCATTTCTGTTCTAAAGCTTTTTAATAAATGTTCACTCCTGCTTTAATATTCTCTCAGTCTATCCTTTTGCCTTTTGCCCCTCACTCATATTCTTTCTTCTGAGGAGGCAAGAATTTAGGTTCCTGCAGTCCTCTGTGGATACAAATTTGCCAGCACTAAGAGTAGTAAATGAGGAGTGTAAGGAAAATGATGTGGTGTAGTCAAGAGTAGGCTGAGGAGGCAGACATCCAGTGTAGCATGACAACAGGTTTGGAGTGCAAGTGCACAGCTATGCACACTATGTAACCATGCCACATGAGGTGCATTAGGTAATCACCCATGTGAGCTCATGCTTGCCTAAGAGCCACTGTTGTCTGTAAAAGGTATAACTACCCTGCTGACACTGTCTCTGTGGCTTGCGCCCAGGCTTACTTGTGACCAGAGAGAGAGAGAGTAAAGCCATGTTGAAACAGTCTACTATTCCTCAAGTGTTTTTCCAGCCACCTACCACTCACCCACTGACTCCCCCTCAAACCTCAGTTAGAACCTGACAATTAGCATTACAAACAGGATCCAGAGCTGTGATGCTTGGATGGGCTTCAGGCAAAACCTGTGCAGTGGTAGGTGGGTCCTCCACAAGCATGGAGAAGATGCTAAAGCAGCTGGAAGTGCAGAGCACCAAGAAAGAGCTAGCTTTTGCCAACAGTTGGATGGGCCTTTCTGATTGTGCTATGAGAAGAACACACCCAGTTTCTGAGGGATGCAGCACAGGTAAGGGCCCTCCGGGTGTGGGCAGGGCACCTAGATGCCTGGCTACACAGCTCAGAAAAAGAGAAGCTGCCATGACTGGGGAGCTTCAGGTGCAGGTGGGGCACCTTGACACCTGGCTACAGAGCTTGGAACCACTGCTATTGTGGCTCAGTCCTGCAGATGGCAGGAAGATTCCCCACCTACAAGGGTCCCCCCAAGGGAGAAAATGGGGTCCCAAAGAGTGACATGCTCACAGATGTGGATAGATTTGATTTTGGCTGGGATTGATTGAGAGGAATTGGTAAACAACCCAATGAATTACTCTTAACTCTGTTGAAACAATCATCTCTTGAGCAGTGATTCCAGAAAATGCCCAAGGTGAAGAAGTATGTTGCTGAGTGACCCAGTCCCACCTAGGTGCTCCAGCACAAAGACTATGTGCTGTAGCCAGGTGGGGGCATAAAGCTTTTTCTGTTTGATTAGGAAACTGGCGTAGGTGCTCACCTTGGGGAGACACCAGATGACTGGAGACCAATGTAAACTTGGCAATCCCCCTGGTCCCTTCACCCAGATGATTTCTGGGCATGGCTTCATAGACAGTTATGAAGACAGCTTAGTGAAAGTGAAACCTGTATCTTTGCACCTTGGCATTGGCCATTTGGCTCCTTGCTTTTGCACTGTGTATGTCTCTCCCATACCTGTATACATTCTGATGGTGGATCTTTTACACAGGTTGGCAGTTATGTCATCTGTCACGGACTTGATGGACCATTTCATGACATGGAGAGTACTACTAGGTGGTGGACTTGACGAATGCATTCTCAATTAACATTGCTCTAGAGCAATTCTCATGAAGATTTAGAAGCAGCAATACTCCTCTTGCCTGAGATTGGGATGATGCAGCTGAGACTACTTCCTGGCAGCCAAGCAGGCTATTCAGTAGGCACAAGCCTACAGGTAGTAAACCAGGGGCACCTGTTTGAGCTGGATGTGCATGTGACCACAGATGGTTCCAGGTGGGGCCTGTGCTAGCACACAGAGCACTGAGAATGCCAGCAGGCTTTTGGTCCCAACTTTGGAAGGGAGCTGAACTCCAGTATTCCTTGATAGAGAAACAGCTAGCAGCTGTATATGCCACCCTTCAGGCTTGTGGAAGAGTGACAGGCTGGGCTACAGTCATTGTGCAGATGACTTACCTGATAGTGGGATGGATACATTCATGGGTAATAATAGCCCCTTGGACTAGGACAGCACAGACATTCACTTTAGCAAAGTGGGATGCCTACTGAGAATAGTGGAGTACGCTGAGTACAGGCCTTTTAGCAGCAGAGTTACAAAAGGTCTTGCGACCTGTAGTCCTAATTCAAGATAAGACCATGGGGCCTGAGACATCCCTAGACCTTGAGCCATCACCATTTAAGGAAGGGCATCCCCTCATTCTCAATGAGGCATGGTACACAGATGGATCTAGTCAAGGTGCTACTCCTGCTTGGACTGCTGTTGCAGTCCAACCTAGTACTGACCCATATGGTTTGAAACTGGTGTGGGCAAAGTAGCCAATGTGTTGAACTCAGAGCAATGTGAATGGCGATGACCAAGGAGGTGACACCTATGGTAATATGCACCAATAACTGGACAATTTCTTGAGGCTTAATCTTGTGGTTAACTACCTGGAAGTTACAGAAGTGGCTAGTTAGTCACCAGCCCATGTGGGGCCAATTCATGTGGCAAGACCTATAGGAGGAAGGATAACTTTTTCCCACTAGGTATGGGGACAAACAGTAACCTGTTGTTGCCTGCGCCAATACCTCTAAAGGTAGGGAAATAAAATCCTGGCTTAATATATAAAGCAACATTGGGGGAAACATCACCATGGGATGGTTGCCTGCCATAACTTGAAGTTGTTGCTCCCTGTATTATTGCTGTGGCCTCTGGATCTAGGGTTCTGTCCTGCGGGCACATCTCCCCCACTAGAAGAACTCCTTCATTCAAGGGGGTGGAATGTAAAGCCTGTGTATTGGGCCTGTGTGCCCCGAGCTTACCTGTCAAGCCTGTGTATTCAGCCTGTGTGTCCAGAGCTTATGTGTCTGACTTATGTATCAAGCCTGTCTGTCGGGCCTGTGTGCCCAAAGCATATGTGTAAGGCTTATGTGTTGAACCTGTGTGCACAAAACCTGTGTGTAAGGCCTGTATGTCAGACCTGTGTGTCTAAGGCCTATGTCTCCCTCTACCTAGGGGGTAGAGGGAAAGGAAAATGGATGTGCTGCAGTCAAGAATAGGCCAAAGCAGACACCCAGTGCAGCATGACTCAGTGGGTTTGAAGCACACATGTACAACTCCACACATTATGTAGCTGCACCATGTAAGCTTGTGCTTGGCTCAAAGCCACTGTTGTCTGTAAAAGATGTAACTATCCTGCTGACGCTGTACCTATGGCTTGTACCGAGGCTCACTCGTGCCCAGAGAGAGTAAAGCTATGTTGAAACTGTCTACGATTCCTCGAGTGTTTTTCCAGCTATCTGCCGCTTGCCTACCAACTGCCCTTGGTCCTCAGTTAGAACCTGACAAAGAATAACATAGGGATTATGAATAAAGAATATTAAAGTTTTCTTCCATGCTAGGGAGTTCTTGAATTTTTCACAACTGTTTAATCTCCCACTGGCATCAATTATACACATTGTAAATAATAAATATAAGCTTTGGACATCCATATTCCTTTTTCTGCCCCTACTGGATGTCATTGTTACATGGCAGTAGATTGCAGATGGAGCAGAAGGGAAAGTCATTCATACAATAGTCATATTTAAAACTAATACTGCTGTTACTCTGTACTTGAAACAGTTCTAAATGGTTGCTGTCAATTATGACATTGAATTATCCCAACGACACTGACTGATTATTGTTATCACCATTTTACAGATGAGAAACCTGAGGCACAGAGGACTTAATGTTCATAAGGTCACAGAGCTAGTCAAGGGCAGTACAGGGTTTCATCCTAAACAAGTTTTGTCATTGTGCTAAAAAACAAGTGTTGTCATCCTTTGGAGTTGTTTATGTGTTTTTCCCACATAACTTTTCTTTGAAACTTTGAACTATGATTTCAAGCTAAACCTGTTTGGGTTGTGGCAAAAATATACTGTGCTGGTATGAAACTGAGCTCAATTGAACATTGTAGGAACAACTGGCATAAAGGAAGGCTGTACATTCAGGACAGGATATGAGCCATGGATGGTTTTCAGTATCCAAATTACTTGGGTTTCAAAATTTTTCTAAGTAGATTTAGTTGGGTTTAAACATTGTTACGCTTTTCTTCCTAAACTGCCCTTCACATTTCTAACATTTACATTATCTCCCCAAAAGTTTTTAGTAAAACCTAATTTATAAAACTCTGTTAATATTATTTAAAACTAATTTAGTCTGATTTCATGATCCTAACTGTAAAAAATGGCTCATGCAAGGTACTTTTTGGATGTCTCACATTCTTTCAAAACGTATCTTTCATATAACTTTGCTTTTCAGTTCACAGCCAGGTTATACGTTGTATCAAATGGTTGTTTCAATAACCAGGTCTTTACTAGTTGAAAATTGACTGTTATTTAAAAACCATAGTATATTACATATAAGGTTGATATTTAGGGGAGCTTTGGAAATGATAAAAAAAATAAATAAATAAATTTAGCATTCAGATTTGGAATAAGTACAATTAATAGTAATAAAGTACATATGCAAATATATTTACACATTTTGGAAATATTTCAGAATAATCTTATGAATAATTATCACAAACTATTTGAAATGTGATTAAATGTGGCATAGGTCCACAGTTATCTGAAGAGTTATTGTGTAGGATCATTAACAGTTGGTGACTTGATTTCAGACTGTTAATTTGAAAATGACCTTCAAGCTAGGTATGATTGATATGGGTGACATTAATGCATTAATGTTGGCAGTGTGACATTTGTCTAAGTTACTGTAATCAAAAGACAGCCAACAATTAGAAAGTACAAGGGGGTGTTTTTGTAAGTACATGAAAATGTCTTTCTCTGCATAGAAATTTGCAGTTGAAGTATTTTGACTAGAACCAATTTAATAAATACAGGTTGTCTGATATTACAAAGATTGATTTGAAAGAAAGATGTTGGCTAGCTGCCCCAATTTGCACTTTCTTGTGTTCCTGTTGAAATATTCATGAATTTATTAAGGAGATATTTTCAAACTCTACTGGAAATTAGGAATGATACTTGATCATCTTTCAGTCACTAGAAGCAATTTAGTGATTTTTACAATGCAAGCACAGGTAGCAGTCTATAATTGAACATGATAATAGAGAAATGGTTAAACATATGGTTATAAATTAAAATTTAAATAACTTGTAAAGAAAAACAAGTTAACATTACTATTTTGGTTATGAAAACAATAAATACAAAATTCCTAAATATGTATTCTAGATGGTGAGTAAAAGCATGAGAAATTTCATCTTATATAAAAGGGCATAACATATTAGTCAGTTTTGAAATTTATTAAGAATATTTTTAGTAAAATCTAATAAGATAACTTTATACAGAATCTTTTTAGAACTAAATGTAAGACATACACTTTCCCAGTAAAGCCAATGCAAATTTAAATTATGCACTTGAGCCAGAAAATACAGAATCTATAAGGATTCATTAAAAAAACATAAAACAATAGATCTAAGGTAAAATTAAACTTATTGCTTATAGTAACTGATGAAAATGAAGGAAGCTTTCCAATTAAGAAAACCATTTTTAAAATAATTGAAGATTATCAAATTACATGCTATTTACAACATGCACAAATAAAATATGAGTGACACGGAAATGTAAAAATAAAAATATTCCAGCAAATATCAAAATATGTCAAGTAAATGTAGCAAAATAAAAGGGGAAATGGTCTTAAAGTACTGTCTGAAAATGATATAAAAAACAACAATATTGATCATTGGAAAATTACACACACACATATACATGTGTCTTGTGTGCATGTCAAATTAATAAAGCCTGTTTTCAAAATTGATTTAAGAAATTAAAGTCAGGAGTATTATGATACAAAGCAAAAATTATAACATACATATTCTCATCAAAGGACAATAACACCAGGATTTTACAAGTTTGGATATGAAAACCAAATACCTAGTTGTATAAAAATAAAAAAGCAAAGTCAAGAAAGGCAATTAGTATTGTGTTAAGTAAAAAAAAAAATTATTTAGAAATTAATTACAAAAAGAACAATAAATATCACAATTAATTTGTTGCATTTTCTAAAAAGAAAAAATCACGAAGGAGAACACACACAAACACACACATGCATATTTACTTAATTTAAATATGTGCATATTTACTAATTCGTTAGGTCTATGGAAAACGGTAAACTTATGGAATGTAACTGGATTACTTGAGTCAAAAACAAAACCTCTAAAACCCTCAAGGAAAATAGGCAAAAATCAAGAACTCACAATTTATCAAAATTTTTAAGTTTTAGGTAATACTTATGAAACATTCTCATACTCTGTTGTGTTTGAAGAAATGTGAAGTTAAAGTAAAAATACCAAATCATTTTCTGCATATTAAAATGTTACAAAAAGATATATATATTTTTGAGACAGGTCTTGCTCTGTTGCTCAAGCTGGAGTGCAGTGATGAAATTTTGGCTCATTGTAGCAGCTTTGAATGTCAGGGCTCAAGGGATCCTCCCACCTCAGTCCCGCAACCCACCAATTCCAGATTAGCTGGGACTGCAGGATCGTGCCACTGTTCCAAGCTAATGCAATTTTTTTTCCTTTATAGAGATGGGGGTCTCACTATGTTTCTCAGGCTTATCTCAAAATTCTGGCTTCAAGCAATCCTTCCACCTTCGCCTCCCAAAATGCTGGGATTACAGCCATGAGTCATCATGCCTGTCCTAAAAATAAAGTATTCTACATAGGCATTCTAATGCTAAGAGTGGAACTTTAAATTCGGGAAAATAGTTTGGCTATATTTATTAAGATTTAAAATATCTATATAAGGATATATATTATGTATCCTATATGCAAAACTTTATTAGAGTGATCAATTTCTTTAAAAAGAAGAAACAGAGGTAAACACATATATAAATGAGATTCTTTCATATGAGTTATAATTATGAAATATAAAAACTTGCTTAACGGTAAAGAGAATGAATAAATACATCATGCCACATCCAAATGACCGAATCTTAAGCAGTCATTAAAATGATAATTTTGGAGACTAAATGGGAATGACGTAGTTAGAATATTAATATGTATAATAAAAATGCAATTTGCCCACATTTTTAACAAATATAGGAGCACAGAAATAAACAATAGAAAAAGTTATAAAATATTGGGGGTCATTTAAATTTATTATATGGTTTTACATCCTATGTATCTTTCATAACTCTATAAATATTATATATATTTTCATAATTTCATGTACATAATTTTATGTTTGACAAACATAAAACATAAGATGAATGTCATATTTCAATGTAATCTATTGTGAATTCAATGTCAAGTTGTTTCTATGTCTCTGTCCATCGGTTTGATAAAGAATATTTTGTGCATGAATACAAATATTTCTCTCCATGGGGTACTTTTTGTTGTCTTTGGAAATATATGCCCTTTCTTGATGCTGTTTCCTGCTTGTTTTTTTGTGATCTGCTTTCTCAGAGTGCTACTACTTCTAAATACTAGAAATACAGTAAAATAGTATCTTAATTTTCCCAATATACAGGAATATGTGATTCAAAATAAACAACTGTGACTTGTATTATACCTAAAATTTAAAAATTAATTTAACATTTGGAAACGAAAAGCTAAAAGAAATTGTCACCCAATTTTTAAAAGTCTACTTATAAAATAATTTCCCCAAACTCTTTATATAATAAAATGAAAAATCAAACCAATCAAGGGGAATATATAACTTTCTCCTGAATGTGAGTAGCATATTAGGGCATGCTTTAATTAGGTTTAATAGAAAGTTTCTGTTATTTCCCCAGCATACAGTTGTCAAAGGATATTTTTACTCTGCTGCTTTAAAAAACTATTGTTGAAAGATTTATTCTCCACATAACAAAACAAAAGGACAAGAGTACTTGAAGGACTTCCTAATTCTCTCTGCCGAAGTATGGTTGGGCAAGGTGATGTCACATGCCCATAAACAATCATAATCAACAATGTTTACAAAATAAATTAAGAAAAGAAAAGCTGCCACAATTTTTTTTATTATAACTGATATGCCTTATTTTATTCTTTCTGAGAAACTAATGGGCTTATTTTCTCCACGGAGCAACATAATCGAAAATTTTCAGACAAGAATAAATCTTATGACATGAACTGTATTCTTTAGCATATGGTTCAAAAGACTGAAGGTGAGGATTTTCCTTTTTCCATTTTAAGTTATTAGGCTTAAAGTGAGAGGAGAAACACAGGGGCAGGGTGGGGAAGGTGATCATTTTGAAAATAAGAGTTTTAATGTCATTGTTTTGTGCTGGTTTTAGACTTTGCTCTATTTTAGAAACTAGAAATCAAGGTTAATGATAGGGTTATACTATGTGATAAATGGAGGGATTGCAGGTGTTAAAGTTTATTGCAGAATTATTGCAACGTCCTATATAAAAAAGAGCTCTTCATTTTACTTAAAAGACCAAGCTCATAATCACCCAGGTTTGACATCAGATTGTTCCTGGTCTCCTGACATGTGAAATTTGATGAGATAACCAACTGCCATTCTGAGATTTTAGGAGCTTTAATCTTCTTATCTACAAATACGAAGGTTATATGCCTCACAGTTATTACCAAAAAATAGGGACACAATGCAAATTAATTTTCTTTCTTCTATTTCTCCTTCATTCCTCCTTTCTTCTATTCCTGTACATCATTTTGGTGGCCAGTCAGTGACTACTAGACCTGAGATATCTAGATAATGAAGTCCAGCCCACCTGGAAGAGTTTTATAATAGAATGGAAAGTTCTCAGTATGTATTTAAACTGTACTAAAATACAGACATAAATGTGGATGGCAACCCTAAGGAATCATCCCATTATGCATGAGTGGCCTTCACCCGCCTTTGGGTCTGAGTCAAGCATGGTTTTCAGAGGATTTAAGAACTCCTAACGGTGTTTTAGAGATGATTGACTGGTTCACAGATTTACAAAACCATTTGTAAACAATTAGAACTTTGCGAAACTTGCACTTTGAAACATTCTCTTAAAAAATTATAGTTTCAGACAAAGATAAGGAGTTTAGCATTGAGAGAATAAAAAAAAAAACTAAACTGGTTTCTGCTCATTGTTATTGTCACCAGATCTTTAGAAGCCTGAATATTAATCCAGAAGATCAAACAAAGTTTCCAGGTCAGGATTATTGAACCTGGTATCCAAAGATAAGAATTTGTAATTATTGGAAAGTCTTTGAGAGATAATATACCTGTATAGGGCACTTACTGTGAGTGGAACTTGCAGGACTGAAAGTTGCTCTGGGTGACACAGTTACTGAGTAGTGAGTGAATATGAAGGCCTAGGACATTACTGTACACTATTATAAACTGTACAATTAGACTGCACTAAATTTATAAAAAATATTTTTCTTTCTTCAATAATAAATCAACCTTAGCTTACTGTAACTTATTATGTAACTATTTTACTTTATAACCTTTTAATTTGTGTTAACTTTTTGACTTTTTTGTAAAAACATTTAGCCTAAAATACAAACACATGACACAGCTGTACAACAATATTTTTTCTTTATTTCTTATTCTATGTTTTTTTCTATTTAAGAAATTTTATTTATTATTTTTAATTATTACACTTCTTTGTTAAACTCTAAGACACAAACATACACATTAGCCTAGGCCTACACAGGGTTGGGATCATCAAAACAACTGTCTTCCACCTCCACATCTTGTCCCAAAGGAACAAAGGACAATAACAGGCATGGAGCTGTAATCTCCTCTGCTAGCAGTTCTTTCTTCTGGCATACGTCACCAAGGTCCTGCCTGAGGCTCCTCTTGAGGAGGCGTCACTGTTTTCAGAAATTTGTCAATGATTGAGATTTGCTTGGCTTGTATTTTTGTCATTATTTTTTCCACTATAGATTTCTCGTAAGCAGATAATACACCATTAGCATTTTACTCCATTAATAAAACCTTTCAGTGTTGGGGGTCCATGTTTTCCAACTGTTTAAGGAGTGCATTGATGTCTGCAAAAGCTTCTGCTAAGCCATTCACTGTGAATTTTCTTAGGGGTTTTCTCCTCTTGCAGTTTCCTTTTCTCTTGTCTCTTCTTCAGCTGTAGATTACGGTTCCATTTCCAACTATCCACTTGTCTGTTCCTAAGGAACAAGCTTTAGGAGGTCCTCAATGTTATTCTCATCGACACCCAGGTTAAAGTTGTTTGCCACTCAAACACAGTTGTGTTGATTTTTGCAATCTCCTAATCTTTGACAAACCTTTGAATTCACAGGGGAACCTCTTAAGGATCCTCTTCTGGATGCCATTCATTCACTCATTGGTGACATCACTCCAAGTCCAAACAAGGTTCTTGATGCGATCATAGATGATATACTCCTTCCAAAATTGTGTGTCCGTTTGTTTTTATCATCTCCCTCAGCTGCAGTAATTAACTGACCAAAATTTCTTCTCAGGTCGTAGCCCATGAATGCTGCTGTAACTCCTTTACTATTGGTTTGGTCAAAGAAGTGGTGTTAGGGGCTGGGCTGGATGTGGTGGCTCACTCCTGTAATCCCAGCCAAGGAGTGTGGATCACTTGAGGTGAGGAGTTTGAGACCAACCTGGGCAACATGGTGAAACCCTATCTCTACTACTAATAAAAAGAATATTAGCCAGGTGACTGTGATCCCAGGTACTTGGAGGCTGAGGCTGAAGACTCACTTGAACCCGGGAGGTGGAATTTGCAGTGAGCCAAGATAGTGCCACTGCACTCCAGCCTGGGTGAGAGAGCAAAACTCTGCCTCAAAACAAAAGAAAACAAAACAAACAACAACAACAACAACAAAAACGAAGTGGTGTTAGGAAGGAGAGACAACACATTGATTTTGACATGAAGATCATTAGTAAAAGAAGAATATGCAGGAATATTACTAATAAGCAAATTCTTCAAAGGAAAATTATTGCCTTAACAGCACTTCTCCACTTCACTGACACAGCAGTTCAGCGATATCAGTAGAATATTTAATAATATTGGAAGAATGGCTGAATCATTCATGACTCCTTATTGCTCCTGTAGTACACAGGACGAGTGTTCTTACTGATACTTGAAGGCCGTGGATTCTCACTGTGCCAGGTCATAAAGGGTTTCAATTCACAGCCTGCAATATTGCCCCTAAGCAAGTCAGTCTGTTACCCTGTCCTTAATAGTCATGAACCTGGTTTGACTTAGCCTTGTTATGCATGAAAGTACATTGGGCATCTGTTCCCAGAACAGGGAGGTTTCACCCATATTGAAGATTTGCTCTGGCAAATAAGTTTTCTCCACAATCAGCTTATCTGAGTCTAAAATTCATCTGCTCCCCCTCATATCAGTTCTCGCAGACTCACCACTCTTTTTTACTTTATATAATAGATAATGATTCTTGAATCATTTAATCACCCAGAGCTAGCAGCAAATTTATCACTGGAGTTAGGTTCCATTTTTACTTTCAACATTGCAAACAAACTTTTTTCCTTGGCTGTGATTATCACGGCACTGAGAGAGATATGCTTCTCTGTCTGGCCTTCAATCCAGGCCATTAGAAGTTTGTCCATATCTGATAGGCACTTCTTGAATTTTTGTTAGTCACATTCCCTTCAATGAAGCATATAGTTTGACAGCTTCAGCCACTTTTTATTCTTCAAGATGGTAGTGATCCTGGAATGACTCCTGTTTGGTGAGCAACAACCATCACTAGTTTTCTACCTTTGTAATTTTTAATCACTTCCAATTTTATTTTCAGGTTCAGCACTTAATGCAGCCTCTTACAGGCAACATTAGCAGTGTTTTTTGCTCTACTTATGGGTATATTTTGCATACTTATGGGCCATTAAGTATATTGTGTATACTTATGGGCCATGATGAACAAAATCACAGATTATCATCAAGCACAAGAGAAAATGGTGCATTCAGGAGACAAGTTAGACATGAGATGCATGAGTCTGCTGCCAGTGTAATAAAGTGTATTTTACAGCTAGTATTTTTTAAATCAGTAGAAGGAATATATTCTAAAGTAATGATAGCAAGTGTAGTATAATACACAAACCAGTAACACAGTCATTTACTATCATTATCAAGCATTATGTACTGTCCATGATTGCATGTGAGATACTTTGATACGGCTGTCAGCACGGTATGATCATTTACAGTGGCATCACTACAAACACATGAGTAACGTGCTGAGCTATGATGTTACAATGGCTATAACATCACCAGGCAATAGGAATTGTTAGCTCCATTATAATTTTATGGGATTACCATCATATATTGGATCTATATTTGACTGCAATGTCATTACATGGTACATGACTATATATATTTACAAAGCTACTCATTCAAGAGGTAGCAAAAACATATGGGAATATGCTATTATTCCTTCCCTTCATCAAACCTTTCCTTACCAGTGGTCTTATATTTTTCTAATATCAATTTGTTTATAAGTCAGGAAAGAGAGAGAGGGTAATGGAAAATAAGAAATAGCAGAGGTAAATTCTCTGCGATCTTATAATCAGAATGACACTGATGTTTAAGTTGAGGGGTAAACAGAAATAGGAGCAGTGGGCAAGAAATCCCTTTATCCCCTCAGCCTGGCCATATTGCCAAATTGAAGCTGTTAAGGAATTTCGAAGTGAAAATTTTTATGTATTGCCAAGGGAAATGACAAAAAAGGAAAATGATGGAAAGTTTGTATTTTTTTATTATTTGTTTTTTGGTACTCTTTTTATGAGTAAAGTTATTCTAGGAAAGGATATATAGTTCATATATATCTTAAATTCAGTTTAATATAGAAGTTTAAATGTTTGAAAATCAGTGACCTAGAGCAGAAAACTAATCCTCAATTTTCTATGACCATTGTCAACCAAACTTTTCATTGCAAAGTGTAGATATAAATTCTTCATATATATATATATATATATATATATATATAGTTTGGTTAAAAAATAAAATGCACAACATGAATTTTCAAATATCTATGACAATCTCTAAAGTAAGCAATTCACGGGCTTTTCCAGAAAATGTATTTTTCCGTAAATTTTGCGGAGGATATTGTACTACAGATACTACTCTGGAAATTTTGGGTAAGTGCTCAAAAATTATATACGTTAATATATTTAAATATTATATATATTTAATTACCTGACGAAAAAATTCATTTCCAATTAAAAGTAATGTTTCCACTTCAATTTAGTTTTAAATTACTTAGTAAAATACTTTTATTGATAAACTTTCAAATTAAATTATTTAAATATATTACTTGAAAAATTTTAATTTTCTTTGGTACAGAGTTGGGAATCAAGAGAGGATTAGTGTTTATGGAAAGTCTGTTATATAAAAATCAAGTTTGCCTGGAGCACATATTCAATGGAATGGTATTAGGTATCAGTAGAATATTTAATAATATAAGGTTCTGTGGTAGAAGGGTGATCTCTTCTACTAGATGGAAGCTTTAGTGTAATATACATGGAGAGAATAATATTTTTCAAAGTAAAGATAGATACAATAAAGGAGGATTAAATGGATATATGATAGAGAGATAAATTACAAGATAAATATAAAGATATATACATATATATGGGTCATAACTATTCTTAAAGTACTACATATCTTACAATACTAAATTACTGTTGCAAAGATACTTAGGTCTAGTCAGTGAAACAGAACAAGTCAGGCAAAGCATATTAATTACTTACAGATAGAAACGCAGTAAGAATAAACAGAATCAGAGAGAACATGATAGGCTAGCCTCCAAGGCTCAGAAAAGTTACCCTGGGTGGATGGAGTTTCATCACTGTGCCCCATGTCACACACCAGCTGAGGAATCCTGAAAGCATTCTTCCCTGGGTTTTATAATCTGGTTGTCACTTTTGCTGCTGAGTTCAAGCATTGTAGAACTTCTTGTTCTAGGAGAAAACAGGATAAAGCCTGAGCTGTTCTGGATGGTTCTTCCTTGCATCAGGACATTGCATTCTTGGAATGTTGTACAATTATTCTAAGAACTAGAGATGGAAAAGGGAGGGATGGGTCAGCCAAGACTACCTGTGGACCTGTCCTACAGTCCATCCCCCAATCCAACTATCTCCCCCCTTAGCAGAGCTATACCATTTCATATATACACTGAGGCTTGGTCGCCTCAGATCTGGAGTCAGAGGTTTGTCTCCTCACAGTAATGTTACATCTTGCTTGACATGATTTTGGTGAAGCACCCTTGATCCATAGCTAAAGTAATTTCATGAGACCCAGGACTATTGCCGCAAGCAGGATGACCAGGCTGGCCTGGAGCATTGACCTAGCTTAGGATCCCAGTGATCTAGGTAGAAAATTGCTAAAGAGATCAAAGAAGGATCATTCAGGTTCACTGACTGCAGCAAATGGGCTTGCTTCTTGCTTCTCTGTAACACTTGAGATGTTTAGGGACATCAGGAGTTCTTGGCAGTAACACAAATCCCAGCCCCTTCTGCCAACAGATAATTGAGGGTTCTTGGCTACCAAGGACCATCTTGGCTCGTGAGTTCAGTAAATCTTGTTAGTGCTGAATAGCTAGTGGTAGCATAAGCTATCATCATGGTGGTCAAGGATAATTTGCATACCATTTTTTTCCAGGGCATGGACACCTGTGCCAGATATGAGGACACTGACAGCAGGGTGGAACCAGCTGTCAGTTTGTCTTGCTGACAAGGTGTTTTGGAATCCTCTAGTGTATTATAAATGTAGCACCCTTTCAGTTCAGAGTGCCATTTTTTCACAAGCAACTGAGCACCCACAATTCCCAAACAGCATGCTCCATCTGAGAGTGAGAGGTACTCCACAGCTCAGTATGCCCCACAATAGAATGACATATGAACTGGGGGAACACATGCCATTCTAATCAGAGGAAAGTCACTATAGGAGTTACTAGTTTAATTGTACAAAGCCTGTGTGTGTTATATCCATGAGTTAGATGGCAGGGTAAAGTTGCAGATGTAGGTAACTTCGCATTTCATCAATGACATTTAAAGTTTGTCTCTGATTTTATGTCCCTGTTCTTCATGCACGAGTTATTAGATACTCTGTTGAGCTGAACCTGCACTAAGAGTATTACTTTAGTTAGGACTGTTGATGGCCTTTGGGACTCCTGTTTGATTAGCAGTAGGCCATGGACTATTTGCACCTGGGAGGAATGCTCTGCATACATGGGCCACAGATGGAGCAATACTTCACATTACCACCTGCTGCTACTGACTTGCTTATATTCACCAGTGTGTTGTCAATCCAGGTACACATAAGTATTCTGAAGGCACAAGGGTGAAGATCAGTTTCCCAAACATTGCCCAATTCCCATAATTACTGTGGTCAGAGGTATTCCTCCTTATTAGTTGGGGTGTCAACTGTCCATGTTTTGCAACCCAGGCTGTGTGTCCTAGTCCCTAGGCTACTACCTCTATAGGTACCCATTGCCCTTGTGGCTTGGCCCAGGCGTTTTAGCCTTGATGTGCAGTCCAGGAAGTGAGATCACGTTCTACAAAAACCTGCCACTTCTGATAACATTTTCCATCCAACTAGAAGGATCAGATGTCCCTGGTGCTACTACAAGGACTCTAGCATCTTTATACTCCTTGGTCCCACCCCTAGCCTCTGAGGAATTTCACAGAAAGGAGGCACAGCTATCACCATTGCATATAGTTTGGTCCATTCGATGGAATATCTGTATCCAGTCTCAGTCAAAAGATAGCCATCCATTGGCTAGATGGTGACTGTCATCCAGTAGAGTTCTTCTTTCAGTTCTGTGGAGCCATAGTAACCATGCCTAAGTGTCAGTAGGCATTTCTCTGGATCACGAATCCCAGACAGTCACAGGAGGAGCCAAAGTATCCTCCAAGGGCCACTCAGTCACTTCTGGTAAACTAGCCATTTGTTCATGGAACCTGCTAGTCCCTTGGGGTCCCAGATAGGGACTATTTTCGTTTTATAATTGAGCTCTGGTGAGCATACCCAGTTTTACTGGTAGGATTTGTAAGCACCCAAATAAGACTGAACAGTTTAGGTTTTAGCATCACACATAGCGCTTTAGGTATAATGTAATCAGTCTCTACCAGTGTCCAATAGCAAGCAAGTTGTCATTCAAAAGGGGTATATATAGCAGCTGCCTCAGGAAACTTATTTGTCTAAAATCTGAGAGTCTAGTACAACCCAGTGGCAGTTTGCTATTGCTAGAGACTCCAATCAGCATGCAGGGATGTTATGGATACTTGGAAATTCCATCAGGCTAGCAGGGTCTAAAATACTCCAAAGGCAGTGCCTGGGACACTGCTTGTTGAACAGCTTCCAAGGCCTGAAACTGCAAAGGGCCTCATTCAAAGTTGGAATCTTATGGGTCATTTTGACTAAGGAGTTGGAAAGCACATCCTGCTGGTGTATTTGCTGTTTCCAGTACCCAAAGAGGCCTACCAGTTTTTGGACCTTCTTTTTATCAGTGAGTGCCTTTCAAGCTAACAGTTTTTGCTTGACTGTATCTAGGATACTTCTTGGGCTTTAATTCGAATCAAGAACCCAACCAGCACTAATCAAGGTATCAATAACTAAGCCCAGTCCATGCTCCACCTGTTTTCCAAGATGTCATCAATATAATCAATCACTAAAACTTTTGTGAGGATCTGGGCTTGTTGAATATGCCTGGTGGAGTTGAAGTGTCCTTGAGGAAACACAGTAAAAGTATACTATAAGCTGTTCCATGTGAACAAATTGGTCTTGATTGTCATTCTCCAAGGGGATTAAGAATAAGGCACTAGCAAAGTCACTAAGAATGTACCAATCTCTGCTGTGGGTTGCAAGTGTCTCAGTGAAGGTGAAAATATCTGGCACCTCAGAGGCCAAGGGTGGAACCTTAGCATTCACAATGTGGTAGTCCAATGTCAGACTCTATGCCCAGAGATCTTTTTGACCAACAAAACTGGGCTGTTACATGGTGACAGGGTGGTTTGTAACATTTCTACATGTAGCAAGTTCAGAATTAACAAAGCAATTCATTTTCTTAATTTAATATGCAGTACTGCGTTTGTTGAATAATCCAGTGTTTTAGTAGTTTAAGTGGCAGGCAGAAATTTATAAGCCCCAATGTTATGACACCATTTTTTGCTGTGAGAGGCATTCCCTCTAAGACAGTGGTAATATTCTGTGCCACAAACAGCCAGAATGTCAATGCCTATAATTCACTCAGCAGTGGGCACCACAGCCCCTGTTTAGTGCATGTATTTGGATTGTAGGGATTCACTGTTCACTACAGCAAGCCATTAAACATCAGACACAACAAAGTCATCTGTCCCATCAGATCTCTTTTACCAGAAAATTTGATGGTATAAGTAACATACTTACAAAATAATCTACAGTTACTAGGGAATATTCTGTTCATAAGATAGAAACACAAAAATCCAAGACATTTATTCATTCATTCAACATATATGTATCACAGGTTA
This sequence comes from Ateles fusciceps, assembly GCA_036589455.1. NCBI lineage: Eukaryota > Metazoa > Chordata > Mammalia > Primates > Atelidae > Ateles > Ateles fusciceps. The sequence continues at coordinate 1,112,385 of JAZHEH010003406.1, forward strand.
CCGCCACACACTGGGATTTCAGTTATAAACAAAATAAACAAATTCTACTACCCTAAAGGGGCATCTGGAAGAGGGAGACTACAAACAGGATAAATTCATAAAATATATTGTTTTTAAAATAGTTTTTATGAGAAGTTTAAGTCTATGGCAAATTGAACAGATGGTATGAGGATTTCTCATATATCTGTCTCCACATATGCATAGCCTCCTTCCAGTTTGTTGTTGTTGATGATCCTAGAAAGGTTCTTTATAGTTGAAATTAAATAGTTATCTTACTTCAAAAGAATAGACCCTAAAATATTATGCATATGTGGCAATATATTTCTAAAACAACATTTACAAAATATTTACGTACCAGTCAGAATTCCATTGCCTTCTGTTTCCCAAAATGAGATGTCTGTAACAGCCTTTTCATGTTACCAATTTTTAAAAATATTCACAGACTCATAATAGATTAAGTATGAATGTGTAACTCACTGCGTTAGTTTGTAGTGACTATGTTTAGAAAAGTCTTTTTTTTTTTTTTTTTTTACATACTAGGTTGCCTCTGTGCATCAATCTAAATTGATGATTTTGTTTTTCTTGGAAAACTTTCTTCCCTTTTCTGTGAAACACTACTCTTGTATGCTTTTTCTCGGTTTAGTCTTACAAATTCTTTTAATTATTTTCCCCCCTTTCCTTTCCTACAAACAGTTAAATATAGATCTATATTTGTTTCTTTCCCAGGCAACTTGTTCTTATGACCATTTTCCTTCCTTAACCTGTTTGTTTTTAAATCTATCCATCATCTGTAGATTCATCTATCCACTATTATTAACATCTATCCATCCATCAGCAAAGATTCATTCAGAAGCTATGTATCAGGCACTAAGTTAGGTATCAAGGATATTGACAGAAGTCAGATGTAGTTCCTTCCTAATTCTAGATAAGTGAAAAACATGTATAAAAATGAAGTCTATAAAATATTTATGATACCCTCTGGTAGAAAATAGTGTATGGAGAATGGAGGACACTAAAAAGGAAATGATTCTTCCAGAAAGGTAACATATAAGATACATAAAGAAAATGTTATGGTTCTTAACACAGCACTTAACGTAGTTCACATTTGTTGAATGAATAAATAAGTAGATTTACCATGTTTGAGATTCAAAACTGACATTTTCTTGTTTCAAATTGGGAAGGAATAATGTTAATGTAAAAATCATTAGGGTAAAATAGACATCACCAAAAGTACATACTTACTAAATGAAAAAACGTTTTACTCTATTTAAAATTTTTGGCATATATTTTATAGAGTCACCTACATTTTTAAAAAATCTGAAATGTGTCTCTATCTCCTTCAGTTCTGCTCTGATCTTAGTTATTTCTTGTCTTCTGCTAGCTTTTGAGTTATTTTTTTTTATCTTGCTCCTCTAGCTCTTTCAATTTTGATGATAGGGTGTCGATTTTAGATCTTTCTTCACTTCTCTGAAGGGCGAAGGATATGAACAGACACTTTTCAAAAGAAGACATTTATGAGGCCAAAAAACATATGAAAAAATGTTCATCATCACTGGTCATTAGAGAAATGCAAATCAAAACCACATTGAGATACCATCTCACACCAGTTACAATGGCGATCATTAAAAAATCTGGAGACAACAGATGCTGGAGAGGATGTGGAGAAATAGGAACACTTTTACACTGTTGGTGGGAGTGTAAATTAGTTCAACCATTGTGGAAGACAGTGTGGCGCTTCCTCAAAGACCTAGAAATAGAAATTCCACTTGACCCAGCAATCTCATTACTGGGTATATACCCAAAGGATTATAAATCATTCTATTATAAAGACACATGCACATGTTCACTGCAGCACTGTTTACAATAGCAAAGACCTGGAACCAACCGAAATGCCCTTCAATGATAGACAAGGAAAATGTGGCACATATATACCATGGAATATTATGCAGCCATAAAAAACGATGAGTTTGTGTCCTTTGTAGGGACTTGGATGAATCTGGAAATCATCATTCTCGGCAAACTGACGCAAGAACAGAAAATGAAACACTGCATGTTCTCACTTACAGGCGGGTGTTGAACATGAGAACACATGGACACAGGGAGGGGAGCATCCCACACTGGGGTCTGTTGTGGGACGCTAGAGGAGGGACAGTAGTGGGTGGGGGAGGTAGGGGAGGGATACCATGGGGAGAAATGCCAGACATAGGTGATGGGGGATGGAGGCAGCAAACCACCTTGCCATGAATGTACCTCTGCAACAATCCTGCATGATCTGCACATGTACCCCAGAACCTAAAGTACAATTTAAAAAAATCTGAAATGTGTTAACTATATAGGAAATAAAAACAATATGCCTTTCATAGGGAAATTTTATTCAAAGGAAAAATAGAGATATTATTTCTTAAATAATAGCATCTCTTATAAAGAACTCAGAATAACATAAACTAACAAAAATATTGTGTAGGAAAATGTTATTGGACTGAAAACAAACCCCTGGTTTTTCACTTTTTTGAACCAGCTCACATAAACCAACCTTGAATTTTAAATAGGGTATTAAGCATTTAAGCTTACCCAAGGTCTACTAATCCTGTACACAAATGCACAAGTATCTTTGCCACTCTTCCACAGAGCTAGCATTCTGGACAAATTTAAAAGGAATGTTTTTGAAAACAAAAAAAAATAGATAGATGCCATTCATACTGTAAGAAAAAGCTGATGAAAATTTTACTAATTCAAAAAAAAGTGTAAACCTGTTACTTTTAAGACAAAATTTTAAAATATTTTTAGTGATTAAGAAAATAATTGATCAATGTAAATATACTAAAATCAAGACTTTAGGAGAGAGGCAAATATGAAGTAGAGTTTGAAAATATCAGTCTTTATACTCAATTTCCTTCTTTCAAATGCTCATTTATTATTCCTGATCTATTATAATAGTCTCTTGACCAACAGCTACTTAAGCCCAGTCTTTGATTTTCCCCATTAACTCTAAAATATTTATTGACTGTCTGTCTAACAATGGTTTCCCAGGGCATAAATACTAGAAACATGTTTAGTAATCAAAATTCTTTCTGATATACTAGCAATGAACATTTTTAACATTCCCATAATATACAATGTATCAGTTAGAGCTAGGTTTTATCAAAGAAGAAAAGAGGCCCAAAATAGCAGTGGCTGAAAGAAGACAAAGGCATCTATCTTTCATGTACAGTTCTTAAGGCAAGTAATCAGGTACTGGCATAGAACCTTGCTACATGAAGTCCGTAGAGACCTAACCCCTGTCCACTTCTATGCTTTGCCATTACTATACATGGCCTCCAATCGTCACAGGGCAAAATGAAGCTCAAGTGTTGACAGTTAGGTTCCAAGTAAAATTTACGGGGGAAGGAAAAAAGAAGTGAAGAAAACATGCTGCCACACAACATTTCTGCTTCTTTTCTTTAGCTAGGTCTCAGGAATGAGGACACACATAATTTAAATGGAATTTAAGAATCCAGTATTTATCCAAGTATACATGGGCCAAGATAAATGCAATGATTGCTAAAGAAAGAGAATGATATTGTGGCAAGAAACACAACACTCCTCCACTATATCATGTCTACTATGTTCTCTTGATTCCATGTCTACATATCTTAATTCCTTTAGGTATAGACAGTTTTCCTGGAGGGCAGCTAATGCCAAGTATGACAGCACCAAGTTACCAATCTTGCTGTAATCCAAAGATATTCTTAAAAACGAATTTTCTCCTGGTCCAGAGTTCCTTTTGACTATCAAAATTGCCTGGGAGGATAGATAAGACCAAGTGATTTCTGAAAACACTTGGTTAAATTGCATTGTTTTCAAGCGTATCTGCAGGAAATAGAATATTTTTGCAGTACCTAGAATGTTCTCAAGATCTCAGTATTTGTCCAGGCTTTTATTCATTCTGCAATGATTCCCCACATGATTTCACTGATGTTCTCCACTTAAGTCTCTCAGAAACTCCACCTGAGACCTCTCACCCAGGTGGAGTTAGCTGAAATGAATATTGTTCTAGTCTCTTCCTAATTAGTAGTTTCTTCATTTTCATGTGGCTTTTATTAACATGAAATGAGGCTCTTGAATTCCAACTGAGATCTTACCTCACTCTTTGGATTACAAGAATAAAAACAGTTGGCAACCTATTTCTCCTTACTGTGTTCAGATTTCCTGTTATCCTTTCGAGTGCTGTAGAACGCTCTGTTTTGGCACACTGTGTTCCTACCAACCATAACAAATAGCATGTAAACCCATTATATTGTTACACATTAGTAAACTTTGTAAAAAATGTATTTTATGTACTCATTGCTTACTATGTACTATAATAATGTAATCTATCATTACATATTTCCCTTCTGATCATTCTTACCAATTGGAGTACAGTCATTTTGTTCCTGCTTAATCCAAATACGTTCTGTATTTTTTCTTACTTTCATTGCACTAGTGAGGTAGTAAAGCTAGTAGTTAAGTAAGGCAACATAGCAAGAGTTCCTACATTCCTTCATACTCTGAGGACTTAAGTTACCAAAACCTTTTTGTGTTGTGGTTTCTTCATCTGTGAAACAGAGAGCTTAGTAGTAGTTACATCATAGTGTTATGAAGCTTAAATAAGTTGTTAGAACAGAAATACTTGATAAATCTTAGCTATTATGCCCTTTATCTAGAATTATCTTGCCCTAATTGACTGACCATATATATATCTCCATTTAGTTTTAATTCTTTTCCTCCCTAGTCTCACATAATGCTTTGACAAAGCTTTGTTACTTAGAGTGTACTTTTTATTAGGGTGGCTGTGTATGTATCTGTTGTCTTGATGAGCTTGTAAGCTCTTATAGAGTAGGCTTTATTATGTCTTCTTCATCTATAATTTACCATTAATGTCTTACATTCATAGTAGTTATTTAATATAGTTGTTTAATTGTATTGAACATTTTAGTATAAAGGGATAAAATGTAATACCTACAATATTGTTTAGCTTGTCAATTTTTTCCCAGAATCAGTAATTTGATATGTAATATAAGAAATGATGTTTTAGGAGCAAAGGCAATTGCTGATGTTCTTTATTGGTAATTTTTGCCCTCTTTGCAATCGAAAATTTTTAGATATCTGTTGATTGGTCAATTTATGAATATTTTATTTTAAGTTATTCTAAATGTTCTGCAGCCTTTGGAGAATACTTATTATTTTATAGACAGCTTGAACATGCCTTCTCTGGAGACTTTCCTCACTTGCCCCCAATTAATATATTGCTTTATTCTTAGTTTTTTTCAGAATGTTTTTGTCATATTTTTATCAGGATTTGTGACACAATATTGTACTGACATATTTACATTTGTCTTTTCAAAATGTGTATTTTTAAAAGAAGAGGCCACATTTTTATTATTTCATGTTCTACTATCCTACATGGTAAATATGGAAGTTTATTGATAACATAAGTGTGTGTTTAATATCCTATATTTTATTTTCCACATTTATTGAATTATATAATGATAATTCATTGTTGGAATAATGACCTCAAAATACGTCATGATTATCAAGGTATCTAAAAAGAATTAAACATTTGTTGACTTAGTAGAGCAGTAAATAAACAAATACTTGAGAAAGATGATTAGTGAGACTTAGAGGCAGTGCAATTCATATGTTTAGGAGGTCAATCTTTAGAATCAGACTGTCTTTATTCACTTTCTGCCCCTGACTTTCACTGACTTGGGCACGTTACTAACTTCTCTGTGTCTTGTTAGAGATAATTATCCTTAACTAATAGAGTTGTGTCTAGGATCAAATGAGTTAAAGGAAAAACCCTGAGAGTTTTATGCCTGACATATAGTAAGCACCGTTCAAGTGTTTTTCATAGGATACCAATAAGACCATTCAATAAATTGTGGTACCCCATTTTCTGAGTATTTGAGTTCATGAATATTTAACCATAAAGAGTTGTTTCCCTGCATTTTCTGTGTTGGTTAAAATGTGTCCTTGGCACTAAAGAGCGAATTTTAATGAATATTGAAGTCGTTGGAAAGAAAGGATGAGGACAGTGAGCCCAAGGATAAAAATGTGGGGGTCAGCAGAAGAGTTGGATCTACAGGACAAAAACTGTCTTACACACAACTACCCAGATCTGGGAGGGAATCAAAGCCAGGTGGCAGCTGATGTGGTGTTTGGAATATGATAGCAGAACTCAGTTGCAGTTGACTAGTCTCTTCCTCTTAAATAACATCATGCATTTTAATGGTTTTATACTGAATGTTTAATGGCACATTTTATAAGTTGAAACTGCCATCTTCTCAATTTCATTTGTCATTTGGATGCCAGAAGCCCAAAACTTCCTTTCATATAATTCTCCTGAGAAGGCAACCTCATTGGAAATACTTATTTTTATCTGTTCACATGAATATATACATTAAAATTCAAAGGAATAGTTTTCTTTGCCTTCCTATTAACAAGTTCCACTCCTATGATTTCAGCAACTGGATTTCATATTAGTTTTGATATTTTACTATTTCCAGACCCAAAATTTGAAAGCCTTCTTACTAATCCTCTTTTGATCGCTACAAATTTTCTACTATATTTTATGTTTTTTAATTGCTTTATTTCAAAATAAAATGTAATAAAACATAAGTTAAAGAAAACCATATTGTTTTCTCATGATTATTTTGTTCTAGATTTCCTTTGCAGCAAAGAATATCAATTCTATTATCAATTTTCTATTTGCCCTTGTATTTTTCCCTGCTGTGTTTCTTATACCCTCTTTATATTTATTCTTTAAAAATTAATATGGAAAAGGGCAATAGACAGAATCAAAATATCTGGTTATTTTTACAAAGCTAGTCTATGCTGCACAACTAACAACTAAAACCTTGGAGCATTTAGTTGCCCATTCTTCTGAAGAGATCTCGAAAAACACATGCAATTTCACTTATTCACCATTAAATAAGAGCAATGGACTAGAGGCCTAGTTCCATCGCAGATGATTCCTTAGCTGCTCAAGTCCTTACTACCATTATTTTTAGCATTCCTAATTCATGCATTTGGAAAGCTGAGTTAAAAAAGAAGGTGTCCTACATATTGGAACATGTAAGTACAACCTCAGAGTCCAGGAAAATTAAAATAGATGAAAACTATTTGTATATTTGTTACCCAATCACATGTATTTATAGTGCTTCACAACATAAATGTTTCAGGAAATGATTGCTTTTCTTTATCTCTTGGTTTCCCATGCCTCAGAGAAAAGTCCTCTGCCACTTGACAATGTTGTAGTTCTTGTCAATACTTACCTGACATGAGTCTAAGTCTCCCATGGCCTACTCTATTAGCTAAACTAGAAGATATCAGTGGCTGAACATGACTTAAACATAAAAAGATTTGGAAAGTCAGTTTATCTTTATTCCTCAAAAAAAATAGAGCCTCCCTTTCTGTTCTGAAAAACAGAGTACAAGTTGTCTAGATTGTTCCGAGGATTTTATGAGCCTCTTCTGTAAAAGTGCCTCATATAGAGTAAGTTTATAAGAATAAAATTTAGCTATTTTACTTCAGCTTGAACTTGATGAAAGAATGAATGATAAATATTAATCCCTTGTTTAATTTGTCTTGCTGTGTCCTCCCTAAAGGAAATTCCATGGGTTCAGGCATCTAGAGGTAACCTCTACTTTGGAGGACACATTTCAGTAGTTTGAAAGTCCTCATTCACATTCTGCAGGAGTCCCAGCTCTGTTTGCCTGGGGTCTTCTTGCCAGCTCAGTAGTCCTCTTGGCCACGTACTGTCAGGCTGGCCTTAGCTATCTTCTACAATATCCGGTTGGCTAACAGGAAATCACGCAGTCTTGCTTAGCCAAAGAAGGGGAAAACAGGCTGCCTCACCAGAGGCTGTTCTCTTAGTCTAAATATCTCTTTTACTTCTCTTTTATTCCATTTCTTCCTACTTAAATAGAACAGTGGGTAAAACAGCAATGTCTAACTATAAAATGAGACAAACAATACCAGCCTCCCCTTACAGCAGGTAGTCCCAATTTCTACTATAGCTTCCTGTGGATTCTCATTCCTTGAGGTTTCCCACCATCTGGTGTTAAACTCTTCTCCTTTTGCTGTGTCTTCTCCATCATGTTGATATTTCCAAGATCTCGAAAGAAAGCAAAGTCCTTATCCAGGACTCACTGTCCATGAATATCCTAAAATTCCTTCAGTTTTCCTAAGTGACTACTCACACAGGCTTTGGGGATGACTGTGTTGATGTCTGGACAGTGAATTGGTTCACCTCTTAACAAACCCTGCAAGATGTGTTTTTGTTTCCTTCCTCTCTCAAATGTGAGAATATACTTAGCAGCTGTTGTTTTCAACTTAAAAGATCATAGCTGAATTTCTGAGATATCAGAAAATGTCCATCCCTTCAATATTTTCTTGCTATTTCTGAAGGAATTTCAGGTAAGAACATACGTTAGAATAGAGAAATGTGTGATAATTCCTCATGAAGTCTTCTGGGACAAGTGACAACTCTGCTAATGGGTGAGGGTGTACTAACAATAAAGAAGATGATGATGATACCTCACATTTACAGGTCTCATTATTTTCCAGTCACAATTTTAAGAGCTTTGAAGCTGCTAACACATTTAATCCCCCACAGTAACTCTGTAAGAAAGTTCTATTTAACTTATTTTACAGTTGAAGAAACTGAAACACAAAAAAGTTAAATTTTCCTTAAAATATCACAAATGAGAAGCAATAGAACCAGTCTTTGGATCTAGGAAGGTTTGTTTCAAAGCCTCCCATATTAGCTAATTCCTCTTACTAATTAAAATATAATTAATGACAATTTATATTGATTAGTATGTTCACTTCTAAATGAAATAATAAATATTATTAATTATTGATAAAAGTACATGCTTTCCAGGTATTTATTTTGGCTAAAACATTTAGGTAACATTTGTTAGTTTTCTTTAAAACTGTATATATCATGACCTCACAAAATTAAATCTTAATAATGAAGGACAGTCAATAAAATATTGCAGCATTTTAGGCAAACTTCAATAATGTTTATTGAAAATATTAATTTCACTATTAGTATTTTAAAATATAAGATTAAGTGTGCAGATTTCATCCTCTTTTGACATTTTGAATCTATTTTTATTTAACTCTGTTACTAAGGTTGGTCCTGTACCCTGCCAATACAATTTATTTTTTCTTTCCATTCAATAATTTTAAAAGTCTCATAATTATTTTCAGTATATTTTCAGATGGCAAAGCTTTAACACAAAAACACTTTTGAATTTATGCCACAGTTTTTTTTTCACTCTAATATTCTATCCAGAAATACAGTGTATGCACAACCAGTCACTGTGGTAGCAAACTGAAGTTTAATCACTGGGAAATTGTTTGAAATGAATACTTCATTGGGCACAAACATTCTAGATTAATAAAGCTAATAGTATCCCCTATCCCCAAAATGTTCTTAAAAATACATACCTATATTGAAATACAGTTAATCCTTTATAAAATATATTTTTAGGTGTTCAAGTTTATTTAAAATCATAATTTATTATAAAAGATTAAGAAAAACTTATCTAAAAAGGAGAAATTGTATTAAAATCTATCCTGAGATGGAAACAATATTTTTTAGCTTGTTTTTTTTTAAAGACTTCAGCAGGTAAATACAAAGTAATTTTCCTAGCTGGTAAAATTCTTCCCCTAGGAATATTTACTAGCATAAATGTCAATATTGCATGGTTCATTTATTGAAAGCCAAACTATTTAAGTGACTTTGGATGAGTTATTACAGTTAATGATTCTTATTAAAAACAACAAAAGAATGCATCAATCAGGAGGTATAAAGAAAGGAAAAACAACTTTGAAACACCGGTTTTCTTCATAAATTCAGATTTGTTGAAATCTGGGGATTCTTATGCTAACATCATCTTGGTTATCTATTGCTTTGTAACACACCACCCTGAAAGCACCTGGCTTAAACATTCATTTTTGCTAATAACTTTATGTGTCACAAACTTGAGATGGACTTTGTTCTTAGGCTGGATACTTAGTCTCTGATGGAAGTAGCTTCAGTTAGGGTGTCTAACAGAGAATCTACTGGCCAGTCTAGCTCCTCCATGGTCTTGGTCGTTTCTCTCATTTTCCACAAAGCAAATCATCCGTTTAGGTTCCTCTTGTGGTTTAGGCTTCTCAGAGTTTGGCAACTTCAGGATATTTGAACTTCTTACAAGGTGGATCATGGCCCTTAGACACCCAGGTGAAAGCTGCCAATCCTTTGAATTCCTAAATTCAGAGATGGCATCATGTCCTCTCTATCACATTCTATAGGTCATAGCAGTCCGGATTCAGCAGAGATTCAAGGGGAGGAGGAAAAGAACGAGGCCCTACCTCTTTGTGACAATAAAATTAAGTGATTTGTGGCAATCTTTAATTTGGATATGTATTTGTTAAAAAGATACTCTTGAAATCGTCTTTTACCTCCTAGTTTTGCTTGCTTTATTTCAAACCAGTGCTGCATTAGTTAACATATGGCTCACCATACACTTTCTAACGAGAAAGCGTCAAAAAAGCTCAATCCCCAAATGCCAGTACAAACACTAGACTGGCAAAAAGTCACCTGAATTCCTCTCTCTAATATACAGAACCCGAGCTGCATGGACTTGTTTTCCCAACACAGAAAACGTTATAGTAAACAAGGGATTTCAGTTTAGATATTTACCCAGCTTCTCTGCATCCTGAGCTCTTTTTTGCATCAATCCTCTGCCAGGAGATCCGGCTGTTTTTCTTACACTTTGGCTCCTCACCTCCCCTAAGCTAATATGCACTCCCTGGCAAATTACAAGCACTCGGAACTGGAGCAGAGACTGTGGCTTGAGGGTAAAATTAACTCTACCAACTGAATAGATTCCCCTGTTCATCAAAATGTGTGCTTGGAGGCTTTAAAAAATGTATATGTGCATAAACTTGGTTATGAGTTGAAAGCAGAAATAAATGCTAGATAAAAAGAGGAGTTTCCCATATGAGAGACCTGAAACATGCGGTATTTTTATGCACCACTTTGTGTGTGGTCATTTCCTGCTTTGTTCTTTTGTTGTACTATTTGAAATGTGTTCTCTCTCGTTTTTTAGTTCATATATGTTGGAAATACTTACTATGATGTTCTTTTTTTGTTGTTGAAGTATTCCCTCCTTTAGATTCAATGGGTTTTTATTTAAGGTCCATGATCTACCTAAGATTAATAGTAAAACGACAGAGTGGACAAATGAGTATCATGGTATATAATCCCTCAGTTGGTTCTTGAAAGCCACAAGAGACAGCATATGGTTATGAATATATACATAAATATATAATAACCATTGTTTTTATATATAATGCTGCTTACATTACAATATCATGAAGAAAATTGCATTCTTCATGATTTTATTGATTTGACCAGCGAATGCTTTTCTATCCTTTGGCATTGGAGTGCTGTGCCTTTTACAGATGTTGTCAGCCTATGCTAATTGAAATGTTTATAAAATGCTGATTCTGAAATATTGCAGCTTAACAGTTCAATAGTTCTTTAATGGGCCCTCTGTTTTATTAATGAAATGATTTATAGAAATATTTAATCTCACTGATTTACCATTAGCATTAATGAGTCTAGTTATTAAGCACTGTATTTCCAAAGGCTATGAAAACAGCCCTGGCAAGTGTATAGTATTTTGCGATGAGTTATTTGTGCTGAGATAGAATCAATGCTGTGGGAAGCTTATTCCTCAAGTGGAACAGCATTATTTATGAACATGTAACTTGATGACTCTTTTTGTAATTTTTATATCCTTGCTTTTTTATTTACAAGAAATTTAATATCAATTATGAAAACCATCCCACAGCATTTTAAAGACATTTAGATGATATATAAATATATTTTTCACATTAATTAAACTATGTGCTGACAGTAAACCATTTAAAAATACTTACACTGATCCTTGAGGAATACAAAGGTTTATTCTTTAGAGAAACCACATTTGTATTTCCTATTGTATCCAGTAAATATTTAAGATAACTATTACTACTTACCTAGAGAATCTTCTTTAAATAACAAACTGAACCCCACAAAATTCATTTGTGTCCACTTATGACAATATTTCCTTTGTGCATATTTAAAGATTTCACATTTTATGGACAGAACTTAGCTACATATCTTAAGTATATTTATATGACAACTCTTCAACATGTGACCTCACATTTTAGGGTGCCTGAAATAGATGGTTTTTGAGATTCATCCTCTCTTTGTTTATCTTTAACAAAACTATCTTAATTACCTATTTCAGATATTAAAATAATTTCTTAAGGTTCACTTTAGAGCTTTGATGTTCTTAGAAATGTCAGTACTTCTTTCAGATTTCAGTGGTTATTTTGAATTATTAATCTGTTGAAATAAATGAAATAGGGGAAAGGGAAGTAACAATATGTATTTAGTTTTAAGACATCAAAAATTAGGTCTCAAAACAGTCGATTGCTCAAACTGGCATAAATTGGTTTTGTTATTAGTATCTCTCTTTTTTCCAGCTGGTAATGTTGATGTATGATGTGTCATAATAAGGCATTGTTGTGATCCAGTGACATAAAAATACCAACATGAGTGGTTTAGACCACTGAAATGGTATATTTTCTCTTTTTATTGTTCTGTCTCCTTCTTGGAACAGAATTTGTCCTTGCATTGTTTGGCAGCATGTGGATATTACTTATGTTGGAGAGTTTATGACTAATCAGAAACAGAGATTTTTATGAAAATCTCTGTTCTGTCAGCTAAGGAAAATGTTCTTAACTATTTTATATACATGAAGTAGTAGTGATTTCATGGCAAAGTTTAATTGCAAGGTGTTTATTCATATTTAGAAAGACAATTAGAAAAGAGAGAGAGCTGAATCTTTGGCTACAATTCAAAGAAATGGGATATAATTCTGGTAATTTCAGGCAAGACAAGTGTATATTTTCAAATTTGATTTTGCTTTTTATTCTAGCTACTCAAATTAATGGAACAACGTAAGTTTACAAAATTGACTCTTTGCTACTGTAAAATAAATTATTCAAAACGAAGATAGTTGTATATATAGTTTCAAAATTTTCTGAAGCAATTAAAAAGGCCAAAGACTTTCAAATTGGCAATGAGTTTATTCTGCAAAGTGATCACAACATGCCCAATGTTGTTATGAGTTATTTGTTATTATAAAAAGAATGAACATAATCCCTTTTCTTAAGACATTTATGAATTTCAGGAGTTTTTATAAGAAAATCCCATAACTGGACAAGGGTAAATTAGTATAAGGCTTTCTGGAATCCTTAATGGGGGCAACATTAATAAGGTTGTAGAAAGATTGACACAAGTTCCACAGACTGAATAATATAAAATCGGAATGTTTAGACAAACCCCAAACTATAGATTTATTTGTATATATTTTTTCAAATGAAATTCTTGACTTTTACTTATCTTTTTTCCTGCTTACAAAGAATGTAATCAAGAGGAGAGCCCATGCAATTTCATACACAAAATGAAGCAAAACTAAATAAATAATCAAATGAAAACAGAATAAGCAGTGGTAATTGGAGATTATATTGCTTGTCTTTTTGTTTTTAATGTAAAAGGAAGAAGATTAGGTTTATGATTTCTTATTCATAACTCCAAAATTGATAAAGCTGTATAAAGGAAACCTCTCTTATAATTTATTTTATTATAAAATCTGAAAAACTAACACAAGGCTATTTAGTGCCTTTTTTAAAATTCCTCTTAATGTAAATATTCACAAATTTTACTGGTGAATTAAGGTATTATGAAATAGTGTTCACAGCTTACTACATTTCTGGAAATACAATGAATCTAAATTCTGACACACTTGCACCAAGAATTTCATTTGGGAAAATTTCAATGTAATTCAAGTTTAATGTCTTATGTTAAGAAAAATAACCCACTTACTACCTCTTTATCCTCAGCATCACTTTTTATTGTCTACATGGGATTGTGATGATGAATCTAACCATAATGACATGAGTTAAAAAACCTGATCATGCCTTTTAAGCTACACATTCCCTCCCTCCCTTCTTCCTTTTTTTTCCTTCTTCCTTCCCTTCCTTCCCTTCCTTTCCTTCCTTCTCCACTTCTCTCTTTCTCCTTACGCCCCGTCCCTCCCACCCTCCCTTCCCCTCCTTTCCCCTCCAATTCTCTCTCTCTCTTTTTTTTTTTTTTTTTTTTGTCTTTTAAAGGAAATAAATGTGGTTCAGAGGATGGGCTTCAGAGGCAAACTAACTTGGATTTAGATACTTACATTTTACTAGCCATGTGACTTTAGGTAAGTACTTTTGGCTTTCTGAATCTCTGCTTCTTCCATAGAAAAAAATACGGATAAAAGCAAAATGTTGTACCTTGTAGGTTTTACATAAAAGCAATAATATATTGCATGAAGAGAATTAGAGCACAGCCAAGTTTATAAATATATTTAATAAATATTAGCTATCATCATGATAAATAAATGTGATCTAGAATCAAAACAAGATGGGAGAACTAAGAAAAAGATAACTTTAATGTATCCAGAATAAATAGAGTTGTAGTGCTGGATAATCTCTAAAACTTTTTTCTAAAGTAGATATTTCTGTGATTGCATTCTGAAACAAAGTTCTAACCTCTCTTCTACATTTTAACCTGCTTAAAATTTTAAATATGTCTTACATTAGCTCATTTTGGTAAGCAAAAATATGATGACCTATAAACTATTGAGTAGGATTGAAAGTTGTAGAGGATTCAAAACCCTGTAATAGTTTCCAGTACACCCAGTCCACAGGTCACAAATTCCCCAATTCCTCGCTGTCTTTAAGTACTGAAAGCAGCTGATTCTTGTAACGACTTGTCACCACTCTCAGTGAGAAAACATCAAGTGAGAATTAAAAGAAACAAATCACTTGCTGACTAATTTATTCATAGATATTTCAAACCTAGAAGGACAATATAGAATTATATAACGTAGTACAACCACCACTTTATAGAAGGGGGAGTAAAAAATTAAGAAGCGAATTTATTGCCTGATATGACAAAGGAAATACATAGCAGGAATAGCTTTAACCCAAGTTTTCAAAGCTAGTTTTCTACCCTTTCCATAGTAAAACTTACAGTGTATTATTTTTATAAAATTGACTGTTCCATATGAACAGGAAGACAATGTGGCATTACAAGAATAAAATAAGTGTTATTATCTGCTATTTTGAACAATTCTTTATTGTAGCTCTTATGATAGCGTGCACCTTTGCATATAAATGTACTTCAGCACACTGGAACCCAGAAGCAATGCTTCACGTGGAAGCAGTTTACATTTGTTCTCCATGCTTTATGTCTCAGTCTGCTTTTATCAATCAAAAGACAAAAATAATTTATAACTGAAAAAACACTGCATTAACCTCAACATACCAATTCTTTGGGAAAGAAATGGAAAATATGTAAATTTTAAAAACACTAAACTAATATAAATAGATAGCCTAAGACACTCAGTACTAGGATGAAACATGTCAAATTCATATATTTTGTTGGAGAAGATACATTTATTTGTGGTTATTTTATAACTTCATTATTTATTTGTGGTAATTTTTGCATATAAATATGACTTTAAAATAGATATATACTTTTGTTTCTTAGTGAATTTCAAGGGAGATATAATGTATATGCAAACACACAATTGTAAAGATAATTCTAGACTTGAATTTAATTTTTTCCATAACATTAAGGTTGACTTGAGATTCCTATTGCATCTGGGTGTGTCAAACATTTTTTGATTGCCCTTGGTGGTTGTTCAGAAGACTCAAGATAAACCCAAGAGTCAAACTCTTTAGCATTATTTCTTGCTGTGAGACCTTGAGCAAGTTAAATAATTCCACTAAACCTCAGTCTTCTCATTTTTAAAGTGGGAATTATATGCAATCCACCTCTTAGAATTGTGAAGATCAAATGTGACAGGGTATAAAAACGTAAGTTCTCAATATATATTACATATTATTGCTGTCATTATTAATTTAAATGTGTAAATACTCGTCATTTCAACTAGACTTTTACAATGAATTGGTTGTTTCCATTGGTGAGACTGTGAATTCAAAATTTTTGGTGTATAATTTGAAAAACATATCAAATGCTTCAACCGTTATATACCTTTATAACAGTTGATTTCTAGTAATTTGCCAAGTTTAAGTTTATTTATGTTCAACTGAATCAGTGCACCCAAAAAATGTAACATGCTATCCTGAAAACATTGTTTATAAAAGGTAATTAATATAGGGAATGTACTATGTTGAAGCTACTAAAAATGTCTTAGCGAGATTAATGAAAGAACAAACAAAATATTCAAGTTTGCTGAATTTTAGTTCTAAACTTAGGAATTTGCTCCAAATATTTAACCCAAGAAGTTTACCAATAATTATTTAAAAGAATGCACACTGGAACACTTTTATAATTACTTAAAAATGAGGGATATCAGTATGTTCAATATAAGGAATTGTTCATTATATTAATACCATTATGAGGTCACTGAGAAACTTTTTTACATAAGAATATTTAAAGACATAGGGAATTTTAACTTATGTTAATTGGGTGAAAAGTAAATTATAAATAATCTGCTCATAAATATATATACACATAAAGATGCTGATAAATTATATGACTGTTTCTAGTTCCTGGAAATATTGAGAACTAGTGCTAATTTTATCCTTGACTGCCTTCCCCACAATCATCCCTGGAGAAACTAGTACTAAAAAACACTGATTTGAAGTACTAACCCAAACCAACCCAAAGCAGAATGTGAGAAAACTATAGCAAATCTGAATACTGTCTTGAACTCCTATACATGTGTGTATGTATTGAACTGGGTGGTGTCTGAAGCCCAATAGGAGAGGTTGGCCAGAGGTTCTTGTTGAAAGAATGGATTTCAGGTCCTACATTTCTTGGTGACAATGATTGCCTTCTCCTTCCCAAGGAAATTACCACCTGTACCTCCCAGGAAATTAGTCCAGCATAGGCACCTGTTGCAATAAAACCTAGCAGAATGATTGGTTACTCTTCTGTCATTCACTTCAGCCCTCCTAAAACCTTAGATTGGTGGACAGCAATTAGGAAAGCTGTTTTCTCCAATAGAGCTGTTTTTGAAGATTTGAAGATCATAAATTACTGATCATGAATCAGTGTTTTCACCTGATGGAGTTGTTCCAGAAAGGATACATGAACAGTGATTTTTGCCTCCTTAGGGTTCTTCCTAGAACTCGTTACCACCTCAGTCCTCACATGGGGTGGCATTTCTCTTGCATATTACCAAATATAATAGCTGATACTCCAGATAGAAAACGAGCTTACAGGCTAAAATGAAGTTCATAAAGTGGGAAATGGAAAAAAGAGCATTGACACTGTATTGAAACAGTGCTTTTATCTGAGTGTTGTATTATGGGTAATTTTTGTTTTTATTATCATTTTCTAAGTTTTTGACCAAAAGCCCAATAGTGCTTCTCAATTTGTATGATCAGAATAAGAGAGATAACAACTTTTTAAAATAAGATTTAATTTCATCATCTCAAGGATTCATAGAATTCCATGTTTTCAAGTAAGTTTTTATCAATGCTTTATAATTCCCTTTAAATTTAGTTTGTTTTGCTTTGTATGTTTGAATATCATTTTTTAAAAGTCAAATAGACAGCATAATATGTTCAGTAGTTCCCAAAACTACTCTCAGGTTCAATGACTTATTAGAAGGACTCACAGAACTCAGGTTTATTTCAGTGAAAGGGTACAGATTAAACACACAGAGTCCAGGAGAGAGAGAGGTGCAGGCTTCCAGTTGTCCTCTCCCAGTGGAGTCATAGGGACAATGCTTAATTAATTCAGTAAGTGTGTGACAACATGCGCACAATATTGCCAACCAGGGAAGCTCAATCTGATAACCTGGAACTTTAGTGTCTAGACTTACTATTGGGCATTGGCCATAGACCAATAATCTATCCTTATACTGATAAATACTTAGGTCATTTGAAAAAGCCTCATACCTAGTATCATTGGTGTGTGTGTGTGTGTGTGTGTGTGTGTGTGTGTATGTGTATGCACTGGTGTATAACTGGTATATATATATATATGTAAATGCACTGGTGTATATAATACATATATGTACTTTTTATATGTGTGTGTGTGCGTGTGTGCATACACACACGCACACACACACACACACACACATATATATATACATACTTTTATTTTTTTGAGTTTGAGTCTTGGTCTGCTGCCCAGGCTGGAATGCAGTACCTCTATCTCAGTTCACTGCAGCCTCTGCTTCCTGGGTTCAAGCGATTCTCCTGCCCCAGCCTGCTGAGTAGCTGAGATTACAGGCATGTGCCACCATGCCCGGCTAATTTTTTTTTTTCTGTATTTTTAGGAGGGATGGGGTTTTATCATATTGGCCAGGCTGTTCTCAAACTCCTGACCTCAAGCAATCCACCCATCGCAGCCTCCCAAAGTGCTGGGATTACAGGTGTGAGCCACCACACCCAGCCTATGTTGTTTTTTTATTTGTTATCTTATTTGGTTGACAGAGAATGTTGTACAGATGAATATAGGGATTTATATAATTCTGACAAATTTTTAGTCTCTAAAAAAAATCAGATACTAACAGAAAAGTGTTTGGAGAAATCACCACAATTCTAGCTCAATGTTAAGAATTGATACATATTTATACACCACTAGCATCCACTTAAGTTCTGATTTTCCATTTTATATCATATCGACATAATTTGATTACCAAATATACATTAAAAAGAGTTATCATATTGTTATGGGATCTCTGGAGGGTGTAGATTTTTCTGGCCAGAAACCTCTGTAGCTGTAGCTGTAGCTGCAGCACCTTTGCCGGAGACCACATCCAGATAATAATTGTCTGTCTTTCTCTCTCTCTTTCTTTCTTCTTTTCTTTCTCTCTTTCTTTCTTTCTCTCTCTCTCTCTCTCTCCTCTCTCTCTCTTCCTTTTCTTCGGACGGAGTTTTGCTCATTGCCCAAACTGGAGTGCAATGGCACGATCTTGGCACATCACAACCTCCACCTCCAGGGTTCAAGCGATTCTCCTGCCTCAGCCTCTCAAGTAGCCAGGATTACAGGCATGTGACACCATGCCTGGCTAATTTTGTATTTTTAGTAGAGATGGGGTTTCACCATATTGGCCAGGCTGGTCTCGAACTCCTGACCTCAGGTGATCCACCCACCTCAGCCTCCCAAAGTGCTGGGATTACAGGCATGAGCTACCGTGCCTGGCCACAAAATAGTTTCATTTAGTGTTAGAATAGCTCAGAGGACTGAGTAGCTCTTCTCTGTAAGCAGGTCATCCAGTTGAGTGTTCAGTTCTTAGCAGAGAGGAGACCCTGGGGAGGGTGGCTCCTGTCTGCAGGCAAGTCATTCCTACATCTCTGAAGGTCTCTGAAGCTCTCAGCAGAGAGGGTAGTTCCTCTATGACAGCAGGTCATCTCTACAGTTCTCAGTGGACAGGGTACTCCTCGGGTACTTTTCTTTGCAGCTGGTCATCCCAGCTATCAGCAGAGAAGGTACTGCTCTCTGCGGTTGGTCGTTCCTGCCAAAGACGTCCTTCTCTGCCTGCCTCATCCTCTGGCGTTCCTCTGCCTTTGTCTGGCTGAATCCAGGGCTTTTACGGACCTCAGAAGGGAGGAAGTGTCTGTGGATTGGCCCATGGGCAGGAATGGGCAGGCCCAGAAGAGGCATAAGGAGTCCCCACTCTGGTCCAGGACTGGCAGCTCGGCCCTCAGTCTTCAGACCCTCCCTGCCTCCTGCTGCTATTCACGGTCCCAGGGCTCAGCCACTCCTCCCTGTCATCTGATTGGAGCAGGCACCGGGAGCAGAGAGTGGCCAGGCAGTGGGAGCAGACACCTCTAAACCTACAGGGACTACGGGTGGGGAGGTTGGTCTTTCCTGGGGCCCCGAGGGTGCAGGTTGCAGAGACGCCCTCGTCCTGCTCCTGGGAGGGCAGCCACAGCTGCACCCAGCAACTTGGGAGGGGCAAGGCTCCCCTCTTGTCTCCAGCTGGAGTGGGAGGCCCAGGTCAGTAGCCGCAGGTGGAGAGGCTGCAGCTGCACCCTGGAGGGCTGATCCTGCGTGTCCCTGGCTCCCCCAAGAACACAGGGAGGCTTGGATCCTTCATCGGAGTTTGGACAACTGTAGCCCCTCCCAGGAGGGCGGGGCGCCTGCTTGCTTCGTGGAGCGGGAGGCCTGGATCTGCAGCTGCGGTTTGGGCCGCTGAAGTGGCTCGCGTAGCTCTCTTCAGAAGGGGCAGGGCTCCCATTGGCTCCATGGAGTGTGTAGCTCCGCTGTAGCCGGCAGGATGGCAGAAGCCACTACCATCAAGACGTGTCGGAGCAAATCCATCAAATGAATGAGCTACTGGGTAAACTCTTCAGGCCGTTACCATCTGAATGGATCAGCTGCAGCCGTCTTCAGGCTTTGTTTTTTCTGCTCAAGACTTACAGTCGCAAGGGAGAAGAAGTCTGATTGTTCAATACTGCTCATGTGCCCATTCTTTAGCCAGGAGAGGGCAACAAAATTTGAAGATAGCACCACTAATTCTACATCTATTGTGGGAGAGTTAGCTCACTGAAAGAAAATTGAGGCACATTTAGCACAGTTGGGGAGAGAACGTAATGCCATATACATATAGTGTCCCTCACTGCAGCAAATGACATTATTTTAAACCAAAATTATTGAAAGCAAAATGGGGTGTTCAGCTACTCATGTAACCAATGGACTGCTTTAAACTGTGGCTAGATTTTAGAGTATCAGGGTAGATGATTTCAGGCTGCTTTGGTGTTAAGCCTTTCAGTAACAATGCCATGGCTAGGGTTGGCCCTCATCTCAACTTTATGTATGTTGAACTTGAGATATTTTTATGCAAACACCACTCTACTAATTATTTTGTACATTATAAATCATACACGAAAACATAAATAGGATGAAGTAGAAACATGGAAATAGAAATTCTAATATTTTCTTCCTGTACTATCTTGGGTGATTGTCCTGTGTTGGAGACTAGTATAAAGGAGTGAATATACAGTATATCAGGTGGTCCTATATAAACACTATTTCTTCTTTCCATAAAAGGTGGATGGGAGAGGGAGCACAGTGCCTCACACCTATAATCCCAGCAATTTGGAAGGCCGAGGCGGGTGGACCATCTGAGGTCAGGAGTTCAAGACTAGCCTGGCCAACATGGTGAAACCCTGTCTGTACTAAAAATACAAAAATTATCTGGGTGTGGTGGTGCGTGCCTCTGCCAGCTGAGGCAGGAGAATCACTAGAACCTGGGAAGTGAAGGGTGCAGTGAGCCAAGATCATGCCACTGCACTCCAGCCTGGGTGACAGAGCAAGATCCTGTCTCAAAAAAAAAAAAAAAAAAAGAGAAAAAGGTGGGTAGCAGCAAGCAGATACAAACTGAAGATCTGCCTGAAAAACAAGTATTTGTCATTGTAGTTTTATGACAGATACATGTGCTGTGATGATGGAATGCCCATTAAGCCACTGTATCTTTGTCATATGAAAAAGTTGCTACTAGAGCACTTTGTCTTCAGACCAGGGTGCTGCTCTTCAGCACATTTATTATGATTCCCCTAATAATTCCCCCAAACATTACTTAAGTGAGTAAGAATTTTTCCTTTCCCAAAATGCAGAATCATTTGGTGTAGCTTCTGCCTCCTCTAACTAACCTTCTTCTTTTGGGTTATTAACATTTCTGCAAGTCACCACTATCAAAATAAGCAATGTGCTCTTTCTTTAAATGAAGGAATTGAGCCGTACCTGTATCATATAATTACTCCAGCTTAGCACTTCCTTGATATTTTTATTGTTGATTAGCATGAGGATCTTCCTTTTGAAAATTCTGTAGAAATTTCAAATAGCTTCATGTTTTGGAAATTCTCAGTACTCTGATTGCTGAATAACTTTTTTTTAACATAAAAAGTGAAATGCTTTCCTTGCTACAGGTGATTAGTGAACAGTTAAGTGAACAACCTTAGTTTTGCAGGTTTTGAACTGTTGGTAATAGCTGTTTAGCTTTGATGTGGTAATTCACAAGAGTCAAATGCATTTTGGTAAATCTGCTTTAATATGTCCAGGGATATATGATTTTGTAATTTAATAGCCCATGAATAAACATCCAGACATTAATGTTAAAAAACAAACAAATTCTATAAATTCCAAGCTTTAACTTCTTGTTCTTTTTAAAAAAATGTCAATAGAATATTCAGGTATTAGAATATTTTAAATTATGTAGGGGATACACAAAAAGACCAAAAAACATATATTTTTCTTTATTAAATAGATATACAGTAAATGGACATGTGTTTTTAGCACTTACTACAACTAACTAACAGTTTCATGAATATATTAGGCAGAAGACTAATATTTTTAACTGTTTTTTAAACTATACAAATAATACTTTCTCATGGTTCACTAAAATATATTAACAAAGCTTTGTCAGTAAACACTTTCCTCCAGTACTTCTAAATTGACTTATTGCATTGTGTATCATGTACTATGAAAGTTTTCCATAAGGTAAGTTTTGAGAGAAAAAAACAAAATTTAAAATGTTTTTGCTTAAAAATAACTATTTAACACATACTAAGATAATAGACTTACTACCCTGCTTCAGCAAGAATGTGTAATAAGCTCTTCAGACTGCTTTGTCACATCACTGATAATCCAAAACAATAGTGATAAGATCAAATAAAATCGATGTACATGTTGCTATTCTTCTATTTTTCTGTGTGCGTTTTATAGTCACTACCACTCTTTCTTTATAATCCTCAGACAAGGGATTGAGTTGTTATTAAAAGGATTTTTGCAACTTTCCTGAGATGAAATAGTCGGCCTACAGATGCATGACAATTTTAGCAGCATGAGCACGAGGGAACTTTACAATGTTGAGTGTACTTCAATGACAATCTTTACGGAATTCCCTGTGACTTGTTTCTCAAAAAAAAAAAATGCAATAAGGAAAATGGACAAGATTTTTATAGCTTTTATGTATGACCTTTAAAGAGTGAATAGTAAAGATTTTTAAACTGAATTAAGAATGCAAAATAAACTGTGGCAATTGAAAACTGTTTTCCCAGAAAATTTCCTTGAACTAATTAAATGCCTGATTTTATCATATAATTTATCTCAATGGTCAATAATCTCTGATTTGCTGTCTTTTTCCCCTGCTAGAATATTAGCTTACACAGGGCAGATTTTATCTCTAATGCGGCATTGTATATACCCAATATCAAAGTGCCTGGAGATCATAACATATATAGTGAGTAAATTAATATTAGAGTTACATGTAAATAAGATTATTTGCATATAAATTTGAGTGTATGAGCACCTGTTTTTGTTGTTGTTGTTATTTTAGTTTTTCGCTAGATGAATTCTTTTGGAAAAATATGCTTTGGCTTTTTTTGTATGATTTGCTGCTTTGGTTTTTGCTTAAAAACATGAAAAGCATGCTCGAAACTGGCAGCAGTAAAAGCTGTTTTTACTTTGCATGATCAATGGAAAAGAAGGGTTTTCCACTATTTTCTTGTGATGATGCTGTGGCTCCTTATTTCAAACAGCCGTTTTTGTAGTAAACTGGAAAAACAAAAAACCCGCAAAAAACAAGCACACCTACTACCACTGAAAAACTTTGTTAATAATATTGTCCTATATGCACAGAAAAGGATTTTTGTAACGTATTTAGAAAACTTCTAGCCTCTTGTTAACTGTGGCTTAAACTTTAATTACAAGTTTTCTTACTTTCATTTAAAATTATATTATTAAATGTCTGAATAAATGTTTAAAGGATGAGAGGAGTTGTAAATTAGGTAGCACTATTAGATTCCATTAAAAAATTCTTTCTGACTACCTTGAATGAAATGATTTCATAGCATTTTCTACAATATTTTAAGGATCCTTAAGGATTTTTTAATTTTACAAGTATTTGCACTAATTTTCAATGATTCTCTATTCCAGGCTAACCTTATTGTAAAATATGACACAAAGTAAGTGCACCCTAATATTAATTAAATTCATCATTTTGAGAATAAATGACAAGATGAATTTAAAAATGTACAATCAAATAAAGTGTCTTTAAATTAGTATTCTACTTAGATTATCTAATTCTTCTTATTATAGTATATGAGAGAGACTGTCATAGTCTCAAGTGATTTGTTCTCCGTTTGTATTTTGGAGCTTTCATATCTATCAGTAATATAATTTCCTTTAGAACAAGTAATATGAAACAAGGAAAAGAATCTTCCCCATAGTAATGAGATGAGGTACAAATTTATGTTTTGTTTTCGGTGTATGTGGTTTAGTTTGTTGGCCTACTAGTTTCTTTGAAAGTAGTTTTACTCTTTAGCATGCTGGTGACCTGTAACAGATAAAGTAACGTGAGTAAACTGGTTTCCAAAATTTAATGTGTCAGAAACTGCATTTAAAATACTGAAATTCAAAAGTAATTTATTTCACAGCTTTGTCTTACCATCTCTTTTCCTTAATTTAGGTTAATGCTGATACCTCTACAGGCTTTGGTGCAACAGAAATAATTTGAATAGAATGCCATAACCCTCTTAACAAATAGATTTTTTATTTGATCACCCAAGCAGTAATTTCATAGACATAATTGCAATGAACCACACCTATGCTATTATAATATTTAAGGGAATTTTATGTCATTAGCTTAAGTAAAATAGTTCACTGGGTTAAGAAAAGAGCTTAAAGATTTCTACAAAACACAGAAGATTGTTCATACATGGCCATAGAGTTTTTAAGATGAACAAGATCTCAGAGCTTGCATAGTATGTAATATTTTTTTATTTCTGAAATTGTATATAAATTACTGGACAAAGTTGAAATAGATAAACTAACATGTTGATTTCAAGCATCAGCTAGTAATAAGGTATGATGTAGTAATTGAAATTTGTCTTATAGAAAGTGCTAACATTAGGCCAATGCTAAAAAAACCATAGAAAATTAATGCTTTGTCAATATTGAACTTTAACCTACTGTTGAAGACTCCATCCTGGAGGTTATTTGAGGTCAATTTGGGTATATGTAAACACTTCCATCAAGGCATAATCTCATTGATTGTAAGAACAAAATAATAATTACTGTACATCCCTAAATTGTTTCCATAATATGCATCCCATAGATATTCAATAAATGTATTTTTGAGAGATTTATAATAAAAATAACCAACATCATAACACTGTTATATAAATGATCCAAAAAGATGGTCTCTGTATATTGACATCTAGCTGGCTTATTTATTTACTATAGGCTAAGATTAGCTTTCTCAAAAGCCCAACAACACTAAATTCAAGTTTTTACATATTCAGTTATTTTCAAAATACCCCTTTTCAGCCATTAAAGCCTGTCTGCTTTGCATGCTTTTATGACCGACATTTGCCAGCCATGCCTCATGTAAGCCTTGTAGAGGACACCGCGACACTGCTGCGGCTGCCCTTTGTGGTTCTCCAACGCCGTCCCCACAGTGCTACTGAGGGACAGCATCTAGACAGGTAAACTCCCTCTTCATCATCCTTTTCCCTTGGACTTTCCTTACTTGCCTTCCTCCCCTTCTGAGTTGCAACTCTGCTCTAAGGCCTCTAGACAGACTCCTGCTGGGAGGGATTCCTCCATGGCCCTACATACAAACCTGTTAACGCCTCCCCTCACTCAGTAAGTTTGTGTGTGCTACTGCAACTTCTCTACCTCTCGGTCATAGCTTTTTGTCTCATCAGTCCCTGAATCTTTCCAGCCCTCTATCCCTGAAGCATTTAGTATACTATGTTACATTATATTAAAACGATTCTAATAATCTTCCTTTTTTTTTTTTTTTTCTTGAGACGGTGTCTCGCTCTCACACCAGGCTGGAGCTCCGTGGCACAATCTCGCCTCACTGCAACCTCGACCTCCTGGTTCAAGTGATTCTTCCGCCTCAGCCTCCTGAGTAGCGGGGACTGCAAGCGCGCATCACCACGCCCAGCTAATTTTTGTATTTTTCAGTAGAGAGAGGGTTTCACCATGCTGGTCAGGATGGTCTCGATCTCAAGAGATCGTGATCCGCCCGCCTTGGCGTTCCAAAGTGCTAGGATTACATGCGTGAGCCACCACGCCCGGCCTAGTCTACCGTTTTTTGTTTTTTGTTTTTTGATGGAGTCTCACTCTGTCGCCAGGCTGTAGTGCAGCGGTGCAATCTCTGCTCACTGCAACCTCCGCCTCCTGGGTTCAAGCGGTTCCAGTGCCTCAGCCTCCCGATTACTGGGACTACAGACACCCACCACCATGCAGTCTACCTTTTAAGGGTAGAAAATTAAATGACCTTATAAAGGTAAAATGTTCAGAAGAGTTTCTTATGCATGTGTGTGCTTAATAAAGGCCACCTATATTGTTAATATTAAGCAAATCCCCAAATAACCTACTGTGATACTACCCCAATTCCAGTTTTTTTGTCACACTGCCCACAACAGGAGACGTAAAGAGAGTTAACATGGGTATAAATGGGAAAGTAAGTCTCCCCCAGGGGCAATATCTACTGTGGAGACTAACTTGGGCAAAGGGCAAGTTTAATAACTAAAAAGCCCAAGTGATTTACCCAAGGAGGTTATATTTAGTAATTTTTACACCGTGATGCTTTCTATATTTTAGCCATATTATGGGTTAATTGGATGTCATCAATAATCTTAATACATCTAAGTGAGTTGCAATTCACATTTGGATCTAGTTTTGAGTTGAAGTTTTTCCATATTTGAAGTATTAATAATATCTACAAAAATTTTACATATAAAATTGAGCCTACTCTCAAGGAATTCCTGAAATTATAATCTAAACATCATAAAACTAGATGCTTTGCGTCTATTACAGGAAATCCTGATTGCTGGAGTAAAACGTATCTGATTTTTCAAATTGTTTCTCTTCAGACAAGTCAATTATTTTTACATGTATTTAGATTGAAAATTAATAAATGTGTGACTACAATTTCATTGCATAGGTGGTAATCAATACATTTTCAATATAGATGGGTCTTACAAATATAGTTGTGCATAGATTTTTAAAATCAAACGGGCCTATTTTGTCTACTAACAACAAGCAATCATCTAATATTTGTTTTATATCTTTTAAAGTTGTTATAATCAAATACTAAATAAGATTATTTCCCTTTTTAACTGAAACATTGAAGAAGAGCATCTGCCTGGCCTCTTGTTATGTTCAATTTCAACATACAATCACTATCGTAGGTGTTTAGCTACTTGTTTTTTCTTTTCCACTGAAAATGTTGTTATACATACTGTATGCCTGTTGTCCTTCCCTGGATGACTTCCATTTATTCGTTCAGGCATTGCCATTTTCAGGAAAAAGCACACAGCAATAATACCAACTCCTCCAGGACTTGGATACCTGAGTTTCAAAACTCAAAGACCCTGTCATTTGCCTTGATGCAGACTCAATATTAGCTATCACTCCCATTAAGAGTTGTATCCTCCTATAGACCAACTCCTGAAGGTCTTAAAATATAGAATGATGTAGTTTTACTTTTAGTAGCTTATTATTACCTATATACTAGTGGAACAAGGACAGAAATTTAGGTTACTTGAATTTTTAAGATATTTAAAACTCAAATATTTCTATTTCATTTTAGTGAACAATATTCCCCTAAAACTATTGAAACTAACAACCTTAGAACTAATAAAGATAGCTTTGAAATAAATGGAAATATATCCCTGTAAACAGGCAGGCAAAACAATTAATATGGTAAAAAAAAAATTAGTACCCTTTGGGTCTGTATTACACTTTCATTATGACATATATTCATAAATTAGGCCAAAGAATTGCTATAACATTTTATTGAATATTTGTATTAGTAAAATAAAAATGTGATTTTCCTCAGCGTATCAGTTTCCTTGGGTTACTGTGACAAAGTACCACAAAGAAGTGGTTCAGGACTTTATCATTGTTTTTTTCCTGTTGTAGTTCAGGAAGTCAGAAATCTGGAACTAAGATGTCAGCAGGTTGGCTCTGGAGGCTCTCAAAGAGAATCTGTCCCATGACTCTCCCTAGCTTGTGGTCACAAGCAATCCTTGGCATTGGTTCGTTTGTAGCTGCATCACTCCCATCTCTGCCTCCATTGTCACACGGCCTTCTTTCTATGTGTCTCTATGTGTGTATCATCTTCCTAAGAGGACACTAGTCCAGGGATTTTTTTGCAGACTCTTATCTAGTGTGGCTTCATTTTAACTGATTGTGTTTCTGAAACACCAGGGGTTTGATGTAGGTTCTACTGCTCATCACATTGAAAGCCAATCAATGACACAATAAGTATTGCCTGGGAGGAAGGCTTTAATAAGGTACTGCAGTGGAGGAGATGGGAGATCAGTCTGAAACGTGTCTCCCTGATGGACTAAAATTAAGGGTTTTTATAGTAGGGACGAAATATATCCAAGTGTTGGAAAACAGGAAATAGGGAAGAGGAGTTAGTCAACAGAAAGCAGGTGGCCGGCTAGGCAATCATAATGGGTGAGGGTCTGGCATCTCCTTGTCCAAATGTGGTGATCTGGTAAGTTTCGTTTCCTTGATGCTAACTGGGAAGCTTGACAGTTTATTTCCTGAGAGAAGAACTCAGGTAAGACAATTGTAACTTTTTCAAGTTTTAAGACTGGATTAATTTCTGTGTTTATTTAAAAGAAATCATAAACATAATTTCTATAGAACAATTGAATCACATTGAACTACATCTGCAAATACTAGATTTTATTTCCAAACAGAATCACATCCTGAGATCCTACCTGGAGATGAAATTTTGAGGGACATTATTCAACTTATTAAACTCATGATTTATATCAAAGAGCTTCGCAACTCTTGATGGTACAATGTACATGAAACTTGGTGCTCAACTAATTATGCATTTTGTATTCTGGGATGAGTGTATCCCAGAATACAAAATAACATAATTAATCCACTTAATTTTAGTGCACTGGTGTTTTTATTTCTAAAACATGAAAGATAATTCCATATATATCATAGGTTTTAATTAGAATCATGCAAAATAGGAATTCATAACTATTTTGGACTAAGGCGGTTCAATAATTTAATAATATCATCAGAATAAGAACTATTCTCATTCCTTCTAGTAATCTGTTATGTAACCTTGGGCAAGTCATCTGCCTATTTAAAATTTGTGTTACTCATACATAAATTCAATGGGTAGAACTAGAATCAAAAATCAAAAATCTGTAGCCCATGGGTCCATTATTTGTGTGAGAATTTTATTTTACCAGAAAAATATTTAAACAATAAATATTATTGATTTTAGGCAAGACTTGTACTTCCCAGTTAATCACAGTTCTTGTCCCATTTAAAATGTCAGATTGGCTAGTTCATATTTAAAACCTCAATGACTCTTGAAGGCATTTGAGTTTGTGGTCCTAGAGTTTTCTAACTATATAGTCTCTCGAGTCTAAAGTCATAGATTACTTTCAGAATGATAAAGTCACATTTTGTGACTAGTTTATCTCATTTGAAAATGGTATAAATTCCTTTGACTCCTTAAAGGATAGCTACTTAATAAGTATAAAATACTATTATGCTGTAATGTCTTTGTTACTGCTTGAAGTACTACTATGTATTAAGTGGACATCTGCATTTAGCTTTTCATTATGACTTCTAGATTATGTCTTTGAGAGGTTAAAACTAATTCAGTTCCTATCAGTGGATATGAGTAGTCACAATTGCCTCTGCTCAAGGACACTCATGTAAATCAAATGTTAATTTCATCTCTGTGAGGTGCCATTAAAACAGCAATAAGCTGTCTGCCTGCATTTTAGCTTTGTGAAGACAACATGCATTTAAATACTCTTTTTATATCCTTGGCCTTCTGCTCACTAGAGAAATATCTATTCAGGGACATTTTTACTGCCAATGTCTGTCCATCTTCTCTCTCTTCAAGGTAATGTCTAGTACTGGGAAGTCTTAATTGGTGCTGACACAGACAGCAGTAGTTGGATATGTGAATATTCTAAATGCTAATATATTGAATATTCTACTTACACATAGGTTTTACACATAAAGTTAATCTAAGATGTAGAACTCTCTTTAAGGAGCAAATGATTCTTGCATGTCACAAAATATAAGAATTTAGTGGAAAAGATAAATTTTTTTTTTTTTTTTTTTTTTTTTTTTGAGACAGAGTCTCACTCAGTCACCAGGCGCCAGGCTGGAGTGCAGTGGCGCGACCTTGGCTCACTGCAACCTCCGCTGCCCGGGTTCAAGCATTCTCCTGCCTCAGCCTCCCGAGTAGCTGGGACTACAGGCGCGCGCCACCACGCCCAGCTAATTTTTTTGTATTTTTAGTAGAGACGGGGTTTCACCATATTGACCAGGACGGTCTCGATCTCTTGACCTCGTGATCCGCCCACCTCGGCCTCCCAAAGTGCTGGGATTACAGGCATGAGCCACCGTGCCCGGCCCGAAAAGATAAATTTTTATAAAACTGTTTACTAAATTATAGTTGTGGTAAGTGTAACAATAAAATTATTATTCATGAGAAGACCTTTTCCATGCACAGTATTAACCATAAGATTCATTTAAGCAGGATACTAACCTTTTAAACATTAATTAAATAGAATGCACTAGTCCAATGTAGGGATAAGGAATACTGGGAGTCATCGTCAATATCCCAGACATCTCAGTTTCACTGAGCCTCTTGACTGACTCTATCCTTGAAAGTGTTGCCAAAGCTTGACAGTATAAGAAACTGGGTAATAAGAATCAAGAGGATTTGTCTATGTTCTTAGATTTTCAATGAAGAAAATTGATTTATGTCTATAACTTAATAACATAACACAGAAACTCTTCAATATTTTGAACACAGTGTCCAGCATTCAAACACAATTACCAGGCATGTTAGGAGGGAGATGAAAATCCCTTTAAAATAGGGAAAACAGGCAAATATTCAAAACAGACCCATGGAAAATATAGATATACACATTATACAATAGTGGAATTGAAACAAAAACATTGAATATATTCAACAAAATATAAAACAAGATGAAATATTATATAAGAGAAATGGGGAAAATAAAACACTGAATCTCGTTGGTCTATATATTGACTTTGTAACAAAATAGACAAAGGAAAAGAGATGTTTGGTGACTAGAATATATGTCTGCAAAAGTTACCCAACTCGATGAGTAAAAAAAGATGGGAACTAAAGAAAAGAACAGAAAAGCTATAGAATTTATGGACAAAAGCGTGCGCGCATACACACACACACATGACTTCACAATGTAAAAAGGGAAGGAAGTGTAATATCTTTCAGAATTCTAAAAGAATATAACCATTAGCATAGAATTTTGTGCTTAGTGAAAAATGCTTTCAAAATTGATGTAAAAGAAAAGTATTTTCTGACAGGAAACAACAGAAATTTGTCACAGCTAACCAGTACTAAATGAAATACTAAAGAGTATACTTCAGGCGGAAGAAAGAGGATCCTAAAAAAAAGGCAAGAAAATGCTGAATGAGATAAACAACCTTGCAAAGCCTAAACAAGAAAACTAATTAAATAAAAATATTGGCATAATAAAAAAGGAGTGTTAATATCTTGTGAAAATGTAAGATATATGTACAATGAAGTCATTTGTTCTCCAGGTAATGGTCATTTACCTCCAGAAAGGTAAGTGGTAAACAGATGTAGAAAATTTTGAGATTTAAAAAAATTTTTTAGGTAGGATAATACTTCTAATATAGAATAGGTGCCAATATGGTAAATATAGATTGTAATATCTTAGCTAACTGCTGAAAGAATAATAAAATATAGCTAAAGTCTAAGATGAGAAAAATGAAAAATATACCATAGTAATCCAGAATAAGCCAAAATGAAAGAAACCAGAACAAAAAATAATTGGAATAAACTAAAAGCGAAGAGGACAATGATAGCAATGAAATCAGTAATTGCAAAAAATATAAATGGACTAAGTATTCCAATAAAAAGACAAATATTGTTAGTTTTTTTAAAAAGTAATGTGCTACTTATAATAAAAAGTAGCTTGATTACAGATCCAGAATGTTTGATAATAAAGGGAAAGAAAAAGATATACACTCAAATATCAGACAAATGAAATTTTACACTCAAATATCAGACAAATGAAATTTGGTATAATTACAGTAACAAATCAAATGACATTGAAACAACAAGGAATACAAGGGATATGAGAATACAGTGTTCTTATAAAAATGTAAAAGTCTGACTCATAGGATGTAATTAAAATTAATAATGTAGTTTCAACATTTGCAAAGCAAAAAACTTACTGAACTAACAAGGAAAAGATTAGCATAGTAGTGGAATAATATTAGCCATCTCTTTAGTAATTGCTAGAACAAATAAAAAAAAGTAGGGATATAGAAAATGGGAACAACACAATTAAAATTTGACATATAGACGTGTATAGATCACTGCACTTAAACTTTCAGTGAAAATATTAAAAATTGACAAAAATTGATGACCTACTGGGACATGATAAAATCTAGCCATAGAGAATAATAAAAAATATTTAGGTATGAAGCAATATTTCTCCAAATAACACACATCAATGTGGAAATCACAATAATAATTTTATATATTTAAATACATAGGAAAATATCAGAATCTTACAAATGTAAAATGAGAACATTTCCCCTATGAAAATTTTATGAATTGTGACTTCTGTATATATGTTTATGTTTATAAATATACATGAGTGTGTGCATGTGGTTAACTTATTGTTTGCATGTTATAACAAATTAAAGTTAATAAAAGGAAACTAACACCATAATTCAAAGAAATTCATATTGCTAAGTGAATATATTAAAAACAAAATAGCTGGAATCTGTTATCCAACTTTATATTTTAACAAATTTTTTAAAAGCCAATTAATAACCCTTTCCAAAGAGAGGAAAACACTAAAAGCAAGTATGAAAATGAATGAGATGAAAAACAATGCAAAATGTAAAAAATCAACCATGCCTACAATTTTTTTTTAAACTAACAAAATGGATAAATCCTAGTATGACAGAGAACCTCACTATATATCCTCACTATATATCCTGTAGGTATAAAAATAAAATACAGATATTATTCAGGAAGCTATACAATTAACTAAATTAAGATGAAATGAAAAAACCTTAGATAAACACAATTTGCCAACAGATTCAAGTAGGAATGGAAAATTTGCATTGTGATCTCCTTACTAAAACTTACTGAACTTACATAGTACACAGTGCTAGAACTTACTAAAACTTACTTAACTTACTAAACCTATGGAATACATAACAGAAAACACACAAAGAAAGATGGTTTTTTCAGTGTAGATTTTTCAACCTATAAGCCTAAGCCAAGATAACCTTTTTAGTGGATGCATATAAAAAAGAAATATTGCTAATTCAGTAAATATTTTCAAAAATGAGGAAGCATTTTGTAATTCATTTTATAAGGCTAGCATAGCCTTGATTATAAACTTTGAAAATAACATATAGGAACCTAAATTTACAAGCCAAATTTTGCAAAGCATAGATGCAAGAAAAACCTTAGAAAATAATAGCCATTTAAATTCAACAATGTAGAAAATGGAAAATCCCTTAAATGTAGTTGGATTTATCCCTGAAAAACAGTATTAGTGTACCATTTGCAAAAATCAGTGTAATTCTTTGCGTTCACAGAATTAAGGTGAAAAATAGTGTGATTATCTTATTATCTTATACAGAAAATTCATTTCATAATATTCAATACTCACTCATGATAAAACAAGCAAAAACTTCTAGAAGCATAAATAGAATAACAAACATCCTCAGCTATGATCTTATACCTGAGACTGTGGTTGAGATGAGAATGCCTATGGACTCCAATTCTATTTAATAATATTCTGGAGAGCTTGGTGACATAGCAGGGAGGGATGAGACTAAAGGTCCAGATTTAATAGACTAGGAGGCTCTAAGAGAGATCTTTCAAAAAATTCTAATTGGATTAAATAATTCACTTGTTCAAAGCCTTTCAGGCTGGATAAAAATTAGTCTGCTGTGCAAAGCCCTTCATTAACTGGTAATTATTTACCTTTCTTGACCAACTCCCTCCAATCAAACTCTCATCTTCTAAGATTTAGCCATGCTTGCTGAAGAGAAAGTTAAAGTGGCTGGAGTGTGATACATTTCTGTGATTATTTATTGCCAGTGAAAAGTAAAGAAGGCAGGCAAACCAGTCTAATAATCTTGTCAACATGGTTATTGAACTCCAAGTAAATGATTACATAATTTTTATAAAGATGAGAAATTTTATCTATTAAATGTTCTTAATAAGATGTCCTTGTTTAAATATTGCTTATAGTAACTAAAACCCCAAATCTAGGATTCTCAGAAGCCCCAAAAGTTTCTATAAACTCTACTATAAAATGAAGAGTTTTCTAAAACTAATCCCTGCTCATGATGTAAGTTAGTAATTTATGTAATATAGTGACTTTGTCCCCAGTACATGTCCAATGCAGGTATGGAGAATTTGTGGAGCTGCCCTCAATGTTTCAGGCATCTCTGATGGCTTATGTTCTTGAAAGTAGTAAGCTTGATAATGGTCCAGATCTCTGATTTATATGATAATGATTTTACAAACCAATCCATTATGTTAGCTTACAGCCCTTCATTCATTCACTTCAGGTGGTGTGAATAATGCTTGAGAGATAATATTGACACAGACGACAGGAACTTTGCTATTATATCATGGATCTTTAATCTAGAAAAAGGGAAGATAACTGGTAATGTAAAAAAAACAATTAAGATAACTTCAAGTAGTGTTAAATAGTAGCAGAAAATTAAGTAGAAAGAATTATATGGCAAGGAATATGTTAGATAGAGAGGACCGTTAATGGACATTTTAAATGATAACTTCCCAGCAGATATTTAAATAATATATGTGTGAGAAACTTAAAATCAAAATGAGGGATGGGAGAGGTGAGAATTACAGATAGAGGGAAAAGCAGGACAAAAGGGCTTTGGATAAGAAGAATATTATTTTACAGAATGATAATAAAGCCACTAGGATTGGAAAACAGAAACCAAGGTGAGAACAGAAGGAGGTGGATTCTGGCACGCAGGTAGCAGCCAAAGCATACAGGGGCTAAGGAATTTAAGTTGAATTGTAGATGTGATGCAAAGCTATTGGAAGGTTTTCATTTTATAATATTTTTAATGATCTGGCTTTTGTATAAAGTGTAAATTAAAAGGCAACAAGAGTGGAATATTCTAGGTAAGAAACAAAAGATTTTTAAACTAAGAACATTGGGATGAAGAAGGCATGCGGTGTTCATAAAAGAGAGATTGTTTTAAAGGAAAATTGGCCATTTTCTGGTGAATTGAATAGAGACATGAAAGAGAGAGAGAACTCAAGGGTAATTCTAAGTTTTGGACTGAGCAATTGGGTAAATGAACTATTAACTAAAATGAGTAGGTTGAAATAGAAACAAGTTCTGGAGGTGACATTAAAGAAAAGGCCATAACTTCTCAATTTACATATTAAATTTGAGGTTCCTAATTGACATACAAGAGGAGACCTTGAGTAGGAATTTGGATATTTGTGTCTGGAGCTCAGGGAAGACTTCTGATTTGAAGTTTTTCATTTGGGAGTCATCAGCATATAGATACTATCTAAACAACAAGGCCAGGTACAAATAAACAGAAAGAGTGTTTAGGTGGAAAAGAGGAGGAGGATGAAAGACAGTCCTGCATCACTCAAATATTTAAAGTACAGAAGAGAAGTAAAAGCTGAAAAGGAGACCTGGGAAGACTGGTAGGATAAGAGAAAAACCAACCTTGTGGTACGCTGGAAGACAAATGCTGGAAGACGTGCTTTAGGAAGAGAGATATGACAAATGTTGCTGAAAATTTAAAATGAGGACAAGGAATCTCTGAATTTGGCAAACTGAATATTGGTGACCTTGCAAAGAGTGATTTTAGAAGAATACTGGGAAAAAATGCCTAATTGGAATGCAATCAAGAGAAAATTGGAGGTAAGACTGAGAAGGTAGTAAGTATTATTTATTCCTTTAAGGAATTTTGCAGTGAAAGACTGCAGAGAAATGAGCTATCAGCCAGGGAGAGCACTTGTGTGTATATATTAATGGAAATGATTCAACAGAGTGGAATAGTAGCAGATTAAAGAAGGTGGACATTGGGAGAACAAAGAACCTCCTATTTCAACTAATAGGAGTCAGACTCAGGATATAAAGAAAGTATACTTGGAAAGAGAAAAGACCATTGATAAATTTTAAAAAAGAAAAAAGTTGACATAAGAAAAGACATAGATATGTACTCATCGGTAGAAATATAAAGTAGATCTCTTCTGATGACCAATTTTTCCCAAGACAATTATTAAACATAATCATCATTTGAGAGGAACAAGGAGACTGGGCTATTGAAAGCTTAATAACAGAAGAAAATAGGCGAAAATGTTTTGCTTAGAGTATTTCTTAGAGAATTCTACTAGTATTGCCACCTGGTACTGCAAAATAATTTAAGATTTACGAGGATAAAATAATAAAGTGGGAAAGGTGATTTTACTTGCATGTTCTCATTTCTTACATCATATTTAACAGCAACAGTATGGGAAGGGAATCAGAGAAAAATCTGGTTAAATCAGACTCTCTTTTGCCAGCAGAGTGCATTGAGGAATAGAGGAGTAAGGAAATGTAGTGTACATGTAACGGAAGAATTATGAGGTTGAAATGAAACATAATCAAGATAAGGAAGAAATAAGAACATAAAGTTACTGGCAAAGAAAATAAACATGAGGTCATTAGATTAGAAATACTGATGAGGTCAAAAATCAGACCCATTAGGGACACTAAAATGGTCTAAAATAATAAGATGCTGTGATCAAAGAGTGATAAATCAATTTACTAATTTTAATTATAATTTATTAATTGTAATAAAAAATTTGGATATAGTGCTTCTATTAGAGATGACAACGTCTGGAGCAATGATTATCAAACAGGGAATTGCTAGCATTTTGGAGTGGAAAATTCTTCACTGTGTGTAATTTACCAGCACATGGTGGAATGATTTAATTTTTTAGCCCTGACTTACTAAATGCCACAACTATCACTCCATTCCAATAACGTATTTTTAAACTTCTCCTGAACTACTTTCCAGGTGAAAACCACTGTCATAAGGTAGCACAATGGACCGTCATGAATATAGTAAAGAGTTTTTGGAAGTACTTTAAGGATGCCAGGTACTTTTTTACATCTGTGTCTATTAAGTGTTTAAAAGGTTAAGAAACAATTCCTTCTGTTTGATGGTCTAGCACAATGTCCAGTGCACAGAAATCACTCAAAATTTATTGGGAGTAAGTATATGCAGAATGATGGAATCTTTTTGTTCTCCTTTACTTTTAAGTTTAATTGCATATTTCACAATGCTTTTTTGTGAATGATTTTATTTTATTTCCTAATGAGAAATTCAATAACTTTATAATTTGCTCTTTGTATGTTAAAAAGAAGCTCTTTCATTTTTACCTAGCTTAGGTTTTGAAGTGTATTTGCCGTAATCCACACAGTATGCTTGAATGACTTTAGATGAACACGCTTTTTTACACAAGTCTCTACCATTCTCTTTTTCTTTGCTTTAATCCTGTTTTACTCATTTATGTTACCTGTACGACCCCTATAGTTAGTTGAGTTTAGAATTCTTAATATAATCTCATAATTTCAGTTTAGATGATACATGCCTTAGGCTTAATCAAAAAGAATATCTGTGCATAGTAAAAGCAAAATAAATAGTGGTTGTGATTAATATCCATATGATTTCCCTTATTTTCTTACAAGTAAAGAAAGCTCTGATCGAAAACGACTTGAATTCCAGATGCATAGAGGTATGTGCCTTCAGTTTAAGAAAATCTTGTGCCGTGGTACATGATGCTTAACTACTTGGGATAGTCTACTTTTAAAGTAGAACTTTCAACTTACAGAATATAACCCTCAGTTAAAGACTTCAACATGTTAAATATTCATTAGATATGTTCCATTAGCTCCTGTTTCTTCCAATAAAAGCATATTTTAAAATTTCCTAAACACACTAAAAATTTTATAATTTGGAATAACTTGCATTTTCAACATCTATAGCATTTAGCTTTTTTTCCAGAGTGTTTTATTCTATTAGGCAATAACCAGGTTCTATCTTGCTGATATCCACTCTGTGTGCAAAATATTACATATGTAAAATGATTAGAGTGAAAAGAAAACATTTGGTCTGCATAATTCAATATATACTGCTGTGCAGTCATGTCTTGCAGTTGGTTTACCCAACTAATAGGTTAATTTTTTTTTTGCAGCCCCATCCTAACAATGCTTGGTAAAATATAACTGACAAGATAAAAAGAGGTGAAAAGTGAAAAACAACAAATTGAAGAAGGCGTTAGGCTTTAACTTGACCTCACACGGTTTTTTTTAACTCAGTACTTTCAAAGATATTATTTTTAGGTGCTTTTGATATGGTTAAACAGTTATGTTTCCAACCTAGCTTTTTAATATATGAAAAATGTTATTTTTAATGTCATAAAATTATTATCTAATTAATTGATGGAAAAAATGAATAAAGTGATTTAAACCAATATAAGCTTTTATAAAATTTCATTACTTATTGCAATAACTTTCAAGTAAAATAAAATTACCCATCCAGTAAGCAATGAATTTATACTTAGCATCACCATGAGTTCACAGGTATTAAATTAGCCACAGAGCAACTCTTGGGAGGAATCCAAACTTAATAAGAATGGACGAGAACGCAATTTTCAAAAGAACATGAAGCCAAATGTATGGCATGTAACTCTGACTCAGTCCACGATAATGTGTCACTACTTCTCTGCTATTTTTATAGATAGATATTATATTTTTGCCCCCTATTCTTAGTTCTCTTTCTTTCTCAAAGAAAGCTGAATTTCAGTAGAACTGAACTAGTTTTTTTTTTCTTTGTAGAAACCAAACTATTTTTAGACCTCAGATATTTCTATCATTAAACCCATGTGACAAAGCATGTTTTGAAAGGGAGCATGGCTTATAAAATGGTTTTCACACTGTATGTGGGCATTTCTTTAATTCCAGAATAATACAACAATCAGGTCTCAAAAATCTCTGTAAGTGGCTGCCTGCCAACCTTCAGCACATAGCCCCTTACCGTCCCTTGATAGTTAAGGCTTGCTGTCTGCTATATAACACTGAAGCTCTTGGCAAGACTCTCCCAATTTATGGGGCTTTGGGAGTCACAGCCTTGAGCTGTGTTGCAGCAATAGTTGAGCATCTGCCATGCCAGAAAGCCCAGAGTTTCCGCTGGCAACAGTGTGTCCCTGCCCAGGCAA
This sequence comes from Ateles fusciceps, assembly GCA_036589455.1. NCBI lineage: Eukaryota > Metazoa > Chordata > Mammalia > Primates > Atelidae > Ateles > Ateles fusciceps. The sequence goes on from JAZHEH010003406.1 coordinate 1,151,816, forward strand.
GCATTGCAGAGTACAGGAGAGCCAGAAGACTCCCATGAGGCTGTAGGCACAGATTCCATTTGCCAGGCTGCCAACATCAAGCAGTGGATGTTTAGCCATGACTGCAAAGATATCTTATGAAAATCTTTTACAATCTGCATTTGAAACACCTTTGTACCATCAAGTAAAATGTATTAGATTTACATAAATATTGGCCAGAAATATTAACCTTACTGATTAAGGTTGAAGATTAAGCAGTCTTACTCTAGAGCATACCTGAACATTGATGTTACATTACTATTACATTAATTGCCATTACTGAATATGTGCCAGATGTCAGATACCATGTTAAATGATTTACATGCATTACATTTTGTATGACAATATAAATCCAATTTAAAAGTTGTGAAATTCACACTAAGTCACTTTAAGACACTTGCTCAGTGTCAAGGCTTGTAGAGGGGAGAGTTGGAATTTGAATGCAGGCTATTCTGATACCAAAGGCTCCATGCTATTCCGTTTTTCTAGTGCCTTTGCAATTTTTTTAAACTTTCATTTTAGGTTCGGGGGTACATGTGAAGGTTTGTTACATAGGTAAACTGCAATTTTCCTTCTCACTCTCAGGACTCATTACAGTGTAAAGGACTTAGACTTGTAAGACTTTCTATACTGTTCTGAAATTCTGGATCTGGGATTTTTAAGAAAGCTGGAATAGAATTAAAATGAGTTCTGAACAAATCTTTAATATTTTTTTAAACACGAAATTTAAGGCTTGTATTACTCAAGATAATTTTATTTAACACTTTTGCTGAAGTTCTACTTAGGTTTGGATAAGCTTGCCAATGCCTCCACCTCACAGTGTGTGTTAAGATTAGACACTGGAAAAATCAATTGCTTAGAGCGATTTAGAAGAAAAAAGATGAGATTTAAGTTTCTGACCAGTGGCTTTCACAATTGATATAAAAAACCATTTGGAATCAACAATTTATCCATGAAAAATATTTACCAGCTAAAACATATGCTATATATATTTACCATAGATATAGCCCATGAATGTGGGTCATGGGACAGCCATGAATGTATATGGGAAAATATTTACCCACTAAAATATGTGCTATATATATTTACCATAGATATAGCCCATGAATATAGGTCATAGTACAGCCATGAATGTACATAGTTATATAATTTTTATTAATAGGCATGTCAATCATCATGTACGTTAAGACAGACACATAGCTGAGAAGCCCTGTTATTACACAGACACATGGGCAGACTCCTACCATTACCTAGGAATATTTCTTATTTTCTAATCTAGAATACAAAGAAAATATATTTTCAAGAAATTTCATTGTATTGTGGAAGAACTTATTTATAAGGACACAATACTTCATGATTGGATCACTTGTTGGGTTGTCTATTTTGTAGAATAATCTTTATTCATTTATTAAATTGTATGTAAAAAAGTAATAAAGAAAATACACAGAATACAAACTTAAATAAAAAGTGCTATCATCTGTAAACCCAAAAGAATTAATATACATCTTTTCAGACACAAATGACATTCACAGTATGTAGCTTATGGAGAAGAAAAAGCAAAGCTGTAAGAAATGTTTGCCTCTTTCAAGCCCTGAAATAAATTGGAATTCTATATTTTACTATTCTCAATAGCAAATTGTTAATTAAATAAAGACAGAAAATTACAAAATGAGGGCAAACATGCTTTATGTGGAGGACAATTGCTCTAATCTCTTCATTTTTTTTGTGACAAATTGAAAGATCATGAGATATACTACTGAAAAGAAAGAAAAAACAGAATCAGACATCAAACAGCACAAGCCAGAAAATCTTCCTCTTCTTTGCTCCTCCATGCCATATCCAATCATTTCTAAGTCATGTGGTTTTTGCCACATTTCCATATCTGCTTAAAATTCTCCCTCCCCTTCAGTTAACTTGTCCTCATAGAGCTGTGATGATTCCCTTTAGTGCTCTGATCTGAGTGTTATTGGATGTTTACTGATGTGACTATTTGATTATTTCTCTCATTTTTCTGAGAGAATAGGGACCATGTCTATTTATTTATCTCCATTGTCATTCATATCTTCAACACATTGTCTGGCACATAGTTGTCAATCTTCTTTGACTGATTGAATGACCAAATTAATAATGACTTAAAATTTAAATTGTATGACAGTTAAAAGTTAAAGAAAATAATTTTAGGTATATGAGATAGTTCATATTCTATACTTTGAATATAATTGTTCTCTCCAAAATATTATCACTCTTATTCTTTTTTATTGTATGAATTTAAGGTATACAACATGATGTTTTTATATACTGATATACGGTTAAATGATGACTATAGGTAAGCAACTTAACGTATTCATCATTTCATATAGGTACTTTTTGTGTGCATGTGGTAAGAACACGTAAACTTCCTCTGTTAGAAAATATCCTGGACACAGTATAGTACTATAACAATGGTTCTCATGCTATGTTTTAGATCTCTAGATGTTTTTCCTCCTACATAACTGACACTTCCTACACTTTGATCTTCATCTCCCTATTCCACCTCCCTTTTCCACCTCTGGCAACTACCATTTTATTCTCTGTTTCTATGTATTCGACTTTTGTTTTTTAAAAAATATTCCACATATAAAAGTGAGCACACAGTATTCTTTTTCTCTGACTGACTGTTATACTTAACATAACACTATGATTCAGAATAAATGTTATTAATATTACTACTTCATGAATTATTTTTTCCAGGAACCAGTGAGAGACACATAGAGATGACCTGAACCTAACATGTAGCTTGAAGCTAGGCCACCCAGAAAACACAGCAGTAAGGATAGTAACCACTTGCAGTAACAAAGCCAATGAAATATTGGGGCTCTTTATTAAACAGCATTGTTTGGGAAATTACTAATAGAGCTATTTACTCTCTAATCCAATAACATCACCAAAGAGTCAAAGTAATCAAATTTGGTTTTGTAGTACTACTAGTACCCGTGAATAAACTGCCCATATTTCATGGAATTATAGAAATATTTTGCTGTATATAATGGGATGTGTTCTAGTATTACTTTTAAATGATTACAACAAATAGAAAAACTGGAAGCTTTTTGAAAAGTGGATAAATGGCTTTGTTTTGTCACTCAGTACATCTTCACAACAATTTTCCAAGCCATCTCCCAAGTGTAAGAGTCAAAAAGAAATGACTGTAATTATAAGATTTCATGGTTTATTTTAATGATAGATGATTTAATGAAAGACATATTCAGAATTACTAATCACTGTATTTGAAATCATTTCATGTCACGTATTATCCAAATTCTTTAGAATTTAGGTTTTATATGATACAGGTTTAGCATGACAGACAGACTCTTCCTTTAACTAATTCAGCTGTTTCTCTACGTAAAAGGTAAATTGAACCTAAGACAAAGATATGCTGTATAAAATAGTTTCAATGAAATATAAGTAGTACAAAGATTCTTGTTTCCATTGATAGCAAATATGGTTTTGCTAAGTAAGATCTGGATTTTTTGTAGATGTTGAGTTGCCATGATATTATGAAAAGGCATAGGGCCACATTGGTGTAAGTGAAACGCCAGTACAAGAAGAATGGAAGTGAGCACGTATCATACACTTTGAATTAGTTGGGATAGGGAGTTTTCTTCCACTTTTTCTTGGCTCACTAACTAGGAGTCTGCTGCCATCAGCACTTGCAAGAATATAGGTTTGTGCTAAGGATCTTTCACCCCAGACGTTTATGACTGTCTACACTGGCATAACTTTTTATTCTTCTATTCATTTCTCATAGGGCTCTCATATCAGCAGGTTGATTACTAGCCACTGTATTGTGCCTTATAGCAGTCATATTAATATTTGTTATCAACAGTGGGCAGACATGAAAAGAGATTAGCACTCATTTAATCATAATGTGTTTGAGGGTATGATAGTCTGATTTTCCCATTATTATCATCAATCTGAGATAAAGGAAAAATTGAAGTAACACTAGCACGTCCTTACATAATCAAGGTTCAGTTGCTAGAAAAAGATTTTTAAATTCAAATTGATTATGTCCCCTTAGCAATTGAGGAATGAGAAAATCAAAATATTAGAAGAGGAAGACTGGAGTAATTGTGGCTGACATTTCTTATGCTCATCTGCAAGAGGGATGCAACACAGTGTTTTCGTTTCTTGAATGAAGGGGGTGTATGTGGGAGGTGCGTGGTGGTGGTGGTGGTGGTGGGTTGGGGGGAGGTGGGAGGGAGAAATAGAGAAACTGAAAAATGTGAATCACTTTCTATATTTTCCCATTAAAAGGCTTGTGTTCACTAGAGTAAAATACTTTATTAATCTATCTAACTATCTTCCTAAGTGAACTCACTGGTCAAATTTACTATGCTCTTAATACGAAATACTGGTTTTCCTATGACCAGAGTTGTCCCTTGATACCAACCTGAGGAACTAGGTTATATCGTAATAGAATATAGCATACTAGAAAATAAGCTAATAATATATTAAATGTCTGAAAAAAGTACTCTTAGGCAGCAAAGAAGTTCTTAAAAATAGTAAAATTATGATACAAAATTCACTGTTATAATACAAAATTATCTAAAGTAGAAAAGTATTATTAAGAGCAGAAAAAAGTGCATTATTTGCCTAAATCAAAAATGTTTATATACTGAACTTACACTTGGCAATCTATAAGTTGGGTAATTGAGTTTTAAATTGAATCACAATTTGAAACTGTGAATTGTAGAGTAATAATGGTGCCCTGCCTTGATGCTGTATTATTATCCAGGAATAAATTCTTGTGCCCTTCTTTCCATTCTGTTTCTTCTGTGCTTTCCAATTTGTTCTGGAAGAGCACAATCTTACCACATTTTAGCGTACTACTGCATAGATTTAAGAGAGAATATATCACCAGGCCTCCCCTTGTATTTCCAGAATGTATGATATAAATTGTTGTGAAGTATATGCTGAAAATATGACTTTAGTAAATCTAGTTTAATACCTAATACTCTTAATGGAGCAAAAACAGAGACACACACAGATAATAGACAACGTGAAAAAGTAAATTTACTTAAAATGAAAGGTACACATATAGAGAACCTCTTTGAATGAATTTTTGGGACACAGTTTTTTCTTTTCTCTCAACAAATCTATTTTCAAGTCAATTTTCATTATAGAAACTGCATTTATCAAAATATGAACATGTGACATATGCAGATAATTTTCTCAAAAATTTAATTTGTTTCCATTGTTTGTTATATTAATTTCATAGTATATTTAACTGTATAAGTAAATTATTTATGAAGCCTACATAATAGATTTAGATTTAGATGATTTAGATGATTTTTATATTCTACGAATATGTGAAACATCTAAATTTGTATTTTAACCTGTTATTCTGCTTTAAAAACAAACAAAAATGCATGCACACAAAATGTCTTTACATTTTGTTAAGTTTTTGCTTCCATTTTTTACTAACTTTACATAATACATTTTCACTGTTTTCTAGGACTGTTGGCAATGACAAGTGCTATGTTATGGGCAGACCACTTGTAAATATATCTTGACATAGTTTCTTCAACTGCATCCATATATCTTTTCATTTCACTTAAAAATATTCTCCCAATGCCAACTATGTCTTAGAATATGCCAGATGTCGTATATGCAGTCATAAACAAGACAGCTTTGGTTTTCTACCCTCGCAAAGTTGGTTCCTAATTTGTATGGAAAACATGAAAAATTTATACATAAAATAATAAAGGTTATGATGGAAAAAGTACACATTGTTATCAGAAAACATAATAATGGTAACTCATCTAGTCTTCAAGTAATTTGCAGTTTTAAATTGACACCTGAAATACATGCTATATATATTATACATATAATTTAAGAGATGTTTATTCTATTCACTTAGCATGTGCTGGCACTCAGTATACTATATAACTGATGTACAGTAGGCAGTCAAAAAGCCACAGAGAATAAATCGTAGATGAGTGAAAGGGATTGACAACCAAAGAGATCTGGTGTGAGATAGGTGCAAGGTGTTAAAGTATGCCGCTGGCTGACAGATACAGTGGACTCCCCATAGCTACCTAAGGTGATTAAAATTAAGGCAGACCAGGCAGCCATAGCTGGTTAAGGGAGGAGTCACATAACGTATGTTATCAGAAAGATGTTGTAAAAGTGTTACAGGACCTTCCTTTCTACAATCAAGCCAAACCAGTTCCTGCTGTGGGTGCCAAGATAAACTGGCCAACACCCACCAACCCCACTGTTTATTTGAAAGAAACATCTGACAGAAACTGCTGGTTTGGGGCTTGTAAACCATCCAAACAGGGCTTGCCTATTTTGATCAGTCAGAACCAAACAAATTTGAATCTTTGACTTGCGTGAACGGACTTGACTGAGAACATGAATAAGAACTTTCCCCTTTCAAGCCAGACTTTCCCATTTTTCTGCAGAGAACACACTTTCACTTGTACTGAAGGCTGTGGCTCCCCCAATCAGCAGATTTTTTTTCTTAGAAAACAGTTATATTTTTGCCCCCCACTAAACTCATTAGTCTTTGGTTAATTGTTTGCAGAGAGAACAGAAAATATAAAAGCTTGAACGTGAGAGGATGTAGAGAAAATAAGTTAATCATGACTAGGTGAAGAATGAAGAGACGAAGCTGGAGTTTTTGATGGAGGCCAGGTTCTCAAATATTTTTGACTTCCTGACACCAATTGAACTTTTTAAAAAAGATTTACATAATTAAATCATCAAATTGAATTTTAGAAAAATCACTCAGGCTTCTCTGTAGAGAATAGCTTAGAGAGGCCAAATCTGGTGGAAGAGAGAATTTAAGACTGTAAAGGTCATCTAGCTGGGATAAATGAACTCATCTAGCTGAGAGAAGATAATATCCCAGACTAGTAATACAGTTGGAGTTTTGAGAAATGTGAACATGTCCCTAAAGAACTCAGAGACATGAAAAACTTAGTTATGAGTTTAATGTGTTGAATATGGAAGAGGTTCCTGTCAGGGAGGATTCTCACGTGCTAAGGGAACTAAGATAACAAACAGTAGTATTTTAGAGAAAAATACACCCGTGCAAAAAGAATTGGCGATGTCTGTGCTGGATTCACATAAAAGTGTCCAGTTGACAAATGGAAATTAGGGTACAAAGAGGTTATCAGTTTTCTCCACTAGAAAATATCATATATTCCAAGATGTGAAGTGTAGAGTTTATCTAGGGATTTGAATATCCAATTTGCTGGAAGGTAATTAACTATTTTAGTTGAGAAGTCATTTCTGAGATTTTGATCTGAAAGAGACTGTGGAGAGTTTAGCCTGTTGATACAGCAGTGGCTGAAGAGTCAAATAATGAATCTAAAACACAAAGCTAAGGAAATGGAAGCCGGAGGAAGTGGGGAACAAAATGAACGTAATGTCCTCCTGGTCTAAAGCAGCATTTAGGAATAATTGAATCAATAATATTGAGGAAGGATTGGATTGCTGTTCTAGGTTAAATAAGAATTAGTGTATGGGTTTAAAATTTTTACTTGAAAAATGGTGAGTAAATGTGTAATTCTATATCAATATCTCTAGAGAACTCAGCTGGTGCAGTGCATATCACTTAATTTCTTGGATGTAACCAGAGTGCAAAATAAATCTTGCTGCCTTGTTTATCTTTTATGTAAAAATAGCAAAATAGGGAAGTGGATTCCTAAACATACTAAGCCAAAACTGTTAAACAAAAAAACAGAGGTGAGAAATAAAAGATGCGTCGTATCTTTCTTGGACTAATTTGACACCTGGACCCACCATTTTCAGACCAAGGAGAGGACTGCTTGAATGTAGAAATTGTTCTTTTAAGGCAAATAAAAAGTCATGCATATTGTTATCCATGATCCATAGTTTTTAAAAATATTTGCTTTTTTGTTATAATCCTGGGCCAAAAAGAAAATTAAAGATTGTTCGGCTTTCTTAGCTTGATCAACCACAGACTTATTTTTATTTAGAAAATAATAAATTCTAGTATATTACTTGTTCAGAGAGAAAATCAATTTTGTGTTCATAAGTTTAAGAAAGGTACCATTGATATAATAAGGAACTAAAAATATGTGTGTTACAATGAAGTTAAGTAAGGCATATTTCACCCTTTGACCAATCTTGCTTTTCATAAATAGGCATGATCAGTTTCAATGAACATTGTTGTCATCTCTATTTGGTCATTGTTCTCTGCGAAATATTCCTTGCTAAGAAAAATAATTTTTATCTTCTTTAGAAAAGCAGGAGTTACAGGATAAATGCTTATGTTTAGAAGTCTCAGGCAGGTGAATATTTCCTAGACATTAACTAGATTTTCTTCAAAAGTAGAAAAGGTTTAGGAATGTAAATCCTATTTTTCTAGAAAGATAATTTATTATTTTAACAAGAAATAAATTCCAAAGGTTAATTACTATAAAAATGTATTATAGATTCCAAAATTAAAATAAATACATTAGAGCCCAACCTAGCATTGTCAAAAGCAGAATGAGTTGTACAAATTCACAGTCTATTAGAGAATGAGGAAATAGTTTTATGACAATGTCTGTGGGGATCTGAGCTTACTGTGCTCAGATTATTCCTCATTATCACTTTCAGCATACCATAGGAGCTTTCCAAATCTTATAGGGAATAGACTAAAGTTAGAGATGGGCCCACATATGCTACATCTAGATACACTTAGTCAAGAAGCAGTCTATACTTTTTGGCCGTTTGTATGGCTTATTATGAGAAATGTCTATTCAGATCCTTTGCCCACCTTTAGTTGATTGTTTGAGTTTTTTGTTGGTTAGTTGTTTCGGTTTCTTGCATATTCTGTGTTTTATTGTAATGCATCAGGCTTTTTGCTCTTTTTTTTTTTTCAGAATTGCTTTAATTATTCAAGATCTTCTGTAGTTCAATATATATTTTAAGATTGTTTTTTATTTCCCTGAAAAATGTAATTGATATTTTGATAGAGATTGCACTAAATCTGTATATTGCTTTGGGTAATGTTGCTATTTTAACAATGTTAATTTTTCAAATCCATGAGCATGGAATATCTTTCTATTTTTGTGTCCTCTTTAGTGTCCTTCATCAGTGTTCTATAGATTTTTGGATAGAATTTTCATTTCTTTGGTTAAATTGATTCTTTGGTGTTTTGTATTCCTTGTAGCTGTTGTAAGTGGGATTACTTTTTAATGTTTTTTCAGAATGTTTGCTATTGGCATATATAACTGCTCACATTATATATGATAATAATATATAATTATTATAATTAATATAATATAATATAAAATTATAAATTATGAAATATATAATTATAATTATAATATATAATAATAATTATATATTATTATCATATATAATCTGAGCAGTTATATATGCTAGATACAAGAATCAACATACAAAATCAGGATACAAAATCAACATACAAAAATCAGTATTATATATAATACTATAATAATATTATAATATAGTATTATATATAATACTGATTTTTGTATGTTGATTTTGTATCCTGCAACTTTACTGAATTTATTGATCAGTTCTAATAGTTTTCTGGTGGAATCAATAGGATTTTTTAAGTATAAGATTATGTCAACTGCAAACAAGGTTAATTTGACTTCTTTTCCAACTTGTTTGCCTTTTATTTCTTTCTGCATCCTAATTGCTTGGTCAGAACTTCCTGTATTATACTAAATATGAGTGGAGAAACTGAATATCCTTGTTTTGTGCCAGATCTTAAAGGAAAGACCTTCAAATATTTCCCTGTTCAGTTTGATATTAGTTATGGGTTTGTCATATATGTCAAATAAGGAACATATTATTTTGAGATATGTTGCTTCTATATCCAGTTTGATGAGGGGTTTTTAAATCATAAAAGGGTGTTGAATTATGAATGCATTTTAAGTATCTATTGAAATAATCATGCGTTTGTCTTGGTTCTGTAAATGTAAATATTATGTTTATTGATTTGTGTATGTTGAGCCATTCATGCATCCCTATGATTAATCCCACTTGATCATGGTGAATAGTCTTTTGTTTTGTTTTGTTTTTTGAGATGGAGTTTCGCTCTTGTTACCTAGGCTGGAGTGCAATGGCGTGATCTCGGCTCACTGCAACCTCCGCCTCCTGGGTTCAAGCAATTCTCCTGCCTCAGCCTCCCGAGTAGCTGGGGCTACAAGCATGCACCACCATGCCCAGCTAATTTTTGTATTTTTAGTAGAGATGGGGTTTCACCATGTTGACCAAGATGGTCTCGATCTCTTGACCTCGTGATCCACCCACCTCAGCCTCCAAAAGTGCTGCGATTATAGGTGTGAGCCACCGCGCCTGGCCATGAATGGTCTTTATAATGTTTTATTGAATTTGGGCTGCTAGTATTTTGTTGAAGATTTTTGCATCTATATTCATCAGTGATACTGGCCTGTAGTTTTTGTTTCTTCGTTTGGTTTTGGTTTCAAGGTATTGTTGGTCTCATAGAATGAGTTTGGAAGTATTCCCTCCTTTTGAATTTTATAAAATTTTGAGTATAAATGGTATTAGTCGTACTTTAAATATTTAGCAGAATGCAGCAATGAAGCAATTGGGTTCTAAGCTTGTTATTATTATTATTATTATGGTTTTGATCCTATTACTCATTTTGTTTGTTGAGGGTTTCTACTAAGTAGTTCAATTTTGATATGTTGTATGTATACAGGAATTAACTTATTTTTTTCCAAGTTTTCCAATTTGTTTACATATAGTTGTTTGTGATAGTCTTTAATGATTATTTGTATTTCTGTCATCTCAGTTGTTAGGCTTCCTTTTTTTGTTTACTGATTTTATTTATTTGGGTCTTGTCTAGTTTGTCCTAGTCCAGATAAATATTTGTTGATTTTGTTCATCTTTTGAAAAAATAATTTTTCATTTAATTGATCTGATGTGTTATTCTTTTGGCCTCAGTTTTATTTATTTCTGCCCTGACATTTATTATTGTTTTCCTTCTACTAATTTTGGGTTTGGTTTGTTCTTACTCCTCTGGTTCTTTAAGGTGCATAATTAGATTGCTATTGAAGTCTTTCTGCTTTTTGATATAGGCATATATTGCTATAAATGACCTCTCAGTATTGCTTTGCTGTATCTCATAGATTTTGACATGCTGTAGTTTTATTTTTATTTGTTTCAAGAAATTCTTATATTTTGTTCTTAATGCCTTTATTGACCCATTAACCATCCATGAACATGTTGTTTAATTTCCATGTGTTTGTGTAGTTTCTGAGGTTCGTCTATTACTGATTTTTAGATTTTTTCCATTGTGGTTGGAAAATATTTTTTATATAACTTTTACATTTTTGAATATGTATAGACCTGTTTCGGTGCCTCAGATATTATCTATTCTGAAGAATGTTTCATGTTTTGATGATAAAAATGTTTATTCAGCAGCAGTTAAGTGAAATGCTCTTTAAATTCCAATTAGACCTATTAGATCTAGTGTGTAGTTTGTGTCTGAAGTTGATTTTTTGTCTGAATGATCTATGCTTTACTTAGAATGGGGTGTTAAAGTCCCCTACTGTTACTATATTGCAGTCTGCCTTTGCCATTAGATCTATTAATTAGAGCCTTACGTTGGGGTGCATAGATATTTATAATCATTATTGACTTGTGCTGAATTGACCTTTTTATGATGATATTGTGATCTTGTCTCTTTTTTGCAGTATTTGATAGGTAGTCAAGTTTATCTAATATGAATATAGCTACTCCTGCTGTTTTGTGGTGTATGTTTGCATAGACTATGGTTTTCTGCTTCTTCACTTTCAGTCTATGTGTGTCTTTATAGGTGAAGTGGGGTTCTTGTAGGCAGTATATAGGTGGGTCTCATTTCTCTATCCATTCAGTCACTCTACATTTTTAATGGAGTAATCACATCTATTTATATTCCATGTTATTACTGATAAACTGCAAAGTTACTATTGCCATTTTGTTGTTTGCTTTCTGGTTGTTTTGTAATTCTTCCCTTTCTTTTTTTGCTTTCTCACTGTCTGTCTTTGTGTTTTAATTCATTCATTGCTATGTTTTAATTCATTCATTACTTTTTATTTTAAATGAATCTACCATAGGTTTTTGTGTTGTGGTTACCATGTGACTTATGAAAACTATTTTATAGATATAGCAAGTTATTTTAAACAGATGATAATTTATCTTACATAAAAAATAGAAACAGAAAAATGTAAATAAAATTCTAAATATTAACTCCACCCCCCACACATATATTTTGACATTTACTTGTCTGAATTTACATATTTATATTATCTATGTCTTAATGGGTGGCTGCATCTATTATTGTTTCTAATAGACTTGTTTTTTGAACTTCATACTAGAGTTATAAGAAATTTTAACACTCTATTAGAGACCTCTTGGTTTATCCATGTATTTTCTTTTATCAATGGATATTATACCTTCAATTTTTGGGGGGGGGGGGGGACATCAGTGGTGTTTTTTTTTTTTTTCCTCTCAGATTGAAGAGCTCAGTTTAGTATTTTGTGAGATGTGTCTGGTGGTGGTAAATTCCTTTGTCTAGGAAAAACTTTCTCTCTCCTTCATGTTTGAAGGATAACTTTGCTAGATATGGTGTTTTGGGATGGGAAATATTTTTCTTTCAGTAGTTTGAAAACGTCATTCCACTTGCTGCTGGACAGAATCATTTCACTGACGGGTCAGTTGCCCAATGATTTGGAGCCCCTTTATATGTCTTTTGCTTATTTGCTTTTGCTGCTTTTAGGAGCATCTCTTTGTCTTCGATATTTGAGAATTTGATTATTTTATATCTTTGGGATCAAAACTGTTTGGTGTTTTCTGACTTTCCTCTCCTGGGTATATATATCTTTCTCATGTTTTGGGAAAGTTTTCTGTTATTATATTCTTGAATAAGCTTTATAACCCTTGCTTTTGGTAAACTCCCTCTTGCATACCAATAATTCTTTAATTTGGTCTTTTGAGGTAATTTTCTTTATCTTGTAGGCAATCTAGTATAGATGTTTGTGTTGTGGTTACCATGTGGCTTGCAAAAACATAGGCTCATTTTATTCTTTTGCACATGGATATCCAAGTTTTCCCAACACCATGTGTTGAAGAGACAATTTAGGGGCATATTTCTATCAAATATTGCACTAAATCTATAGATCACTCTGGTTAGTACGGACATGCTAACAATAGTAATTCTTCTAATCCATGAACATAGGATACCTTTCAAATCCATGAACTCATTGTGTGTGTGTGTGTGTGTATGTGTATGTGTGTGTGTGTGTGTGTGTATATATATATATATATATATATAGTTAAATATATTTAATCGATGTGATGTAGTTTTCAATGTAGAGAATTTTTACCACCTTGGTTAAATGTATTCCTAAGAATTTTATTTTTTGATGCTATTTTATATCAGATTATTTTCTTTGTATTTTTTACTTAGTTCATGGTTTGTATATAGAAAAACAACTGACTTTTATGTATTATTTTGTATTCTGCAGCTTTATTGAATTTATTTATTAGCTGATCTGATTACTATATATTGTATGCATCAAAATATCTCTACGTACCCCATGGATATGTACAATTATTATTTGTCAGTTAAAAAGAACCTAAAAATATTCAATGAAGTCTTTATGATTTTCTAGGCATAAAAGCATGTCATCTGAAAACACAGACAATTTTACTTCTTCCTTATTGATTGGAATGCCTTTATTACTTTTTATTACCTCTTTGCTCTGGCTACAATACCAAGTACTATGTTGAATGGAAGAGGTGAGAAATGACATCCTCATCATCTTCCTGTTGTTAGGGGAAAATATGTCACGATTTTACAGTTGAGTATAATGTTAGCTGTGGGCTTGTCATATATGGCTCTTATTATGTTGAGTTAAATTTCTTATGAACCTGATTTGTTGAGGGTTTTTAATCACAAACTGATGTCAACTTTTGTAAAATACTTTTTCTCTGCATCTATTGAGATAATTATATGATTTTTATCCTTTACTCTTAATGCAATATATTACATTTATTTATTTGTATAATCCTTAAATCACAAGAATAAATTATGCTTGGTTGTGTGTATGGTTCTTTTAATATGCTGTTGAAATCAGTTTGCTAGTATTTTGTTAAGAATTTTTGCTTCTATATTCAAAAGATAATCAGCATGTAATTTTTTTTCTTATAGTGTCCCTGTGTTGGTATCAGGATAATGCTAGCCTTGTAAAATGAGTTTAGAAGTGTTTCTGTATTCAATTTTTTGGAAAGTTTTGAAAACAATTTTTCTTCTTTAAATGTTGGTAGAGTTCACCAGTGAAGCCATATGATCCTGGAATTTTCTGTGTCAGAAGTCTATTATTATTAATAATATTATTACTGATTAAGTCTCCTTACTAATTTTTGGTCTGTTCAAATTTCCTATAAATTTCTTTATAATTCAGTCCTGGTAATTTCTATGTTTCCAGGAACTTACTCATTTCTTTTAGGTTATGCAACTTGTTGGCATATGATTGTTTATAGTAGTCCTTTAGGATCACTTGTATGTCTGTGTTGTGATGTAGGATCTCCTCTTTCATTTATAATTGTATTTATTTTTGTCTTCTCTTATTTTAAGGTTGCGTAATTAATTTTGTTGACTTTAAAAAGAACTCTTAGTTTCACTTATTTTTTCTGTTAATTCTCTAATTTTTTATTTCTGCTCTAATCATTTCTGTCTTCTGCTAACTTGGGATTAGTGTGTTCTATTTCTATTTCTTTGAGGTATAAAGTTAGGTTAATTATTTAAGATTTTTCTTATTCTTTATGCAAGCATTTATTACTATAAGATTCTTTAAACTGTTTTGTTGCATTCTGCAAGATTTGATATGTTTTGTTGTCATTTTCATTTGTTTTGAGACTTTTTATTTCCCTGTTGACTTCTAGTTTCACTTAGTGGTTGTTCAGAAATGTGTTGTTTGAAAATACACATATCTGTGAATGTTTTTAATCATTCCTTGCTACTGATTTCTAGTTTCACATAATTGTGGCAGAAAGACACTTGTAATTTCTATCTTTCTAAATTTGTTAAGACTTGTAACAGTCTATATTAACTTAATATCAACTTATCTTCAATTGCATACAAATACTCTTCACCCTTACTTCTCTCCTCCCTCACCATATTTTTGTTATTGATGTCAATTTTGCTTCTCACTATATTCAACATTATCAAATTATTATAACTATAGTTACTTGAATACTTTTGTCTTTTAACTTTTACACTAAAGCTAAAGGTGATATATGCACCCTTATTAGAATATTCTAGGTTTGACCATATACTTACCTTAACCAGTAGGTTTTATACTCTCATATTGCTAACTAGCACTCTTTTATTTCAACTGGAAGAACTCCCTGTGGTATTTTTCATATAGCACATCCAGTGATGATGAACGCCCTCAGCTTTTGTCTTGGCAAGTCTTTATCTCTCCTTACTTTCTGATGGACATCTTTGCCAGGAAAAACATTCTTTGTTTTCAGGTTTAAATTTTTTTTTTTAATTTCTGTACTTTGTTTATATTATCACACTCTCTCCTGGCCTGCAATGTTTCCACCAAAAAAATCTACTTATATTCTTATGGGTGTTTCTTTGCAGGTGATTTACCTATTTTCTCTTTTTCAAAATGTTGTCTGTCCATTGACTTTTGACAATTTAATTGTAAAGTGTCTCAGTGAAGACTCTTTATGTTCAATCTATCTGATGTTTTGGGGGCTTCATGAAACTTGATGCCTATTTCTTTTTCCAGATTTTGGTAATTTTTATTTTGTTATTTCTATAAATAAGCCTCTACCCCTTTTACTTTGTTTTCTCTAGAAATCTTATAATGCATATATCAGTTACTTGATGATGTCTTACATGTCTCATAGCCTTGCTTCATTGTTTTTTATTATTGTTTCTTTTTGTTCCTCTGACTACATAATTTTGAATGATCTGTCTTTAAATTTGCTGATTCTTTCTTTTGCTTAATTAAGAATTTAGCTCATTGAATTCTTCAGCTCCAGAATTTTTATATGGTTCTTTTTTATAATTTATATCTCTGTTGAGTCTCTCCTTTTGTTCATATATTGTTATCTGGATTTCTTTCAGTTGTCCTTTTGTGTCCTTATAGCACAATAAGCTTCTTTAAGACGATTATTTTCATTCATTTCTCAGGTAATTTGTAGAACTCTATTTCTATGAGGTCAACCACTGGGGCTTAATTTTTGTCCTTTTGTGGTGCCATTTAAAAAAATGTTAATGTTCCTTGAAGACTTACATTGCTGTTTTGGCAATTCAAAAAGTAGTCACATCTTCCAGTTTTTACTGATTGACTTTGAGAAATAAACACTTTTCTCTTTTAGTCCAGCTAGAGATTTGGATAATCTCTCAGGTCTTTTATGTGGATAAACCCACTGTGCTATTCTTCTTCCCTTTTTGGAAGAAAGTTCTAAGATTATGTGCCTTCTCTTGATCTTACTAGTGCAGACTGGGTGCCTCAGCCTCCCGTTTATTTTCTTAAGGACGTGCCCTGAAAACTCAAGGTTGTGCACCTTCTCCCAAATCCAGCAGAGTCTAACTGGCTGCTGATACCTGTGTGCTATCTTCAGAGGCTAGCATGACCTACCTGTGTGGGAGTGCACACCATCTGCAGGAGAGGGTGAGGCAATAGCCTTGGGCAGAAGGAACTGCTGAGGGCACATGTCAGCTGGTTGAGTAGATTTGCAGGTAAGATGGTTCATGGAATTTGTGGGAATAACTCTTGATGGGATGTGAAGACTTTTGTTTAGATTTGTGCACCAGCTGCCACAAGTCTCTTCCCCCGTTCTCTTCTCCTAGCTTCTCCCAGGAGATTCAGTTATTCCGAACCCCTCAGTGTTTTGGGTGGGGTGAGACAGAAGTGGGCTTCCTAGGCATTGTCCATCAAGACTGGGGAAACCAAGTCCTCACTTCATTTTAGATTTTCTCCATGAGAGAAATTATGGGTCAAGGGGCTCTCCCTTGCCAGTGAGCTGTACTGTTTTGGGAAAAAGATGACATCAATAAAGTGAAACTGTTCTTATTCTCCCCCATATATCTACCATGTTTTTGTTTTGTTTTGTTTTGTTTTGTTTTCTCCACTGAGGTGTTGCTGACCTGGGCCGATTCATCTGCCCTTAGACAACCTAAGGGCACCCTGTTTCCAGGCGGTCACATACTGATGTGGAGCATAGTGCAGATACTCCATAAGCCTAGTGCACCACAGTGCAGAACCCCTGGGCTCAAGCTATCCTCCCACCTCAGGCTCCTGAGTAGCTGGGACTGCAGACATGTACCATTATGTTTAGCTCAGTAATCACTTTGAACATCAACAGTCTTAATACAGCAATTAAAAGACAGAGATTGTCAGAGTGAATCAAAAAATAATACCTAATCATATATTGTGTATGAGAAACCCACTTTAAATGTATAGAGTCATATAGATTAAAAATAAATGCCAGGGGAAAGACAGACCATGCTAATACTAATCAAATGAAAGTGAGAGTAGTTATAGTAATTTCAGGTAGAATAGATTTCAAAGCAAGGAAAGTTATCAGAAATGAAGAGAGGCATTACATAATGATAAAGGGGGTAATTCTCCAAGAAGATACAATAATCCCTACCATGTATGCACCTAAAACATGGTGTCAGAATACATGAGGCCAAAACTAATAGAACCATAAAGATTAATTCACTATTATGGTTGAAGAACTTCAACACACTTCTTTCAGAAATAAACAGTTCCTGCACACATATAATTAGTAAGAACAGTTAAACTCAATAATATCATCAATCAAATAGATATATTAAAATCTATCAATTATTTCACAGAACATACATTTTTCTGAAGCTCACATAGAATAGTCACTAAGACAGACCACATTCAGAGTCATAAAACTCATCTTAACACATTTTGAATTACATAAATTATATAATATCATCTGTCAGATTACAATAAAAATTAGGCTAGGAACCAGTAAGACTTGGAATATGCCAAAATATGTATAGATTAAATAATACACTTCTAAATAAGACATGGATCAAGAAAAAAACCTCAAGAGGAATTTTAAAATATTTTGTATTAAATAAAAATAAAAGCAAAAATGATCAAATTTTATGTGATATAATGAAAACAGTGCTTAGAAAGAAATTTAGTGTTGAATGTATATATTAGAGAAAAAAAAAACCTTGAAAATAATCTAAATTTCCATATTAGAAAACCAGAAAAAGAAGAACAAATTAAATCTAGAGTGATTAGAAAAAAAAGAAATAAAAATCAGAGCAGAATTAGTGAAATTGAAAACAGTAAAGCAATAGAGAAAATTCAATGAAATCAAAATATAACTCTATGAAAGGATCAATAAAGTTGATAAGTTTCTTATCAGGAAAAAGACAGAGGACATGCTTTACTAATATAACAAACCAAAGAGGAGATATCACTATGCATCCCATGGACCTTCAAAGGGTAGTAAAGGAATTGTCTAAACAATTCTATAACCACAAATTTGGTAACCTAGATGAAATGGACCAATTCTTTGAAAGACATAATCTACCCAATGCACACATTGAAAGTAGACAATCTGAATAGGTGTATTACTATTAATTAAATTGAATCAATAATTAATAACCCTCCCAAACAGAAAATACCAGATGCAGATGGGTTCATGGGTATATTCTACCAAACTTTAAAGGAATAAATTATAACATTTTAAACGTCTCTTCCAGGATACAGAAGAAAGGGAATACTTCCTAACTTACTCTATAAGATCAGCATTCCTCTAGTACCAAAACCAGACACAGCATTACAGGAGAAGAAAACTATACAACAACATCTCCCATGAACTTAGAAGCAAAAATCCTAACAAAATATATATAAATGGAAGCAAACACTATATAAAAATAATTATACACCATGACCAAGTGAGCTTTATTCCAGGTAAGCAAAGCAGTTTCAACATTTGAAAATCAATTAATGAAATCCATCACATCAACAGGTTAAAAAAAGATATCATCATATCAATAGATATAGAAAAAGTAATTGATGAAATCCCAACAGCATTTCATGCTAAAAACTGTCAGTATACTAGGAAAGGGGAGAAAACCTTCTCAATTTGATAAAAATATCTTCAAAAAACCTTACAACTAATATTATACCTAATGGTGAGAAACTCAAAATTTTCCCACTAAGATCAGGTCTAAGGCATGAAACTCCCCCTGTCATCACTGCTTTTCAACGTTGTACTGGGCCTAGCTAAGTAAATGAGACAGAAAAGGAAATAAAGAAAATACACAGGCAAAAGACCCAGAACAGCCAATGCAATGTTCAAGAATAACAAAGTTGGAAGATTGACACTACTTAGCTTCAATCAAGACTTATTATGAAGTTATGGTAATAAAGGCATTGTGGCTGTAGTGAAGGAATAGTCAAAGAGATCAATGGAACAGGATAGAGAGCCCAAAAATAGACCCACACAAAGGAAATAAAATAGTGGAGTCTTTTTAACAAGTGATGCTGAAACTGGAAATGCATATGCGTACACACACACACACACACACACACACGCACGCACACACTATAGTCACAGATTTTATACCTTTCAGAAAACTCAATATGGACTAAGTCTAAATGCAAAACTATAAAACTTTTAAGTGGTAACAGGAGAAAATCTACATGATGTTGGATTTACCAATGACATTTTAGTTGTAACACAAAAGGCTCTCAAGGCAAGAGAAAATTGATACAATGGATTTCATTAAAATAAAAAGTTTTTTTGCTTATGCAATACACTATCAAGAGAACAGAAAACCACACCAGAGACCAGCAGATGGGATTTGCAAAAGAAACATTTCGCAAAGGACTGTTACCCAACATATTTATAAGAAAATCTTAAAATTTAACTGTTTTAACATAAGCTAAGAAAACAATCTTATTTAAAGGTGACCAAAGACATTAACAAGTACCTCACCAAATAGCATACAGATGGTTAATAAGCATATACAGATGGTTAATAAGCATATAAAAAGATAACCCACATCATATGCAAGTTAAAGCAACAATGGGATACCTCTACATCCCTATTAAAATGGCCAGAATCCAGAATACTGATGATATGGTTTGGCTGTGTCTCCACCCAAATCTCATTGTTAATTGTAGCTTCCATAAGTCCCATGTGTCATTCGAGGGACTTTGCGGGAGGTAATTGAGTCATGGGGGTTGACCTTTCCCGTGCTGCTCTCCTGATAATGAGTAAGTCTCATGAGATATGATGGTTTTAAATGGGAGTTCCCCTGCACATGCCCTCTTACTAGCCACCATGTAAGACTTGACTTTGCTTCTCATTTGCCTTCAGCCATGACTGTGAGGCTTCTCCAGCCATGTGAAACTGTGAGTCAACTAAAACTCTTTGCTTTATAAATTATCCAGTCTTGGGTAGGTCTTTATTAGCAGCCTGAGAACAGACTCACACAGCTGACAACATCAAATGTTGGTGCAAATGTGGAGCAAAAAGAACTCTCATTCACTGCTGGTGGGAATGTAAAATAATACAACCACTTTGGAGGAGAGTTCCAGGCTTTAGTTTAAAATTCAATGTGTTGTTACTATATATCCAGCAGTTGCATTCCTTGGTATTTACCCAAGTGAGTTGAAAATTTATGTCCAAACTAAAATGTAAACACAGATGTTATTAGCCACTTTAGTTATAACTGCCAAAATTTGGAAGAAACCAAGATGTTTTTAGTAGGTGAATGGATAAATCAAGTATAATACATCTAGACAGTGGAATGTTATTTAGCACTAAAAGAAACTGAGCTATCAACCAATAAAAAGACATGGAGTAAACTTAAATCACTAAGTAAAGGATGTTAATCTGAAAAGACTACATGCTCTATGATTCTAACAATTTAACATTTCTGGAAATTGCAGAACTATGGAAACAGTCAAAAGATTAGTGGTGTCTACGTGTTAGGGGACAGAGAGGAATTTACAGTTGAAACACAGAGAATTTTTAAGATAGTGAAAAGATTCTATATGATACCATAATGTTGGTTACAAGTCATTATATATTTATCCAGACCTGTAAAATGTATATCACAAAGACTGAACCCTAATATAAACTATGGATTTTTGGTAATGATATGTAAATGTAGGTTCAATAATGATAATATATGTAACACTCTGTTGGAGGATATTGATAACTGTGGAGGCTATGCATCTGTCAGGGCTAGAGGGTATACAAGAACTCTGTACCTTCTGTCCAACTTTGTTGTGAACTTAAAGTCTATTAAAAAAGCAAGCTGATAAACAAATTGCCATGCAGCATGACAGTCTCTGACAACATCTGACTTTTAAATTGAAACTAAAAAGTAAACTGTAAAGTTATATTGGACAATGTTGTCTTGGAAAGTGTTAAACTGAAAACACTTTTATTAAGCTGTATATGCACTCTGAAATCACTAGGTTTTTCTTCTATAGTTATTTTCCATAAAGTAACAGTGCGTGTATTAAGTGAAGCTACATAGATGGTTGGAAATTCAGAATAAATGTTCACAAAGACAAAAAGAAAGATTACAGATGTAGATTATGTTCTTTATCTAATCCACTCTATCTACTTAATAGTCATTGAACTGTATTAACAAGTAACAATATGACTTTCTATTCCTCTGGACCTTGAAGATTTTTTGGCAGAAGTTTGTATGAACAAGAGGAAGATCGTATGTCCTCACTGCCACCTTTTACACATTTCAAAATTGAAAACTATGTGTACAATGAAGTTATAAATAATTCAGTAAATAATTATTTAGTTTGATTAGATTATTGAATGTATTAGCTAACCTTTAGTGTAACTAGTAGGAAATTCCCCCAAAATGCAAATATTACAACAGACTGTATTTCCAAAGCTGAGCAACAATATCCACTATCTCTGCTTTTGCAATGTGATTTGCCTTCTCCTTGTCAAAAAAATGCTACTTATTATCATTATCCTTGAATTTGGTCTGTCTAGGATGACCAAAGTTACTGATTTGCCCAGGAATGTACTTTTATGGTAGCGAAAGTCCTGTATCCAAGAAAACACCTTAGTCCAAGGCAAAGAGGGATAATTAGTGAACCTGTCCATCCTTCCTCCTACCCGCCTCCTCCACAGCTTTGAGTAATAGCATGTGGTGAAAGTAAGCTTTATAACTTGTGAGGCTGGCCTTCAAGTTACTCTTACCTTTACTTTTTAGAATACTCCACCTTAGATCTAATTCCTATGCTGTGAAGAAACCCAAGAAGCCACATTTGGAGGCCCAATATTAGTCTTGGCGTTCTCTGTAATCTTTACAACAGAAGAAGGAAAAGGAGGAAGGCCCCAGGCTAATAGCCTCCACTGAGCTCCAAGTCAACAGCTAGACAGACAGCCTTTTAATTGAGGCCATTTGGGAAATTCCAACCATCACCGTGTCCCAGATGACACCACATGAAGTTGAAGAACACCCTGGTTCACCCACAGATTTGTGAGAGATAATTAACGGTTGTTGTCGTCTTAATCTTCCAACTTGTGGGATGGCTTATTATGCAGCCATAAATAATTGAAACAAAGAGTCACAAAAGGTCAGCAAGTACTCTGAAGTAAAAACCTAAATATTAAATACTGTACATGGTGGAAAAAATTTTGGACTTGCAATCACTTTGCAGATTTGAAGCTTCAGATCCTTATTTGCTAGCTGAGGTCTTTTGAACAAATTATTCTCATTTCCTTCCCAATACATTGGAGATTACAATACTTTACAAATTTTAGGAATTGCCAAACAAGATGATGCATATGAAAAAAGTTTAAACCATGAAGTATCACATGAATACAAGACTATGATGCTATATCAATCATAAAGGAACATCACGTTACCCTGTTGTTAACCTGTAAATATAAGAAAAGTCTGTTTAGAATGTGAATCTTATTAAAGAGGGACAGTTTAGAGAAAGGTGGGTTGCAATTTATTTTCTAATAAAATCTTTCGACTTCTATTTCAATAGGGAAGTAAAAGACCACGTTAAGTTTTTAGCTTATCCAAGTACCCTAAAGTACTTGGTACAATATCAAGAAATATCATTTCATGTTCACTAAGACCCCATACAATTATTTTAGATCTCATGTGACTCTTCCACATTACATCTTACGATGGATTTTTTATTTTTCTATTTTGAAGTTTTAAAGTCTACTTTGCTTTCACCATTACATTTCCATTAGTCTATTTTTGTTCATTTTCTCTGTGATACGGATAAAGTAGAGAGGATAATTCAGATTAAGTGTCACACAGCTCGTAGAGTTTATGATGATACAGAAAGAATGCCATTTCCTTAGATGAAGGGTCTTTGAGTGAAAGGGGGGAGTGTTGTGTGTTAAAAAGATGTGAATCTGAGATATGAGATCTTTTTTTTGTATTTTTTTGTTTGTCTATCTTTTTTTGCCAGGGAATATTTTATTTTTCTATTTGATTGGTAAGCAGAAATATCTAATCAAAAATTTAATAAGCCTTTGGAAAGAAGAAACCTTCTAACTACCACATCTTCCTATAAAAATAAAGATAAAAACAAATCAGAAGAAAGCCATAGTAGTGTGTCAGAGTGCATTTCAGAGCATGGAAACAATAAGGCTGAGATTTTGCAAGACAAAATATTTTTTATCTTCTTCATGGTTGGTATAATGCTGGGACATTTTAAAACTTGTTATAAAGTACCTATTAAATTTACTGCTGAAGTTGGAGAGAGGAAAATTACACACACGGGGTCTTTAACAGGTTTTGTGTCTAACAGCTTTGACGCTATCCCACTTGATTTTTGTCCCTGCCCTGATGGCTGGCCTTGAGTAGTGTCTGTTGTCTGGAGTCTAATGTCACAGCAATTAAATTCCCACAGGAAGCAGCAGCTTTAGAAGATGTGATTAGATTGGAGACGCTGATGCTTGTTTTGATTTTGAAAATGCATCATCGATCATGGCTACTGATTTCAGCAGCAGCTCTAGCTGAGGGGAGGTGTGTGCTAAGCGTCTGGCTTTATATTTAACTTTGGGAAAATGAAGTCTTCCCTTGCCTGTCAAGTCTTTACTCTGATATGTGACCAATGCCTTTAGTAGATAATCCCAAAGATGTCAAATAACCTTTATTTCCCAGAGGTCAGGTTGATCTTTTTCTTCTCATTCTGATCTCAGAACAGACCTATTCATTTTACATCTGACATCAGACAATGAGAAAACAGAGTAAGTGTTAGCTTTTTTCGGGGATTACTGGAATGCTGCTTGTTGTTGCTGCTGTTAATATGCACCTCCCACCCTTTTGAATGTGTTTTTTGTGTGTGTGCGTTTGAGTGTGCTGTGTGTATATTATTATCCACAGTTCAAGGCACGTCAAAGAATTTAAATCCACTGATTTTTTAGAAACAAAGGAAAACTATGATTAATACTAGGTAATTTCTTAGTGTGACATGATATTCTAAATACCATGGTTTGAACATTACATTGTATGCATGTATCAAAGTATCTTTTGTACCCCATAAATATGTACCATTATTATCTATCAATAAAAAAAGAATTCCAGGAATGCATTTCCTTGGCTTTGTTGTAAACATTTCCTAATTTTCATATTGTCTGTTGTCAAGATTGCAGAGAATGCCTAGACTGATATTGTTATAAATGCAAAAAGAAAAAACAAGAGAGTATAATGGGGAAAGAGAAAAACTGTTGAGTAATCAGACGCAGCCCCCAATATGTTCCACTGCCAAAAAAAAAAAAAAAAAAAAATCAGCAAGCTTGTAGTTAACAGGCAAGACTTCCTCTAGCTACCATTTTGGGACAGATTCCCTCTCTCCCATGACTTCAATCCTCTAAATCACACAAAGTATTCTTCAATGGGCCTATGTGTTTTAATATGAATTTAAATGTGTAAATTATGATACTGAATGCAACAAACCACTTTACATACAGCTGTCTTTACAAATGTGGCATCATATATTGAAATTTAATGAGAAGAATAACATATACTTTGTGTATATAGCACATAAAGTGAACTGTGGAACTAAGTGATTATCTGACCAATTAATAGAATTGAAGTTAACTAACCTCTACTATTGAAAATACCCTAGCTTTCCACTAAAAGGTCATCAAAAATAATGTTTTACTCCAAATGCCAAATTATCCTGTTTTACTGTTTGCCTCAACATTATTTCAATATTATTTTAAAAATGGAAATTCAAAAAGTTAAAATTTTATTTTTAGTTTATGAAAACAGACACGATGAAATAAATAACATTGGGCATTATTATATATTTTGGATATTAACTTCTTATCAGATACATGGCTTGAAAATATTTTATCCCATTCTGCACATTGTCTCTTTACTCTGTTGATTGATTGGTTCTTTTGGTGTGCAAAAAGCTTTTTTTTTTTTTTTTTTTTTGAGACAGAGTTTTGCTGTGTCACTCCAGCTGAAGTACAGTGGCCAGATCTCGGCTCACTGCAATCTCTGCCACCTGGCTTCAAGCGAGTCTCCTGCCTCAGCCTGCTGAGTAACTGAGACTACAGGCATACACCACCACTCCTCACTAATTTTTTTATTTTTAGTAGAGATGAGGTTTCACCAGCTGGTCTCAAACTCCTGGCCTCAAATGATCCTCCCACCTCAACCTCCCAAAGTGCTAGGATTACAGAGGTGAACCACCATGCCCAGTCAAAAAGCTTTTTGCTTAATGCAGTTCCATTTATCTTTTTTTGCTTTTGTTCCCCATGTTTTTGTGGTCATGTCTGAAAAATCATTGCCTAGACCAATGTTAAGTAAGCAGATACACGCGCACGATGCAATACTATTCAACCTTTAAAAAGAAGGAAGTCTTGTCATGTGCCCCAACATGAATGAACCAGAAGGCATTACACTAAGTAAAAGAAACCAGACACAGAAAGACAAATACCACGTAATCTCACTTATATGTGGGATCTAAAGTAGTCTAACCCATAGGAGCAAAGAGTAGAATGGTAGTTGCCAGGGTTTGGGGGAATGAGAAAATGGGGTGGAAATTGTTCAAAGTTATATTTAGACAGTACTAATAAGTTACAGAGATCTATTATGTATCCTGGTGACTATAGTTAATAGTAATGCTATATTTTTGAAAACTGATAAGTAGAGTCTACATGTTCTCATTACCAGAAAATAACTGTGTGAAGGGGTCGATGTGATAATTTACTTGATCTAATCATTTCACAGCATGAAACTATATCAAAACACATTATATATCATAAACATATACAATTTTTATTTCTCAAACATACCTGCGTAAAGCCGAAGAAAAACAATTAAAAGGGAACACTGAATAAATTTGATGTATTCTACGCATATATATAAGAATACTGGAGAATAGTAGCAGTTTAAAATGTCAGCTCTTCATAAAATATTTTAAATGTACTGATCTATCTATCTAGATATATTCATATATATAAGTAATAGGCATAGAAATGAATATATATGTACTGATATATATACTATTAAAACTGTTCTGATATATATAAAATTCTTCCTTATGTAAAAGCTGCCTCTCAAAAAAAGAGGATAATGTACTCATAAATGATAATATATGCAGTGTTTCAGCATGTACATTCTTCATCTACACAGATATGGATTCAATAGCTGGCTCCACTATTGAGTTTTATAATTTCAGGAAATATACCTAATCTTGTTAATCCTCAATTGCCTTAACCGTAAATGGGGATTACAATAACACTTAGCTCTCAGGGTTGTTGTGAGGATGTAATTAGGTAGCATATATGAATCGCTTTATTTGATTGAATGATACATACTAGGAAGTCAATAAATATCAGCAACTGCTAGGCTAGCTGTTGAAGTATAATATGTAAGAAGCCATAACTTTAAATATTACATTGCTGTAGGAACTTATCCTTGGACACTTGTTTATAAATATTTCTCTTGGAAGCAAACTATGAGTCAGTAATACGCTGGGTGCTTAGGACACTAATTAAATTCTCAACAAAGAGTTTGGAATGGGACACAAGAGAAGAATGATACTTACATACACACAAGACAGCAATGGAGAGCGTCACTAAGTATGTAGCAACATCAAAGTAGAGCACGTCAAGTGCCCCGGGTCCCTAGACCTTTCTAGAGGAAGTGATAACAAGCTACATCACAAAGTATGAGAAGACGTGAATCAGGGTGTCTGACTTGGAAGCATGTTCAAAACTGAGGGCTATTAGCATAAGCAAAAGCAGAGAGGTAAGAAATAACTCAGTCAGGTGGTGGGGGTGGGCTATAGCTAAAAGAATAAGATGAAGAGCACCACTGATAAGTTCTGGAGAGTCAGGCAAGGTCAGCCACGAAGGACCTTGAATGTCCTGTTAATATGCTCTCACGTTATTTTCTGGATGATGGGTAGCAGGTAAGCAGCAGAGGGATGTAGTCAAACTCTGCATTTTAAATAAATCATTCTAGCAACAATGGAACAGAAGCATTTACAAGAGTCTCTGAGATGAATTTAAGTTGGCTACTTAATCCTCATAGCAGAACATGATTTGGGTCAAGAACCTGAGTCAACTAAAAGGGTTAAATTATCACACCAGGCCTATTTTTTTTTAAGGGAGCAAATAGGAATGTCCCTTTCTCTCACAGCACACACATTGTGACTGCTTCTCCTGCTTATTGGATGCTATTTCTACTTCCCCTGAGTAACTGATTTAATAATGCCACTGAAAGAAAATGAAGCCTTTAGAAAAAAAATCTCAGACTGTGGAAGTGAATTGATATTGCTGTATTCAAAGCTGAGTCAATTCTAGAAAATATTGCACATGACCATGTTACATATGCACACCAATACACACAGACAAATGGGCATGAAATTTGTAAAAAATGAAAGTCCCAACTAGAAAAGGAAGAGGCTAAGGAGTTGGTGCCATAATAAATAATAAAAGAATTAAAAGAATTAGGATAAAGTGAATTGACAATGGAAGAGTTATTTTAAGGTTGTACTCATACTACAAATGAGACTCATTCATCAATATGATTCATTTATTCCTATTTTGATACGTGACCAGGAAGTTTTGTTGTGTGTAATATCAAATTTTTATCAATGCTAGATATTTATTTTTTTGGCAACCACTCAGTATACATTAGTATCCATGATGTTTGTCAGATATAACAATGAACAGAATAGTTTGAAATAAGAGACATGGCTTTAATGATCTCAGGGTTAACAATCTCAGAATTATGTGAGAACTTTACTCCTGGGTATAACAGGCTAAGAAGTCAGGAAATAAAATACATATATAATATTGTATATATATAATCTTGAAATAGTGACATAGTGAACTGTGTGATATTATTGAATAGTTTATCCTATCATTATAAAGACGTTCAATAATACTACAGGCATCAATAATATAACGGTCATCATTGCATAAAGATTAGATCATGCCAAACTCACTAATTTTTTTGAGTGCCATCTTATATATAATATTGAAGATTATAATACACATGCAAACATACACACACACACACACACACACACACACACACACACACACACACTCTTTGAGAACATCTGTTGTAAATGTTTTTAAAAAATACCTACTAAAGTGCAGCACACACAGTGAGTTGGGGAATACATAAGATGATAGTTTCATAGAGTAATAGGAAAGAAATAAAAATAAGTAATGTCTGCCTGCAGGTGTGAAGACAAATTAGTAATAAGAATTTTGAGTGTTCAAAGAAGCAGCTAGTGGCTGTGCTAAAATAAATGATTAAACCACCTGGTAAAAAAGGTTGCATATCAGTGAAGGTATTCTACAGTTTCCTGGAATTGTTGAACCCAGAAATACACCGTACACTCTTTCTCCCTATATATATCATCCTTTGGTATCAGTGGGGGTTGGCTCCAGGATTCCCCACAAATACCAAAAATCCAGTGATTCCCAAGCGTCTTATTTAAAATGGGGCAGTATTTGCATATAGGTTCCATATATCTCTAATGCAATGTAAATGTGTAAATGCTAGGAAAATAGTTGTTATACTGTATTGTTAATTAATTTTACAGTTTGTATTGTATTTTATTTTTATTTTTTATATTTTGAATAGTTTTTACTTTTGATGGGTTGAATCTGTGCATGTGAAACCTGTGGATACAGATGTATTTTTTATAGAAAGATCTATATATACATATGTATACACACACATGTATATACATATACTTACACACACATGTATACACATATACTCTATATATACATATATGTACTTATGGTCATTCACCACATAATGCTTTAGCTAACGACAAACTACATGTACCAGGATGGTCTCACAAAATTATATTACCATCTTGATGATCCTGACCCTACACAGGATCATGTGTGTAGGGTCTAAACTACACGTGTGTGTTTATGTCTTAGTTTTTAACAAAAATGTATAAACACTTTTAAAAAATTAAAAATTTGAAAAATAGAGAAAAGTTTATAGAATAAAGGTATACAGAAATAATGTTTACACAGCTGTACAATGTGTTTGTATTTAAGCTATTATAAAAAGTCAAAAAGTTAAAAGTGTTTAAAGTTATAAAGTAAAAAAGTTATAATAAGCTAAGGTTAATTATCACTGAAGGAAGAAAAATATTTTTAAAGGAATTTAGTGTTGCCTAAGTGTGAGTGTTACAGTCTACAGTAGTGTACTGTAATGGCCTAGGTCTCCATGTTCATTCACCACTCATTCAGTGACTCACCCTGGGAAACATTCAGTCCTGCAAGCTCCATAGATGTAAGTTTCCTATACAGATGTGCCATTTAAAAAATCATTTATGCCTAGTCTTACTATACGTTTTTCATGCTTAGATAAGTTTAGATACACAAAAGCTTTCCTTTATGTTTCAGTTGCCTCCAATATTTAGTACAATAACATGTTGCACAAGTTCCTAGCCTACGAGCAATAGGTTATATCATATAGCTTAGGTGTCTAGTACACAATACCATCTAGCTTTGTGTAAATATACTCTATGGTGTGTAAATATACTCTATGATTTCTCAGAAAATATCTCCAGTTTTAAGACAGACATTACAAATGACAGTTGCAATTTTTTCAAATAGCAGGTATTTTTAATGAGTACATCTGATAAACAACAACAAAAGTAATAAAAGTCTTTTTAACGAGGATTTCCTAATAGAACAAAGAGAAACAAAGGTATATCAAAACTACCAGATAACTTCTCTTGAAAGAAGAACATTAATATTATTTATATACAGCAGCAAATATACTTTCAAGCTTAGGAAAATCATATCAAAAGCAGAGAAGTATTTATTAATAAATAAAATTATTAAATAGAATATACCTATAGACATAGGTTGATGTCATTCTGTTGATGAGGGACTTTGGCAAAAACAGGATAGTTTTACTTTTTTGGGAATGTGAAGATGATTGAGTTAAATAGATAATTTGAAGTAAAATATCAGTGGTTGATAAAGAGCTACTCTGCTTCTTATTTTATTGTGTATGGGTTTTTTTTTGTATTTTTTATTTTGTTTTTAATTGACATTTTAGGTGATACTAATTTCCATTAATGTTTATATAATATTGGCCATAATATGAATCAAACATAACCAAAAAGAAAGAAAAAACAGAGAGAGAGTAAAATATAATATGGAAATGATATTTTTTAAAGTAAGTAACATTTAATTGTGATGCATGCATTTCATGTAAGTACTGTATCACAGAAAAAGTAGTGTAAGCTTAAGTACAATCTCAAGATTGTCAGGAGAACTGATTAATTTTGCTCTCATTCCCATTTTCTAGACAATCTTTGTCTTCAGAGTGGATAAATGCAGTGTCACTCTGGGTTGGCTTGGCAATCTTAAAATTGTCAAAAGAATGGATTGGGTGCCGTTTCCTCTTCTTGTTACAATCTTTGTCATGAGCTCTCACAGACCTTTTAATGCCTGATATGCTCTCATTCTCATTACATATTCTCATTCCCATAACAAAGATTATAATGAAAGAAGGAAATGTCATAAAATTAATCCATTCTCATAACAGTCTGTAACGAGGGCAGAAAATTGAGCAAAATTAATCCGTTCTCATAACAGTCTGAAGATTGTAATGAGAACAGAAAATGGCATGAAATTTATCCTTCTTGTGACAATCTTTAAATTGTAAGGGGGCAGCAATGGGATACAAGATTAACAAGCCCCTGGGACAAAGGCTCTAACTAGAACTGAAAAATCATACAAAATTAGATTGGGTGTGTTTGTATGACTGTGTGTATGTGTGTGTGTGTGTGTGTGTGTGTGTGTGTGTGTGTGTGTGGTTGACAAAGACCCAAAAGATCTGACATTATAATGCCTAGTTCCATTGGGATATCATATTAAAATTAGTAGCTATTTTAAATCGCCTTTGCCTTAAAATATTAAAGGCTGACACCTTTGCAAAGACGGTCAATTAAAACAAATATGGATGTTCACTCTTCGAGCAGACCCTGAGGTTAAACTATTTTAGTAAGTAGGATAGTAAAGGAAATGGAATTTGTTATTGAAATCATGAATAAACCATTTATTATTCAATAACTTTAATTTTAAAAATTTGATTTAACATGAATAACAGTGTATTTAGTCTAATATAGAGCAATAGTTGTCTGATCATAAATTTCAACATATTTGTTTACACAACTTACCTATGTATTTTTACGTATATATACGACACACTACCATATCATGGCCTATTTTCACCAGCAAACATTATCCAGACTTTGAAAAAATGGTTTACCAAATGTATACTTTCTTCACTTTAGTCACTTAATTAATTGGATTTTTGATTGCCTTTCATAGTGTTTTAGTTTTAAATATTCTTAGTTTCTAAAAGAAAACTAAGGTCATATAACACTTGCAAAGGCCTTCAAATTATTCAAGCAGAACATGAACAGCTTTTTATTTGCCTTTATAATCTGAGTATAAACAATTTAGTGAATTAATGTGCTACTTATTCTCACTTATTAGGGCACACATATTTGTGCATGGAATGTATTTTAAAAATATTTAACACTTACATGAAAACATGCATTATAAACAGATTTATGAATGTATGCACACTTTATAACAGTTATAAACTTTTTTCCAGCAGTACAGAGCTTACTAAAATAAGCAATTATTTCAATTTCTTAAACAACAACTCATCATTTTAAAGACATACATTAGGATCTAATAATGAATGACAATAGTATTAAATATTTCAAAGAGTTCTATTTGTGGAACATCAAAATGAAAAGCTTCATTTATATTGTTGATTCCCCCTTTTTTTAAGACTCTGCATCTCCAATGACATTTCAGAAAATTACCAGCATATCAGTAAAATTGCAATAAATTATTAAGATGTGAACTTATTTTTATGATATTTTCCTGATATTTTAAAAGGAAATATCTATTTGAAAAATCTCACTGTTATATGTAATTATTTCAATGGTTGAGAATGAATTATTGAACATCAATTTTCTTAAACATAAAAGATAGTATTTTGAAAAATTGGAGGTAGAGTTTAGCATGCTTAA
This sequence comes from Ateles fusciceps, assembly GCA_036589455.1. Lineage (NCBI taxonomy): Eukaryota > Metazoa > Chordata > Mammalia > Primates > Atelidae > Ateles > Ateles fusciceps. The sequence continues at coordinate 1,184,416 of JAZHEH010003406.1, forward strand.
ATAATAGGCTTCTTTTAGTTGCAGCTATAAGGTTTTTCCTATCTGAAGACCAGGTTTGAATGATTTTCTGAGCTATCTCTTCCATTGTTTTTCTTTGACAAGAATAATATATAATTGTAACTAAAATTAAGTTCTTTTTCGATAAAAATCATAATAGAATCTAATCAAAATAAGCAAATCTGGACATGATCATGGCTCGGTATTCTGAGAAACATGCAAGGCCTGGGTTTAAATTGCCACTCATTTTTCAACATCCAGAGGGGGAGATAAATATAGTGATTTATAGTACTTGTGAAAACCTTCAGAAAGTAAACCTTTTGCTTCATGGAGAAATGAAAAATTTGGGAGGTTGCACTTTTCATCATCAACAAAAGCTATTTTTGCAGACCAAAGAAGAAATGAAAAACTTTTCATTTATTTAGCTGTTCCTGGAAAGGTTGTAAAAGGTCCTATCATAAAAGACGTAAGGGAAGAGCTGTTCATAGAAAGCTTTGAAAGAACAAACATCATAAGCACAGATTCCTATGGTAGGTGGAATATCGTAGGATGGTACAGGGGCAAAAGCACCAGGATATGATCCCAGAAGAGGAGACTCTTCTCTGTACTTTTTCCATTGTTCCCACTTTTTATATACTTACCTATAGGTATGGTCCAATTTAATGTGCTATTCTGCGTGAAAATCCGTGTTTTCAGAAAAAAATAAATAATAGAAATTCTCTTAATTGTTTCACTGTGTAAATTTACTAAAAACTCTATAGTGGTTCCTCTTTTCATCCAAAATAAAAGACAAATCTCTTGTAATAGTTTGAATTTATAAATCAGTGACATGTATGTCACCCTCCAGATAGACTCTTCCAAATTGTACTGGTATGGTACTCCAGTCTTTTTATCTGAATGTATTGATAGATACTACCAAATAATGAAACATCTTTGTAGAAAGTAAAAATAGCCATTTCTGACATTTGCACAATGTACATGCTAAACCTTTTGTGGTACATGAAGGTTTTCAACATTTCACATCACAATTGTATATAAAAAAAACTTTCATGTGAAACACATGGAGAATGTTTTGTGTCTTTACCAGTTGGGTGTCAATTTCTTTCCAGGGGTAGAAACGCCAAGGGATTGTGCTAGTCAGAGTAGCAGGTGAAAATTCTTGGAGAAGAAAAAAGGGATTTAACAATACAGGAGAAAGAGGCCAGTGGGGCACTGCACAAGGACAGAATTGCCGGAAAGTAGACCCTCTGGATAGCAGTGTAGTTAAAAAGTGATTTGGGACTTTATTAGGACAATTGTACTGTGTATAGAATAAAAAGGTTTTTTCTCTGTCATTTGAAAAATGCTGAATAATGTATATGTTGTCCCTGATTTCACTGGCATAAATGAAATTTTGTTTAGGAGCTTGAAGAACAAGGTAAATGATATTGATAGTATTGAGTTATACATCTAGAAAATTGAGAAAATAATATTCAAAGAAAGAAAGATGTCTAAAAACCATCATTTTAGTGCATCTGATAACTACATTAAACCATTTTCCCCATCACATTTATGTTTCTCACTCATAAAGGAAATTTTCCTTAATAATTATTTATTAAAAAAAACTCTGTGGATATTTTGAAACCTTGTGAATATTATTTTCTCCAGTGATATTTCTCCTACTGCTTTTAGCATTCTTTGATAAAGATTTCCAGAGGGGGAAAGTGCAATTTCTAAATAACTTACTACTTATTTATTTATTATTTTGAAGTTTATTTAGGATAGGTGAATTTTTCTGCAAAATATTAATACCTGGAATGTTTGAGGACCATACAAAAGGTCACTGTTGCTGAAAGAGAATAAACAATGAGAAAAACAGTGGAAGAGGAAATTAGAAAGATAACATAGGTTGAGTAGATAAGGTAGGGTCTTGTAAGCTATTACAAGAGATTTGTCTTTTATTTTGGATGAAAAGAGGAACCACTGTAGAGTTTTGAGTAAAGCAATAATAAGATTTGACTTAATTATCAATAAAACCACTGTGGATGTTGAGTTGAGGATAGATTTAAAGGGAATTAGGGTATAAATAAAAGTTCAAGTAGGAAATTATAAAGATTGCCTTACAGGAGGTAATGGTGGCCTATGCTAGGATGGTAGCTGTGAAAGTGGCGAGAAACTGTCAGATGCTGCATACAGTTGGAAGGAAGAGTCATCATGGTTTCTTGACAGATTGGATATGGGTTTTGAAGAAAACAGAACTAAAGTTTTTGCATAGAACTTTTATTTTTCCATCTTTCTGTGTTCCTAGTCTGCCATCCTCGGCATTCTGGCTTTACTGAGGCTTGCCCTCTCATAGTTGCAGAATGATTGCTGCAATCTCCAGCATCACCTGATCACACCAGAATATTCAAATCTGGAAGAAAGAACCTTCATCTGTTGTGTGACTGCATCTGTAACGAGGGGGTAAAAGTCTCAGAATCTCCTCCATAAGATTATCCACATTCATTTCCTGCTTAACAGAATTCCTAAGTCCATCATTGGCAAAATAAATGTAGTTACCCTGTCGTGATTCCCCCCTTTGGAGAGGAGGATTCTGTTAGTAAATAAAAGATGAGGGAATTATTCAGGCAACAACTATTAATTCAATTTAAAAATATTAACTTTCTTTTATTCTGTCCTAACAACTTATGGTGGCCTAAAATACACCACACATGGGTTGTTTGTTTCCATTGGTCCAGCTTTTCCTGCTTGAAAGTTCAATGGATCAGAGGTAAGATCAAAAGCAGTTGAGCAGTGACATCCTTTAATTATGGCACTCCAACTATTGGGAGTATCAGGAGTTGTTACTCAATATTCTTCCTAATAGAGAGAATCTATTTCAATTTCTACTTAAGTCAAACTAAACTCGCAGCTGATTCTCTAAGTTTCCTATGACCGTATTCTGGCTTACAAAGGAGCTGAAGAAGAAGATATCATGAAGAGATGTAACCTTTAAACATACAACCCAATTTTCTTAGTTTAACTCATCATATGAGTTAATCTATAAATCCAAATTTTCCAACTTTTCAGAACACTCTCTTAAGTGAGACAGTTAAATGTTTAGAAATGGTTGGCAATTTAGAATAGAAGACATTTGGAAAGTAAAATAGATAATTGTCGATTAATATAGAGATATCAATGATAATAATTGTAGCAGCAACAGATTTTTTTGTGTGCCAGACACTTTTGAAGTAATGCATATATACACTAAATTAACTCTCATACTAACCCTATATGACATGACACAGCAAATCTAGGAAAATTGCCCGTGGTCTCGAGATAGTGGATAGATATACAGTGAAAATAGAAACTATTACACTTGAAATGTAGCTGTGTGTTTCTTTTTTATTATGAGTTATCCGTCTTAACTTTGTCTCTCTGAAAGTGCAGATCTGATGCAAGAGAACAAATAGATTGTTTACCAGGTGGTCTTGGGAACATTTCTCCCAATTTCACAAGGACATTTTGCCCCTTGAGTTTGCCCTACTTTATTCTATATATTCTAAGAAGAAGGAACACTAATGCCATCCAAAGACCCTGTCAGGTAGGTCTGTCTCTTCCCCACCATTGCTAATGGAAAGGGTCATTATCTCTAGCCCTAGGTAGTCCTTATTTGCCGTGGATGTTACCTTTACTGTGACAGCTGTGGTCCCTGGGACACACAGTCTTTGTGTTCTAGTTTAGAACTGTTTGTGAGTTTGTCCACCTGTCCTTCATTTTACTTTTTTTTTAAAATATATTTTTTTCAATAGTTTTAGAGTACAGATGGATTTTGGTTACATGGATGAGTTTTTTAGTGGTGATTTCTGAGATTTTGGTGCACTGGTCACCGGAGAAGTGTACACTGCACCTTATATGTAGTCTTTTAGCCCTCATGCCATTCAAAACATTTCCCCACTGAGTCCTCAAAGTCCATTATATCAAAGTCCGTTATAGCAATTGCAAAGTCCATTATATCAACTGCAAAGATACGGAACCAACCCAAGAGCCCATCAGTCAATGAGTGGATAAAGAAAATGTGGTACCTATACACTATGGAATACTACACAGTCACAAAAAGGGAAGAAATAATATCTTTTGCAGCAACACCAATAGAGCTGGAGGCCATTATTCTAAGGTAAGTAACTCAGGAATGGAAACCAAATATTGTATGTTCTCATTTGTAAGTGGGATCTAAGCTATGAGGATGCTATAAGGATGCTTTCCATAGTGTACAGGTACCACATTTTCTTTATTCACTTGTTGACTGATGGGCACTTAGTTTGGTTCCATATCTTTGCAATTGTGAATCATGCTGCTATAAACATGCATGTGCATGTGTACTTTTCATATAATGACTTCTTTTCCTCTGTGATTGCTGAATTGAACGTAGTTCTACTTTTAATTCTTTAAGGAAGCCTCATAATGTTTTCCACAGAGGCTGTACTAGTTTACATTCTCACTAGCAGTATAAAAGTGTTCCCTTTTCACCATAGCCATGACAACAACTATTGTTTTTTCACTTTTTCATTATGGCCATTCTGCCAGGAGTAAGGAGGTATCACATTATGGTTTTAATTTCCATTATTCTAATAATTAGTGATGTTGAGCATTTTTTCACATGTTTTTTGGCTGTTTGTATATCTTCCCTTGAAAATTGTCTATTCATGTCCTTTGTCCACTTTTTGACAGGATTATTATTATTATTATTTTGCAGATGTGTTTGAAGTCCGTGTAGATTATGTATACTAGTCCTTTGTCAGATGCATAATTTGTCAATATTTTCTCCGACTCTGTAGGTTGTCTGTTTACTCTGCTGATTATGTCTTTTGCTGTGCAGAAGCTTTTTAGTATAATTAGGTTCTATTTATTTATTTTTGTTATATTTGCTTTTGGGATTTTAGTCATAAATTATTTGCCTAAAACAATGTCTAGAAGAATTTTTTTGATGCTGTCTTCTAGAATTTTTATGGTTTTAGAACCTAGACCTGATAGATAGTCTTTGATCCCACTTGAGTTGTTTTTTCTTTTTTTATAAGATGAGAGACAGAGATCCAGTTTCATTCTTCTACATGTGGCTTGCCAGTTTTCCCAGCATCATTTATTGAATATGGTATCCTTTCCCCGATTTATGCTTTTGCATATGCTTTGTTGAAGATCAGCTAGCTGCAAGTATTTGGCTTTATTTCTGGGTTCTCTATTTACTGCACATGGTAATGACACAAAAACAGGCACATAGACCAACAGAACAGAATAGAGAACCCAGAAATAATTTTGGTGACTATAGCTTTGTAGTGTAATTTGAAGTTGAATTTTTTCCAATTCCAGATTTCATCTTGTTTCTTAGTCTTGCTTTGGCTATGCAGTCTGTTTTTAGGTTCCATATGAATTTTAGGAGGGTTTTTCCTAGTTCTGTGAAGATTGATTATGGTATTGTGATGGGAATTGCATTGAATCTGTAGATTGCCTTGGGTAAGATGGTCATTTTCACAATATTGATTCTACCCATTCATGAGAGTGAGCTGTTTCCATTCATTTGTATTATCTATGATTTCTTTCAGTCATGTTTTGTAGTTTTCCTTGTAGAGAGAGCTCTTTCACCTTTTTGGTTAAGTATATTCCTAAGTATTTCATTTTATTTATTTTATGTTATTTTTTGCAACTGTTGTAAAATGGATTGAGTTATTTATTTGATTTTCAACTGGTCATTGTTGGTGCTACTGATTTGTGTACATTGATTTTGTATCCTGAGATTTCACTAAATTTGTTTACTAGATCTAGGAACTTTGGGATGAGTCTAGGATTTTCTAGATATACAATCATATCATCAACAAACAGACAGTTTGTGTTTGACTTCCTCTTTTCCAATTTGGATGCCCTTTATTTCTTTTGTCTGATTGCTCCAGCCAGGATTTCCAGGAGTATGTTGAATAGAATTGGTGTAAGTGAGTATCCTTGTCTTGTTTTCAGATCTCAGGGCAAAAGCTTTCAGCTTTTCCCCATTAAGTATGATGTTGGCTGTGGTTTTGTAATATATTGCTTTTATTACTTTAAGATAAGTTCCTTCTAAGTCTATTTTGTTGAAGGTTTTTATCATAAATAGATGCTGAATTTTATCAAATGCTTCTGCATCTATTGAGATGATCATATGATTTTTGTTTTTAATTGTTTATATAATGTATTACATTTATTGACTTGTGTATGTTAAATCATCCCTGCATTCCTTGTTTGAAACCAACTTGATTATGGTGGATCATCTTTTTGATATGCTGTTGGATTCGGTTAGGTAGTATTTTGTTGAGGGTTTGTTTGTAATTGTCTTCATGTATAACAGGAACTGTTTTTCAAGGACCTAATCTGCTAAGGCCTGGGCTTTAGGAAAGAAAACTGTTTCCTGAGACTTATGTTATTTTGTCATTTCTTTATGTTCTTCCACATCACTTTGGCTATCATTTTAGATTTCTTTACAACAGTGGCATGGATTCCATTTGAGCTCCTGTAGGTTATACTCTTTTGTCCTCAAATTTTTATTTTTAAACTTTTCTATTTATCAACCACTTTTACTGCTTTATATTTAGGTTTTATACTCTATGAATATTTCAAACAGGGATGTAGAGATTTTACTGTTTAGGTATTAAGTCCTATACACAGAAAAATAGTTTATGTCCCTCCCCATATAAAGACCAACACAATATGTTCAGCCAGTAAAATGATCACTGTTTATTTCTTAGTAACACTAAAATCATAAAGTTGCTCTACCCTTTGTCTTAAATAGTTTAGGTAATTTTGGCAGGACTTCACTGATATGTGCAACATTACACTGATAGTTCATTTTAATAAGAACGATTCAGGTGACACATTGAGTCCAGCAATACGAATGAAGAGAAAGTGGTGGGTTTAGACACATCAGAAAAATACCAGTTTATACACAGATATTTATTTAGTCTTTATTTCAGACATCTTAACAATTGTATCTTGTCACTTCTGACAGCTGTTTCATATAAGCAAAGCATGTCTTGAAAACAAATCCTGAGTCCTAATGGCTCCGAGACTTTGCATAATACATTATAAGAGATAAGAAAATAAGCACGGGGACTAAAAGTGAAGTTAGAGAGGAGAAAGTCTCAGTAGGATGAGAGCAGATTACACTTAAGAAAAACAACAACAAAAATATCAAGAGGGATCACTTTTATTTAAGTTTCCAGATGTATTTAGGTTTTTCTGTAAAGCAGAAGGTGTAACAAAGAGCTCTTGTTTTTTCTATCCCCCTTTTTTGTTCTTGCTGGTAGAATATAAATTGATTCTGGTGGTGGATAATTTTATGGTTCTTGAACTGAAAGACTTTTTTTTACATATATATACTACTGGTCAATAAATTTCTTTTTTTTCTATAAAATTATTTTGAACATTGTGATAAAATCTATTTCTAGAACTTTGTTTTAAAGAGCTATTAATGATCATAAATAAACCTGAATAAATATGCACTTGCATAAAGGAAATGTTCAAACAATTAATTTGTTAATTTATTAACTTTTTAAAAAATCTTTGAGATAATAAAAGGAATTTTTTTTCTGTCCATTTACAGCATCTGCAGTTAGCAAATAATTTTCTCTCTCTTTTTCTAGGTGAACAATAAAAGTCCAGTTCATTATAGAGTGAGCTCCACCAATGAAATAGAATACAAAAGAGAAAGAAGCCATGAATTTACTGTTGAAACTTGCACCTAGAAAGTATGATTATTGTGCTGTTTTTCTAAGCCATCTATGTTCTTCTATAACCAGGGGTCAGACATTCCATACTAGCTATAAAATAATTAAAATATTTAGGCGAGCATAAATTACTTGAAGTCGTAGCTTATTGTTTGTTTTTCTCTCTTGATTTCTACAACTTGGGAATTGTACAAAGAGGAAGGTATAAAACCATGACAAATATTTTCAATTTATTCAAACTCGTGTGTTCTAATGCGTAACCAAAAGTTTCCAAAGATTCGTATTTCCAGCATTACCTTAATTATTGTTTCCTTCTGAGTAGCTTAAGGTTCTTCTTCCTCCAAAAATAGTCATTTTGTAACTTGATAGCTTTGTTGGGTTATTGCCTCATTCCTACACAATTTGTTTTATCGCAAAGCTGCCACTCTGCTTTAGTATTTAACACAAAAGTGAAAGGCAGTAATGAAAGCTATATATAGAATTTGGTAAACATGTGGAGATAGTCATTCTCTATTTTATCTTATGAGCAAACATAGATTTAGTGAACATCATATAAGTTACATTTTAAGAATAGCCTTAAATTGCAAATGTTATTAAAACAGTGCTAAAACATATTAGGATTAAAACATTGCATGTGAATCTAGCAATGAATTATATAAATTGTTATGGATAATATTGATGGAGCAGGATCTTGGAGATATATTTAAAAATCCACAATATACTGTACTTTTACTTTCTACTTGTATTTCTTTACATTGAAAACTATGCATCATTTTTATTTATTTATTTATTATTATTTTTTTAATTTATAAAAAAAACAGGTTTAATGGATTCACAGTTCCACATGTCTGGCGAGGCCTCACAATCATGGTAGAAGGCAAAAGGCACATATTACATGGCAGCAGGCAAAGAGAGAATGAAAGCCAGGCAAAAGGGGAAACCCTTTATAAAGCCAGTAGATCTCGTGAGACTTATTCACTACCAGGAGAACAGTATAGGAGAAATCACCTCCATGATTTAATTACCTCCCACTGTGGGTCCCTCCCAAAACATGTTAGAATCATGGAAGCTACAATTTAAGATGAGATTTGGGTGGGGACACAGACAAACCATATCATTTGGGTAATTATGCATTTATTCATGTATATGACTATATCCCTGTCTCTCTTACTGGAGTGTAATATCTGTTGGATTATGAAAAATTTTTGTAACCACAATCTTTTCCACATCACCTTATATATGACAGGCACACAGTTACTACGTGCTTAAAAAAAAAACCTATCCTTTAAAAAATGTAATCAGGGCTATGATCCTTTCATGAGATTAGAATTCCCATCAATGTATTTTTAAAATGATTATAATAAATACATGTTAACTTTTTGTATGCTTCTTGGAAGTTCTTATCAGTGAGGTGGCAACTAAATGTCCCGGTTATCCCACTGGACTAATTAATAAGCCTCAAAAAATTCATGAGTATTTGGAAGCCCATGGGTTTCCAAGTAGGCTCCAACATGCATGCTGAGGCTGGTGTCTTCCTTGTAGAACTCAGTCGTTGTTTCTTAGTTGTCCTATCATTCCATGTTTCTTCCTTTTGTGTTCCCTGGGCTCCACAAATTCAGCACAGGCCTAAGTCATTTAGGCAGAAGTTTCCTATGAGTGAGAACATGCGGTGTTCGATTTTCTGTTCTTGTGTCAGTTTGCTGAGAATGATGGTTTCCAGGTTCATCCATGTCCCTACGAAGGACATGAACTCATCATTTTTGATGGCTGCATAATATTCCATGGTGTATATGTGCCACATTTTCCCTGTCAGTCTATCATCAACGGGCATTTGGGTTGGTTCCAGATCTTTGCTATTGTAAACAGTGCTGCAATGAACATTTGCGTGCATGTGTCCTTATAGTAGAACGATTTGTAATCCTTTGGGTATATACCCAGTAACGGGATTGCCTTTTGATAATAAAGTTATCTTTTAACTTTTAGCTTCTGTACTCATGAACAGAGAATCAGTAAAATAATGAGATATATTATATTTCTGATTGCTTAAATCATTGCTTACCTTAATAATCTGAACCATTTAATTTATACTGATTATAAACAAAGGAAAATCATAATAATAAGCTTCAAAATAGTACATTCATTATTCTACTTCCACTATAGAATCAATAAAATGTTATCTTCAAAATGAAAATAATATTTTAGGTTTTCTTTGTAAAGCCCTCTCATAAATGAATAAATTTCTATTTAACTTTTATGTTCCAGTTTGCCCCAATAGATTTTCTTACTAAAAATAAGAGCATTTAAAATTGTATAATAATGCATGGAAATGTGTTTTAAAAAATATATAAATACATAGAGATTTATGTATGGTCAGAGATTCCATCAAAACTTTATTCACTCCTCACACACACACACACACACACACACACACACACACACACACACACACAGAAATGGTATTATAGTATACCTGTTTTTCTTAGCTTTTTTTAATATGTCATTTGGACAAAAATAAGGTTTGACTAAGATAAAAATAAAAATATATGAACTCAAAACATCAGTTTCTGTCCTGGTTACTGTTGCTGCATAAATATTCCCTCCAAAGCTGAGTGGCTTAAAGCAATAACACTCATTTTATTATTTCTCAGTTTCTGTGGGTCAGGGATTTGGAAATGTCCTGGCAGAATAGTTCTGGCTTCATGTCTCTCTTGAAATTGCAGTCAGATGGCTGATGGGTTTGGAACAGTACGTTGCTGGAGAAGCTAGGGGCTTGCTGGACATCTTTTTTTGTAGTTGAAACATTTGTCCATGTGATCTCTCCAGGTGGACTAATCTGAGCTTTCCCTTAGAATGGTGGCCCAAAGGCAGTCAGACTGCTCTATAACAGCTCAGGACTCCATTGCTAATTTTCCCAAGAGCAAGACTGAAACACCTTTCAAGATCTAGTTTTTAAAGTCATATGACATCATTTCCACCCTACTCTTTTGGGTGAAAGAATGACAAATTTATTAATAGTTTCTGAAAGTAGGGTGAAAATCCATAATTATTTGCCCAAGACTGTCCAAATGCTAGCACCAAAAGTCACACATCCCGGGAACCCCTGGAACAGTTTATCACACTACTTTTAGTTAACAAAATTAATTAAGTTTTGTACTTTGCTTTAGTAAAGTTCATCAATCTTTTGTTTAATGGCTATTGATTTTAGGGTTCTATATGGTAAACCTCTGCCTTTACTAAGCCTTGAAATCCACAGTGCTGTATTCTAGAAGACTGATTGTTTTGGTTTTCACAATTTGTCTTTTGATTTACCTTTAATTATTATTTGTGTTATGAAACAAAGCAGAAGTTGAGGCTCATTTCCTTCCACTAATTTATTAAAAAGATCATCTTTTGCCAACAAATTTCACTGAAGTGTTTGCATTGAATTAGATTTATACTACATTAACAAAATTTGTTAACGCCTGCGGTCAAAATCACACTGCCAAAATGACTGTGAATGTCTTCAACTATGATAGCTAAAGTCCTTTACTTTTGTGTTCTTTTTTGATATTACTTTAGATATTCAAGATGCTTTGCATTTCTATGTAGATTTTATAATTTGCTTGTCAATATAAATAAAAAGGCTTCTAGTGTTGTGTTGAATCTATATATCAGTTTGTAGAGAATAGACCTCATAAGATACCCAATTTTCCAGTCCACTAATATTGATTCACTGCCCATTGATTTTGTCTTAAAAGTCTCAGTAATTCTCAGTAGTTTCCAGTTTCAAGGTATTGTTTGCTTTTGTTATATAATTTCCAGGTATTTTATATGTTTGTGAATAAGTGTGCCTAACATTTTCATTTTTTCTTGCTTATTGTTAAGGTAGATAATGCTATATATATATAACAGATTTTTTGTATATTAACCTTATGTCTGGCAACTGACCCAGTTTTGGTTTCTGTTTTTTTTTTTTTGGAAATAATTGTATATATTGATGAATTTTCTCTTATAGATTCAGGATTATTCAGATTTTATATTTATTTTTGTATCAGTATTAAATTATATTTATAAGAAATCTATCTCATTAAAATTTTATTTGTTGGCATAAAATAATACATAACATTTTGTTATATTTTTAGTATTTATAGTAAAAATAATGATGTTCTCATTTTTATTCTTGACACTGGTAATTTACATATTCTCACATATTTTTGATCTCTTATACTAGGTGTTTATCAGTTTTATTAATCATTTGGAAGAGTCACCATTTGGCTTTATTAATTTTTCTCCTGTATCCCTATTTTTGTTCTTTGATATTTCCTCATTTAAAAATATTATTCTTTATGAGTTTTTAGTCTGGCTTTAATTTATTATATTTTTTACTAGCTTAGATCATTCATTTTAAAATTTCCTTGTTTTATAATACATGATTTTTGAAGCTATAAATTTCCATATGAAGACTGTAGTTTGTAGATTACACAAATTTTGGTATGTTGTATTTTCATTATCATTTAGCTTAGGATATTTAAAATTTTCTATTGTGTTTTCTTTCCTTTGTCCAGGGGTGTGGTGTTAAATAGTAGTAGTTTTCTTAATTTCCAAACACCTGCAAGGAAATACTAGCCATCATTCTATTAATGTGTTTTAATTTAACTTTTCTGTGGCCAGAGAATACATATTGTACAATTTCAATACTTTTTAAATGCTGATTAGTGTTTTATATGTCTCAAGTTAGGAATTACTTTGGAAGATATTCTGTATGAACTTTAAACTTTTGTTCTACAAATATAAGTGTAATGTTCTAAAAATATCAATCAAAGTAAGTTAGTAAATTATATTGTTCAAATCTTCCTCACTGATTTTTTTCATGTTTTATCTGACATTGAGATATACCTTTGTCAAACTCTCCAGAGAATATTTCTCTGTCTCTCTCTCTCTGTCTCTTCTCTCTTTCTCTTTCTCTCCTTTTAGTTCTGTTAAATTTTCTTTGCACTACTCTATATGTTTTGGTTCTTATCAAAATGAGATATACATGTATTAATATTCACTTGAGACATTTATTACTATAAAATATTTTTCTTAGATTCCATGATTTTATGGCCTTTAAAAGATTTATCTGATATTAATATAAGCAATAGCCACTTTCATTTCTAGTGTTGATATGGTATATATTTTTCTCTCCATCTGTTTTTAACTGAACTGTATCCTCATATTTAGTGGCTATGTATATATATATATGTATATACAAAATCTATATGTATAAAGTCATATAAGTATATATTTATATATTACCTATATTTAAGATGATAATCTTGGTTTTTAATAGTTTTTATACCTTTTTTTTTTTATGAGACAGAGTCTTACTCTGTTGCCCAGGCTGGAGTGCAGTGCAGTGGCATGCTCTTGGCTCACTGCAACCTCTGCCTCCCAAGTTCAAGCAATTCTTGTGCTTCAGCCTCCTCAGTAGCTGGGATTACAAGTGTGCCTACCGCGCCTGGCTAATTATTTGTATTTTTTAGTAGAGGTCGGGGTTTCACCCTGTTGGCTAGGCTTGTGTCCCACTTAATTTTAATGGTTATCACTGACTGAGTTGGGATTAAGTTCAGTATATTGCTACTGTTTAAAATTTGTCCCATTTATTTTCTTTAGTCAACCCTTTTATGTATTCAATTTTCAAATGATTTTGCTATTTTTTAGCTTCTTACTGTATGTGTTTTTATTACCCTGATAGTTGCTATTCTGCAGACTACAACATTCCTTTTTTCATTTACTAAAAATATCTTTAAATCAATATCTTAACCACTTTCCAAATGATGCTATAATTACCCTTTACCATTTAGCCTATACGATTTGTTCTATTATTATCTTATGTTCCATTTTATATATTTTAAATTCCATAGTAATTTATTATTTTTTGGATTCATCAATATTGATTATATTTATCCATTTATTCACCATTTTTCAAACCTTTTATGTTTTCTTGCAGTTCAGTGTTTTCATCTGGCATACGTCATTAGCGTAAATAAGTACTTTTAGTATTTCTTGCAATTCAGATCTGCTAGAGTAAAATTTACTTAACTTTTATTTCTCTCTCTTCTTTATAAAACATCTTTGTTTTGCCTTTGCTTTTTGGATAATATTTTATTGACATGTTTCAGCTTTCTTTTACAGTTTCTGTTGAAAGCCAACTTCCAATGTTATTGTTTTTATTTGTTTTAAATAATTTGTCTTTCTATACCTTTAGGTGCTTTGTATGTATTTTCAATTTGGATTTGTTTTAGTAAATTCATTATAATGAACTTGTTTGGAATTTTCTTTGTAGTTATTCAGTTTCATGTTCACCAAGTTGTTTAAAACTGTGGTTTTATACATTGCATCAAATTTAGAAAAATTTTAGTCATATTTTCTTGATATTTCTTTTAATAGTCTCTTTCTGTCTTCTTGCTGTACCTAAATTACAAATATATTAAATGTTTTGAGTGATTACATGTCTGTCTACACTTCTTCCTTTATTTTTTCTCAATTCTTCAGTTTCGATATTTTCTATTGATCTCTTTTTGAAATCATGAATCTGTCTTCCAATGTGTCTAGGCTTCTGTTGGACCCGTCTATCAAGTTTTTAACTTCAGATGGTTATATGTTGCATTTATGGAATATATCATGGGTTCTTTCTTTTCCTTTTTTTCAATCTCTCTCTTTCCTTTTTTCTTTCTTTCATCTGTATTTTAACTTCAGGGGGTACACGTGCAGGTTTGTTATATAGGAAAACCTGTGTCATGGGGGTTTGTTGTACAGATTATTTTATCACCGAGGTATTGAGCCTAGTACCATCAGTTATTCTTCCTGATCCTCTCTTTGCTTCCAACCTCCACCCTCCAAAAGGGCCCAGTGTTTGTTGTTTCCCTTTATGTGTCCATGTGTTCTCATCAATTAGCTCCCACTTGTAAGTGAGAACGTGTATTTGGTTTCTGGTTCCTGCTTTAGTTTGCTAAGGGTAATGACTCCCAGCTCCATCCATGTTCCTGCAAAGGACATAATTACATTCTTTTTTTTTATGTCTGTGTAGTATTCCATGATGTATATGTACAGCATTTTCTTTATCCAGTCTATCATTGATGGGAATTATTAGGTTGATTCCATATCTTTGCTATTGTGAATAGTGCTGCAATGAACATAAATGTACATGTTGCCTTATACCACAATGATTTATATTCCTTTGAATATATACCCAGTAATGGGATTACTGAGTGGAATAGAATTTTGTTTTTAATTTTGAGGAATCATCACACTGTCTTCCACAACAGTTGAACTAATTTGCACTCCCCTCAATAGTGTATAAGCATTCCTTTTTCTCTGCAACCACACCAGCATCTCTTACTTTTTAACTTTATAGTGATAGTCATTCTGACTAATGTAAGGTGGTATATCGTTGTTTTGATTTGCATTTCTCTAATGATCAGTGATGTTGAGCTTTTCTTATGATTTTTGGTTGCATGTATGTCTTCTTTTTGAAAAGTGCCTGTTCATATCCTTTGTTCACTTTTTAATGGTTTTTTTTTCTTATTGATTTGTTTAAGATATTTATAGATGCTGGATATTAGTCTTTTGTTGGATGCATAGTTTGCAAAAATTTCTTCCATTCTCTAGCTTATCTGTTCATCGTGTTGATAGTTTCTTTCAGTAAGCAGAAACTGTTTAGTTTATAGATCCCATTTGCCATTTTTGCTTTTGTTGCAATTGTTTTTGACAAAATCATCATGAAATATTTGCCCTTTCCTATGTCCTGAATGGTGTGCTTAGAGAATAATATGAACACCTCTGTGCACTTGAGCTAGAAAATCTGAAAGAAATGGATAAAGTTCTGGACAAATATACACGCTCCCAAGATTAAACCAGGAAGAAATTGAATCCCTGAACAGATTAGTAGCAAGCTCTGAAATTAAGTCAGTATTAAATAGCCTATCAACCAAAAAAAAACTCAGCACCAGATGAACCCATAGCTGAATTCTACCAGATGTACAAAGAAGAGCTGTCACCATCTCCTGCTGAAACTATTCCAAAATACTGAGGAAGAGGGACACCTCCCTAACTCATTCTACAAGGCCAGCATCATCCTGATACCAACACCTGGCAGAGATCCAACAAAAGAAGAAAACTTTAGGCCAATATCCTCGATGAACATTACTGCAGAAATCCTCAACAAAATACTGGCAAACCGAATCCAACAGTATATCAAAAAACTTATCCATCATGATTAAGTAGGCTTTATCCCCCAGGATATAAGGCTGATTCAACATATGCAAATCAATAAATGTGATTCATTACAAAAACAGAACTAAAGGGAAAAGCCACATGATGGTTTCAATAGATGCAGAAAAGACTTTCAATAAAATTCAATACCCCTTCATCTTAAAAACACTCAATAAACTAGATATTTAAGGAACATACAACAAAATAGTAAGAACGATCTATGACAAACCTACAGCCAACCACATACTGAATGGGCATGAACTAGAAACATTCCCCTTAGAAACCAGCACAAGACAAGAATGCCCTCTCTCACCACTCCTATTCAACATAGTATTGGAATTCCTTTCCAGGATAATCATGGAAGAGAAAGGAATAAAGAACATCCAAATAGAAAGAGAGAAAATAAAACTATCCCAGATAGCAGATGACATGATTCTGTATCTAGAAAACCCCATAGTCTCAGCCCAGAAGTTTCTTAAGCTGATAAATTCAGCAAAGTCTCAGGATACAAAATCAGTGTGCAAAAATCCCTAGCATTCCTACACACCAACAACAGTCAAGCTGAGAGCCAAATCAGAAATGCACTCCCATTCACAACTGCCATGAAAAGAATAAAATACCTAGGAATACAACTAACTAGGGAGGTGAAGGATTTCTGCAAGGAGAAGTACAAAACACTGCTCAAAGAAATCAGCAATGACACAAACAAATGGAGAAACATTCCATGCTCATGGATAGGAAGATTAAATGTCATAAAAATGGCTATACTGCCCAAAGCAATTTATAGACACAATACTATGCCTATTAAATTACCATTGAGCTTCTTCACAGAACCAGAAAAATCTATTTTAAATTTATATGAAACCAAAAAAGATCCTGAATAGCCAAAGCAATTCTAAGCAATAAGTTCAAAGCTGGAAGCATCATATTACCTGATTTCAAACTATACTATAGGGCTATAGTAACCAAAACAGCACAGCACTGGTACAAAAACAGACACATAGGGCAATGGAACAGAATAAAGAACCCAGAAATAAGCCCAAACACCTACAACTATCTGACCTTCAACAAACCTGACAAAAGAAGCAATGGAGAAAGGATTTCCTATGCAATACATGGTGCTGGGATAACTGGCTATCCATATGTAGAAGATTGGAACTGGATCCCTTCTTTATTCCACGTACAAGATTAATTCAAGATGGATTCTATTTGTTTGTTTGTTTGTTTGTTTGTTTTGAGACAGGGTTGTGTTCTGTTGTCCAGGCTGAAGTGAAGTGACATGATCTCAGCTCACAGCAACCTCTGCCTCCTGGGTTCAAACGATTCTCATGCCTCAGCCTACCATGTAGCTGGGATTACAGGTGCATGGCACAGCATTCTGCTAATTTTTTTTTTAAATTTTTGTAGAGTTGTGGTTTCATTATATTGGCCAGGCTGGTCTCAAACTCCTAAGCTCAGGTGATCCATCCACCTCAGCCTCCAAAGTGCTGGGATGCCCGCCTCAAGATGGATTAGCATTTTTATCAATTTCAAATATATTATGAAATTGTTTATCTTTTCATCCATTACTTTATCTTTTACTGCATTTAAAAAAATATATTAACCAATAACTATTTAATATATTAAGCCTTCTATTCAGAAATCTTTGCCTGCTAAATCCAATATATAGAACAATTGGTTCTGCTGCTATTAACCAATACACATAACTAGCAATTTTTTATTCAATTTATTTATAATATAATTTGGAATTGTTATGTTTTTTTCTGAATAATATAAATTTTCTTCTTTCATACACTTAAAATTCCTCATAGATTAAATCGAGTCTAAAAAATGTTTTGTTTGATATTTGTCAGGACAGGTCTATTTCAGGTTTTTCTTTATTCCAGAGTTGAGTTTGCTTTTTATTCATGATTTATGTTCTTTTTGGTGTTTCAACAAGCTGTCCAGAATGCTCACTAAGATCACTCCATTCTTCTGGGCTTGAATTCCAAGCTCCATCTCTCAGCTTTACTTGTCTCTGAAATCTTTATACATTTTCCTGGTATGCTGTGTAATTGCTATATTCTGCTAATCATGCATAGATATTTGGAACTTTTTCTCCAAAGCCTTATCTTCTCCAGGATTCTATCCCCTCAAATGCCACCTACAAAGACAATGTTCAATGTCTCTTCTGTCCATTGAAGAGACATGAAATCTTCTCTTTCTTCCTGGTCTCTCTTCCCTCGTACTTCGATTTGGACAGTTCTTTCAAGAGTAAAACTGGTGTGAATGTTTGTCTCATCTTCTATGTTTATCTTCTCTTAATAACCAACCTTAAGTTGATTATTGTCTAATGTCAAAACAGAGTTCCTTTATATATTTTAGGTAGTTTTTTATAATAGTTCATTATTATGGTGATGATTAGTTGATTCCGTCTACAGTGGGAGAATAAATCTGATACCAGCTTTCTGATCAAGACAGGAACTACAAGTTAAGAAGTATTTTTTTCTTCATTCATGTGGAAATGAAAGATTAGCATATTGTACCAGATCACAATCAGACATGAGAAGTTCCTTTCTGTGTACTGAAGTTATCTTTTAGTTCAGCTGCTTTATTCCCTGTCCAGCAGCAATAGGATCAGTTCATCTCACAGAGCTAGACATGGCCCTGACAGTTTAAACTTTAATTCTCCCTTAGGCAATATAAGAACTGCCAAAAGTTTTTCACTGTCTTTGCACCTCCACGATCTCTTGGGAGCAAAATACATCAGATACATTTGAATCAACTTCCAATGACCCACCATGATCTGCAATTCACACCTTATTAGAATAATCTGCTTTATCCATTCATTTGCTGCTTTAGGTATGTTTCCCATTTTAGCTTTACATAATTATGAGGTGCTGCAAGTATGAATACACTAACTGTATATTTTAGAAGAGATGATAGAATAAAAGCAAACATTCTGTTAAGCTCCTGTATTTTACAACTGTGCAACACAGTCAGTCTACCAAGATACAGGAACTGACAGTAGGGATTATCTTTGTCATTTCTGATATAGGAGCAACCGATTATACAGCTCCTGTTCATCTGACGTGGAACTGTGCTTTCGTTTGTTTGTTTTTAGTTTTTATACCTGATAATTAAGTGGCTACTGTGAAAATTCTAAGGGGGTTGAGGCATGAAATCTCTGATTCTTATGAATCTTAAATTAGAGCCTTGGGAATCTCTGAAAGGCATAGAAGTCATGGAAATTAGAATTGAAACACAATACTTAACAGAAACTATGCCAAAAATAGATAAAATAAACATAGAGTATTGTCTTCCAATTCCACTTCTTTAGTGTTCCATGAAATAGTTTTGTAAACTTATGTTTAGGTTAGCAAGCCAACACTGCAGCTGTTACTTTTAGACATGAGAGGCTTTGTCTTCTGGTTCATTCAGTTATTAGTAATTATATAACACAGTTTAAAAAATGCCTTTCTTTTCCTTTTCTATGCTTGAAACTTTTAGGCATTAATAAAATTTTATACTTGATTTGCAAGAGGGAAGTATGCATAATATAATATTACTTATTCTAAAATTAAGTACTTTTCCGAAGAATAATTATAAATGTTTAAAAAAGACATTAGCATATGTACAATACTTTCATAATACCACTAACCAAGTGCTCCCAGAGACATCTACATTATTGTAAGTCTCTTTGGCATGTCTGGAAATAATACAAATTCAATGAAGAATCACTAAAATACTATAATAGAAAAATCTTACCCTAAATCATAAATTTTGGCAACTATGACTAAATTCTCTAAGTGCTGGTTTATAAACGGAATACTACTTAAATGTATAGTGCTTTTTAAAAAGCAAACTCCAAATCAGGAAATCTTATTTTTATAGGGAGTCGGCAGAAGTAATACAGACAGATAATGTTCTAAGCTTCATATGAATATTTTACAAAAAAATACCTAATTTTCCTTATTACATGTGCAAATTCTTTCAATAGTTATTGAGGGCCCTAGAACTGTCCTGTCACTCAAAAAGTGTTATTTTGTTTTGTTTTGCAGGTACACTCACACACACGCACGCACGCACGCACACACAATACACAGAAAACACTGTACAGGTGACAATAAGTCAAGAGAGAATAAGTGGCTTTTACATTGAAAGTACAAAAGGAGTGAGGTGGTACTGCACCCATTTACTCTGATTCAAGTTTTAGTGATCTTCTGATCACATGGCAGTAGGGCATCCCTGTGGAGACAGTTGATTAAATCATCAGAGAAAGAGGTGACTGTTCAGCTAACATCTATTAAGTGATGACTATGACACACACTACCAGATGGCAGAGTACAATAGTTAGTAAAGCAAATAAATATCCCTGCTTTTACGAAGCTTGTATTCCACACTGGAAAGGAAAGAATGCACAGAAAGAGGGGAGGGTATGAGCTATGTGTAGGTTGGTGAGACCATGAAGTGAAAATATTCCTGGCATGTGTGAGAAGAATGAAAGATGCTAAAGTCATTGTGAGTAATGAGAAAAGAAGAGAGCAATAATATCTTTGTAGACCATCAGTAGGATCTTGGCTTTAATGTGAGTAAGATAGTCATTCAAGTTTTATGATCAGAGTACTATGATCTAACATGATTTATCAGGTGAATTTGGGTCACTTTCTTAAGACTAGTACAAAATATGTAAGTTCGGAAGCAGAAAAATATAACTCAACAGTATTGAAATAAGAGACAAAAGTGGTGTGAGTCAGTCTGGTAGATGTGGAAGAAGCAGGGAGTTGTTGGATTCTCTGTTATGTGGGTAGAAATAATATTTGCCAACAAGTTGTATACTGGGTTTGAGAGAAAGAGAGAAGACAGGGATGAATCCAAGTTCTTTTTTCTTGAACTTCTGTAAAAATAGATTTTCCATTTAACTGAGATGAAGACAACTGAGAAAGAGCAGGTTTTTTACAGGAAGACCACAAGCTCATAGCTCTTAAAGTTCGTGATGCCTTACAGACATCCAAGTGTACATCCTAACTAGAGAGATGAATTCAAAGGTCTAGAGTTCAGGACAAGATTCAGATGGGAATAACACATCTGGGAGTCCTCAGCATATAAGTGTATTTACATCTGTGAGATTGGATGAGATTACTAAGGGAATAACAGAAAAGAGAGAGAGAGAGAGAGATCCAAAGGTCAATGTTGAGGACGTGAGGAAGAACCTGAAAGGGTGATTGAGAAGTTTCCAGAAACATAAGAGTAAATCCAGATACCATTTCTTGTTCTGGAGGCCAAGTGAAGAAAGTGCTTTGAGGAAAAGTACATGGCCAATGCTGTCATATGCTTCAAATAGGCAGAATTGAACATTATATTTATCAGTGTTGAAAGTCAGTGACCAGATAGTTTTCAGAGCAGAATAAAATATAGTATAAAAAGTCTGGTGGTAGGGGTTTCAAGAAAGTGTCAAAGAGAAAGAATTTTAGGTAGCAAGTTTAATAAACTTTTTCAAAGAGCAAAATTTTAAATAGAGGGGACAGAATATAGACGATGATTTAAGAGAACAGCAACATTCGGAAAAGGTTTAAGTTGAAAGACATGGAAGCTTCTGGTGGAAAATAAACAGCAGAGAGGGGGAAATGCAATGAAAGGATGAGAGGAGCTATTTGCTAAATTGCTGTCCCAAGAGGGATGGGGTCTTGTACACAGAGGGAGGTGATGACCCTACATAGAAGGACAGCGGTTTATTCATAGTCACAGGGGAGAGAAAAGAGTATATGGCCTTAGATAAGCATAGGGTCTAGAAGTAGTTATGTTCTAAGGGCTTGTGGAATTTCTCTTCTGGTTTTATCTATTTTCTCAGTGAATTATTCAGCAAGGCTGTAAAGTAACTCTGAGGATGAAGGGAAGGTGTTGGAGAGTTGAACTGAAAAGAGAAAATAAGAATGTGGGATTGTGAATGGATTATAAAAATGGTAGTATGATGACTCTGGGTTACTGGGAGCTTTGATTTGTATCATGGATTTCAACGGAAGTCAGTCAGCATCATTAAGGTAAGATGTACTTCACCTTCCACGTACAGTGGTTCAAATCTCAATTTCATTCTCGAAGTCATTTCTATGCAAGTTTGAGTCTTTCTCATGTATGTGTTAGGTGCTAGTCTGAGATTTGTGGGAGCAGTTCAAACAAGAATTCAGAACTCTTAGCATTATCTACCTTGTTTTTTGAGTCTATCCTGGACATGTGTGATTAATGCTTAATGGTTAATACACAAAAGAGAGGATCCTCCTGAAAGTCATTTCCCCTCTGGGACTATGTACATTCTATGGCCCATAAAGTCCTCATTAATCCTACGTCTAGACAGATGGGGTCTCTAGCAATGTTTTATCCCCATAGCCTCTGTTTCCATGATATGCTGTGACTAGGATTACACTCAGGGCAAAGCCACAAAA
The DNA here is from genome assembly GCA_036589455.1 of Ateles fusciceps. Taxonomy (NCBI): domain Eukaryota; kingdom Metazoa; phylum Chordata; class Mammalia; order Primates; family Atelidae; genus Ateles; species Ateles fusciceps. Next base: position 1,206,770 of record JAZHEH010003406.1, read on the forward strand.
GGAAAAAATAAATAAAGCAGAAAACGCCCCCTGTTCTTCATTTCTCCAAGGTTTCACTTTCCAACATAGGTTGCTTATCGTTGTTTACTTTCCATGGTCTTATATTTGTAATTTTATTCTTGATTGCATTTTATCCAAAGTTTTACTTTTAATTAGCAGATGTTAGGGGCTATAGTCAGCTTATACTGCCAGAGTGAACCCAGAATGTCTGACCTTTAACTTTTGAATATAAGTAATGTAAACCTTTATAAACTCTTTCTTAGCCAGGTTTTTTATTATGTAAATTGGCTTGAGGAAAAAAAAATCTACACAGCAAAAAAGGAGAATTAGAGTAGAGATACAGAAAAGTAACCAGATGGGGCCAGGTGTGGTGGCTCACGCCTATAATCCCAGCACTTTGGGAGGCCGAGGCAGGTGGGTCCCCTGAGGTCAGGAGTTTGAGATCAGCCTGGCCAACATGGTGAAACCCCATCTTTACTAAAAATACAAAATTTAGCCAGGCTTGGTGGCACACACCTGTAGCTAGTCAGGAGGCTGAGGCAGGAGAATCAGTTGAACCCAGGAGGCAGAGGTTGCAGTTAGCAGAGATAACGCCTAGGCCTAGGCGACAGAGTGAGACTCTATCTCAATAAACAGAAAAACAAACAAATAAATAAATAAAAAAACAGAAGAATAACCAGATGAACAAAGAAGATTTTAACTTCTTGTATTTCTTATAAACCTAATTAATACATTCATTCATTTCTGAGGGTCAGCTGTATTCCTGCCTTTGGGTTTCATGAAGATTTTTTTATGTCCTTATAAAATATGGCCTCCTTTGTATTTCATGTGCTCATTGTATATTCTCTTATTTAGAATCTTAATATCCCATGGTTGAATATAAAGGCTTTACAAATTCTTCATTCCTAAACCCAGGTGATTTCCACCCCTATCCAAATAGAAACTATGAGATGAACCAAGTATAGAATACTCAGGGACACATACTTGGGCCATGGTTCTGGAAGTTTGAGGCTTAAGAAGATAAGAAAAAAAAATTGGAAAATTTATTTTGATTGACTAGATTCTCATTTGTATCTCTTTCAAGTTGTTGTCCTGTGTTGATAGCACTGAGTCATTTAAATATAAATTTCGCATGTTGTGATTCAGTTTCTATACCATGCAGGTAGAATCCATGTGGGCCATACACTAACACTGAACACAGGGTAAACATTTTCTGCCCAATGCTCAGAATGCTCAGAGAGACTATAATCTTTCCTGATGTTTCTCTAGATTCTCCGTAAGATGGAAGCATTTCAAAGGGTATCATGAAGGAAGCCTGAGCCAACCTCCTCAACATTTGCAGGCCTATAACATAACTTTTGTACTCTGATAGACATTAGACTCAGACTCTAAAACCTATTCTCAGTTTTAAAACTTTGTTGGCCCAAAGGTCAGCTTCCTCTGAGAACTCTACTTTTACTTTCTTTTTTAGTTTTTGCCATCTGGAGTTTTCTCTTTTTATAGCCTAACTTTGCATTTATTTTTCTTTTACTCTTTTCCTTAATTTACTCTGCTTTTTTCATGTTAATGGAGTGTGAACTTGTCAAAAGTAGTTAAATTTATATATTTTTCTAAAATTTTCTAAGAAAATCCATCCGTTTGTTTCCATAGTAAACACAATTGTCTTAAAAATAAACATGTTGCTTTCTTTTTGTACTGGAAAACTTAGGTATTAATAGTTCCCCTGGTTTACTAACCTTATTTTGTGGATTAGTTAAGCTAATAGTCCACGAAAACTCTAGCACAATGAGGTCATGATATTAAATCTTGAAAGTTTTTGCTAAATTGCCATGGTGCTATAAAAAGTGTTCGGTTTTTTTGGTTCTCATTTTTGGACCTTGGAAACAAATTAAAATTCAATTGCTTTCATGTCACTTTTGCAAGAAAATTCAAGTGTTTTTTGAGTCATGATAGTAATGAATAATTTTGAACACTTTAGAAAGGGAGAAAATTAACAATTATGTGTCTTTCTCATTGATAACCATCATCTGATAGTCTAAGGACATAACAATGATGGGCTGTTGTCTAACTCTCATTCATTAACCCTACTCCTCCTTGCTGGGACACACAGTAGCAGACTGAGATTCTTCAATTGTTGGAAGTCCATATCTCCATTTCCCTCCCTTTGACTTACAAAAATGCTAATGGAAACTTTCTCAGGATCCCTAAGCTGGTCACTTTTACTTTTCATTAGCATATGGCCATTAAAAACCTAACTACGGCTTACTGTAGAGAAACTTCAAACATAAATGTAGATAGTTCTTATGCAAAAGAGCTCAGCTGTTGTGGGTGACATTTGCCTGCCGGAAGAGATTAACCTCTGGTTATAAATAGTGACTCTTCTCAAGTTAGCGGTTCTGAGAAGATTGTACTTTCTAGAGAAAAGTTGCAAATTTGGGAAAGGCAAAGGCAAAAATCGTATCTACTGGGGGATCAAGCAAAGGCCTAATATGGGCAGAATAGCGGTAAAAATGAGTAAAGAGCTAACGATAAGGCTGAGTATTGACAGAATGCTCACTTAGTGCGTGGTGTATTGTCTAATTTCTGAAAAAAATAATTATATATTACTTTGGCTTATGCTTTATAAATTGATTTCATATATAGCGATTGATTTGGAATGTGCAACAAATGGTAGATATCCTTCTATTCATTTTACCAGGAGAAAGCTAAAGTTCAGAATTCAATGCCCTTCCTGTTTCTTTCTTCTTTATTACATGGCCTTCAGGACAGAAAAAGCTCTGGAGAACTGAATCAGTTTCCTGATTGACAAAGTTGTTATATGACTTATCCTCTCTAACCAGGCAGTGATAGCAGCAGGAAGCTGGTTATTGAAAGTGCTCATTTCAAAAACGAACACAAGAGAGAAAGAAGAGGGGTAGAGAGAGACAGAGAGAGAAAATTAGCTTTCCTCTCATGGATAATATTTTAAGGGGAGAGGAAGAAATTTCATAGCTTTGTTCCAGCATAGAGAGCCTGAGGCCACATTCAGGTATTCACTGAAGTATGGCGTTATTACTAAGCCCTTGGTGAGTGGAAATTATTACTGGAACACATGGAATTCTTAATAAATATTCTAGGTGGACTGAAGGGGACTTCACAATATATGTGAATTCACAGGCAAAGAAACTATTTCAGTTCTACTTTCCAGGAAGATTTCAAGGGCCCAAAACTAAAATGTATGGATTTACTTAACAAGCTGGGAAACTGTCCTGGATGCTGTACCTGGCCTTTCTCCATGTTCAGTGATTTCCTAGAATCAACACTATTTGGAATTCAAAAAAAAAAAAAAAAAAAGAAAAAAGAAAAACAAAATAGAACAGACAAACAGAAAAAGACAAAACAAACCGGACAATGTCTTGGGGTTTTTGCTTTCCATGCTTCCTCACTTCACGCAGCCTGCCTCTTTCCCCTCCCTCCTCCCTCCAGAAGCTGCTAGTAGCAGAACCCTAGATTTTTATTCAGGCAACACAGGGGCAGGGTATGGATGTAGATTTTCTTTGATTTTACTTTCAAGTAAGTTCACCTGCATTTCAATTGGATTTTTACTTAATTTAAAAGAGCTAGTATTCTTTATAGCTTGATTCATTCTGCTTTACCTATTTATTATTATGAAAACTAGTTATTTCTTTATATTATAAAGGCGATATATAAGTTCATAAAAATTCAACATATACTGATGGTAACATAAAAATAGCAACTGCAATATCAGTTTTATTTTCTTTATGAAATAATAACTACACAATTAAATGTGAGAATACATTGCACCGTGTTCACATTTTCTTGTTTTCACTTAGGTTTATCATTGAGAATTTTCCAAAACAAAACACTTATAAGTTTCACTTTTTAAAAACAGCATTGCATTTCATGGTTTTGATGTATGTAATTAAACAAACAAACATGATTTCTGTAGTTAGACAAGTACACTGTTTCTAGGATTTTACTATTATAAACAATGTTGTAATGATTAAATATATACCTACGTCTTTACACCCAGGAAAACAATGTATATATAATAAATTATTTTTTAAAAATTACTGGGTCAAAGGTCATATGCTTTTTAAATTTAACAAATTGCCCATTTGCCCTTTCAAAAGCCAAGGAGACTTATTCTCTCTTACATGTGGTGCATAAGAATGCTTATTTCCTCATGTTTTTGTTAATTCGGTGCTTTGTAAAATTTTAATAGTTGTTAATCTGATAGAAAATTTATTCTAAAAGAGTTCTAATTTGAACTTCATTAACTATACTGAATACTATTTTATGAATCTATAGATATGTGAATTCCCATTCTGTGTCTTTTGTCCATTTATGTTACAAGAAGTTGCCCTGTTCTCTTATATATTCATATCATGTTTCTATGTAAAATAGGTAGCTCTATGTTAATCATATTTGCTGCAGTTATTTTGTATTTTGTATTTTTATTTTAATCAGAGCATTTTTACTTTGTAGGAATTTTGTGATATAAAAGTTATTGTTTTAATATGATCATTATCGTCATTCTAAGTACAGATGTACACTACCTCCTTGCTGCAGCTTCAAACTAGGTTTCTCTTAATTTAATGTATCTTATACTTTAGGTTCCAAATAAGATATTGTTTAGAAAAAAACAAGTAATTCTGTTTGTAAAAAATATATATTAAAAGAAAAAATCTAGCCCATTTTTAAATTGTCACATCTTACCCTGAAATTAAAATCTCTGCAATATGACCACAGAGTGTATTTCCAGGCTCTCATTAATAGAAATCTATACCATAAATCTGAACCATATTTTCTGTTCAGAGCCACGTCTGGCTTTTATTCTATTTTATTCTGCTAGAAATGTCTTTATTATTCTCTGTTTATAAAATCATACCAGATTTGAAATTATTTTTTAAATGCCATTCCCATTCCTATGACTTCTCTGATTTCCTATTCTTCCTAAGAAATGTATTTTCTTATGACTCCATTTTTAAATCCATCCAAGCCCTTTAATTATGTAGTTCTCAAATTACCTTTTCTTGTATAGTTGTTTACATCTCATCCTCAAATATATGCAATATAGAGAAAAAAACCCTCCCTTTTAAAAGGAACTACAAGAGGACACTACATAGGATTTCAATAAATATTTTTCAAAATTGTCAGAATTGCTGTTATGGACTTATTGAGTCCATCTGAGTCAGAAAATTTGGTTTCTGCCCTAACTCTGCTAACTAAAGCAGCATGGCTTTTGATATAATGAAGTCACCTTTCTGATATTAATGTATTTTAATTTTTATTCATTCTTCTACAAAGCAGATTTATCATAATACTTCCAGGATTATGTGAGATTAAACTAAATGATATTAAAATAAATAATTTTTGTGAAAGCACTTTATTATACATTTCAATTAAAATCTCAACTGTTATTATGCTCATCTAAATATAAAATTGCATGAATAAGTATTCAAACAGGCTGGGATTTTTGCATAATTATTTTTCTTTAACAATTGAGTAATTGAAATTGACTTGAAATTTTATAAACATCTGTTGTTCTCAGGCATTAATAAAGCTAAAGGTCATTCAAGGACAGAATCCATTCTGTCCCCTAAATGTTCCACTCTATTGAGTTATATTCAGAACTGAAAAACTGGTAGAATACACTGTTCATCAGCTATGAAGGTCTAATAACTGTCATCTGAAACTGTTTAAAAATTTTTAGGCTATCTAGACTTTAAAACTATACATTGTAATTTATAGGTTATAATTGTAAGTACTTTAAGAAGTATGTATAATACATGCAATTTATTGACTTCCTAATCATAGGAATAGTATAATTTATTATTCTATGAAAAGTATGGTGCTAAATTTATGGTTAGCATGCTGAGTCAAGGATAGATGCAAATCCATGTTTACTTCTAGATTCAAAATGTAACATTAATCTTCCTATTCCATCAGCAGAAATCTCTAAGGAATCAATATACAGTTGTCCCTTGGTATCCATGAGGCACTGGTTCCAAGATCTCCTGTCAATACCAAAATTCTCTACTGTTCAAGTCCTTGACGTAAAATGTCATAGAATTTGCATATAACCTAAGTACATTCTCTCATATGTTTTAAATCATCTCTGAATTACTTATAATACCAAATACAATATAAATGCTATATGAATAGTTGCTATACTTGCTTCAGGAATAATGAGCCAAAATTCTGTGCATGTTTGTGCAGATAGAATTTTTTTCCTGAATATTTTCTGATCTGCAATTGGTTGAATCCACCAATTTGAAACCTGTCAATACAGAGGGGCAACCGTACTCATTTATGCAAGAAGAAAATCTTAGAGTGGTCTCCATCTCCATTGTCATCTCCTGCTTCACCCAATCCATCAACAAATCCTATCAATTCTACTTCCTAATTTACTTTCCATTCTCTGTCTATGCTGCCACAGCATATTTTTTCGTTTTCATCTAATTATAATAATTTCCTAATTTATATAATTATCTCTAACTTTTTTTTCTTACCCATTTTTCACAGTGTCCCCAAAACACACACTGAATCCTGTTGCATTCCTTCCTTACACACACTCATTTACTTTTTCTTCCCTATATTCATAAAACATTCATAAGTTTTATGTATATAAAGTAAGGGCTATAAGACTACTTGGAACTCAGGCTTGCCACATTAGGCATATTTTTCCAGTTTCAGTATTCATATTTTTCCAGTTTCAGCATTAGAAGCAGAAACTTCTCTTAATAATCAGATTATTTGTTATATTCATAATGTTTTGGCTGACCTATTTAGTTGAAATTTTCTTTCCCCGTATGCCCGAAAAATCCTGCTTCTCTGTTACGACATACACACATGCCACTTCCGATGTAAATATTTCCCCAGCCAACCATGGCTGGAATTACTTCCTTCTTTCTTTATGGTTCCTCCACATATCAATGATGTTGGTGCAACTGTATTTGTTGTGCAATTACTCTTATCATTTGTCTGTTTACAATAAATTTGGATCTCTCTAAAATGACACACCATGGCTTTCCAACTGTATGTCTTTTAGTCCTTGGTATATATTTGGTCCTCTATTAATATTTGTTGTTATTTGGGAAGAGGAATAATGAAAAGAAGAGCTCAAATGATCTGTGAAGGAAGAGAAGCAGATAGGGCATGTGAAACAATATCTTTCACAGTGTAGTATTTTTTATTTTTCTCCCACAGCACTCTTGCCATTTGCAATAAGTCCCATCACTCATGGGTTGTTATTACTGAGGTCCTCACAGAAGAAATATTATTCCATTTCTTGCTGCTCTTTGCAGCATTTATACTTCATTATTTCCCCACAGTCTTCAGTGTCCTTCCGTTTTTTTTTTCACATTCCCTTGTTTTTTTCTTTCAGTAGTATCTGTGATGAAAGGCTGATGTCAAGTAATCAACTTCACATCCTTTAAAAAAACAAACAAAAATCTCAGTTCAAACTGATGGTTTATTTTATAAACAAAAGCATTGCTCTATATTCTGTGCAAAAACCTTCAGCACAATGTGGTAGAATATGCCAATTGATGAAATGCCAAAGCTCCATAATGAAAAAATAAGAAAAGGATCAAAACTCTTTTCACTGAAGAAAGTGCTATTAGTTCAAGTAGCACTTTACTGGTGAAATGAATATGCCCAGCAGCAGAAATATTGTCTTTGGCAGCTGCAATACCTAAGACCCACTAGCTGTCCTTTGTTCCTGTGTATGCTGAGTCTCATTTCTTAGGGAGGATGATTCCATTTGGATTAAGTTCTTTAAAAAAATCATTAATCATTAAATAAGGTGTTGGGTGAATTATATAGGGTTTTCCCATGCGCAAACTTCTCACCATTTAAAGTGTTGTCATTTTAGCTTACTTACAGTGATTTTTGTTCCTGCCATGCAGTTTTCTTCTACCAGAGTGCATTTTGAAGGCCTGGAACAGAAAAGGGAATGAATGTGGGCATGGGGTTGAAGAGATAAAGCTTAGAAAATTGGCAGATGGTAATGATCCTTGTAGTTATGTCCTCAGGAATAAAACGTTACCAAAATGTATGTATCACTTTAGCGGGGGGCGGTAGGACTTAAGACAATATCCTTAGAAAGGATTGTGTTTAGAAAGGCATTGTAACTGCTAATAGACAATAGTGGAAAGGTTTCTGAGAACCCTTTTTTTAATCATTCTGATAACCTTTTAAAATATTTTTTATCATTCTGATAAACCTTTTTATCTTTTTTTATCTGATAACATTTTTTAAAATTGGATAAATATATGCATCCTCTGTCTATATTCATTTTAGTAATCCATAGTAAGTTATGACAGACATAGAAGTGACTGAACTCTCTTGTGATATGCAGCTGGATTGCGTGGTATTGTATCAATGATACCCTCTCAATGTGCCTACTGCTAAATAAGAGTGGTACTTTTATTAGCCATTCAGTAGCTGGCTTATTAGTAGATTGCCAAAATTAACCAATAAAAATAAGGAATGTGAGCTAAATTTGAATTTCAGATGAAAAATAACTTTAAATACAGTAAACTCCTTACAAAACCTTTATTGTTCATCACTAATCCTGAATTAACTGGCCACCTTATATCCTATCTAGCAACTCCTTATTAGGATATTATCAATCTCTTTTAAATATGCATAGATTTTTCTCTTATTGTAGGAGCATGGCATAGAGCATAGATTAATCCTCAGGGAACTTTAAGTAGAGAAAATATTGACAACTATACCTTGACCTTCTTGAGCCCCAGTATGTTAGAGGTAGAAAGGTTTGACAAACATAGGCCACTGATAAATACATGCTTATCATGAAATTCCAAAATTACCAGGCAAGTTTCTGCCCTAAAGGATCTCTTATATGAAAATCAGATGAATATTCAAGGACATTTATCCCAGCATTGCTTGCAAGGGTGAAAAATTAGAAACAGCTGATTTTTCTATCAATTGGAAAATAAATACAAACATATGGTCTAGTTTGATTTTGAGCACAGGATCATGTAAATTAGTGTGCAGACTCTGCATTCCCATAGCCTGGATTCAGATTCCAGTTCTACCACTTACTTCTTGTGCACATGCAGATTTTTCATCATCTGAAAAATAACAATATTATAAAAATATAAACATAATATAAAATATGTTGTGAAAATAATAAGTCTCTCCCAGAGGCTTTTTGTGAGAGCAGGGTGCATTAATACATATGAGGTATTGAATACAGTGATTAACACCTAGAAGTATTTAGTAAATATTAGCTTCTGTCACGATGAAATACTATATAACAGTAAAATAAATGAACAAAAAAGTATAGGAAATTAGAAAACAGTTATGTCAAATGATTAAAATAGGCAAAGTAATGCTAAAACATCTGATGCTTATGTGAGTAGTGAATATGAGAAATCATATATTAAATGGTAAATACCTAATTATGATGATAGATGTCCTTGAGAAGAGGAGGAACAGGTCTAGGGAGTAGAATAAGGTTATTTAGAAAGTTGTATTTATTTTATTTAGAAAATATGAAGACTAGTAGCAAAATGTTAACGGTGGCTAATGCTTTGTCTGTGGATATTTGCTATAACATTCTTGGTTACGTACTATATTTGTTCAACTAATGAAAAAGCAGACAGTGGTGTGTAGAGACAGACTTTTACTCTGAGAAATAAATTATATGTCAAAGTGTTACTTTTTGTATCATATCTTTTGAATCCATGTGCAGATGTCATGATTCTGAACTTTATCAAATAATTTAAGGGGTCTAGGCTGGGCTCACACCTGTAATCCCAGCAGTTTGTGAGACTGAGGTGGGCAGATCACCTTAGCTCAGGAGTTAGGCCAGCCTGGGAAACATGCTGAGACCCTGTGTCTACAGAAAATACAAAAATCAGCCATGTGTGGTGTTGCACACCTGTAATGCCAGCTACTAGGGAGGCTGAGGCAGGAGAATCTCTTGAACCCAGGAGGCAGGGGTTGCAGTGAACTGAAATTGCACCACTGCACTACAGTCTAGGCAACAGTGAGACTCTGTCTCAAAAAATAAAATAAGTAAAATAAAATAAAACCAAATGAACTATATAACAAATAATTTAAGGGGCTAGCAATTATTGAAAGTCTAAAATGTGCCAGAAGCATTTCAACTATGACCATTAAGTGAAGTAGATTTTACTATTTGAACTTCAGAGATGAGAAGCTGAGGTTAAGAAAGAAAAAGTAACTTGCTGATTGTCAGACTAGAAAGCAACAGGGCTGGAAATCATGCCCATGTCTGCCTCACTCTCAAAACTTATTCTCTTTTCATTTCACCAAGTACAACCAAGTTCTACAGATATGTATATTTGTGCTACTTATAATAGACTGGCAATCTACTTTTAGAAATTGTATTCTCATATTTAAAACTTTGTTGAAATTTTGTCTTCTATATGATATGAATACATAGTTTTTCAGTTCCATCAGGTTTATTAGTGGATTTTTCAGGTTAACTGTCAGGCAATCAGGGTTAGGGGACATAACTTATAACACAGAAGGAATGAGAATCTCAGTTTAGCATAGTATTTGGGATCAGGATCTTCTGAAATGTGTTTGAGTCTAAGACAATAGCATATGAAATCTTGTTTTAAAATAGAAGAAAAGAAGCATTAAACTATATTCTATACTAATAATATGACCAAATGTTAAGTTAGTTTTAGCCCAGAGATTTTATTTCTGAAGTAGGTGCTTCGGTGCATCTGATTGCAGAATATGTTCTGGTTAATTAAGATACTTATGTGTGCACTGTATACATCTACACAAGATGAAGAATGAACCTTATCTATTAAGAATAAATGCATAAATTTTAAAATGTTTAAAAACATTTTATTTAAATGTAGGCAAATTTTCTATTTGTCAGCATATACAAGGTTTGACTGTGGCAACAAAGTACTTTCATCATATTTTATAAACAGATTCTAAATGAATATTTTTTTTCAGATAGACTATGATAGGAGGCAATGGTAAAAAAATAAACTAAATTAATAGTATTTAAGATAAGAAGAATTACTCTCATTCCTTGAGAATGAGGGTAAGAAAGCGACAGAAATGTTCAGTTCATTGGTTAGTTTTGAATGCTGAAGATAGAAGGAAATTTAATAATGCAGTGAGTTACGGACAATGTTTTCTCACATGCATTATTTTTGAGTGCCTTTCAAAAAGCGTATCACAGTGACTTACAATTTTGAAATAGGGTAAGTTCCAAAAAGTACTGAAAATGTAAATACCTTTTAATATAGTAGGTATTTGGCTTATATTTCAAATTTTCTCTTCTAATAAAATAATTGGGGGGTATTCTTGAAATGTTTCTTCTTGTAGGCTTAATTTTTAGTGAAGTAAATGTTGGGATTTCTTTTATAATATATTGCCTAAAAATATTTTCAGGGGATTTGAAGTTATTAGGCATGTCTGATTTAATTTGTTCATGTATGTTAAAGCCTATGTGACTAGTGTAAAAGTAGGATTAAATATAATTGATATCAGATGTGAGCCATATAATATATTGGTATAAAATAGAAAAGTAATTATGTTCCACTTTGTAAATACTTTTAAACAATTTTTACGTAAGTGAAAATCCCACATAATGCCAGACACACAGTACAAGGTAGTGGAAGATTAGGTAAATAAATTATTCATATCAACCATTTTTAGAAAATTACTTAAAATAATGCTTAGTTTCTAACATTATAACTGAAAGAACAAAATTAAACTTTATTCTGATAAATTATTTACACACACCACACAAAGTGTAATATCAAAATATTAAGTAGATTAAGATAATGAAATATTAGCTCATGTATATTTTTGATGTGAAGGAAATGAACATTTATCTATCAATTTATTTCATTTCTTGTAATACATCAAAATGTAGCTTGTGATAACTCAATTGAACTACAAGAGCTCAGTGATAAAAATTTTCATTTATTTAAAGCTATTTATTGTAGCTGTAAAAGTGAAAGTATAGTTATCCTAATAAAACGGAAAGGAAAATGTGTAAAAAATAGAAATTAATTGCTAGGCTCTTTAGTCTATGTTGTTCTTTACAGTATCCTTATGTACTTGTAGTTTTTTATTTAAAAAGTCAAGTACAATATCTTTATTCAGTTGAAAGTAAGTAAAGAAAAAATAAATTTTTTCACCATTTGTTGATGTTTAAAATATATAAAAATACTATTTAAATATATTTTATTTTTTATTTCTGTGAGAAATTTTTAACCACTAGTTTCCAACATATACAATAATTATCTTTTTCTTCTATAATGGTTATTGTTAAAATATAGTATAAATCCTTTTATGTTAATATCTGTGTTTATCTATTCTTCATATTCTTGAGGACTATTAACATAATAAAGAGAAAATAAAATGCTGAAGTCAATTTATATGACAAAGATATATTTAATATTGAATTATTAAAAAAATTTAATCCTTCGTTTGAATGAGACATAAATTCTCAAAATAACACTAGCTGATGAAAATGAAATGACCTCTATATTTTAATGGGCAATACAAATTAAATTAATGTGCAACTAGAAAACACATAGAGCAGAGCCTTATTTTTCAAATCTATTATTATGTTAGAATAGCTCAGTTTTGGCACAAAAAGTTTGATAATATGCAGTCCCAAATACTATATTTTAATAGGTTCAAATATAACACAAATGATGATGTAATTATTGTCTAAGATATAAGTATGTATGAAAATTTGCATAAAATCAAAATTTTAAAATATAGGAATAATAATGCAAAAAGAAAACCTTAAAATAAATATAAGGGAAAAATAAAATTATATACATAACCATAGGTTTTCAAGCAATCTTGATGATCTTCACAAATTTTCTAAAGGACTCCAAATAGTAAAATCTTTGAGGACAGACATTATATCTGCCTTTCAATTTCTTATTCATATTTCCAAGCATCTAACATCAAAATTGATACATAATAGACAGTCAACAATGAATGTTTCCTAATAAGTGAAGGAACTATATAAATTAGAGTTTTCTTTACTCTTATGTTCAAATTCAGATACCAATATATGGTTTTAAGTTTAGACAGAGAGTATACAGTAGAATTTTGGTATCCTTCTAGGATATTAGTTGTATACAATTCTAAATGATTTTAATAATTAATATTGTGTGAAAGTGCAGATTTGTTTCATTGTTTTGTATGAAAGCTTCCTGCTCATAATTAAAATGAGTATCATTGATTTTTGTTATTGGGAGTCTATTTTGTATGTGTGAAATTGTACAATATATGCCACAATTGGGAAAAGAGGCCCTTGATAAACCATAATCATTTAGTTAAATGAAATTATATTGTAAACTAGTAAGTAATCTATTTAATTATAATTCTAAATTAATTTCATTAAAGAAATATATCTGTGTCTTGTCTCTCTATACTTAGACTGTGATTGTCCATTATCCTTCTTTTGTTAGCTTTGTGAATTATTGAGCTGGGTAATTAAACTTCATATTGTAACTGGATTAGATGCAACTGGATTTTCTGGAAGTCAGGTTCTTGGCCTCTCCAACCCTTATAAATGGGGAAGGGGGCCTCAGTGTCTCGGTGAGTGTTACAGCTCACAAAGAACTCATGGACCTGAAGAGTATGCAGTAGTGCAGTTTATTAGGCAGAGCGAAAGGACAGCTTCCACGCCATGGAAGGAGACTCAGAGGCTGTGCCGATACAGGCTTGGGTGGCTGGAGCTTATACCCCTAAGTTATTCCCTCCCCTTTTTATTCTCGTACAATGTGAAGATTTTTTCAAATTTTCTCTGGATCAGTTGATCGTTGAATCCTTTAATACATTGGTTAGTGTTTTAAAATGCTGAGTCACTGAGTCTCCGTCTTTAGGAGCCAAAAGTAGGAAAATTCCTGCACTGGGAATAAAGCCCCTAGCTGGCCAGAGGTGGGAAAATCCTGGCACGGGGAACAAAGCCCTTAGCCAGCCAGAGTCAGGAAAATTCCTGCACTGGGAACAAAGTCCCTAGCCGACCCTGGAAGTTCCTCTCACACAGTCCCTCAGTCCCTCCTCTGAACATGAAAGTCCAACTGCTGTTGGGACAAAGGCGATGACTGCTATAACTACTTCCTGCTAAACTAGGGCATAGAAAGGGGCCCTGCAGTTGAGATTTCCTCCAGAGGGGAGTCTTCTGGGGCTGCAGGTTGATCCAGTGGTCCATGATAGCAATGAAGCAAGGACATTTGGGGTTCCATTTGCAGGACCATTTGTAACTTCATGGCCTCAATTCTGGAAGAAACAAATTTGGCAAGAAAGTTAAAGATGCAAGACTCAAAGGCAAGCCATAATAGGATGGTTATTAAGGGGCCCAGAAAGGGGAGAGCCGGGGTAGCCGGTTGTTAAGCAAGCTCCATGATCCTCTTTCCTGGAGATTCTTAGCCTTGTGTTATATTCGGTCTCTGAGTTATATTCGGTCCCTTGTGTTATATTTGGTCTCTAACCTTGCTTAGGATGATACCTGATTGGTTTACAAAATAATAGCATCCTTTTCCTAAAAAGAGACAAGTTCCTCTTCTCTCTGCCATTAACAGATTCAGGGCCCTTTGATTTTGAAGAGCCAAGACAGCTAAAATGTTAAGCTGCTTTTGTAGAGTTATGAGAGAATCAGCAACATTTTTCATGTCATTATTTAATTCCTGGGATCATTTATATAAAACTGAGTGGAGGTAGTAATTCCTCTGATACCAGTCCCAAGTCCGCCTATTATTCTGGCCCCCATGATGAATCAAAGAATCGGCGTTTGAGTATGATGTGACCTGGGCAAAAGAAGGCTCTACAGTTGAGAATTAGTGTAAATAGTCATGTGGGAGGGCACTAGGAAGGAGAGGAGGCATGTTTCTTCCAGGGTATTGTTTAGACAGCAGTAGGCAGAGGAGCCACAGACAAAGAATAAGCCTGGTGCTAGGCAGTTGAGGCCTGGGGGTAAGGTAACCCAGTTTCGGCATAAAGCGTTGGAGTTGTTAGTAAAGTTCACGCAAGTGAAGTTGGAGGCAGACGGGATTTGTAGATTGGTGACCAAGGGACCTATAAGCCCCATAGGATTTGAGGGTGGGTTAATTGTGTTCCATAGTATGCAATTGGAACCAGGATATATGGTTTGAAGCATAGTGGGAGGCACATCCAGCAGTCAATTTGGCTGTCAGAGGAGGCCTCATGCATTCCTGTGAGGGTGGTATTAAATAAGTTGAGCAGACAGGAATGTGTGCAAAGGATCTCCTGTAGCTTAGAAAGGTCCAGACCTTGGTAGGAATTGGGGGTGCTTCAAGTGTTTTGCCAAAGCTAGAGATTACTTCCTGGAGACACTGTTCCTGTGCCTGATCTTGAACTCCACCCCCATGTGAACTCCAGGCGTGGGTAAAGTATGTCCAGCAAGCGGTGGTTCCCATGGCAGCTGGACAATTAGGGCCAGTTATTGTTCCTGTCCAATACGTGTGTGAGTTGTATGTGCACAGGGAAGCAGATGTATAGCGATTTTTGTGCATATAAGTATAGGATGTAAAGGAGGCCTGTAGACCTGATCCCCAAGACCAGTTGGAGAGTGGATTCGTTCCTCGTACAATGTTGTTCCAGTTTTACCCCTTTGGGTGCATTTGCAGGTGGGGACGGGAATGAAGCAGGGACAGGCAGCAAAGAGGGTAATGAGGGCCACAAGAGAGGTCATGGTAAGAAAGTGATAATATCAAAGGGAGAGGAGGAGAGCTATTAGAGGTATAATTAGGCAGAAAGCCATGGATATGGAAGTCTATGGAATGTGAGCCAAGTCTTACGGGTGACCACATAGAGTCTGGTTGCAAATAGTAAAGTTAAGAGTGATCTTCCTGTCAATCCCAGAATGTAAGTTAGATTAATGAGTTAGTTACCTTCCTGAGGGTCTCATCCGAAGAGCAACTGCAAATCCTCTAATGACTCACCAGTGTATGAAAGGTAGCTCAGATGGTGCAGAAGAGGACCCCTGGTCTTCTTGACGAGGAGTCCAGAGTTTCAGCTGAGTGTAATGGATCCACAAGTCAATTCCCACCACCTTAACTGCCATTGGGGTACACAGAATGACCAAAATTGGTCCTTCCCAAGATGGACCTAGAGAGGGAGAGTCAGAGGGGAGAGACTTGACAAGTACTAAGTCTCCAGGGCAGAATAACTCTTTCGCTTTTTCCCTAGGGTGTCCTTCAGGTAAGATCTTAAGTGCCTGTTGGTACTTAGCCAAGGAGGTTATATCTTTTATTCGATCTGCTGTTTCTTTATCTAATACAAGATCATTGGGAAGAAAGGGTTGTCCATAAAGCATCTCATAGGGACTGAGTCTTATTTTCTGAGGAGAGTTTCTAGCCCTTAAGAGTGCTATTGGTAACAGAGAGGGCCACGAGAGAGGTGGGTTTCCTGTGCAAGATTTTTTAAGTGCCTCTTAAGAGTTTTGTTCATCTTTTCCACTTTTCCTGAGGACTGAGGCCTCCAAGCACAGTGGAGATGATATCGTATTCCCAATCCTTTGGAAATTCCTTGGGTTACTGCACCTCTGAACGTGGGGCCGTTATCGCTTTGAAGACAGCGAGGGAGGCTGAATCTAGGGATTATTTCATTTATCAGGACTTTTATTACCTCTTGGGCTTTTCTGTCCTACAGGGAAAAGCCTCCACCCAGTTTGGGTAGGTACCTACACATACTAACAGATGTTAATATCCCTGGGACCTAGGCATATGGGTAAAGTCCATTTGCCAGTCCTCACCTGCATAATGACTGGTTCACTGTTCCTCAGGAGTAACTTTAAGATGTGTTTTTCTGGCATATTTCACATCCTTTGAGTATTTGTTGAATAGTTTTGAAGAGACATTTCTCTGTAAATACAGATTTGGTCATTTGATGTGTATTTTCTATACCCATATGGAATGTTTGATGTAGCAACTTTTGTGTATTTAAGTACTTCCCACCAGCTGGCAGCAGGGAGGAGTAGTTTTCCTTCCTCTGTAGCTAGCCATCCTGAAGGAAGATTATGTCCCTGGGAGATTGCCCACTCTACCTCTTCTGATGAGTACTGAGGTGTAGTCCCCTGAGGAGGGATTTCCTATATTAAAGGTCCTTCTGTAAAACCTTGTTTAGCTGCCTTTTTTTTCCCTCTAGGTTAGCTCTGTGATTACCCTCTGCTTCCTATTCATCTCCTTTCTGGTGACCTCAGCAGTGTAAGACTGCTACCTCTTTGGGTTGTTGGACAGCTTGTAATAAATCTAAAATTTCTTTATGATATTTAATGGGATTTCCTGCTGAGGTTAAGATCTTTCCTTCCATATGGCAGCATGAGTGTGAAGAACCAGGTAAGCATACTTGGAATCTGTGTATATGTTTATTCTCTTTTCCTATTTGAGAGCTCGAGTGAGAGCTACTAGTTCTGCCAGTTGGGCACCAATTCCTGGAGGAAGGGAATTACTTTCAAGCACCTTTTGATCACTGACTGCTGCATATCCTGCCTTCTGAACTCCATTTTCCATAAAATAACTTCTGTCTGTGTACAGGTTAAGGTAGGATCAGTTACAGGTGTTTCTGAGAGATCTTCTGGGGCCGTGTAGTTTTGAGCTATGACCTGCTGACAGTCATGTTCTCTGCCCCTTCTTTGGGAAGAAACATAGCTGGATTGAGGGCTGTGCATGTGTGCAGCTGAAGTATGGGCGCTTAGAGCATTAAGGCCTGGTATTTGAGTAAGCTTGTCAGATAGCCATAAGCTTCCTTTAGAGGTCAGAATTCCAGCTACATCATGTGAAGCCCATATGGTTAGATCTTTTCCCTGCACTATTTTAACGGCTTTTGAGACAAATACAGCCACTGTGGCTACTATCCACAAGCAGTGTGTCCAGCCTTTTGCTACTGTATCAATTTCCTTACTCAGGTATGCCATTGGTTGTGGCATGGTCCCCCCAAGTCTGGGTTAGAACCCCCAGCACCACTCCTGACTCTTCCTGAGGAAAAGTCATTTTCTGTAGGAAGGCTTAGAGCTGGAGCCTGCAGTAATGCCTGCTTCAGGGTCTGAAAGGCTGCCCCGACCATAGTATCAGATGGATGTTAGCTTTTTGGGTTTCCTTAATCAGAGTGTATAGGGATTTGGCTATCTCACTGCATCTTGGAATCCACAATCAGCAGAAAAATGGTTATTCCTAAAAATCCCTGCAACTGCTTTAAGTATTTTGGATGGAGGAAAGCCAGTATGTGTTGGAGACTTTCTTCATCAGGGCCCGAATGCCTTTGGACAAGACAAGTTGTAAGTATTTTACCTGTTGCCTACAAAGTCGGGCTTTTGATTTGGAAACCTTATATCCACAGGTGGCCAGAAAGTTTGAGGTCCTCAGTGGCCTGCTGACACTGGGTTTTTGAGTTAGCAGTTAAAAGTAAGTCATCCACATGTTGGAGGACCAGGGTACCCGCATGTAAAAATTGACTAAGGTCCTGAGCTAGAGCCTGGCTGAACAGGTGGGGGCTATCTCACAAGCTCTGGGGTAACACTATTCAGGTGAGCTTAGAAGTGTGATCTGAAGGGTCTTCAAAGGTGAACAGAAACTGGGAGTCAGGATGTAATGAAACGTAGAAAAAGCATCCTTAAAGTCCAGGACTGTAAACCATTGTGCCTCTCCTAGTATTTAGGAGAGCAAGGTGTATGGGTTGGATACAGCTGGGTAAAAAGGGATCACAGCTTCATTGATAAGCCTGAGATCTCGCACCAGCCTCCACTGTCAATTAGGTTTATACTCCTAAAATTGGGGTATTACAAGGGCTTTTACAGGACCTTACTAGACCCTGAGATTTTAAATTTTTTACAATATCCTGTAGAAACTTTTTGGCCTCTAGTCTTAGGGGGTACTGTCTGTGGTAAGGAAAAGAGGTGGGATGCTTTAGCTTTAATTTGAATTGGGCAGGCATTCTTTGCCTGCCCAAATTGTCCCTCCATTGTCCAAAGCTCGGAATTAATCCCTTCTTCAAATATTGGGCAGCAGAGAGGGATCTTTTTCCTGACATTCATATAGATAATTGTTCCTGCTCTGGCTAACAGGTCCTGCCCTAGTAAGGGAGTGGGACTTTTTGGCATGATGAGGAAGGCATGGGAGAAGAGGTAACCTACGAGAAGGCATAAGTTACAGCTTAGGGGCTGGGAGAAATATCCGGAGACAGCTTGTCCTGGGACTCCTCAGATAGTTACAGACTTGGAGGACAACCATCCAGGACAGGAAAGCAAAACTGAGAAGGCTGTGCCAGTGTCCAGGAGAAGACTGACCTCCTGGCCCTCTATGGTCAGCTTTACCTGGGGCTCAGTGAGGGTGATGGCTTGTGCTGCTACTTGCCCCAGGCACCCTCAGTTCTGCTGTTGGGTCATCTTGTTAGCCACGTCAGAACCTTGGTTACCTGGGAAACTTCATGCCCTGGGACAGTGTGCCTTCCAGTGATCCCCTTGGCACAGTGGGCAAGGACAAGGAGGTGGTCCATTCCTTTTGGGACAATCTTTCTTAAAGTGTCCCAGTAGGCAGTAGTGGTAGCAAGCTTAGGTATCAGACTGGCAGCTAACCCAAGCTTTTTCCTTTTCCAGGCCTCTTAGTTCTGCCTGCCTAAGGGCCTCGACAAGGGCTGTGGCCTTTTTCTTGTCCCTTCTGTCCCTTTCAGCCTGTTCCCCAATCTCTATTATAAAACACTAAGGTTGCCAGATCTAGTAATGATTCTAGACTGTGTTCTGGCCCCATGGCCAGTTTTTGGAGCTTTCTTCTAATGTCAGCTGCTGACTGCATGATAAATTTATCTTTTAGTATTAGCTGATCCTCTATGGAGTGGGGTGACAGGGAAGTATATTTTCTTAAGGACTACCATAACTGCTCAAGGAAGGCTGTTGGGCTTTCTTCCTTTCCCTGAGTTATGGTGAATAACATTGCATGGTTCATGGGTTTCTTCCTGGTCCGTCTTAATCCCTCAAGTATGCAGGTCAATAGGTGCTTACGATTCCAGTCCCCATGTTCTGAGTCAGGATCCAAGTGAGGGTCCATACTTGGGACAGCCTGTTGACCTGTAGGGAATCTTTCCCTGTCCTCTGGCATCATTTTGACATTCACTTGACTAAGGTACCAAGTGTCCCCAAACTCTTGAGCTGTTGTTGGAGCGGCATCTCTCTCATTACTGGTTAAGGTCTGACTAAGCAGTAACATGACATCTTTCCAATCTAGCTCAAAGGATTAGCCCAGGCCCTGCAGAACATCTGTGTACTTATCCGGGTCACCTGAAACTTTCCTAAGTCCGCCTTGATTTGCTTTAAGTCAAAAGATGTAAAGACCATATACTTTGGTTGGGCCAAATTCTCTTCCTACGGTCTGTAGAGGGCAGAGTTGGGGCATCCTAGTAGCCTGTGGTGCCTTGGTCATTTTAGTTTTCTCTGATTCCTTTTAGGTCATAGGAGCTGGGGAGAGCCTGTTGGTGTCAGTGGAGAGAGCAGTCATAGGGAGTCCAGGGTATGGGGGTAGTCCCAGGGAGTGGCCAGTAGGACATAAGTTACAAGCTTTACATAGTTGAGGATTATCCTGTAAAGAAAAGAAGGCTTGCACATGGGGGACTTCACTCCAATGACCTTCCCCGCTACAGAAAATGTCTAATTGTAGAAGAGTATTATAATTTTTTTTTTTTTTTTTTTTTTTTTTTTTTTTGAGACAGAGTCTCACTCAGTCACCAGGCGCCAGGCTGGAGTGCAGTGGCACGACCTTGGCTCACTGCAACCTCCGCTGCCCGGGTTCAAGCATTCTCCTGCCTCAGCCTCCCGAGTAACTGGGACTACAGGCACGCGCCACCACGCCCAGCTAATTTTTTTGTATTTTTAGTAGAGACGGGGTTTCACCATGTTGACCAGGACGGTCTCGATCTCTTGACCTCGTGATCCGCCCGCCTCGGCCTCCCAAAGTGCTGGGATTACAGGCGTGAGCCACCGCGCCTGGCCCGAAGAGTATTATAATTTATACTTCCCTCAGGTGGCCAGGATCCTCCACTCTGAAGACGGTATTGTGGTCAGGCCATGCTGCAGAAGATAAGCCGCTGCTGCTTCTTCAAAGATTGTGGGTCAAATTGGTCCCAGTTATCCAGGATACACTGTAAAGGTGACTTTGCCTTGGGAAAAGTAGCACCCATCTGAAATTGAACACAGGGATGCATGCATCCTGGGTTATGTCTGGTAATTGCCAACCCTGGGGCATCCCTCAGCAGTACAGCACTCTGTAATTTTCCTGCACCCTAGATGTATAATTATCTGGTGGACCTTCCCCATCTGCCGGGTTTAATCATGCTTACTGGCATAATGGGCATGTCCTCCTCACTGTCTAATGTCCCTTTTTTGGCCACCTTAAAGGACATGGGGACTGCCAGGTTTAGTAGCCCTGTACTAGCATATCCTTGAAGAACTAGGCCAGTGAGGCTTACGTGATGGGCGTCAATTATATTCCCTAGTAAGGGTCCAATTAGCATAGGGGCTTGACCATAAAACTGCCCCAGGATAAATTCCTTGAGAAGGATCTCTAAACATAACAATCTTAAAGAAGGTAATGGTTGGCTGCAGGGTCAACGCTGGGACAATACCCTCCGGACCAAAGCCTTCTCTCCCCACTTTCCTTCATAGGAGTATGCCCTATCACTGTGGGTTCTGTAATTAACTATTTGAGTCTTGGCCCAGGTCTGACTATGGTGCTCTAGATGGAAAAGTTCTGCCATATGGAGGGATGATCTCAAACATAAGAAATGATAGGTCATAGAGTCCTGGCACCATTCATTTGGATTGGGAAATTGTGGGTAACAGAAAAAAAAATGTCTTATAGTCTCCAGTACCCACTGATAGACCCTGGCTCTGTTAGGACATAGCCTAGTACAGCGGACTAAGGGAACCGGTCCTGTGTATTTATACTGTAGGTGGTCCTCATTGTTATAGGCCTGGGGACACCATGGGCAAAGGTCCCTGGACTGCCACCCCAAGAGCCCCAAGGTCGTAGCAGGAAGGGTAATGGCATCAGGTGTAGAAAATATTTTAGAGGAAAGAGCCCGGAAGAAACTTTTCTTGCAGGTATCTGAACCTAGGAGGTCATTGTCTGAAAGGCTGAGCAACGTTTGCATGGGCGGCTGTCTTTTAGTGGGGTCTAGGCAAGGCCATAACCTCAACCGGATGGAACTGCGGGTTTAGGACCATTGCTTGTCACCCCTAACCGACCCCCGGCTTGAACCAGAGAAAGAGAGAACGCAGAGAGAGAGAGAACTGGTTCAAGGCAAACCAGCACTCCCAGTTCTGAAGAGCCAGGGTTTGTTAGAGAGTCCTTTCCCAGAAATCCTGACACCAGTGTCTTTAGTCCGGACCCTGCGCTTGTTGCTTTTAACTGGCCGAAAGGTGCCTGGTAATTTGCCTCCTGAGAAAGACAGATCAGCAAGTGAAAGGGGTCCAGAGTCACTCACTGCACTGAAGTTCAAAGTTGCTCCCCAGCTGTCTCACCAACAGATGTAACCGGATTAGATGCAACCAGATTTTCTGGAACTCAGATTCTTGGCCTCTCTAACCCCGATGAATGGGGAAGGGGGGCCAAGGTGTCAAGGTGAGTGTTACAGCTCAAAGAGAACTCATGGACCCAAAGAGTGTGCAGTAGTGTGGTCATTAGGCAGAGCAAAAGGATAGCTTCCATGCTGTGGAAGGGGACCCAGAGCGGGTGCTGCTACAGGCTTGGGCAGCTGTAGTTTATATCCTGTGTTATTCCCTCCCCTTTCTTGTTCTTTTCCAGTGAGAGGGGTTTTTTCAAACTTTCTCTGGATCAGTTGATCCTTGAATCCTTTAACAGATTGGTTACTATTTTAAAACCCTGAGTCACTGAGCTGCTACCTTTAGGAGCCAGAGGTGGGAAAATTTCTGCACTGGGAACAAAGTCCCTAGCCGACCCTGGAAGTTTCTCTAACACAGTCCCTCAATATTATAGGGCGTACATTAGTAAGTGTGAAAGGCAATGTATCTTTTCATAGAGATAATCTTTTGATTATTTGTTTAGTTGCATACTTAAGAAGTCAATGCAAAAGGATCACAAAGTTGTGTTTGCTTTTATATGGAAACATTCAGCACAATCAAAATAAAACCTGGAAAATGAATTTTAGTTCTAGAGACTGATTCATATTGTAATAAGATCTTACTGACCTCTATTTGACTATTTTTTATTTTAATAGAATACAAATTTATTTCAGAGAGATCAGAAACTATATTAACAACCACTCTTATAATTGAGATAAGCTAAAAGTTTTGATTTTCAAAGAAAATTATGGTATCAGTGGGAAAAATATTCTAGATAATGACTCCTTACAGCAATAAAGGTGTAATTTAATATCTTTATAATAATTAAGGAATTAAAAATGTAGACTTTTAACATTTAAATATATTCCTCTCTTAATTTTGATTTTTTTAATTTTGTAAAATATGCATACCAAATCACAAATTCAGGAGATTACTATTTCATTTAATACAAGCTTCTTAGAAATTGTATTTTTGATGCATTCTTACAAGAGTGTGAGGAAAATCAGAGCAAAATTAGAAGGTGCTTATGTGGTAAAGGGTCTGTTATCAATTGCTTCTACAAATGTATGATACAGCCACCATTCTCAAATAATTGGTTCAGGGATAAATTCTCCTCTTTAGGCTGCTATGAAAACTAAGGTCCTAAGGGTTGTACCTCACAACAATAAATAAGATAAAGAGAAACATCTAAATGAGAAAACTCAAGTAAATATTGCCATCGAAAGGGAATACAATGGATACTTTAAACTTTTGCATTCAATAGGAACTTTTTAGAAAGGATCATTTAGTTCAATTGCACTGAGGATGTTTTCTGAGTTTGCCAGATGGATGTTGGTTTGGAACATCTATTTGATTTCTCTCTCAGATCCATTTTGTGTTAAATGAACATTATTTTCAACTTCACTAATATATCAAAGCTATTGATTCTTTCAAAGTGAGTTGCATAAATGTTTCACCTCAAAGCATTTTAATACGTACATAATATTTCTCAGTCTTCATGCCATGAATAACTGGTCATCTTTAAGCTGTTACTGGTTCCAATATTGTTTTCACTTTGCCATTAGGTACAATTCCAGAGAGGATTACTGTAAGGGTGTATAGTTCAATTTTTGGCAAGTATACACACAATTAAAGTCAGAGCCACCTCCCTGTCATCCAAGGTAGAGACACATTAAAACAAACAAAGCGATAAAAGAGGCCTGAAATTGAAGCAGTTTAAAAAATGACAGTTTAATGAAAACAATGTAAAAATACTATCACTCTGATGGAAAACATCTGTCCTCCACGAATCTTGACTGATACAAGGTTGTGAGGCTCTTAAGGAATGCGTTGCCAGCCTATGGTTACATCAACAACAGGTCAGGCATGACCTGTCTCTTTAATATCACAGTTATGACTGTCCAAATATATACCATTCCAACTGATACTCTGTCTTCCACATTGCAATAAGTGGCTTTAAAGTCCAATTCTTTTCACTGCTTGTTGGGCTTTTTCAAAGGAGAGTGGGAATAATGCCACTGAATTAT
Source organism: Ateles fusciceps (assembly GCA_036589455.1). Taxonomy (NCBI): domain Eukaryota; kingdom Metazoa; phylum Chordata; class Mammalia; order Primates; family Atelidae; genus Ateles; species Ateles fusciceps. The sequence continues at coordinate 1,231,385 of JAZHEH010003406.1, forward strand.
AAAGATATAAAATATTTATGAAAATAAATATCTTAAAAGAGCATATTTTAAATGTTGTCATCCAGAGGAAAAAATCACTGAAAGCTGTTTAACTTGGTACTGAAAAAGAGCTTACATATATATATATATATAAACACACACACACATATGTATATATATACACACATAATTATATATTATATATATGTTATATATGTGATTATTATAATAGTCAAAAAGAGACATCCTGTTATTTTGCTTTAAGATTTAAATTATTATTATTATCAATGGTTCATAATTTCTTGGTTTTTATTTTAACATCTGTCACAAGTCTCACTACAACATCATTTATAACTAAGAAAAATTTATGTGGGCCGGTAAATGTTTTTCACAACAGTGAGTATAATTTTTGTGTGATGTAAGGGTTAATATGTTTCTCCATAGAATCTGAATTATTATGATAGACTTGCACAAAAGAGAAGAGAAGTTTGTTTGTTTCAAATTGGCAATAAGCAAGTAGATTAGTCTTAGGTCCCAAATTTGGAAGAAAATGAAAGTTAATACATTCACTTAAAAATGTTTATTTTTTTCTTTGTTTTCTTGTGCGTCAACAAGTAATTTTGAAATAAAATTTTGCAGGTGAAAAGCCTATAATGTGAAATAAACAATTTCCTTGCAGATAAGAAAAAACATTGAATTGCTTCTCATCTGCAAAAGTAGTTAATCTAGGTGCTATTCAGACATGCCAAATGTTTAGTTACAAGTGGCTTTAAAATAAATGAGGAAATTTTAGTTCTTCAAGGAGTTTGGCTCTCAATTTATTCCATCGATGAAAATGTCTTCCCACTTTTCCCAACGGAATAATTTTTATTGGGTCCATCACGGCAATTTCAATCATTTAATCTTGTCAACCCCACAGTTAGCATTGCATTCCACTAAGTGTTCCTGAGCTGGGAGCATAGGATAGGAGAGGACGGGAATACCTAAGTAGTCACAATACAAAATATGACTTCCCAATTTGCGTTTGTTTCTCAGTGCTTTTTTTAAATTCTAAACAGAGCATTAAAATGATATGCTAATTTGCATGGTTGTGAGTAATTAGTCACTTTATATATTCCATCCCCCTGTGTTATAGCAGGAGGGACTTCCACATGCAGGTGTAAACAAACAGGATACTAGGGTATCTTTGAGTTACATTGCATCAAATTTTTCAGAGCCCTTAGGAAACCCCATCTTCGTGAAAACTTTATTTCGAAGGAGCATTTACTTAAGTTTTCCACCTTATATACATTAGTGATTTACTTACTTAAATTATTTGATAAAATAATTACTTTTATGTGTGTAATTCCTTATCTTGGGAATAATCTGAACATAAACTACGTCAAATTTCATCTTAACACATTTTAATTCACTTATCTAATACTGATCATCAGTATATTTTCCAAAACAAATCTAAGTTAATGTTGAGGTACAAATTACTTTTCATATTTAGGAGAGAAAATTTCTATAGAGAATTTAAATATAAAAATCCATAATGTTGTTTCTGACACATACTATTAAAATTAATTTTAATTCAGCACTCTTATATTTCCAGTGATATTTGAATTTACCTGATATATCAGGATGAAAACCTTAGGTAGCTGCTAAATATATTTCACAACCCTCTTTAATATCTGACCTTTAGGTCAGAGCAGTTTATAGTATTTGTCATCCAAATAAAATTGATTTTCTGAGAGCATGTACATCAGTAATAGAATATATTCACTTTATAAATAAGATATTTGTTTTACAAACCTATATTTAAATATAAATAATAGTGAAGAAAAAAGTCAATGAACTAGCTGATAAATGATACTCTATGGGTGCCATTTCGATATAATAATATTAAATATAAAAATGGTAGTTAAATATATCGTAAAGTCCTATTATCCCATCTCTGCTTCAGTTATATTAACATTTCCCTCAGATTTCAGTTATCTTGCATTTCTGAGTTCTGGTGTTTTCCTCTGCTGGTAAAATGTGAGTCAATGTGTTACCTGATTCTTATGATTCAGAATTCCATTTCACATAATTAAAGACTCTTAATCTCAATTAAACTCGATACATCTTTTTTATTCTAAGCAAGCTATAGTCTAGATTTATAATTTTCACTAATATGTTAGTCTTTTCTGAGAAACTTTCTAAGTTTTCTTAGCTATAAAATTGAGAAATGTTTTACACAAATCCCCTGTCTTCACAGAGATGGTATGGCTTGTATAGTTTTTAGTCCAATATACCTGGCTTAGAATCCTAGTCCCATTCACTAGATTGGTGCAGGGCCTGGCATACGCTAGGTTCACATTATTTTCATTCTTTTCATCTACTTTATACACTATTCATTATTTACAGGGTTAGACACAGTCTTATAGAGGTCCACATATTAAAAATAACCCATTACAGCAATGTGATTTCAGAACTATCGGAATGAAACACTCAAAGAATAGCATGTGCAAGTTTATTTTTTACTATAATCTTAATAAAAGCAAGAAATACAATTTTTCAATTCCTATTTTGATTGTCACCATAAAAATTTGGCTAATATTTGAGGGTTGAGCCATATCTCTATTAGCAGCACAATATCATAGTCCTTATCTGAGTCCACTGAATAAGTAAGCAATTTTTGTCTGTATTATCATGCTTTGTTTCTAGGAGCCAAATGCCCCTATAGAGCATCCTCTTTTTAACCTAAAATGAATAAGATACTGAATATCACATCGCTAGTTGCCAATCCAGAATCACTTACACCTAGCAATTTTCTTTTCTTTCTTTCTTTCTTTTGTTCTTTCTTTCTTTCTTTCTTTTTTTTTTAGACTGGCTCTCACTTTGTCACCCAGGCTGGAGTGCAGTGGTGCAATCTTGGCTCACTGCAACCTCCGCCTCCCAGATTCAAGCAATTCTGTCTCAGCCTTTCAAGTAACTGGGGTCAGAGGTGTCTGCCACCATGCCCGGCTAACTTTTTTTTTTGTAGTTTTAGTAGAGATGGAGTTTCATCATTCTGGCCAGGCTGATTTTGAACTTCTTGCCTCAGGTGATCCACCCACCTCAGCTTTCCAAAGTGGTAGGATCACAGGCGTGAGCCACCGCACCTCTCACACCTAACAGTTATTCAGAGAAAACACACATACCCAAACTGCTTCATGTGAGATTCCAGCAGAAGCTCTTAGAATCTTGATCTGCCTTGCAGGAAACTCTCTGAAGCTAACTGCAGAGCAGAGAGGCAAAGGGAGCATATTAGGCTTCCAAAAGACAGTAAAAACAGCGGCAAGGAAATTTTAATTTGTTTAAATTAGTGTTTAAATCTGTCATTGAAGGACTGTGTTAGAGAAACTTTCAGGGTCAGCTAGGGCTTTGTTTCAAGTGCAGGGAACTTCCCGCCTCTTGTACTTAGAGGAACTTCCCCGTGGGCTAGGGGCTTTCTTTCAAGCACAGTAATTTTCCCACCTCTGGCGGGCTAGGGGATTTGTTTCTAGTGCAGGGACTCTTCCTGCCTCTTGCCCCTGAAGGTGGAAGCTCAGCGACTTAGGGTTTTTAAAGCACTAACCAGTCTCGTAAAGGATTCAAAGATCAACAGATCCAGAGAAAGACTGAAAGAAAACCCTCTCACTGGACAAGAATAAGAAAAGGGAGGGAATAACTCAGGGATATAAGCTCAAGCCGCCCAAGCCTGCAGTGGCACCTACTCCAGATCCCTTTCCATGGTGTGTAAGTTGTCCTTTTGCTCTACCTAATAAACCACACTACCACACAGTCTTTCCGTCCGTGAGTTCTAAGTGAGCTGTAACACTCACCGAAACACTGAGGCCCCCTTCCCTATTCGTAGGGGCTGGAGAGGCCAGAACCAGTTACATCTAACCCGGTTACATCGTGACAATGGTTAAAGCCCTGGTTTTTAAAATAATTGCTAAGTCGACCTTTACAGCAAATAATCATATCCCTGATATAAATGGTTATCCAAAGGAAAATATGAATAGAACCTAAATGAATAGCACATACTAGAAGAATTTTCATCACAGTTGAACTTTAAATTAAGGTATAATATTTTGTCACTAATAAATTATTTTTAATGCTTGTGCTCACTGTTGGTGAACAATTATTATGGTTTTAAATTTATAGGACTTTATCTCACTTTGTATAGAAATTCTTTTAGATGAAAATATGATGACACAGATTCCTGAGATAGCTATGTTTTTTTCACTACATGATATGGTTTGGCTCTATGTGCCCACTCAAATCTCATCTCCAATTGTAACCCCATGTGTTGAGGGGAAAGGCCTGGTGGGAGGTTGTTGGCTCATGGAGGGTGGTTTCTCCCATGCTGTTCTCCTGGTAGTGAGTGAGTTCAGGAGATCTGATGTTTTTAAAGTGTGGCAGTTCGTGCTCCCATCTCCTGCTTCACCATGATAAGATGTGCTTGCTTTCCCTTCGCCTTCTACCATGATTGTAAGTTTCCTGAGGCCTCCTCAGCCATGTGGAACTGTGGGTTAATAAAATCTCTTTTCTTTGTAAATTACCCAGTCTCGGGCAGCTTCTTATAGAAGTGTGAGAATGGACTAATACAATATTATTTAATGGAATCCGATAATGAAAAACCATCATTTCCTTTTCTCAATTCACCTCATAAACAGTAAAGACAAATTAACTTGGAAACTTTAGTAACTCAAAGAAGATTTTAGTCAATTACCGAAGTGAATCTGACATTTTATGAAAGGAGAGTGTTGTTCATTGAATACGTTGTATTTCTTCCTAATTCATCTGGTTATTTTTATTTTTACTAATTTGTCTTCGAGACAGAGTTTTGCTCTGTTGCCCAGGCTGGAGTACGTGTGATACTGGCTCACTGCAATCTCTGCCTCCTGGATTCAGGCGATTCTCATGCCTCACCCTCCCGAGTAGCTGGAATTACAGATGTGTGCCACTACACCTGGCTGATTTTTGTATTTTTGGTAGAGACAGGATTTTCCCATATTGGCCAGGCTGGTCTTGAACTCCTGGCCTCATGTAATCTGGCTGCCTTGGCCTCCCAAAGCTCTGTGGTTACAGGCCTGAGGCACTGTGCCCAGCCAGGTTAAATTTTCTTAAATAACTAATATCTCTATAATATTTTGAAGGGTTATGAGCTGCTCTTATCTAATTATCCTCTTTATGTGCAGTTATTTCTTACTTTCGGAGTTTTACTTCTACCTTGGAATATGTTATGGCAAACTATTCTATGAGCATTGCACTTGAATTAATGTACATATCACTCAAGGTAATAGGTTTTTTATGTCAAAATTTCAAATTATCTCTAACTGGTCTAATCTATGTAAATGTAAATAGCCTTAATCAAAATACAAATTTTAAGTTCATTTTTAGGCAAGTGATTTGTTTGTTTTGGCTTGCTATCTCAGTTTTGGCATGGTGTCAAGGAGCAACACAGCTACAAAATCTATGGAATTAAATGGTTGTAATTTATTTTTTGATAGGAGGCTTGTGTGTTCTTAAAATTCAGACTTTACTGAAAACTTTCTGAAAATACAGTGATTTTACTTATTAACTTATTTACTGAAACAGTGTCTCACTCTGTCACCCAGGCTGGAGAGCTGTGTTGCAACCTTGGCTCACTGCAACCTCAGCCTCTCAAGCTCAAGAAGTCCATTCACCTCAACCTCCTGGGTAATTGGGACTACAGGCTTGTGCCACCACACCCGGCTAATTTTCTATATTTTTAGCAGAGACAGGGTTTTGCCATGTTGCCCAGGCTGTTCTAAAACTGCTGAGCTCAAGCAATCTGACTGCCTGCTAACATGCTGGGAATACAAGCATGAGCCACCACTTCCGGCCCCCATAGTGGTTTTATTAAGGCAGGATGCACCATTATCAAAATTTGATTATTTTACCATCTAATGAGTGATTTTACCTACCCATTCATAAAATACAATATTAAATACTTATTAAATATTTGGGTTATTAAAATAAAGTCACACTCTTGAAAGCATTCTAACAATGGAGAAAATTTCCTTTCTATATATAGACAGACAGTGAGAGAGGGAGAACAGAGTTAAAAATATAGTCATATCTCCTTTTGATTACTCAACTTTAGAAGCATTGAACTGAGATCAGGAAGGTATAGAGCTACCTTTCTTTCATGAAATGTCTGTGTATGTGTCAGAGCACACATGCACTTAAGCAGCTGGATTTTTTCTAAAGAAAAATACATGTATTTATTTCAGCCTTTCTGATAGTATTTAATAAGTGTTCACCATGTATTAAGTGGATAAAAGTGGTGTTTTTGTAAATCATCCTGGGCCTGCCTATTTAATTGAGAGGGAAAGAGATTTAGCACTAGAGTGAGAATTAAAGCAAGACTCAGAGGGAGAGAGAAAGTAAGTAACTGTGTTCACCTCATTTCCATTGAAAGTGGGCATCATTATTTCATATGATAGAATGTGAAATTTATCAGACACATAATTGTACATTCCAGCTGGAAATATTTTAAATGACTGATGTAATTAAAAATATTTGTGGACTCTACTTTTATCTTTTCTTCATAGATTAAAAATGTATTCAAAAACATTATCTTCAATGGCAGACAGTATGAGTGTATGTAACCAAAATTTTAATTTATTAAGAAAAGAATCTTAGAAAACCTAATTATTTTCTGGGAAAAGCATTCTTTTTGTTAGCTTCAAATTTATTCATATAACTTTACCAAGAATATATGTAGGTCTTACACTGCAATAAAAAGAACTAATTTACTTGGAAATATATCAAATTGAGGATATTATGCTTTTCAGTGATGTGTATATCAAATAAGATAGCCTTTATTTTAGTGGATCATAAATTCATAAATTGTGGATGATTTTAAATTAATATGTTTATGTATTTGCACTTTGGATATACTCTTACATACGCATATATTACAGATTTTGGTAAGTATAGCTATAGTAGTTAGAATTACTGTTTAACAACATGCCTTCTTTTATGTAGTTCAAAGCAGTCTCTGAGAAAGATACTCTATCACTCCCATTTGAAAGATGAGCAAAGGAAGGCCCAGAAAGAATGCTCCCCAGCTAGCCAGTGGCAATCTGTGACTTGCACCCAAGTATTGTGGATAGCCCATGTTCTTCACAATGATGCCACATCGCCACTCATAGCAGGTAGTAGGACACATTTGGAATCATTTTTAAAATCTAATAGATGTTTAGAGTCTCATCATTTTTCTCTTGATACAAAACTCCCATTCGGCATAAAACATTATTCAGCACTACTTTTGCAATTAGAACTGCAATTTCAGTCACCTGTATTCTCTAAGAAAACATTCTTCACTCAGTGTAATCTTACAAAAGTCTATTTCTTATAGGTATTTGATAACACATGTAACAAGAGAGTTGTGGTCATCAATTCTGAACTAATTATATATAGTAGATAAACTATAATAGTCAGCAAAAATATATCAAAGTTACCACAAGTTTATAATTATAGTGCTCCTGAGTCTTAGCTACAGGATATTAATCAATCATATTTTGGTCTCATCCAGTTATTTTTCTACACTTGCATTTAAATTATATATATACTTTTAAAAGGAGAAATCAAATCCAAAAAACTCTACAATGATATAAAAAATCTATGTACTAATACTGGAAAACATAAAGCACATATAAAGTTTATATTGTACCTATTGAAGATAGATGAATTATAAAAACTGAAGTAAAATTATAAGAATGAAATTAATAGGGTCCAACTTATCAACCTTTTCTATCACGGATCGTACTTTTGGTGTTGTATTTAAAACTCATCTCTGAACTCTAAATTCGTGTAGATTCTTATAGTCTTTAGAAGTTTTAAAGGTTTTCATTTTACATATAAGCCTTTAATCCACTTTGATTTAATTTTTGTGAAAGGCGTAAGGTCGCTACCTAGCTTCAACTTTTTGCGTTAGGATGTTCAATTGTTCTCCTACCATTTTTTGTAGAGATGATATCCTTTCCTTTGCAGCTTCGTCAAAGATCAGTTGACTATACTTGTGTAGGTCTATTTCCGAGCTCTCTATTCTGCTCCATTGATCTGTGTGTCTATTCTTTTGCCAGTACAACATCATCTTGATTTTTACTTGATTTTTGTTATTTTATAGTGACACATGAAATCAGGTAGGGTCAGACTTCCAAATATGTCCTCTTTAGGTATTGTTTTGGATATGTTGTCTTTTGCCTTTTCATATAAACTTTAACATTAGTTTGCCGTAGCTACAAGATAGTTACTGGTATTTTGTTTAGAATTGTATTGAATCTATAGAACAAGTTGGAAAGACTTGATATTTTAGCAGTAGCGAGCCTTTAATTCATGGACACAAATGTCTCATTTAGTTACAAAATATTTAATTTTCTTCAGCATTTTTTTAGTAATTAGGTAAACAATAAGTAAAAAACTAAAGAAATGTGAATAAAGTATTAATTCTACTTAATAAGACTTAAATATCAATATTAGTTTATTAATGGTGACATATGTATGATTATATTGATGTTAGTAACAGGCAAAACTCCATGTGGAATATACCGGAACTCTGTATTATCTTTGCAGATTTCCCGTGTATCTAAAACTATACTCAAAAGTTTATAAAAATAAGGAAACTTGTTAGAGTCATTGGATTGGGATAATTTTTCTATATGTTTTTAAGCTATTATCTTTATATTTGTATTATTCAAAATGACTTCTATGTTATAGTTTAGAAAATAATTATAAATTATATGATTTTATTCCTTGTTCTTGCAGAAAGTGCAGTGACATCATATATTTAAGAAACATTTTATAGCACTAATATACTATGTGATAATATTAAATCTTACGTCATTAGCTGTGATACTAAAAAAAATCTACAAACAATTGCAGGTGTACTCAGAAGTACTTGCAAACCAGGAAAATTTGAATCAATAATGTCTAAGTATTTTCTGACAGCAAACCCAATTATTATTCCACTATTATTAAATGTAAATAACTAATAAGCTAAGTCTTTGTCATTTTGTTCTTAAAGTATAACTTCAGTTCTTGTATTACAAACTGTCACCTACAACTCATCTAAAAGAATACATTTGTTGAATATAATTAAAAATGCAGAGCTCTTTTGTGGATGTAGTAGTTTCCTGTGGCAGAGGTTACAAATTACGATACACTTGGTGGCCTCAAGCAACAGAAATTATTCTCTCACAGTTCTGAAGGCTAGAAGTTCCACATAAATTTCAAGGGTTGCATTGAAATCAAGGTATCAGTAGGGCTGCAGTCTCTCTCGCTGTCTCTCTGAAGATACAACAGTTTGCTCCTTGCTTCTTCTGGCTTCTGGTGGCTGTTAGCATTCCTTTGCTTGTGGTCACACCACCACAATCCGTGCCTTTGTGGTAATATTGCCTTCTCCTCCTTTGTGCTTATAATCTCCCCTCTGTCTCGACACTTGTGACTGGATTTAGGGACCAGTAGAACAATCAAGGATAATTTCTCGATATTTGGCTTGGCAGATCTTTGACCATAGCTTGAAAGTCTTTGTCTTTGTGTAAGATAACATTTACAGGTTCCAGAGATGAGAGCCTGATAGCTTTGAGTCATCACTATTTAGCCCACTCCAGAGGGTGAGAAAGACTGTTTTCATTGTGCATATTTATTTAACAAAAATAAAGATATGGCTGTTGTTCTGCAAAGTGTTAGACAGTGAAAATTAAGGTTTGTAATGATTTCCAAGGGAAGATTTAGGAAATCTAGCATTATGCTTTCCATTTTTCTACTGCTTAAAGCAAATATATCATTGTATTATGTTTAAATAAAATATTTTTAGACTATTCATATGAAATCAGCATAGTTTGCCTTTTTGTGTTTCTGTGGGTTCCTTTGTGAAATTGCCTAATTTCACTCTGGAAAAATTTAGGAACAGTGGAGAAATGGGAAGTTTTAACAAGAGAGATTTTCAAATGTGATTTGGTCTAGCCTTGTTGAGTACCCAGTTTGAGGAAACATACTTTGTGGATATCTAGCAACTCAATAAATCACCTAAGGATCTACATAGCAGACCTGTTTCTGTCTTTCTGGTCCTAAGAAGGTCAGAACCATGGGTACTAGGAAAATAGATGAAGATGTATTTTTGGTTTTGAGTGGAGAAGTTAAAATCAGGGAATAGGAGGCTCTGCTTTTAGTAACAAATGATGATTTATTTATGAGTCAGATAAATAATTAAATCATAGGCTTACTGAAAAGTAGCACAGAAGAAACTTTAGAGCTCACCTTATCAAACTCCTTTATTCTATCAATGATGTGACTCTAGAGATGTGGGTATTTATCTAATATCAGCCACATAATTAATCATAGAGAAAATAAACCCAAGTTTTATGTTGTCTATGTTTATCAGAAATAAACAGAAAATGGTTTTGAGAAAGTATCAGATGGTAAAACTGGCAAGCTACAAAGTTAGAACAGTACAGATTTTCTGTAGAAATGGTGCCTCAGTGTATCTAGAAAACTTTCTCTATCTTTCGTCTGTCTTACTATTCTTAGACATACTTACTGCTTTTACTTTAATCCGTGACTCATTTTATTATAATTGTTTTATTTGCCTATCTATTGCCTCTTCAAGACTATTTGATTTGATTTGATTCATTGCTTAATCTTCAGCACTTGGGTGAAACTTAGATTCTTTCTCTTTCTTTTTCTTCATTTACACATATATACATATGTGAATACCACAGAAGAGGCAAATTTAACATTAAGTTTTCACTACAACACTCTCAGTCTCAAAATGGCTACCATCTGCCAGACTCAACTTTCCAATCTGCAACAGGAAAGAAATACAAAGTGGGCCTTTGAAATACACACACATATGTATATGCATGCACGTACACACACACACACACATACACACACACACACCCCAATATAAACAGATAGATGGATGATAGATAGATGATAGAGACAGATAGATAGATGATAGATACATAGATGATAGAGACAGATAGATAGATGATAGATACATAGATGATAGAGACAGATACATAGATGATAGATACATAGATGATAGAGACAGATACATAGATGATAGATAGATGATAGATAGATGATATATAATCTGAGATAGATACATATAGGTATCAATCTAACGATATAATATACATATACATATATGTATATGTGTGTACACATTAAGAATAAATAGCAGACACAAAAAATAGGCATTGAAAATTAATAATGCTCATGACACATTAATCTTAAAAAAAATCTGAAGTATGTCTCACTGGTTTAAAATCAAGGTGTCAGGAAGACTATGTTCCTTTCTGGAGGCTCTTGGGAAGAATTCATCTCCTTGCATTTTCCAACTTCTAAAGATCCCCACGTTCTTTGGTTAATGGTTACTTTTCTCTTCAAAGCCAATGATGACCAGTTAGGTCTTTTCCATGTCACATTTCTTGGAAACTGGCCGTTGTTTTGCCTACATTTCTACTTTTAAGGACCCTTAAGATTACATTGGGCCCAAATGAAATATAATAATCTCTCTGTTTTAAGACTAGTTAGTTTTACTGTAATTCCATCTGCACCCTTAATTCTACTTAGCCATGTAACTGAATATATTCATATAGGTTCTATGTACTTAGAAGTGAAGATCACTGGGTCCGTTTTTCTGCCTAGAACAGTTAAGATGCTTAAATTCTTGGAAATCGCTCTCAGTAGCAATTGTTGCCATTTATAGAGATGTGCAAAGTCATCACTTTAAAAATGTTTGATGGCATGGAATTATAAACTTTTTTTTTCAAATATTGTCATATGATACATGGGATCCTTTATCATTAAAAAATGTAGGATAACACTTTTTAAATTCATAATTAAATTTTAAAATCCAAATGTAAATGGAAGTCTTTAAAATCTGACTATACATGTCTCTTAAATTTTGTATAAAACAACTCATTTTCTGATAATTATGAATTTAAAAAGTGTTATCCTACCTTTTTTAATGATAAAGGATCCCATGCGTCATATGGCAACATTTAAAAAAAAGTTTATAATTCCATGCCATCAAACTCTTTATTCATTTGACAGATTTTTTTTGAAATTTAAAGAATGAATATATTAATTAAGTATATATCTTGATTCAGAAAATACCTTCACCAATATTTTATGATTGAACTTGGTAATCATAATTAATTTTTTCATTTTAGTTATTTTCTATCATAATCCTGCCTTTTCTACTTTGGATTATGCCTTTCTTATTATCATAATGATTACCACTTAAATACCTAGTCTTATTTCAACATGATTTGTAGTAAGTCTAAAAAAGTGATATTTTAAAAGATATATATTTGTCTCTGATTGAATCTGACATTGAAGCATACACAAAAACCGACATTTGTCAAATAAGAACTTTCTTTATTTTTAATGTGAGAGTTGGAGCTGAACAGATAAAGTTTTATTTAAAAAATTTACTTTATACTAATTTATTGACATTAACACAGTGCTCAAATTAATTTTTTAAAGGTTTAAACTATTTGTGTTCCTAATTCCTGCCTACTACCTGATAAATACATTAAAGCTGAAATAAAATTTATTGCAAAATTGCTGTAGCAATTTGTAAGATACTATTTATAATGGAATAACTCATTGCAATATTCTTATAAAAAAAGACATGAAAATTAGTCTATGTCAGCATATCTGTTATTTTAATCCACACTTGCTGACCTGAAACTATTGAAATCTAAGAACATTTGATAAGCTATTTCTATTAATAGCACCCATTACATGATTCAGGAGAAAGGAGTGATTAAAATATCTATATGAACACCATAATTTTCAGATACAATTCTTGCTAAATGGAGCATGGCATAATTATTTTCCTTCCATAAACTAAGCAACACTCATATAAGTCATCCTAAATCTTAAGAAACTGAAGCTACCAAGAAAGCTTTTTTCATGAAGAAATACACTTTTTAAATTCTCCAGATTATCATTTTAAGAATATGTCTACTAGGACTGAGCCCAGTGGTTCACGCCTGAAATCCCAGCTCTTTGGGTGGCTGATGTGGGAGGATCACAAGGTCAGGAGTTCAAGACCAGCCTGACCAACATGGTGTAACCCCGTCTCTACTAAAAATACAAAATTAGCTTGGCATGGTGGTACGCACCTGTAGTCCCAGCTACTTGGAAAGCTGAGGTAGGAGAATTGCTTGAACCTGAGAGATGGTGGTTGCAGTGAGCCAAGATCACACCACTGCATTTCAGCCTGGGTGACAGAGTGAGACTCTCTCTCAAAAAAATAAAAAGAGTATATGGCTACTAGTTACAACATATATATTTTTTAAATCCCACTATTTGAAATCTCATTTTTAACTTTTAAAAAATCTTTTTTTTTCTTTTTTTTTTTTTTTTTGGCGACCGCGGCAGGACACGAAAAAATCTTTTTTAATGATAATAATTACCAATGATCTATGAAGACTGAAGATTTACTTCATAAAGTAGAATTTATTATAAATTAAAATGCTTCCTTATTTGATAAGACAGTACAATGTTCTATGTCATGCCATGAATTATATGGGCATACTTGTTAGTATAAATTTTTTGGCAATGGCAATAAAGAATTCTATCATTCATTTATAGAATCAGCATTTCTTATTCATACTAACACAACATTTCCATTACTTCTTACAAAAGCCTTGGCAATGCTTCAAAATGAGTGTTATTATAAAATATTCTATTACAGTGTGGTAAATAAATGACTTTCTTTTCCATTATGTTCACAGCTCTCCAAAGAGAACTTTACTTTGATTGTACTTATCCACTGTAAGTGAGAAAAACTGACTCTCAGATTTTGCCTTACTCAAAGAATGCATGGCTTTTTTCCTGGAAGTCCTCTCACACACCAGATTGCAGTGTCATATTGCAGGCTTTGTTACTGACTACTTTTGGTTTCACTTTCACACTTTAGTGTAAAGCTGCTTTGGAAAGGCATAGCTGTCTAGATACATGGTATCGTATTTAGAAGTCAAAATAATTAACATGTATTAAATATTTAGCTAAAAATAAACATTATACATTCATTCATTTTTAATTATCAACTTATTTTTTATCATCAAGAAAGAGTCCTAAAAATAACTTTGTTTGCAGAAGAGTTCATGCATTCTATTGCTAACAATAGTTATATGAGTATTATTCAGCAAATGCTTGCCAGTGCTCACAAGCATACAATAGCTATGAATGTTAGAATAATATGGTTTAAAGATTTTTCTAAATCTTATTAAAATGTTATTAACTCTGAAAAACAAAGTTCACAGGAAAGATCTTTGCCAAATAGGAGTCAATAGAGACAAATGCAGAAAAATGTATTTATATTAATAGTAATTAATTTCATGCTATTTATATTACATATGATTTTTAACTTCATTGAGTTTTGGATGGATCTTTCAAAATACACAAAAACTTATCAAAAAGATGGAAGCAGTTGTGTTTTTCTGTTTTGGGGTTGTGAAGAGGGAATAGGGCAACAAAATATAAACAAGGACTAAGAAAGTATTTAAGTACATAGGCTTCATATGAGAATCATAAAATCTGTGATATTTGATTTCTTAGCTTTGCTAAGAAACTATGGCTAATTTATTGGCAGCTTATAATTTGCCAAGATAATGTTGTAGATGTTTCATAGATTATATTATGAAAATAATAGCTTGGCATTGATACTGACTAATTGTTTTTAACAAATGAAGAAAGAAGGCAAAAACTGGGATTTGATATGGTGGTTATCTTATGCCTATTCTGACAACAGGAATCTTTTAAAACTATTATCATTATACTGCTTTCTTAAACTTTATGTCTAATAGAATAACTGATTATTTTTCTTTGGGTTCAACTTCTTCCTGTTTGTCTCTTCTTTTGATTCTGAATGTATTTTAAGTTTTTAAGATGTTCTTCTTGATGCCTTTTCCTTTTTGGGAAATCTCTTGTTCTCTGAGACAGAAAGCACTTTTGTCTAGACGTCCTTTTCATTTTACACTCACTGAATTTTCTGGTACAATACATTTTCTTCAATAACATATCAAGAATTAAGAAATGGTGTCAGCAACAGTAAATTTCCTAACCAAGTGAAGATTTAATTTTTCCTGTAATAATTTTTGGACATATTCAAATTTTAGAAATTACCAATTTAGGATAGTTGCACCTTTTCAGGTTAATCTTTCAGCCTTGAGACCTTATTTTATGAGTTATCCAGATTCTTTGTTTTCTACTATCTGCCTTCAATAGAGGAGATACCTTGAAGTAACAGACAGCCAAATCATCACAATAATTGCAATCTATATCTAAAATTAATTACCTCTTCATTTTTTTTAGTGTGTCATACAATTATACTCAGTTTCTACTGACTCAACTCTGTCATGATCTGAACGTAGCAGGAAAAATTTCAGCATATAGCAGATACTTGAATGTTGTTTCAATCAGTATCATTTTCTTATAATGTTGATGAGAAAATGGGCTCCTGGCAGGTTCTACTGTCTGTGTTGAATTTGCACATGTCCCCTATGTCTGCACGGTTTTCTCTTGGGTACTACAGTTTCCTCCCACACTCTAAAGATGTGCATGTCAGGTGAATTGATGTGTCTAAGTTGTCACAGTCTGAGTGATGGGATGGCATCCTATCCCGTGGGTTCTTGCCTTGTCCCTGAGTTGCCAGGATAGGCTCCAGCCACCCAGGCACCTGAACTATAATAAGTAATGACAGTAAGTGGGTAATAGTGACCTAACTTGTTTTTATTAATCTTTCTTAACCATATTGTAGCTCAATTTTTTTTCAGTCTTTAATATTATGTGTTTTGGTCTTTATTTAAAAGTTTATGATGTGTTTGTGACCAGACATTCAATGTAGGATCTTAAATCTTTTTGTATTAATCAGCCTGTAGTAAAATTTTTCTGTAGTGTGTAATTTCAATTAAAGTAATAGTTTCCAAGAACCTATGCACAATATTGCATGAGGATTTATTGTGTCTATATGGTGGCCACAGTTATTTTTCTATGTAACACAAAAGTACCCTTTATTAGTTAATTCAAAATGTATATATTGGTAAATTACTACTAGTGTCATTATTCTAAATGATGGGGATAGTCTTGAAGAAAGTAGACAAAGTCTCTGCTATTACGTAGATGTCATACCAGTGATGAGAGGACCAATAAACAAAGAAATATATAGCATGTGTTTGGTTGTGATCATTGCTACGAAGAAGAACACAGTAGGGTAAGAAACTGGCAGTCAGGTAAGAGTGTTGTTCTACATGCAGTGGTTAGAGAGGGCAAGTGCCATAAATTGATCTAAAGTAGAGATTTGGATATTGTGAGGATATAAGCTACGCTGATAGATATTGCTGGGAAGAAGCATTACATGCAGTAAGAACAGGAAAAGCCACAGCCTAGAGGTAGAAACATGGCTACTGAGTTTGGAGAACAGTGATATGACCATCCTAGATGGAATGATCAGTAAGAAGGGTAGTGGCAGACGGGATCAGAGAGAGATCCTGGGACCAATCTGCTCAAGACAACGTAAGCCTCGATTATGTTGAATGAAATTTGAATTTTATTCTTCACAACATAGGAAGACACTAGAGGTTTTGACAAGAGGTCCTACAAGCTCTAACTTAATTGTTAAGCAGGTCTATATAGTAGCTGTGTAGATAATTCGTTCTTACTTTTATCAACTGTATATTGAGCATCTACTTTGTATTATGAAATAGAGAGAAAATAATAAATGATATATTCAGTAGGCTCTTAGATTTTGTCATTTAGGTTTTTCCCATCTTGGAGTTCTTTTCTCAATCCACTTTCTTGCCTTCTACCATGCTTTTTCACTCTTTTTCTTAAGCCTAAGATAGTCTTTAGAATTTGATTCCCCTCCCCCATCTATCTGTCTTCTAGACATTTTATACTTCAGAACGTTCACATTGATTGTCTATATTAGTTTGCTCTCACATTGCTGTGAGGAACTACGTGAGACTGGATAATTTATGAGAAAAAAAAGAGTGCTAATTGACTCTCAGTTCCTTAGGCTGTACAGGAAGCATGGCTGTAAGGTCTCAGGAAACTTAACAATTATGGGAGAAGGCAAAGAGGAAGCAAGCATCTCTTACTATGGCAGAGCAGGAGAAAGAGACAGAGCAAAGAAGGAAGTGCCACACACTTTCAAACAACCAGATCTTGTGAGAATTTGCTCACTATCATGAGAACAGCAAGGGCGAAATGTGCCCCCATGATCCCATTACCTCCCCCAGATCCCTCCCCTAACCTTGAGAATTACAATTCAACATGAGATTTGGATGGAGACACAGAGCCAAACCATATCATTTTCCAAGCTTGGAAGCATTCTTGCAGTACCATGCAAGTAACATGAAAAATTGTATTATAGCTTCCAACTTGACAATCCTTAATCTTCAGTCATCTCCATGAGCGACTTTCTCCAGTCTGTCTGTCAAACTATTAACTCTGTACTTCTTTAAGAATAATTTCATCTTCTGCCATTTTTAGTTGATTTAAACAGTTTATGTCAAAAGAGAAAAGTAAAACCGACATGGGGTCATCCCCCCTGTATTCCTAGTCCCACAGAGTGACACTAAATGGAAAGAACCAGTTGATATGAGTAGTGGCTCATTCTATCAATGAGTAGCCAACTTTAAATTACAACCAAGCAGCTTTATACCCTGCATCTTCATCCAAGGAAGAAAGGATAAGAAAGGGAAGACAAGTGGAAGAGAAATATCTTTGTAGCAGCTTTCCACATTATAGAGAGCCTCCACAAGATAAAGAGGTGAATTGTACATGACTCCCACCATGTTCCAAGGAAGATACAGGGCATTCGGCCAAATCAGAGATCAGACTGTGGTTGAGCTTTGCCTATGTCTGGCTTATGTGGAGTGTACAAGGTAACCAGGGCTCCAGGATGGATCTGTAGGAGAATTACACTTACACAACGGTTATTACTCCTTATTGTCAATTTTCAACTCCAAGCCAGGCTTTCACTAATTCTTTCTGGATCTAGTACTGGATCTCTTGTGACTCCCATAACAAAATTTCCCTCAGTTTCAATCTACTATTCCCATTGACCTGAGGGAAAACTATATGAAGATTAAATCTAAAAATAAAATTCTTCTAAGCAAAATCTAATGGTTTTGCATTGCTTTTAGAATAAAGTACCATAGTATTAATTTTTTTAAAAAAATTCTCAGTTTTTAATATACTTTTCTAATCATCCCAAACAAATATATTATTCCAGTTAATCTAATTGATTCACCATATCCTGAGGACTTATTGTAAGTTGGCACTGTTTTTTTTTTTTTTGTTTGTTTGTTTTTGAGATGAAGTCTTGCTCTGTCACTAGGCTGGAGTGCAATGGTGAGATCGCGGCTCACTGCAACCTCTGCCTCCCAGGTTCAAGTAATTCACTTTCCTCAGCCTCCTAAGTAGCTGGGACTACAGGTGGGTGCCACCATGCCCTGCTAATTTTTGTATTCTTTATTAGAGACAGGGTTTCACCATGTTCATCAGGATGGTCTTGATCTCTTGACCCCATGATCTGCCCGCTTCCACCTCCCCAAGTGCTGGGATTACAGGCGTAAGCCGCCATGCCCGGCCAAGTTGGCACTTTTATTTCTACTCCTTCCCATGCCTACCAGAAGTTTTGGATGCCAATATTCTTTCCAGCAACAGAAATCCATCACAAATGACTCCTTCATCATTTCAACATAACAATTGAAACTGCCTATTTTTGACATTGACCTTCCAAGTATCTATTTACTTTCTTTATATATGATATATTACTGTTTGTCTTATTGATATTTGCATATATGTAACGTGTCTGTACTGTACAAACTATAGGCATGATGCCACTCTTTATTTCCGTCTTCTTCTCAATACATAGGCTATATTCAATAAAAATTGTGCTCAGTGAATTCCAAGTGATCAAATTCAGTTCCAAGTTCATTAGTTCTAAATTCAGGCAATAGTTGCCACTTTTGTTGATTGAACTTCTTTCACATGCAGTTTCATTATCAAGACAGCAGTCCATGTTAGGTAACTAACTTACAGAGAAGTGTTACATATGATCTCATGAACTGTGTGTGATAACTAACCTTGCTTCAAAATTACTAACTTACTTACAATTTACATCTCTTTCTTCATCCAAAGTAGCATCAGAAGTATTGATTGCTTGTTTATCTAGATTCCTAAGTTGTTATGGTATGAAACTAGAACATTGATGGATCCAATATTATGTATGCAGTGACTACTTTGACAGTTCCTTAACCTCTAATGTGAAATCCCAACCTTTATTTAGGTGCAATAGAACAAATAGCATTTATTGTTAGGAAATCTCAGGAGGTTGCCATGAAACAAGGAAATATACATAGGGGAAAATGAATAGATAGGGAATAAGATGCATTATTGACCAGTTGCTTCTCTAGACAACATGGAATCTATCATGAGGAACTTCTCAGAAACCATTTAGAAGGCATTTCAGAATGGCTCCTCTGAAAGATGGGAGGCTGGAACATTTATCCATGACTCACAGCTTCCTTTGGTTGTAGAGTACATTGCAGGTGTTAACATTCTCATAGTTCTAGGGACAGACTGAGCAAACTCCTGGGCATTTAAAACCCAAAAGGCAGAGCAAGCTGAATGATACTGAGTCCGTGGTGGGAACATGGCCACCAATCACAGCAATTACTCACATCAGCTTTAGCTAAAGTCTGGAGATATGCTGTGGTCACCAATGGTGTTGGCAGCATTAATACTCAAAACATATTCTAGTAACTTGGGGAATTTGTGAAAGGTATTTTACATGTATTTCCAATTGGGTACCTGGTAATACCCAATTTCTTAATAGTTCTACTGCAGCTTCATAGTGTGTTACCACTCTACTTAATGGGCACTGCTATAATCAAGAAGCCCTGAATCACTTCAGTTGCAGCCTCTGGCTGTATTTCCCTTTGTTAGGCACTTCTGCTGGTTAATTTCTGAGCTCATGAAAACTATTGCCTGACATTGTTCAAATTTCCATTAGGTGTCACATAATTTCCAACAAATCACCATGGCCAATTGTATTAGTAATAGACTTGTGCTTGGAAGTATCTACCAAAATATTGAAGACGATTTGTGGTTCCAATAGTGCTGAAAAGATAATAATAATTCTCTATTTCTCGCTTAGTTTTTTGCTCCCCCACATATCAAACTAAGGCTATTTTGGTAGTGTTATTAATATTTACCATTTAGAAGGAAGGAGATTTTCTTTGTTTTATTCACTGCAATAGTCCCAGCATGTAGTAATGCCTTGTATATATTACAGAGTATTTTTGAATAAACAAATGACTGCATTACACAATTTTTGGTGGAATGGCCCCATTCCTTTTTTTGTTCACAGTTCTCTTCTCCTCTTACACCCAGTTGTTAATCCATGATGTGAGAAGGGAGGTGACTAAAGGAGGTATGAATAGACACAAATGTGAATAAAACACAAATGTGAATGTATACATTGTAAGGTTAAAATTTTGAAATTTGATATTCTTGCAATGTCCTTACAATGAAGAAAATTGGCTCTTTATTTTAATAAGACAAAATCTCTTTCTGACTACTCTTGAACAGGTAAATCAATCACAAGTGAGCCCTCTCAATAATTAGCAAGGCACATCACTTATGTATTAATTTCAGTGGTGGTTACTAGTGAGTGCAAGTCAAACCTGCTAGACAACAACCACATTTAACATTTATTTATTTCTATGCTCTGTGACTCTGCTGCTTTATAATAATAATAAAAAAACTTTTATAAAGGAAAAGATTAAAATACCTTCTCCACAAATTATTTCATCTTACTGAAAATGGAAGCATGACTTATGCTTTAAAGACCAGTGCAACAGTTGAATTTTTTTACGTGAAGAAACATAGGCCCAAAGATATAATTTACTTTTCCAAACACAGTCTACTGAGAAATAATATTATCCAGTTCTTAACTTTCGACTTCTTGCTCTTGTGTTTTATAATGCTTTCCCTTAAAATCTCAAAATTTTACTGAAAATATAAACAATAAAGAAGTTTTATTTAATAAGGTGTATCAACTGATAAATACATATTTATAGGTAATCTAGCAATCTAATTTAAAGTTAACATTTAGGAGAATATGAATTTTATTTACTGAGAAAACAGTAAGAAAAGATACTATTTCTTTCTTTATAAGTCTAATTTTTTTTAGATATCTCCCTGCCCTTTGTTGAAATTGACTTTAAAAATTATAGAAATGGAGAACAGATTAGAGGTTGCCAGGAATTAGGAACACTGTAGAAAAAAGGGCAGTGGGTGTGTTTAAAAAAAGCAATAAGAGGGGTCTTAGTGGTTATAAAACTGTTCTGCATCTTGACTGTACTGTAAAACTCCTGACTGTGATATGATTCTGCAATTCTGCAATATAGTGCCATTTTTGGAAACTGTGTTAAGGGTCCATGGGATCTCTCTTAATTATTTCTACAACTGCACATGAATCTGCAATTACCACAAAATAAAACATTTAATTTAAAAAATTTATTAAGTACCTTAACAATTTAGAATTTTATCACTTTGGAAATAAGTTGTAATGGGAATAACTAAAAATAGTATCCACATTATTTAAAATTATTAGGCATGTAAAATGTTTGGGAATAATATTTAATTTTTTGTGTAGGTTAACATAGCTTATAGTAAAAAATATACTTTGACTTGTTGGAATAATGTAGTTTTTATAATAGGAAGTCTGCTTGCTTATTACTTATTTGGGGCTTCCTATTTTTTCTTTTCTCATTTGCCTATAGCTTTAATGTAAGTTGTGTGACTTACATTAGTTGTGTGTTAGTCTTTCTATACTATTTCTTAGGTCGGTGTATATTTCCGTTTCTTTAATGTGGATATAAGTAACAAAATTATTTCAAAATTTTATTCTTGTTCTGTTCTAAATCCAGGGCAAAAAAAGTCAATGTTAATATTTCTATGATATATCTATGTTTTCATTAAAATCTTAATATAAAATGTTATTCCTGGCATTCTTGTAACACTGTTTAACTACTGGAACATCTTTCAGGCCTAAATGATTCCACCTGTAAAATGTGAGGGTGGAGGTGTATGGGATGGTATCTATTGGCCCTTCTGAATCTCAATGCTGTGAGTCTCTAAGTTAACCTCTAGGTAATTTCTCAAATGCATTAGATTTCCCAGAGTGAAGGCAGCTAAAATGCACAAAATAGGAAAGTGTCACATGTAGAAACAGTCCTGTATGATATTTAATTGGAGAGACTGGGAACCACATTTTATTTTTAAAGCCCTTTGCAGGCAAAATCCTCTCATTATTTGAACTGAAGTTTATCTATGACATCACGGCAGTAATTACTGTGGGTCATGGCATGATATTTACAAATGTATAAATAATTATTAGGAAGTACATCTTAGAACTGCGTATCTCAGCCCCTTTTTAAAATGTATGCATGTGTTTATTTACATGCCCAAATATAAAAGTGGAAATCTTACTTACTTTTTGACTGTGTTTTGAAGACTCAAAATTTTCATCTGCATGTAGAGCAGAGAAAGAAACATAAAAAAATTCACTATCTTCATTTAAAATCTAGAAAGAATCATTTTCTGGTGGAAAAAAAAGAGGCACATTTTGAAGCAAGGAGATGTACAATAAATTTTGAAAAAGACTGAAGTTCTCATTCGGATTCCTAAAGCGTAAAATCCCTTTGCCACCTTGATCATTGAAAATGAGTTTGAAGATCTACTCAGTGTCTGGCCACTTCAGATTAGGTCCTTTCCACGTCAAGTACTTGCTGAAATTACTACTTTTTCTTTTCTTTATATATGTTTCCTTCCCTCAGTGTGTCTCATGTCCAAAGTACATTGAGCTTTTTGAAATTTTCATATGTTGTAACTATACAACTTACGCCCTCCCTAGTTTAAACATTTTAAGAACAACAAGACAGAATAAAACGTCTTTCTCAGGGTTAGATATTATCTTTTTCTGCCAAGAATGCTGTTTATTCCTAATATACCCACCATATAATAATTTCCTCCATAGACAATGATAATTAGAAGGCATAGAAATTTAATATCAATTATCCTCAATTCAAAAGTGAGTAGCATATTTGTAAGCCTTAAAGCATAAACAAAATGGAGTTAGCTCTCTAAGCCTCCAAAGGTAAGAAAAAGATTGAAAAATTTAAAGAAATTATTTGTCATTGGCTCAGAACCAATCTTTTATTAACAAATTATTTTTGTGCAGGCATGTGTTTGGGTCTGTGGATAATCAGGAGCGCTGAAAATGGCAGGACAAATACATTCCTGGAAATATCACAGTTTAATAATTGGAGAGCAAAAAGTTGATATCATGTAAATAATCTAAAATGGTAAATATGGTATATCATTAAGCAATCTAAACAGAGATTGATTTGTTATTTTGTTGTGTCTTTTAACAGCCATGTTTTTATAGAAAGCCTGTCTAAAGTGTGAAAAATTCTTATTTTTTCTAAATATATTTTATTTTAAAGCCTTTATCATTTTGTCATTCAAAATTCATTCAGTTGTCTGGCCTTCAATTTATTGGTCTGAATGAAATTAAATCTGAAATAGTAAAATGTAATAGAAAGAGCTAATGGCAGGAAAAGTGTCTCTAAATAAAAATAAATAAAGTTACCTGTACTTATAACACTAAAATAGCACAAGCTGCGAAAGTAGCTTGATTCAAAAAATTTTTATAATTATTAAATTTTATTAGATGTCAAATATTACAACTCGGATTGAAAATGTAGCCCTATTTACAAACCAACTATTCACTGAGTTAACCACGAAAATATTAAACTTTTTTCTTCTTCTAAGACCACCCAAAGTGGTAGTGTAATTTGACATAGCATCCTGATTTCATGAACTTTGAGAGCACCTACTTATGGAGCAGATTAATTACAAAAGACAAGAGGCAATACTTTCCGGATGTGAAACTGTAGGTAGTCTAACCATATTCACAGCTGAAAATTAATATTATCTAGAACTCATACTGATGCAATCATATTGAACTTGCTACTCTAATATATAAAACAATTCGTGTAGTTTCATGAATAGAAGACACAGGAAATCCTTGTTAGTCATTTTAGAATCTTAAAAACACATGTACACACCCACACACACTTACATATATACATATAAACAGAAAGAGAAAATTTGCTAAGTAAAAAAAAAAAGTTTTGAGCATATTTTTTTTGAGAGCGGGTAACATTTAACTGATTCTTAAGTCTTTTGTGTTATTTCCAGAATTTTTCAGTTTGATAAAATTTCTACCACTAAACTAAATATCCACCTGACATAATCCTTAATTATGTAAAGCAAATCTGCTATAAACATCCTCAGCACAAAACGCAGCATTGCCAATGATCAGCTATGGATTTCAGATTGATCTTCTCATATTTTCCTCCATCTTTGTTCCTCCTAACACAACCCTCTGAATAACTGTGTTGTTGACTAGAAATTGCTGTGGTAGGCCAGACCTTATATTCTAATTTTTGCTTCCTTCATTGAACAATGAATGGAAATTTACTCTGCAACACATAATAAGTATGATACTGATTCAGTCCTAGTGACAGGCAAAGGCAGGCAAACCAATTACATAATTTTACTATTCTATAATCAGCCAACTAACCAGGTGTTCCTTGGTCTTATTTTGAATATTTATTTTAGTTATAAGATCACTCATCCAGTAGTCAGTGGGAATAATAAGCATAGTAAAGTTACACTTCAGTGCTTCCTGGCCCAAGAACCTTTTCCCGAACACATTATTTAATTTGTGATCTCTCCCAGATGCCATAAAACAGAACCTACATATTCAAACAAATTAACATAGCAATTTTTCCCAGCAAATTAAAAAAAATCAAGACTGTCAAAACTTGGAAGCAACCAAAATGTCCTTCAGTAAGTGAGTGGATAAGTAAACCGCCGTACGTCCAGACAATGGGATATTATTCAGTACTAAAAAGATGTAAGCTATTGAGCCATGAAAAGATATGGCAAAATCTTAAATGCATATTACTAAGTGAAAGAAGCTAATCTGAAAAGGCTACATACTGTATGATTTGAACTATATGACACCCTGCAAAATGATAAACTATGGAGACTGAAAAGATCAGTGGTTGCCAGGAATTAGGGGACAGGGAGGAATAAAAAGGCAGAGCACAGAGGATTTATAAGGCAGTGAAACCTACTCTGATAATATCATGATGGTGGATAATGTCATTATGCATTTGTCCAAACACATAGAATGTACAACACCAAGAGAGAACCCTCATGTAAATTATGGTGCTTAGATTATAATTTGTCAGTGTAGGTTAATCAATTATGATGAATGTACCACTCTGGTATGCAATGTTGATAATAGGAGAGGCTATGCATGTGTTCTGGGAGGGGAAATATGAAAAATCTCTGTAACATTTTTTCAATTTTGCTGTGAATGTAAAACTGCTCTACAAATTGAAGTCTTAAGACAATAAAAGTCCATTGTGCTTACTTCTGGCTAACCTCAGCTCATATTTACTGAGGCCCCGACTCTAGTTTTGAAAGTAGATGCATACTAGAAGCTGCACTTCTTCGTTTGATTTTTCACAGGTGCTGTCTCACACACTTAGGCATTTTCTCATGGTTCAGGAACAGTCAGGGAGAATGACTATCAAATGGGGACTTGAAAATAAAATTGGCTTTAAACTATTTCCTGTCTTCTTTCATGTCTAATGTCTTCTTTCATGTCCTAATGTTGTCATTGCCACAGAGGAAAAGAGATGTATCTGTGCACACATCTGAAATATGACTTCAAGGCAAAGAACTAAAAATTAAATAGATCAATGAAAGGGAAGACACCTTGAACAAGGTCACTTAGATTTGATTAAATATATTAAATTGTTTAATACTATTTTGTAGAATTTATTAAAGTCATCCCTTTGATCGTCGCACTTAAAAAGTCAAAAATATATCATGAATACTTTTAACAAAATAATATTGAGATCAGAAGCAGAAAAACTTTCAAGTCTAATTGGTCACTAGTAAACCTTCCTCTTTCTTGTTGTAAATAATGCATTTGCTCTAAGTTCCAAACTGACTTCTATTTGTAAGACTTTTGATTGCTCTTTAATAACAGCTATACAAGGGGAAGAAATTATCTTTATCATATTAGCAAATCTGAAACAATGATTAATTTCTACTTCTCACCCCATGGGATTCTACTCTCATTCCTAAATGTTTTCTGATGTTTTCCTCATTGTTTCCATTTTCTAGTTACTGGCTTAGTTCTCATCCTGGTCGTTTATCAATCGAATGACAGAAAGCAAATAATAATATTTCTATTTTCACTTCTTTACTTCCAATCCAGATACTACCAAATTGTCAGTATGGTCTTTCACATATACAAATGCTATTCAGCTTAATAATCTAGGTGGCTTACTATTGTTTCAAAATAAAACCCTTGGAGTAGCTGGGAAGGTTACCCTGATTTGCTTATGTTTCTCCCAGTGCCTTTCTTTGCACTCTATGACCCAAGTATGTTAAGCATTTGAAGATTCCCTAATAATGTGAGTTAATATTTGGTTCCTTCTCCTTGGTGTTGCCCCTAGTTCCCAGAACATTTATTTTATTTTATTATTTTTTCTTATGCTGAAGATTTCCTACTCATTTTTTATACTTCAGTTATGTCAGGAAACACTTCCATCATTTTACTTTTCAAGTGCTTCTCTTATTAGCTTCATAATGACCCTGCACAAACTTATTTTCTGTTTACTGTCAGTTGTTTGAAGGTACCTACTGTGTCTCAGGGCTAAGCATAATGTTTATCATATAGCAGGCACTCATCAAAGGTAAAAATCCACCAGAAAATAGATTTCAAGGAAGGTGCCCTGAATGTCTCATTCTTAATGGATTTCTTGTGTATGTCCAGTGCCTAGAATAGAGGAATACTCATTAATCCTTATTGAGTGAATGCATGAATTAATGAATGCATAAACTTTATGCCATTTGTTTTATTTTTCAAAATCTATTTTAAATTGTAATACAAACTAACATAAAATATTTAAATTAAATATTCCATAAACAGGATATTTATTTTAAATAGATATAAGATTTTTATGCACGTAACATAACATTAATTATAATAATAGAAAACATTTCTAACTTACACAAATTATTAAATTAGGACTTTTTCTCCTATGATTGTTACACACCAGTCTTTAATATGCATTCTCTTCATCACCTGTTAGTCACACATATACATGAACAGAAAAATAGTATCTGCTGAATTTCTAATTTGTTTTATTTCTCTTTGTTTCACATTTGTTTGAAATAGTAGAACAAAATTTAACACTGCATATAATAAGAAGCTAAACTCCCTAGAGCTGTATTATCCATATTGAGAGAGTAATGTAATGTCAATTATTAATTTGAGGATTATTCATACAATTTAATATTAAAATTTTTTGATACCACATAATTGTGTGCTTCTTTCCCGGTCACTAATATTATATTATTTTCAAATTTATATATTTGTGGTAACCAAAATATTAAACAGAACAAAAATGATAGAGAAAAATGTCTAATTATGCCCAAAATAACAACTAAATATTCTGAGGACAAACTGTTTGCATTATTCAGTATCTGTGCAAAACAAATTGAGTAGATCAGAGAATCTATAGTAGCCATAGGTTATTGGCCAACTGTTTTTATCATCTTCCTAGACATTGCCTACAAGCAAATATAACATGAGGCTGACCTAAACTGGACAATTGTTTTCACTGTTCTATCTATGTCTTCCTTCTCTTTAGATAGCACCAGTTCCCCACCTCTGTAATTTATCCAATTGAGTGTAGTTCTAGTCCCAAGAATGGCCATGAGATCATAGTTCTAAAGCGATGAATAATTTCGCCTTGATAATATCCTGAACCTATTTGATCCCACACTAAAGAATAAATCCTAGACATGGGTGGGTTATATTATGGAAAAGATTATATTTTTTCTATATTAATGTTGTGAGCATGATAGCCTGAAGCTAAGGATAAATGAAGTGGGAAAGGAACTGGGGTAAACTACACAAAGCACTGAACACTGACTATACAGACAAAGCAGAGCTGAGAGATGAAGATGGGCACTTTTGTTTGAGGCCTGAATTAAGCCATCCTCTACGTCAAAATTATCCATGAGGTGTAACTTATGTTAGCCAATAAGTTACTTTTTTAGTTTTACCTAAGGCAGTTCAAGTTGGGTTTTATTTAACTTGCAACTGAAAATGTCTTAGCCTCTATAGCACCTAAATAATAAAGGTCTTTGCTTGTGAAATATCTATAAGGGATTTTTTTATTCTATTCTATTATATCTAAGTGTTAAGCATATGTATATCTAAAGATGTTATTTTACTCAGGATTTATGAAAGCACTGTTGTGGCTATTTGTCTATCTCATTTTTCCTCTTAAAATCTCATACCCATTTCAAAGATTAAAAAAGAAAACCGGGGCTAGAGAGGTAAAGTCATAGATTCACTACCATGTAGTTGATAAGTGATGGAACTAAAATTCTAAGTCAGACTGTGAATCCAGAGAATATGTCCCCTTAATTACCATGGAATAGTTTTCATTCAAGTTTACATATAATAAGCTCTAATGAGTAAGTAGTATAGACCACTGGTGGATTGCAGCAGAAATAGAAGGAAAGTAGAAATTACTATACATTAAAGCTATGGTAAGATCATTTTAAAGTAATGAAAAGCTAGGGTAATTTTAGTCTGGGCCCGAAGGCGGAAGTCTACTTCTAAAGAAATTAGGCCAGTTAAGGAGCCAAAGTTTGAAACTGCTTGTTCTTAGAGTGGAATATTCAATCCAGGCAATCCCAGTTAAGTCCAGACCATCCAGTATCCTTGACCCAATTCCAACACTCCATGTCCTCTCTGAGGCAGAGCAGTTCTCACAAATTCCCCGTCACTCCAATATGTAACTGAAGCCAAGCTTAGTTTAGATCATCACCACTATAAATGGATATGAAATGTAGGTGACCACAATATTTTCCCAAACTAGTGTTTACCAAAGATTGTTTTGTAGCAAAGATATTCTTGTAAGAAAATGCCTGAGGAATTTGGGAAATGCTGCAACGTATTTCTTCTTTTTGAATAGCATAATGCGTATTAAAAAAAGTTTACAAGATGTACTTCAGCAGTATTTGTTGAGCACATTTTTAAAAACTGAATTTTACAATAATATATTTTCTATGCAGCTCTGATTAGTATTTTATGTTAAGAAATATTGATGCAGGCCGGGCGCGGTGGCTCACGTCTGTAATCCCAGCACTTTGGGAGGCCGAGGCAGGTGGATCACGAGGTCAAGAGATCGAGACCATCCTGACCAACATGGTGAAACCCCGTCTGTACTAAAAATACAAAAAATAGCCGGGCATGGTGGCACGTGCCTGTGGTCCCAGCTACTCGGGAGGCTGAGGAGGAAGAATCGCTTGACCCCAGGAGGCGGAGGTTGCAGTGAGCCGAGATTGTGCCACTGCACTCCAGCCTGGCGATAGAGCAAGACTCCGTCTCAAAAAAAAAAAAAAAAAAAAAAAAAAAGAAATATTGATGCAAACACATTCTCTTCCATATCAAACTTTAAATCATATTTATAAAACTTTTTCTTTTCTTGATATTTATTTCTTAATAAAATAACAAGTTTACAATCAGATGAAAACAGTACAAATATGAAATTACATTTTAATATACTTTATTATTTTGTGTTGTGAAGTGCCTTTAATTGCATTTGACAAAACTTGCCTATTCAAAACTTGCAAACTCAGATTGGATCAGTGCAGAGCTAAGTACAAAATATATATATACATATATATATATATTTGTTTTAGAGGTTAAATATATATGTTATATAAATATAAATATATGTTTAAAAGAAATATATATATTTGTATTCTATATAAATAGAAATATATTACAGATATATGTTTTAAATATAAATTTGTTTTAAAAGTTACGTAGTTGTCCTTCCAAACGTCTAATGCAGACACATGCACTATTTATCATGATATGAATGTTTGAGAAGTATCTTTCTGGCAAAATAGCCTAGATTCATAGTTCCAAGTTTGCTGTGTAGCAAGAAAACTGGATACATATCATTAGAACAGTGTGAAAAGCTAAGCTCAATTATACTCCTCAGTGTGAGTTATATACAGACATTCCCAGGTTTCATTTTTATGAGCTTAATTCTGTTCAGTTAGTGTATCGAAAGAGGATTAAAACCTGAAAGATATCGAGGGTAGAACAGACCTTTGCTGAGGGAGCTCCCTGAGCACTATCACTTGAAAATATTTGTCCCTGATAAAAAAGATTGTCAGATTTTGTAGGAACCTTGAGCCTGTAGGTGATAGAAGCCTGGTTTACTTCTAATTGGAAAAAAAAAAGCAAGATCACAAAAATAGGCTTGCCTATTTGAATTTGCTTTAATGGTGCCAATTAAATTATAATATTCGGTGCCTTGTCAGTCATTGATTTACATACAGACAGATGTAAAAAATACTATGAGAATCCTATATTTTCTAATAATTATTATAAGGCCAATATATATATACATTTTCATTAATCTTCTGTAAATGCTAAAAATGCAAATACCTTATACAATGCTATGCTTAAAATTACATATCCCCCACATGCTTATGCTGTTCATTTCAATCCCTGAGAGCGTGCAAGGGTATGCTGCCTCTATTAATAAAATCAAACCTACATTTTCCTAAGTTTAACACAGGAAGGAGGATTTCCAGAAAGAAAGTAGCTGGAGCAAGTGGCACCGACTCCATCATTCCCCAGTTTATCTTCTCTTGATGTCTTTCATTTGTTTTCTCTGCCATTAACAAGCAGTTTGCCTGGGATGCACAACTCACCGTTTAACTGTCTGTTCCAGCAGTACACCAAAACTGCTTTCATAGAAGACATCTGAAACTACAAAAGAACGTCATTAACATCATAAAGAAAAGAGAGGATTAGGCACAAATCATATAGCTAGTAAATATTGGGGCTTCCAAAATAGTTTTGGCATGTACCATATCAAGCATGCTCCTGGGAACATAAATGCCACCCAGATTCAACTGACTCTTTTCAAACATTTCTGTGTTAAGCTTCAAATTGTGACATGAATTTATAGTCATCTTGTTTATATGTTTTTTTTCAAAATCCAAACCTACCTTACATGTAGGATACTGTCCTGACATGTATGAATTAGGAGTTATTTCTTGGCTATCTTGATACATTCATGATTGTGAAAGATTATATTATTACTCTCAAATGTTTCTTCTTTCCCTGTGGAAAAATTACATTTTCTCACCTTGTAGATTTCAGGCATGGCCACCTTGCCATGTGACTTATAGTGCCCGTTACTGTCAGGATAATGCTTATCTCACTCCAGTGATACCAGTTTTGTCCATGTGACTTGCTAGACAAGTGAAATATGAATGAAAGGAATATTTGCCACTTCTGAGCAGGGTGGTGAAGAGTCATCAATATTTATACAATCTGGTTCCTTCAGCAATAACGCAGATAAGATTCTTCCATAGGTCTTGATAGAAAAGCATTTGAAGCATAATAGATATATAATATGAGGGAGATAAAAGAAAGAAATTCATATATTATCGAATTTCACTAAAAATTTTTAGATCATTTGTTACAACGTAATTTATCTTAATCTGACCAATACAATGGTCAAGACAAAGAAAGACATTTTCCACTCTGGAGGCTATTGGCTCTGACTTGTATGATACGTTTTACATTTCCATTTTAAGATGTTTCTTTGCTATTTCTTCTTCTTAATACTGAAACAATAATAGAAACTTTTTATGATACACACAGCTAATATCTATGTGAGATACATTCCAAGACCCCCACTGGATACCTGAAACCATGGATAATAATGAACCCTATAGAGACTATATTTTTTCCTGTACATACATACCTATGATAAAGTTTAATTTATAAATTTAGGCTCAGCGAGATTAACGACAATAATAAAATGAAACAATTGTAACAATATACTATAATAAAAGTTATGTGGAATATGCTCTCTCTTTCTCTCAGAGTAGCTTATTGTATTATACTCACCCTTCTTGTGATGATGTGAAATTATATAATGCCTACATTATAAGGTGAAGTGAGGTAAACGACATAGGCGTTGTGACTTAGAATTAAGCTCTTAGTGATCCTCTGAGGACATATGCCAAACAAAGGGATGATTCACATTCTGGACAGGACAGAGTGGGAGGGCGTGAGATTTTATGATGCTACTCAGAACAACGTGCAATTTAAAACCTATGCATTGTTTATTTTCTGAAATTTCCATTTAATATTTTCAGACTGCAGTGGATGGTGAGTAACTGAAACCACGGATAACAAAACAGAGGATGGAAGAACTACCATATAGTAAAATCTGAGTCAACGTTGTAATAACCATATAAATAATTGTGAGTCAAACAAATTGTTGTTTTTGTACAAAATAATGCATTGATTTCACAGCTGAATCATTAATATTTTGTGGGTAGAAAATGAAAT
This sequence comes from Ateles fusciceps, assembly GCA_036589455.1. Classification (NCBI taxonomy): domain Eukaryota; kingdom Metazoa; phylum Chordata; class Mammalia; order Primates; family Atelidae; genus Ateles; species Ateles fusciceps. Next base: position 1,263,984 of record JAZHEH010003406.1, read on the forward strand.
AACCACGGAAGGAACTAACAGATCATTTTGAGGAGTGTCAGCTTAGTGGCAAAGCTGAGAAGCCCACTGGCTGCCCTGAACATTCTGGCGCGGCATTGCAGAAATCATCCTGCTTGAACTGGTCAGTCTATTCACAGTGAGGTGAGGCTTCCCGCTGATGCATCTGATTGCTCTCTGGTAGTTGATGCAGATGTAAAGGGGAATTGATATAGCTTTTTGCTTGCAGTCAAAGCCTGCCTGTGGTTATTGGGCATGCCCAGCTCTGACAGCCGTTTTTAATCTTCTGCACATGATAAGAGAGAGGCAATGACAGCAGTAAGGAGGTAGTGGTTTCTCCACAGGAATTGAACCTAAAAATCAGAAAATCCAAGACAACTATAATTCAAGTTAGTTTTACTTCCACCATCAACCCCTATGACCAATATGAATCAGGCTTATCCTGGCCTTGTAGCTCCTTTCAGGGGCCAAACTTTCTGATGAGTGAAAGAGTCTTTCTTCCAGGTGACATGTTCCACTCTGAGGACTTCCACATAACCTTTTTCTATCTCTACTCAATATACTACCTCCTCAAGTCACACAGTCACACTCACATGCTCACTTACACACACACACACCCACACACAAACACCCCTTTCTTTCTAAATCACTCTATTCATTTTCAGCAAGAAATTATAAAGCAAATTATTCTGAAGATATTTCTACTTGAGCAATAAATATAAATCACTCACATTCCTTTCATTCATAACAGAATATTTAGATAATAGAGCACAAATGACAAAGGAGATGTTTTGGCAGCCAGAAGTTGCAATTGCTTTTATGCTTAAAATCTGCGGTTGCAATTTAAAAAAGCATACATCGGTCAGGCGAGGTGGCTTACGCCTGTAATCCCAGTACTTTGGGAGGCCGAGGCAGGCGGGTCATAAGGTCAGGAGTTCAAGACCAGCCTGGCCAACGTGGTGAAACAGTATCTCTACTAAAAATACAAAAATCAGCCAGGCGTCGTGGCAGGCGCCTGTAATCCCAGCTACTCGGGAGGTTGAGGCAGGAGAATCGCTTGAAACCAGAAGGCAGAGGTTGCAGTGAGCAGAGACCCCACCACTGCACACCAGCCTGGGTGACAGAGTGAGACTCTGTCTCAAGAAAATGAAAAGCATACATCATACAACATTAAATTTAGTACTTATCATAATGAACTACATATTTTGAGTGAATATTTTCCAAATTTATTAATATTTACTCCATACACAAATCAACCAAAATAAGTTACAAAGGTTTAACTTTTTAAAAAACACAGTGGTTTCTTTGTTTTATTTTTACTAAATATTCCCATTTATATCAAAAATAGGCTAAATTTTGAAAGCTGAAGGAAAAATAGGACAAATCAGTTTTCTAGTTTTACCAGAATGACTATAGTATATTGCAGAATTTGGAAAATTTCAGTTTGTCTTATTAATTGTAGCTCATGTTTCTTCAGACTGAGATCATGTTTCTGATAAAGGTGGAGATTATTACAGTAACTCAGTCTCAACTATAATGCTTTGCTCAATGTTAATTTAAAGATTAAATTATTTTATTTCTTTTAAATAAAACAAAAATATTATTCTCATTAAAATTTAATATACTATACAGAAAACATCTAGTTTAAAAGATACATTGTTCCCAGAATTTTCTAATAATATTTGTTGTATTATAAGTAAATCCAGTAGCAAACATCAGATTGTAACCTGTCTCTTTTCAAAATTTATAAGCATTAACATGATTTTGTTTTTTAAATTTAGAATATATTATTTCATGCATTATTTTAAATGTGCTGTTTCATCTCCTGAAATAATACTTATAAAAACATTTATGAGGCATATATATTTTTGTCTCGATGACTAAGGTTTATACATTATATTAAATACCTTAGATTAGGTTTTTATAATTAAGGCATAAAAATGAATATGTGTTATCATATTCCTTAATGATCTACCTCAAGAAAAATCATAAAACTATATTAGACAAATATAAGTACTCAATTTCACTTTATCAGACTTAAATATACTGATATTTTAGTTGTCTTGAGAGGACAACATGGATTTCTTTGATCATTAAACATAAGTAATATTTTCTTTGATCATGCAGCAGAATCGAGCAAAATACTGATTAATTGTCCAATAATCATTAGTCAATCAATTTCTTCATTTGTGTTTCTCTGTGTCTGTATGCATGTGTGTGTGCACATGTTGAAGGCATATGGGATCAAATGTCTAAATAAAATAATTCAGGAAACTAAATTCTTACTAGCTTTTTATTTATGTTTACTTGTCTTAAGGGGGCAGCAAAACCACACAAAGCATTGGGTAGTATTAAATTCAGCTTATGTGTCCCGAACTAAAATTATATGCAAGCATTTATGTGATAATAGAAGTTAAAGACAATGTGGTGATGTTTCTTATTTCAGGTCTTTATGAAAGTGTTTTAGTAGGATAGCATCTTTTCTGGCATCTATTAAAGATGCACAATTTACCCGTTCATCCACGTATCTGCTATATGTCACAGCAGTTTAGTAGGACAGGTATAAGATGGTTGTTGCTGCCATGAACTGTGGTTGCATAAGAATCTTTTCAGAAGCATAATTCATATACAATTGCTTTCTTTAGTCATTACTAAATCCTAGGGAATGTAAAACATTAAAAAGATGATGGAAATTTCATACATGGTTTCTTAAAAGACAGTAGGTTCTATACTGACATGTTAATTCATAAATGTCTTAAATACAACTTGGTTGATCTAATATGATTTGATTTTTAAATATTTTTCAGATTATTCTCAAAGTAATATCAAACATGTATTTTATGACTAGACAATAGAAGTTGCAAAGTAGTCTATACCCTTTCCAAAAAAGAACTTTACCATTGGAAAATTATTAAATTCTATTGATATCACTGGGCAGCTCTTTGTAATATAGCTGCCTATAACTATATTATTACTCCTGTACCTCTGTATTAGTCCATTTTCAAGTTGCTGATAAAGACATACTTGGGACTGGGTAAGTTATACAGGAAAAAGGGTTTAATGTATTTACAGTTCCACGTAGCTAGGGAGGCCTCACAATCATGGCAGAAGACAGGGAGTAGCAAGTCACATCTTACATAGATGGCAGCAAGCAAAGGGTGAGCTTGTGCAGAGAAACTCCCATTTTTAAAAACCATCAGATCTCATCTGAGACCCATTCACTAACATAAAAAGAGCATGGGAAAGACCTGTCCCATGATTCAATCAACTCCCACCAGTTTGCTTCAACATCACATGGGAATTATGGGAGCTGCTGGATAAGATTTTGGTGGGGGACATGGAGCCAAACCATATCAAGCTCTGAAGCATTCATTGTAATAAATGAAAATTTGAATGATTATTATAAACCTTTTCAACCAATTCAAATATTTTCATCCAATTTAAAGCAATTCAAAGCCGAGGAATATACAAAGTTGATGCAAATACACCTGAGAATGTATACTTGTATAACATATGAATATCTTGTATATATGTTAAAAGCAATGTAATAAAAGTTTAAGCGTTTTACCAATACCTCAATAAGATCACACATTTGTGCTTACATGTAGTTCTGTCAACCCTCATGATTTGGCTTCTAAATCCTCAGCAGATTAAAAGCAATGAATAAAATATTGTGGGTAGGCCCACAGGAAAACGTGATGTGATATAACACATACTGTGTGTCAAATCAAAGAAACGTTAACAAAAACTGCATATAGGCACTTCAACAAATTCCAGTCTATATAGTGTAATACTAGTTTTAGAAAGCTGGATAATTCTTGGCTAAAAGCATAATCTGTATTATAATCTTACATAACAATTGAAGTTAAAGATCATTATGTTCTCTTCTAGAAAAGTTTAAATTATGTTTAAATTAGTACTTAATAAAGCCATAAATAAATACCGAGATGCTATTTTAATAGTTCAATATTGGAAATAACCTAAATAATCTTTGGTATATCCACGTGTTAGCATATTACATACCCATTAATTATCAGTTATTTTTTAATAATTCATTAAATTAAAAATTAATATATTAGGTTAAAATGCAGACTAAAAGAATATACTTAATTAGAATTCCCATTTAGTAATATTTTATATTTAGTAACTAATTATAATAAATGCTTTATTTTATTTATTACAACAGCATCTGGCCTGAGAATATATATGAATGCTAGAGTTTTATAAAATATTACTACTAAATAGAACATTAGAAGCATTGATGCATTTTGACTTGTCAAATATATGTTGCCCATTCATTCTTTTTGCTTTTAACAGATTTCCATTGAACACTTACTATGTAGTAAATGCTGTCTTAGGTCATAGGGACTTACTAGTGAGAAACATAACCCCTGAAAGAGCTTATAATTATTGATGGAGATCAATACGTAAACATATAAGGTAATTGTAACAGAGTCATGAAAGTGTCTTGATAGGAATCTCAGGGAGCTATAGAACCAAATAAAAAGAGCAAGGAGAACCGCATAGAATGTGTGAGGATGAGAAAGCTTAGTGGGAGATACCAGGTAAGAAAAAAAAAAATAGGACTAACAAGAGGGAACAATACTTGTGAAGGTTCCCTGAGGGGAGGGCATGGTGTGATTGGAGAATGAAAAATGATTCCACATATCTAGATCAAACAGGGTGGGTAAGAAGGGAAGGAGTAAAAAATGAAGCTGCACAAGAGTGCCCTATAAACGTTAGTAATACTATGGGACTTTATCCAAAGGCAAATTGGGGGCTATAAATATTTAACAAGTAAAATAGCATGAACAGATTTGAAATTCAGATGGTCATTCTGATTACAGGGTATAAAACGGACGAAGGGGAGACCTGCACAAAGCAGGGAGACTTGTTGCAGTGATGAAGTTATTGCAGTAATTTAGGTTGAAGAATTACAGGAGTCTGGAAGAGGATAATCACAGTGCAGGAATTTGAAAGTGAGGACCCACACTTAACCAAGGAATGGAGACATTGAATCATCCTTGGGTGAACTAACTAAACTGAGTTTTATTACCTGCAAAGCCAGGAATAGCTGTGGGATTTGGTAACCCCCCAGAGGTCCTCTTGCCTTGTTAGATGCTAGCTGAACAGCCTGCTAGATTTCTTTTCTTCTTTTCTTTTAAAATCCAACATTCATTCTTTTTAATGCTAGAGAACAGAGGTTAAGTCAGGGATTTTTTTCTAGCTGGTGTTGCCATCACAGGATGATTCAGTGAAGCCAGCTGGCCATATGCAGGCCTAGTTGGACTCCTTTCACTTCCTAATAATGGAGGGTTGCAGAATTCTCAGTTGAGCACGAAGAGTGAACTTATTCAAAAGATGTGACTGATCACTTGCACATGATGCTGCCAATTATTCTTTCTTCAGCTAGAGCTTATGGGATAGTTTTCCTCAACTGACTGTATACTGATAGTAGTAACTTGGGATGGAGCTCTGGAGAAGGACACATATAGCAATGAGACTTCCTAAATTTCAGTTTTGAACTCTGTAAAATGTACTAACTGACCCTAGATAACTGTTTTGTAGAAACATGGGATCTAGTGGCAATCCTGCCTTTCATATATTGCAGCAGATTTCTCTAATTGCCTTGACTGCATATTAGCAGACACTGTACATTTGATGCAATGGGAGACCATTTACTTGGAGATGAGTTGATTCATTGTATTATTGCTGTAATATAAAATATTTTCCAAAGAATATGTGTGATGCATTAAATCTGTACAGAAAATGAGTTATTATAATTCGAAGAAAAATTATCCTATTTTCCCTCATATAAAAGAGGTAGGAATAATGGGAATAAAGAATTATTAATAAAGAAATAATAGATAAGTGGCTTAAATTTAAAATGTATTTTGCAGTCACCATTGACAGAGTAAATGGTTTCTTAAATATTTTTTATTCGGCAATATGTAAGAATTGACTTTCATATTATGCTGTACATGACTGGTGGTGATTCTATAATAGAAGAGTGTTACTTGTTAATCACGCAACAAAGAGAATGTGACTTAGTGATCAATGGCAATTACATTAGAATTGCAACATATGGTAAATTGAATCTTTTTGTACAGTGGCATTTAGTTGTTTGGGACCATGTACCAAATTAATGGGAACATCAGGGTAAATTTAACATCTTGACTGTTTAAATTGGTCCTAAAGTAGGTAATTATGGTATCTAGAAAGTCAGTTTGTCCTTTTTTCATTATTTATGATGCGCAATTTTACACCAGGCATACACTAATCACAATGCAATTGTAACATATATGACTGGAGCCTGCTCCAAATGCAGCCCAAGACATAAAAGAAACAGAAGCTGGAAGTTACTCTGAGCATGTTTTTTGTTGCACTGAAAAGTTATTTTTCTGTTTTTGTTTTTGTTTTAATAAAGCTGAAGTAAAGATATAGCAGTGTTTCTAAAATTTTTAAAATATTTTAAAATTTCTAATAATTGAAAAATAAACAAAGAGTTTTTCTTTTGGATTGTTTGGTTTTAAAGCTATCTGGTTGTTGTGGAGTCTTCAATATCCTAATTCTTGTCTTGATAAACTCAAAGATTTTGCATAATGAACAGTTGTTGAAATATTTTGAGTCCTTCTTGGAAAAATAGATGGTCTTCTCAATTGTCCCTTCATCAGTGGTTCTCAACTCTGGCAGTGCATATGAGTTACCAATAAAGACAAAAACAAGTCACAATTTCCAGGACCTACTTGTAAAGATTCTGGTTTAATTTGTCAGAGTGTGGGCCAGGACAGAGGTATGTTTACAATTTCCCCAGGTGATTATGTCACACGGCAAGAGATGGTAACCATAACTGTAGATAAATGTGGGTCCTACAACAGGAAAAGATAAAAATTTAATTTATATGGTCTTTATGACCATATTGACAGTACAATTTGGATTTAACAGACGGAAAAAAAAAATAACATAGGACCTGCTGACATCTGGAAACACAAACCCAAATTGAGCAACATGAGCAGTTGGTAAAATACTGTTGAATAAGATTAGAATTGAAAGTCTTATAAATATGACAGTTTTGACGAAGTTTCCATTTTGCAACTTAAAAACAAAACAAAGTAAACCAATGACATTTGGACCTCTGAAGAGTGAATTAAGGCAAGGAAGTGAATAAAAATCATCTCCATTCCAGTGCCTGGTGTTCACAGTTTCAGATACTTAAGTGAAACGTTCTCTGTTTGGATTTGACAAATAATACTGACATTCACTGAAAAGTTACTACGGTGGATTGTATTTCACAGTTTAACTTTTTAGCTTGTCAGAGCAATGCTCAGAAGGATGCTATTATTATTCCAGTTCTGCAAAGCAGAAACTGAAGTACAGAGGAGTTCAATGATGTGGCCAAGTCTATGTGGCTACTAAGTATTAGTAAGTCCATCTGATCCAGTTTGAATCCAAAGCCTACTTGTATGACCTCTGTGCCTGTCCCTGTTTCTATGACATGTGACCTAGGTAAAATGCACTATGGTCAATACCAAGACCAGGATGTGTCATGAAGGAAAAGCAACTGATTCTTCTCCTGGTCTTGTAAATCTGTCTCTTCTTCGACATGAACTTCTGCAATGAGCTTGCTTTATACATAATCCATGGAGATTGTCTCACTGCTTTCCCTGTGCAGAGGCCAACCAGGGTCTCTGGAAGGAATAAAGAGATGTGATCAAAAGACAGCTATTAAAAAACACATGCCTTTTATTTATACCCTGTGAAAATATAAAATGCTCTTTGATATTTATCTACCTAGGTGATAAAGTATCTTCCTATGAGAATTCCTAATAATACAACAATTCAGAAGCATGATGAAATTAATTTTCAGTTTACATCTTTGTAGACATAAGAGTAAACTAATAGTGACAAAAAACTATACTTTACTTATATGACTTTATAAGTTTTTATGTATAAAAATAAACCTATACATTATATAATTGTATTTATATAAGATAAATATTTTACTATATTTTAAAGCATTATTTGTATCTGTCATTTGTTAATGAGATCTCAATTCTAACAATTTAAAATAAAGAAGAGAGATCAAATTCACACACATGCAGGCCATGAGCAAAATCTGAGAATATGGAAAACATTAATTATATTCCAGAGTTTATAGTAAAAGTTACAATGTTAATAGAAGAATTAGTCATATAAACAAGAAGCTGATAGAAGCATTCTTCTTATTTTGTGTTAAAAAAAAAGGCAATGAAAGAAGTGTGGAATTAGAATAGATGCAGAGTAATGATATATTTTAATAAAGGTATTTAGTTTGAGCGTTAGGTTAGTCCAAAATAAGTTGAGCTTAATAAAAGAATGGACAGAAACAATAAAGAAGGTATGTCCACCTGTGGCCCAAATATAACAGAGAGTAGATTCATGAACAAAAAAGAGACATACAAAACAGAGAGATACACAAATATAGAGATGACAGGGAGACAGACAGTGAAAGGAAAAAGGGATAAACGAACCAGGGTCTGCCTATGTGGTTGAAATCCAAAAGAGCTTCTGAAGAAGACAGCAGAGAAATAACTGGAAGAAATAACCGGTAAACTAGGTGAGTCTGTGGTTTCTGAAACTGGAGAAGGTATCAGTGACATCATAATTCCTGACAGTTTTCCTAACTTACACAGAAGGATTAGAAGAACCCATGGGTAAAAGGCAAGGAAGTGCTTTCACTGAACTCTGACATTCTTGGGTGAAAGGCATAATAACTTTGAAGGGAAGACTTTGAGTTTCTCAGGAATATCAGATGGTGTCATAATCAAGGAAAGCTATTTAAAGCAGATGTATATTCTTTAGGGAGAATATCAGACTCAGTTACTATGGATGTAGTAAATAAAAACAGGCTGAATTTATTTTCTTTCTTTATTTTTTGAAGTAATCATGCTAGTTTCCATTTTAGAAACTTTTGCTATCTTACTCTAAGCTCTTTACTCCATAGTCTAAAAAGAGGATTATATATTTATAATGAAAAGTAAATTTCCTAAGTTCTTTTAAGATTGCATGTGTGTATACATTTAATATTTGTTAAATCAACCACAATAAGTTTAGACAAAATTAGGAAAAACAATACTTATAAAAATTGAGCTGCATTTCTTTTTATCATTTCTCCATAACATTATCTTGTGGCTTTAATCCACAGACAGTAAGTTTTATTCAAAACAGAAATAAATTTAAATGATTAAAGCTGCTTTATAAAGTACAACATAATCCTATGATTAAAATAAAGTTGCAAAATAGTATTTGATTACATGAAACAATATTAATGATATATTTTATGTAAAAATGTGTAAGTTGAAAACATAACCATTTTCTTTAAAATATTCCTTATGTGGATAAATGGTGAAAAAGAGAGAACTAACAAACTATACATTATACTATTAATATTATTTGTCCCTGGATGATGGAGTTAGGATTTTATGGGAGACTTTTACTTCTTTTTATGTTTCAATGATTTCTGAATCATATATAATAATCACTTAAAATAATAAGTAGTTTATTTTTAAAAGATATCAGGTGAATTATTACATTTCCTTTAGGAAAGAAATATGATATTATTGATTAATGAATGTAAGGAACTTTTGTAAAAGGTATACATTTATGTTTCTATCCTTAGAGGATTAGATTACCACATTACTCAAACATATATTTGTAAATGACTATATATATATGTAAATATGTATGTGTAAATATGTATCACATGCAGTTGAAAGAACAATATTTTTAATAGCCACACTTTAATGTCTTCACTGTGATTTTCTGCCAATAAGATGAAAGCAGATCACTGTCCTTGGGTATATATGCAATAGAGCATTTTACAGACTGTTAGACATGGATTTCAAGGTACCTCTGACCAGTAGTTATCTTAAATGTGAGCTGCATTATTCTTAGCTTTCACGATCCTTTGATCTATTTTATGATGGGAAGAGGAGGAAGCTGATAGTGTTTCCATTCAAGCACTTTTTGGGAAAAGTACTTTGACTAATATTTTCCTTTTCATTTACCTGCAAAAGCCTAAACCTAAAATTATTTTAGTAAATGGAAATATTTTTAATTACATAAGTTATATTTATTAACAAATGAAAATTTAATCAGGATTTATATATTTATGTTCATTTATTAAGGAAAGTAAAACTCAGCAGTCAACTAAAATTTTAGTTCACTGAAATGAAAGTTTTACAGTAATTGTAACTAAAATCTGCCTTAAGAAAAATACAACAGGAAACCAGTTGCAAAGTGTGCGACTAGATTGATATTTTCTGACAATATCTATAGGGCATTTAAAAATCCAAACAATTGCTTCTTAGCCTTTTGGCTAAGTATAGTTTCTGTTCTTATCAATTTTTTAAGAAACAAATAAACAATGATATTAGCAAATTCTGTCAGATACTCAACTAACTGGCAGAGACTCAAGTAAGTTTAAAAGAAAAATGACACAAATATCACCAATTTAGTCAAAATAGTCAATCTTTTAGCCCCATGAGAACACAACCTCAATGCGCCTATTTAAAGATCGAAGATAAACTAAGATGGTTTGGAACTTTGACCTTCACATGACTGTTGGAGTTGCACATCTACTTGAATAGGGCCTTTTGTTTTGTCACTAGTCTAATTCTTCCATCAACCAGTGTTATCTGTTAAACCCGACGTGCAGGATGGATGGATGGGAATAGCAAAGTAATTATGTGAGAGGCCTGGGGCAATGATAGCTCTGGAAGAAACACGTGTCCATTTTATATGTGAGCAATTTTCATACATAAAGATGGAAATTTCTAAATACTTGTGCTCAGTTGAAGAACAGTCAAAAATACAGATTTTAATATTTAAAATAATAGTTTTAGGTGCATTGTCATGAATAATGTAAGACAGCATTAACCAGAACGTTCAGGACTTGATCTGCTCTGCAGCAATTACAGTCATAGATACCTTAGGTATTGATTGTAAAGATTTTTCAGTACACAATATAAGCTGGTCATCCCTTTAAATGTTATTCTGTAAAATATTAAAAAAAAATTGTAACTTCATAAATTGTTTTACTAGCAAGACACGGAATTCTCTGATCATATGTTTTGATAGGTAGCCTTCCATACACTGGGGCTAACCATTTTTTATAACTTTTTAGACCACTCTTTGTTCCCCTCAACAAAGTACAGACTAGTACAATATAAAGTACAGACAGGTCCTTTTAGAATTATTTTGTAGTCTGTATTACCTCAACTTATACTCTCATATCAATATTAACCTACTCTGTTTATATTTATTAATGTTAAACCTTTTATTTTTTGTCATATTTGTTTAAAACTTCCTTCTATCTACTGTCAAAGTGATTTTCAAACTAAAAATAGGCAAGACAAGTGAGAGTAATAACGTGGAAATGATGCCTAAGATAAGTAAGCAATTTTTTAGGTTAACTTCAAATAAAAGTGAGATAAATCCCCACGTCATTTTTATGATGGGATTCTTCTGTGGACTTCTCACAGCAATTCTGTAAAGGAGGCTGATGTATTACTATGTTAAATTTATTAAGGCTTGGAGAAATTAGGAAGATGAATAAATAATTCAAGGGAGAAAAATATGACACATTATTGATTTATATAGGAGGCAGATAAATCACTAAGTTTACTAGTGATATATATAATTAGTTTCATTTCAACCTGAAAGTGAGTTTTGAGGGAAGCGTGCCCTCCTGACTGTATATAAAAATTGATTATTCAAATTTTCATTATATATTTTCAGAGAGAAGGAAGATAGATTTTATACTTATAGAGCTTGCCGAAGGTATGAAAAAGGAAATTTTAGTTGATTGGATGATGGAACTGAGGGAATGTGTTCATGTGTTCTCTTTCCAGGTCCACCAGGGGGCGTAGTTTTAAGGACAAGAACTTCCCAGCGCCATGCCCATCTCTCTCCATTTGGGACATTTAAAGGTCTCTGTTTTAAATTTTCACTGGCAGGCACGGGTAGAATCAAAAGTCAGTCACTCCAGCAGAAGTTCTAAGGAACTCCTTTCATTGGCCAGGGTCTTAGAGAAGGTGGAGGTTCCTCCCAGGTTAAAAGTCCCTTCCTCCACACCCTTTGGACTCCATGTTTGGGTCCCCTTCCAGGAACACTTCCTTTGTGGAAGCCATCTTTCTCTCTCCTGGATTTCCCCTCTGGAGTCCCCTTCCACACTCTCATGGAAGCCTGTCTTCCCCTCTTAGACTCCATCTCTCTCTCAATTCCCTTCCACTCAGTGTGGAAGCTGTCTTCCTCTCCTGGATTCCATCTTTCTGGATTCTCTCACTCAGCGTGAGGGGAGTTTTCCTTCTCTGGTTTTCTCCCTCTGGGAACCCTTCTCACTCAGCGTGAGAGTGGCTTTTCTTTCTCTCATTCAGTGAGAGCTAGCTGTTTCTTTCTCTCACCTTCTCCTTTTTCTCTCTCTGCCTAAATAAATCACTTTCTACAAACACTTTTGAGTCTGGCATTTACTTTTACAAGTGCACTGCGCCATGGTCTCCTCTCCCATTCTTGGGGAGTGATAGACCGAGAACCTGGAGAAACATCCTCTCAGGGGAACTGAGGGCTCCCCTGAGCTCCTGAACCCCAACATTACAACACCAGAATCAAAGGAAATTGTTTAGCTGAAATTCCATGCTTACTTCTCAAGTTAAAGTATAACTAAGATAAGTATGAAACCCTATACTGCAACAAACAAAGAAAATAAAAACTCAACCCAAGTAAAAGACAGGTGACTATGGATAGCAGCAGGTGTGCCTGTGATGTGTCTTAAAAATTTTGTTTTGAAACAAATGGTATGCAACTCAAATAAAGGTGGATTAACTTATGGTCATTTTCATCATGGTTTTACATTCATAATAGATTTCAATCAAATAAAAATAAAGCATCTAATAAAAAATAGCAATACAAATTGTATCATTAGTGAAATCTCTCAAGCATGTTTAACATAGTAAAGTTTATATTAATCTCAAAACTTATCTATTATGGTAGCTCCTCTCTAAAGATACCTCCTCTCTTCTCTCTCACAACTCACTCCCCTATCTAATACATTGTTATTCAACTCTTGGCTTTCTACTGGATAATCTCTGTGACCTCTTTATAAATCTTGACTCTAATATTACCATATAAGAGGACATTTCCTAACACTTGTCACTTTCTATTTATTCATGGCACGTATTACTTCCAAACTATTTTAAATATATCTTCACTACAATATAAGCTCCATAAATATTTGTTGAATGAATGCCTGTTAATCTTCTGCTCCAAAATTTTCATATACTTTTCCTAAAAGGTTTCTTTTCCCCTTGTAGTATAAGACCTAAACTTCAGGACAGGCTATACTGTTCATCAAACTTCTTTTTCCATAAGTCTGTCCCAATTGTGTCTGTCCCTCCGAATCATGATCTCTCATAAATAGGAGAGGAAAGAGAAGTTCACAGAAGAAAATAATTTTCTTTTCTTTTCTTCCCCCAGGTTACCTCCTTCCTCTTCAGCCCTTTACATTTGATAGAAAGACCTCAATTTTTCTTTAATTAAAAACTGTACTTTTCTATTTATGCTTACTTGAAAATGGTCCCTTGGGTTTACACTAAAATAAGAAGAGAGATTTAGAACCAATGTATTGCAATATATTAGGGAATTTCTAAATTTTCAAATATTTTGTACTGTTCAAAACTTAATTGAGAATTTCTTTCCATTCAGGGCAACATGCTTGAAGAGTTATATTATTAACCGCAACACCATTAGTTATTATAATAATTAGCTTTGTTAGTTACTGTGATGTAAATGGTGATAATTTATTGAGCAAGACAGATCTTCATGAACATTTGCATGTACGCATTGGTTCCATATATTTGAAATTTAAGAAATTAAATCAAACATGTTCATGAATTATGATATAGTTAATATTTATTTAAGATAAACCTGGAAAGTTTCCATATTAATGTAGGAATTTTGCCTGTTTTGTCATGCAGTAGTGAGGTTTGGAATTTAAACACAAAATATTTCAGGAATAGGTATTCTTAATTTAGATACAATATTTATGTACAGTTTAAGAGGTATCTGCCAAGAGCAGAGTTAAAAGCTAGCTGAAGGGAGAATAAGAACATAGAGTAATCTCACTCCATATTATGTCTCTCTTTGCTTTCTATTGGATTTCATAAGTTTTGTCTCTTATTGGCTTAAGTTTCTGCTCTTTGACCCATGTGAATTCACAGGAGTTGAAAAGCCACTTCTCATTTCATGTATTATAGATGTAGCAACAATGAGAAACTAATCAATAGTCTTGCTTTTACAAATTTCAGAGAAATAACTGACTAGTTCACTTGGGTTTAAGGAATTATGGTGAGAAATACAGAGAGCTACTAAAATAAATTAATTAGGGGGCTCATTGTGAGCCAGCTAGGAACCACAAATTGCCCCCAGATCCTAAACTGTTGACTTCAAACATATACGGATATTAGTATCTTATTTACATTATCTTTAGATTAGTATTTTAAAATTTCTTATTTTCTTAATGGATTATTTCTCTGAAAATGAACAGTTAAATTAAATTAAATTTGGTTTAAAGCTGCTTTTGTATATAGCAAATTGTAACCTAACTTAATATGTAAACAAACTACAACCTAACTTGAGAGTATATTCTTGCTACAAGTTCTTAAGTCTTGGTCAATCATAGCAGCTGAGCTTTAAACAAGCACAAGCTATAAACCGCTCAGATGTATTCAAATAAGGCAATGCCAAACTGTAACCAATTAGGCTATTTCTGTATGTCACTTCCTTTTTCTCTCCATAAATACTGTTTGCTCACATTGCTAGGTGGAGCTCTCTGAACCTTTACTGGTTCAGGGTGCTGCCTGATTCATGAATCCTTTCTTTGTTCAAATAAGCTCTGTTCATTTAATCTGTCTAAAGTTTTTCTTTTCACAAATTGGCATCAGAAATCAAATCCAGAGTAAACCTCCAGGGAACCTTAGGAGTACTGAGTAAGTAAGCCAGGTTATCTGCCAGAACCCATTGTGCCCATTCATCTCTATCAAATTTGAACTCCACAGATTTGTGTTTTTAGCTTTGTGAATATTTGAGCAATTTTAATGGACTAGGTAGAATTGACTTGGATCTGATAACTAAATGGATTGAATACAGTTAGAGGCCTCAGGTAGGCCATAATTGACCGGATTAGATACAGTTAGAAGCCTCAGGTAATCCATTTTTGAACATGGACTTGTCTAAATCTAAGAAGTCTGAAATTCCAGGAGTCCAAGACTCCACTTTCTGAACACTGGCTGATTTAATGTACAAAACCTGTGGGCCCAGAACTTGTGTAATTTTGGAAAAATTGATTAACTTTTTTAAGGACAACTTAGAATTGTGACTACAATGGGGAAGTTTTTTATATAGATAAAATTATTCACTTGCAAAGAAAAGGATCCAAAGAAAAGAAAGGATCCAAAATATCGCCAAAGCACTTGGCTGCATTCTTTAATTAGTATGCAAAGGGATCTAAAATATTAAATTAACCAAAATTTACTTATTTAAAAGGTTTCTTACAGGCAAATTAAAGAAAAATAAAAGTACTTTTTAAAAAATATTACTATGATCCAGATATTCTTTAATAAATTAACAAGCTTGTATTCTCTCTGACACATGACTAAAATTTTAGAGTAAAACCTATAAGATCTGTTTCTGTTGATATGTTTATGTATGTCTGTATGCAAGATATATATGTATATATTTTTCTATCTGCTTATGATATTGCCAGATTAAATGGTAAAAGAGCTCTATTTAATTTGCTTAAGAAAAATAGTGCTTATGTTAATACAATATATCCTCAGGAAAATAAGGACTAATCCAAATGCTTTTCTAGTTCACATGACTAGGATAATTTCTGATAAACAAGAATATCATTGATTTGACTAAAACAGGCATATCTTCAGAGTTTTCAGCCTGAAATATAATATAGACCTTTTCTACCTAGGTTTACAAAAAAAAAAAAGCTTACGATCATTCTACATTACAAAATTTATCAGTAAGAAAAATAACTTCAGATGATGGCTAGCTATTTAATGTCTCATCTTTATAAGTAATCCAAACATAATTTTTAAAAATAAGTCAGTGAAATAGCTTTAAGTAAGACGAAATTTTCATGTAAAACTTACCCTTTCTGTACCAGAAGGTTTTAACATTCTCATCATCAAGAATGGAAAACTGAAGCTGTGAGAAATCTGTACAAACAACAATTTCATTCTCGGGCCTAGGATAGCACCAAAACTGAAACCAAACCCTAAGAGGATCAAGGTAAAATTTCGCCTCCACCATGATTTCTTGTTAAAGAGAAACTAGGGACTCTTAGTAAACATCTTCTGGGCCATATTGACAAATTTACTAAGAGAAAGCTCATGCTTCTAGAAATTATGATTCATAGATAGGCCAAGCTACAGATTTCTGCTGTGATAGTTCACAACTGTTTGTTTCCTAGGGTTCTGTGGAAGTTAAGGTCACAAGGGTTAAAAATTCTAATTAATGTATGTAACTAAAATTACTAGAAATCATAAGAGAAACAAGTCTGTATGGAAATGTACACGGAAGGTAAGAGGCGTGTTTAGTAAGAAGAAGCTATCAGGTATGAAGATGTTTTGTTATGTTAAAGGAAAAATAATAATTTTTGTCCTTAATTAGAATGACTGGTTGTTCCAAAATAGAAGAGAAAAAGCTTAGGAAAAAACTTGGTGGATGAGAAAGTGGTAGGAGGTTTGTGGAAGATGAATTTTATGAAAGAAATTTTATGTGTAGTCAAACTAGTCTAATTAAGATGAAAAAAAATTTTTTTTCTAAAATTTGAACATTAATATAAGAAATACACTGGTGAAAAACTAGAACCTGATCCTCTCTGTCATAACAAGGTTTTCTTGAAGCATTGATCTGCTTTAATAGAAAATTGTGAAGGTTTTTTTTTCCCTTCTTTTAAGTAACTAGTCCAGGAAACAAAGACTGTGTGTTTTACCAAGAAAATTGTATTTGCTTAATCTTGTCTTTATTAGGTTTTTGATCACTTAAGAAACTGAGTCCTCTTTAATTAAAAACAAAAAAGCTGAGGTTTTTGTGTACTGTGTAACTTTCTGTATTTAAAGTATTTAATTTATCCCTTTTGTTAAGTATATGAATATTGTTCACAGTGGCCTGTGATCCTATTTTGATCAAACATTTTAAATCTTTTTCAGATTGGCCCTTGGAAAATGTCAAAAGAATATCTCTTTATAAAAACAGAAATGTTAATTGGGCTTATTATATTTTATTTTATGTTATGGAAAACATCATCAAATAATAAGCATAGAATGCTAAATGTTCTTTGAGTTATATTTGTAAGAATGTGGTATTAATATGGGTTTTTTTAAATTATATAAACTTTATTAAAATATAATAGTCCTGGTATAATTCTATCAGTAATATTTCTAGTTATTTTCTTAAAATGTTTTATGTGACAGAAATTACTAAATTTCTTTGTCAATTGTGTTATTATTTAATGAATTCTCATCAGATTTTAAACAAACCTGACCTTTTTAAGTCTCCTCACTCATAAACGGTTATTTGTTTACTTTGGTACTTTCTTGAGCTACAAGATTCCTAAAGCGCTTTGTCTTCAGGGAGAATACTGAAAAGTATCT
This sequence comes from Ateles fusciceps, assembly GCA_036589455.1. Taxonomy (NCBI): domain Eukaryota; kingdom Metazoa; phylum Chordata; class Mammalia; order Primates; family Atelidae; genus Ateles; species Ateles fusciceps. The sequence goes on from JAZHEH010003406.1 coordinate 1,281,683, forward strand.
GACAGGTACAGGTTTCTGATAACTTTAAGATCATACCATTGACTAAGAATTCTCAGAGCTCTCTTGAAGAAATAAGCTGGTTTATAAAACTGCTAACCCAATGTCAAGCAGAACAGTAATTAATTAAATACCAAGAAAATAATTTGGCAAATTTGCATGCTGATCGGCCAGTACTGAAATTGTTAGGATGTGCAGTTTGAAGATTGATCCCAGTCAAATAACCTCTGACAACCTATTTAAAAAATGGAGTTATTCACTTGCAGGAACAAAACTGGTATTTAAAGATGCAAATTTAATATTAATGTGGACTCAACTAGAGCCTGGATGGCCACCTGGTCCTTCTTGAGTCCTTAAATATTCCATTATTATGGAAGCTCTGCACTCTATAATTTATCACGGAAAAGATAAAATGATCCAAATCATGAAAAAAAATGGTGGGGTGATTGTTTCAAAATTGCCAAAACGATTTACAATAACTACGTTTGGTTTTTCAAACCCATAATTCTGGCAAGAGAGTTAAAAATCGTAGGTGACATTTCTGGCATTGGTGGGATCATTTGAATACTTTCAGTTGTGTATGATTCAATTGCCGACATCAATGCACCTTTCCAAAGCAGGATGTTTTCCTATTCACAGGAAGATTTCCTGTGCAGGAAGTTGATGCTTTAACAGAAGCTAAAAGGTTATTAGAAAACATATTTCCCTTATAGGATGGTTTTGGAGATATCTCCAGTGATAGAAGTAATTACACTGGACAATTGTAAAAAGTTAAATAAGACATTACAAACACAATGGCATTAGGCAAAGCTAACTGAATCAATTGGATTGACTTGTTCAAAGGTATTACTGTTTGGTGGCAATCAGATTTACTCCCACTGGAAAACATAGACTGACATCTATGAAATAGTTACTGGATGTCCTGTCCCCATAATAATAGAAGCTCATGTATCTCTCACTCATAAACTCCAGCAGGACCCAACAGTGCAAGGCTTTCATGCATTATGCCAAATCATATTTTCACCAGGTGAAAAAAACCCATTATGGCCTACCAACTGATGATAACCAAACCTTTCACACACTAGAACCCAGATATTGGGTCTTTTAGAAATAATATCAGAGAAAGACTGCCTTGAACTCCATTGGAAGGTACCATTCCAGGGTTTTTCATAGAAGTTTAGGACCTGGAGTCTTGGATCCACAAGTCTCAACTCAAAAGACCCTTCTATATACCTGGAACTGTTCACCTGTTGAGACTTTCAGGTAAAGCTGATTAAGAAACTTTTTCCCCAAAATGAAGATGTCGTACTGGACAAGGACAGCTTTCCCAAGATCCTGAATCAAGACTTTTCTGTCATCATGAAAATCTTTCTTTTTTCCTTTAATCCCTATTTCCTGTTGTCCTAATCACTTCCCTTTTCTTATAGAAAAATCTCTGGGACTATAATCTGTAGAAGGCTTTAACAAAAAACTAGAGACTGCTTCTTGCTTTCCTACCACCACTAGAAATAGTACATGGCATTTCCAGTTAATAACCTAATCACTACCAAATACAGAAAACATATCCAAGTAGTGCCTGCAAATGTATAATATATTGTACTTCTAATCATCTAATATTCAAGACTTGGGGATTAGCTATGTGGGTATGAATGATTGCTTGAATGACGTCACTGAATTAGATCCAGTAAGGTCCCTTTCCACTAAATATGGCTATGCACCCTTATAATGTCCTATAAAAGGACCAAAAAAGAGTTTCCCACTGAATCTTGTTCAGGAGCTATGCAGATGTATGGATGAACAAATTTAAACGATCTCTGCTCAGACACCACCAGCTGGCCCTCTTTTCCAGTTCTGAGGGCATATATCAGGTCTTCAGAGACTCTGCTTCCTCTCTTCTGCCTCTCCATTATTTGAGATCTTGCTGTTTGGCCTGGCTCATTCCTGCCTTTCGAATAGGTTTTCCTTAAAGTACCCATAGTACATTCCATAATCACAGGTTAAAGCAGTGTATAACCAAAATTAGTATCAACCTCAAAGCAGATGAAGATGTTAATTTCCAATAAGGAGAGATTCCAGTGCGGCTCTTGGGGGCTACCTCTTGGCAGTAATGAGGTACTAGTAATATGGATCTTCAAGCTAATTCATAAATTAGGGAAAATCTGGGATTTTGTGGCCAATGAAACTTCCCAGTGTTTCAGACAGGTAGAAGCCACTCTCCAAAAAGTTACTGTTTTCATTAACCTTTTATTAACAGTGCCAGGCTTTCATGCATTATGCCAAATCATATTTTCACCAGGTGAAAGAAACCCATTGTGACCTACCAACTGATGATAACCAAACCTTTCACACACTAGAACCCAGAGGTTCTAGTGTTCAACTTGAGTTCAACAAACACACTTACTGGAATATTATGCAGCTTGAGATCCACTTTTTATCCATGTTGTGGGCTCATGTCAGGTGTTAAACAAAACTGAATTTTGTGTTTATCTTTCCCTTTTATTAATACTCCAGAAAGCTTAAGATGTTAAGCTTCACTTAATACATCACTTAATACATTTTAAAGTGTATTAAGACAGCATCACTTAATACATTTTAAAAATTCTTGGGTGAAAGGAACACATAACGTGTTTGTGGGGAGCAGCTAAATTTTGATTTGCTGGCATTCTGAATGGTGGAGTGGAAAGCTTGGCTCTTTTAAGGTTTTCTCATTTTTATGTTTTTCTTTCTTTTTAGTGACTTTCAATGCTACTATGACTTTCATTATCAGCTTTACTACAAAAATGAAAACTTTTTTTTTTTGAGATGGAGATTCATTCTTGTTGCCCAGGCTGGAGTGCTATGGCACAATCTCAGCTCACCGCAATCTCCGCCTCCTGGGTTCAAGGAGTTCTCCAGCCTCAGCCTCCCGAATAGCTGAGATTACAGGCATGTGCCATCATGCCAGGCTAATTTTGTATTTTTAGTAGAGACGGTTTCTCCATGTTGGTCATGCTGGTCTAGAACTCCCAACCTCAGGTGATCCACCTGCCTTGGCCTCCCAAAGTGAGGCATGAGCCACCACGACTGACCAAAAACTTCTTTAAGTCTGACCATTTTACGGCAAACCGTGGTCCTTAATTCTCAAATAAAAACTGTGACTGATTGGACTTGAATACGGTTGAATTCAATTTATTGCCTGAACTTTGAATTATTTTGATTTTGCTTAGTTTGGTTTATGGAGCCTCCTGTTAAGAAGTGTACTTTAGTTTCTTGGTATGTATTTACAGATCTCCTAATAGTTCCCCTGATATGTTGTATCCTCTCAAGAGTCTTAAATGCTTGTGTGCTGCCATTATTGCACATCAGATAATCACATTAGAGTTACAATAACAAATACTTCCCAACGTGCTGGGATTACAGGTGTGAGCCACCGTGCCCAGCCAGCAAAATTTTACTCATCAACTTCCTTCAAGTGTGGTTCGTCTTCTTTCTTTCTGCAAATCAACTGTTGACACTTGAATGGAACAAGATTCACTTTTTCTAACTAAGAAACAGCCACAGTCATGGAGTCAGGAGCTCTTCCATTGGCTGTGAAGATAGAAAATGTAATGACAACACTTACTATCTTTTCATAAACTGATTCTAGAAACTAGGTCCTAGGCCGTAACTCACTTGAGATGTAATGTGACAGAATGAGAGTAATCCAGTGAAGGCTCTCATAAATGAAGTTTTTATGTATATGGAACTAATGAAAACAGGAATAAGGTATAAGAAATAATCTGGTTTACTGTGAGGCCCCTGAACTGCACGATGAAAAGCAGTTGTCTCACAGCAAAATGAATACAGAACGCCCTTGCAAGAGCAGTGTTGACATTCAATGTTATAGGTTGTGTCGAAGATAATCTAGGACGGAGGCTGTCTACCTGCGGAAGGTCATGGAGTTAAACTGTCCGCCATGCTGACTCGGCACAGTGGCATTCATCACAGCACACAGGTTTCTTCTACGGCAAACAGAACTTCCTCAGGCGTGAGAAGAAACCTGGCATTTTCTGCTACCTGCAGGCTTCTGCTTTTTGAAGCCAGGAAGGACATCTGTAAAAGTTGGCTGCCTGCATGGCAGACCACGCAAAATGCCAAAGAGAGTGATTTATGTCCCATTTTCTGAGACTAAACAGGAAATACACCCAGAGTTTAGTAATAAAAGGTCAGGACAGGGAAACACTTTTATTATAATCCTTTCAAAAAACCTAAAATAAAGACACGAAATTATTTCCACAGTTTACAGATTCCCACTTGATGTGGCACTGGTATCCCTAAGTTCTAAATTGTGATAACTGTTTAAATGTAATAGCACTTTTTAAAAGCATAAATCTCAGCACTTTAATGTGTTTCTCAAGGGTAAAAAGGTACAGTACATTTCCTTTCTTTAACTCATCCCTGTTTCATTAAGCAAAATTATTAATTATGTAAAGGATTTTTAAATCGAGAAATGAGAATACAGTCAGAACACATAGATCAGATAACCAATGGACTTAAGAATCATCATGTTTTAAAGTTGGAAAGAGACATAATCATTAAAGGGTCAGATTCCTTCTTTTTTGGAAATATGTGAATTTGTGTCTAGGAAGTCAGATTAATTGCTAAAATTTCCCACTGAGAACACAAAAAGCAAATCATGGAAACAATTGACTTTTTCTACATATTTTTTAGTTTTCATAATACCTTTAAGATAGAAATTTGAAATACGAAGAGAATGGCTAGTGACTGAGTTCATTTTTATCTAACTCGAATTTGAAAACAATGTATGTCTTTTTTACTCGTCCATGTGCTTTGGTGTTATTGCCTGACACCTACTCTCAATGACACTATGCTAAGCATCATAAAAGGAAGTGAAAGTGAGCAAGACAAAGACCTGTTCTAAAACAAAACAAAACAAAACAAACTTCAGAGCTTAGGTGATTTTTTTCAAAACTCCATCAAATTTAGTCATTTGAATAATTTATGTGGTTATTATTATTCTTTATTTCAGTTTCTGAACACATTTACAAGACAAGAGAATACAGAGAGATTCTGCCATTGTGGCTTATAATCTAATGGACGAAAATGCACATGTATAATCACACACATGAATGTATTTCAGTTCTTAAGTGGATAATCTCTAGCTGGAAGAGCAGAGAAAATAAGTAAACAAAATGTTATCTAAATATGTTCACTGTTTCAAGTAGACTCACACAAAAATGTTTTGCATTAAATAGGTGGGCAAAAAAAAAAAACGAGAATTGTCATGATTTGTACCAACTCAAACAATGTAATGATCAAAATTTAATACAACTTTATTTTAGTTTAGGCATAATGTACCCACATAAAAATTTTAAGTCATAATATAAATTATTTTATATCAATTTTTAAATTATTAACCTTACTGGATGTCTTATTATTTTGGTGAACTAAATATATCTAATATACATATGCTTTTAACAACTCCTTTTTGTTTTCCAGGAAAAAAAAATGCTAAGGAAACAGATACGTTGAATTAAAAACAACAACAAAATATCTCATGTGTATTTCATAATTACAAGCTAGTTTATTTTACTTGGCAATGATTTTATACTTAAATTTCAGCAACTGGAACTAAAAAGACACACAAATAAACCCACCATATTCTTTTAAACTATTCTAGAAGCAGAACACTTTTAAAGTTGATAGTGCATGGTTCTTACTTTGGATGCAGATAACCTAGTGTTTCACAATGAAAAATACACTATACATTTTGAGATAGATGCACATTCACAAGAAAAAAAATGAATACTAAGGTATAAAGCAAGAAAGATTTTCTGATATAATGGTGGGAACAGCAAGTTGTTTATTCTTCTTAGGCTCTAGTTGTATTTAAGCTGAGAGGATTGTGCTGTTATGCTGCGCCGGGCTGACTTTGTTCTTCTTCATGGATGTGTAGTGCTCTATGGTGTATATGTACCACATTGTCTTTATCCAGTCCACCTTTGATGGGCACCATCACTAATCATAAGAGAAATGCAAGTCAGAACCACAATGAGATATCATCTCACACCAGTCAGAATGGCTACTACTATTCAAAAAACAATAGATGCTGTTGAGATTGCAGAGAAAAGGAAAGGTTTACACACTGTTAGTGGGAATGTAATTTCCACAGTGGGTAGCAGTTTGGAGATTTCTCAAAGAACTTAAAACAGAATCACCATTCAATGCAATCCCATTACTGGGTATATATTCAAAAGAAAATCAATTGTTCTACCAAAAAGACACACAGACTCATATGTTCATCACAGCACTATTCAATAGCAAAGATCATTATTTTTAAGTTTTCTCAGCTTTAACTTTAGTAGATATTAGTAAATAGTATTCACATTTAAAAAGTCTTTGGGGTACTGAATATTATTTAAGAAGTAAAAGCACCTGAGACAAAATAGTGTTAGAACCGTTTTACTAAGGCACAGAACAAGATGAAGATTTATTTGGATAGGTAAAGAGTAAAAATACCTGTACTGATTTCCTCTCAGCATTACACACACACACACACACACACACACACACACACACACACACACACTGTCTCTGTCTCTCTCTCTCCCTCTCGCTCGCTCTCTCTTCCCCAATGCTATAATTCATGTAAGTGTTATAATGTTTGGTTAATCAACGTTTAAAATTTACAGTTTTGTACACCTTGCTCTTCACTAGGCTGTGAGCTGAGAGTCATTTCTTACAGTTAACTTTGAAATGACAATTTTTTGGAATAGTCAGTATTTTAGTTATTCAATACATCATTGCCCTTAAACCTTCAAAAATTTTATTCTCAATAGCCTGCTATACAGAGCCTAGTCAGAAATAAATTTCTGAGAAGTGTAGCATAAATTGATAGTAATATTACTCTTAATGCCAAATAAGTGAAATCAAAACAAAATTTGATGTGTGTAGTAGAAATTCTTTTTTCCTAAAGTAAATACTTACACCAGTGAGACATCATTGTTATTATTCAAGAAAGAAAATAAAACATTATTATATGTATGTAGTTTGTATAATCTAAGTCTGCAAATGCAAGTCCGTAAGATTCCCACATAAAATTATAGGTCAATTTTTAGGGGAAAATTTCTATCTCTATGGAAAGCTATCTGATGCCATGTTAAACAATAAATTCAATTCTCATTTTACTGTTTATATTGATGGCCACAATTTCTCAGTTAAATATATATTATTATACTGTATTATAAATATCAGTAATATAAAATATATATAAACTGACCAAAGTATGTATACTGAGTACTTATTTTTGCATGTAAAATATTGCTTATTCGTCTCTATTTCTTCATTCCTTTTACTTCTGGTAAGAACATAGTCTTTTTAAGAGCCATTTAATGCAGATCAGGTAGAGCAGTTAAGATGAATTTTTGTGTTTGAATTATCACTTCATCATAATGGAAATGCAGTCATCTTTGTACTATTGGTTAAACATCATTTTTTTCTTCATAACAACCACTTTCAAGTGAAGTATTTTTATTGTGATAGTATTCTTTAAGATGAAATTTCCATATTGGAAACATGAAATGGTTGGGATAAAGCTAAACTTTTGTTCCTGAACCAAAATTTCAGAAAGTGTTTTTCTACTTTGTAAATTACATTGTGTAGAAGTACCAGAAAAAGAAATAATTTGTTCTATCTTCTTTAGTCAAGTGGGTAACTTTTCTCAGGGTCATAAGAAAATCTTTAAATTTTTGAAGTGAACATGAGAGACAACTTGACTGACATTTTGGACAAACAAACAATAATTATAATGACGAACTTCATCAGTCACATATTAGTTATATAATCCTGAATGTTACTAGTGTGCTCTGTGTCTCGGTTTTTGTTACCTATATTGTGGGGATAATAAAAACTGCTTGATGGATTCTTTGAAATTGCTGAAAGATAGTGTATGCAAGGTGCCTATAGCTCCTGACATAATCATTAAATACAGTAGTTATCTCTGCACATGATTAAATATAAAAGTTTCTTGTAAGGCAAAATGAAAGACTTAAAATAGTTTAATGGATTTAACGCTATTCTCATCTAATCTCTGACCAAATCATAATTTAATGGTTAAGCTCATATGAAGATAACTATTTTGAACAGTTTCAATATAATGAAGAATAAAGAAGAAACAATTTCTCCAATCATTGTGCTTAATTATGCTTGGCGGAATGTCAACTTTTTATTGATTAATAACATTTTTGATACATTCCATATCTTTTCTTGTTCAATTATAATAATCTATGTTTACAATGCCAAACTCAAAGTTGATGTAAATCTTAGTTTCTCTTCTCACCTAGGTCCAGAATTGAACCTTAGTTCCAGGGACATGCGACGAAAGTAGTGCCATAACTTACTCTGCTCTTCCTTCTTTTTGTTATTCCAGGAACTTGATATGGAAAAGTGTGTCTGGGAGTGAGTGGGGTATGCCTCTGGGAATAATATACACCACCACATGTGGACTCTACCTCAACCATTCTCAATGATTGGAGCAGCAGACACCTTTTAGTAAACACTCAAGAAATTTATGGGCACTTAAAAAATCAGTTATCACAATTACTAGAGGGCACGATGAGCAGTAGTCAAGGTTGGAAGAAAGCCTGCCATTTATGAAATACTTAGTCACAATAATTATCCTGCATAGTTCCAACTTCTTCGGAACTATTTCCACTATAAATACGTTATTAGTCGTACTTTAGCAAAAAGTAGCATTGAAAGTTTTACAAGAATATGAATGAAAATCCTAATACTTGCAGAGAAGATTGTTGTGAAATAGGAAAGTTAAATATTAGAAAACCATTCCTGATTTCATTAAATGAATTATTAATCTTGTACATTCTATCTTCACTACAAATACATATTAGCAGTACTTTAGCACAAAATAGCATCGAAAGTTTTACAAGAATATGAATGAAAATCCTAATACTTGCAGAGAATATTGTTGTAAAATAGGAAACTTAAATATTAGAAAACCATTCCTGATTTTATTGAGTAAATGATTAATCTTGTACATTCTGTCTCCTCCATGTGCAGTTGCAGTACTGACATACTGGTTCTGCGTCAATCATTTCACCTTTGCTTTATATTTTTTAATAAACTCTCCTCATTTGTCCTCCTGGAAAATAAAGTACTTTTAAAAATCCCATTTAGAAGGAAAGCAGTATTCATACATAAGAATATAGTACTCACCAGATAGCTGAGTATAATAACTTCTCTAACTTCTCACTTCTCTTATTTTCCTCCTTCTCCTCATCTTCTGCTTTCAATATTTTGGCTAAGTGTTGTAAGTAGAAGAAAGTTGATTATGTATTATGATTATAATAGAGTCAATTCTTCTACCTCTTAATAAAACTTGAATGAGAATTATCTGGCCCCAGTTACAGGCGGCTTTCTTTAGACTGTAGATAATTGGCGTCCTTGCTTTCCTTTTACCTAAAGGCTCCAGTAGCAATTCCAGAGGGAAAAAAACCTACTCAAGATTGTCTTAGACAAACAATATGAACTTTTGTCTACTCCATCAACCTAAAACAAAAATTGAAAAGAAAAAAATCAAAAAATAAAATATGATTTTAAATAATCACCCTAAAAATCTCTTTGTAGGCTCCCAGAATTATTATGGTCTCCAAGAGCAAAATAAAAAGTCTTTATTGTTTTCCATTTTATAAGTCATAATGGTACTTGACTTTCCAATTTCCATCTTGGTCATTTATGATTTTAAATTAATGCAATATTTTGAAATATTTTGCATTGTACTCTTGAAATATGAAACATCTTGTCTTCATTCTGACGTGAAAATCAAAATCAGATTCTATGTGATGTAAAATAAACTGATAATTTTAAAATTAATCCTCACTAGTTTATTTGGTCAAGGTAGGCTTTTCTTGCGTCATTTACTCTATTCCATTATTAAGAAAAGAGTATTATCACAAATATAATGAGCATGTATTATAGTATCAAAACCTATTTTTGAGTCTTTTGGAAGCAGTGTTACTGTGTTCTTTTGACCTTAAAGCCAAGAGTTCTGCTCATTAAATTTCTGGATCTAAAGTAAATTAGTCTCATACAGTAGACCATTTTCTTAAAACTTTATTGTCAAATTTTATATAAGTTAATTAAAGATACTGGTATTGGACTTCATTCTGGAGTTCATCCAAGGCAGAAACTAATGATTTTTTTGTTTTGTGTGTGTGTTTGTGGCACAGGGATTTTAATTCTTTTTATTTTAATACACTGTCTGGTTCATAAGATTCCAGCGAGGACAGCATACACATCCCAGTAGGCAGAATGACTACCAGGAATTTACTTTTACTCTCACCATGGTCTAACTTTCAGTATTCCACCCTACTTAAAAGAAGCTATTATGTTCTGTAGCTGTAAATAGATGGTCCAAGCAGAGCATCCCAAACACTTCTAAATCATTGAAGCATAAAACTACGATCATTCAGATATAAAAGTCAAATATATAATACTTAGGTTGGTGATATATAGATAACTTATTATACTCTTTGCATGTGCCAGCATTCCAACAAGTGGTTTATCAATGTTGTCACATTCACATATTAATTCTCATTTGTGAAAAAGAAGAAAATGAATTAATGAATGTACCCAAGGTCACATAAATAATACATGGCAGAGGCAATGTTGGACCATGATATAAAAAGTTTAAAGCCCCGTGCTCTAAATTACATTGTTTTATTGGCAAACAACACCTTTAAAATGCGTGAATTTATTAATGATACTATTCTAATTTACCTCTAAATTAAAGTGACAATACTATTGAAACTTTTGTGACCATTCTGAATTCTGCCCTCATTTCCTATTGCATTTATACTGATAGACTTATTTTTAAGTCTATTTATTTATTTTGTGACAATTTGTTGAATAACTTTTATTTTCAAGAATTTCTGTTTTCAGGAACTGCCCAAGGTAGTGTGAGTGTAATAATAAACACTTTTAGTCACTTTTATACCTTGTCTTCAGAGAGTTTATGTGAGATAAAAGAATGATTAATATTATCTTAATTGAATATATACTTTATTAGGCACTATAAATACAGGACAGAGAAAACTTTTCTGGTAAACAGTAAAGAAAAAAAAATATTGAGCTCTCAGATGGGCTTGTAATCTATGAGATTATACTGGGTATTTTAATAGGTATTCAGTGACCCAGTGAATTCAACACACAGTTTCACAGTTAGATGAAAAGTGCAGGCCTGAGGCAAAAGCAGTAGCATATTTAGAGAGGGGGTGCTCTGTAGTAGAGACTGTTGGGTGACAAGAGATAGGAATGGATTGTATAGGCCTTGCAAAAGGAGATTTGGTTATTATTCTGAATGAAGTGGAAAGCACTGGAAGGATTTGAGCAAGAAAGGGGCATAATCTCATTTTTGTTCTTAAGTGATTGCTTTAGTAAGTGGGTGAATGTGCTGTAGGAGGACAAGAATGGGGCAGGAGATCCAATGAGCAGATTTTCATAATGGTTTATGATTGGTGATACATGGTAATTTACAGAATGGTAACATAAGGAAATTTCATTAAAGCCACTAATTGATTTTTTGAAACTGAAAAACACTTAAAAACCCAAATTATAAAGGCTGGGCGTGGTGGCTCATGCTTGTAATCCCAGTACTTTGGGAGGCCGAGGGTGGGGGAATCACGAGGTCAAGAGATCGAGACCATCCTGGCCAACATGTTGAAACCCCATCTCTACTAAAATACAAAAAATAGCCAGGCATGGTGGCACGTGCCTGTGGTCCCAGCTACTCGAGAGGCTGAGGTGGAAGAATCACTTGAACCCAGGAGGCGGAGGTTGCAGTGAGCTGAGATTGCACCACTGAACTCCAGCCTGGCCATAGAGCAAGACTCCATCTCAAAAAAAGAAAAAAAAAACCAAAAACCCAAATTATAAAAAATAAAAATGTGTGGTGAGAGTCCTGGATTTTGGCCATTCTACAATAACATGTGTGTACTGATATCTCAATGCTATTTGAATTTTCATTTTCCTGGTAACTTGTGTGGAACATCTTTTCACATAATTATACCAAATAATGACAGATATGGAGTAACAGGAACTCTTATTCTTTGCTAGTGGGAATACAAAATGGTACAAACACTTGGGAACACAGTTTGGCAGTTTCTTATAAAACTAAACATATTCTTACTGCAAAATTCAGCAATAGTGCTTCTTGGAATTTACCCAAACTGTTGAAAATCTATGTTCATACAAAAACCTGCACATGGAGGTTTTTAGCAGTTTTATTCATAATTGCAAAAACTTAGAAGCAGCCAAGTTCAGTAGGTCAATGGATAAATAAACCATGGTACATCCAAACAGTGGGATATTATTGAGTGGTAAAAAGAGATGAGCTATCAAGTCTTTAAAAGACATTTAAGAGCCTTAAATGCATATCACTAAGTGAAAGAAGTTAACTTGAAAGGTTATGTACGATATGATTCCAATGATATGGCATTCTGTAAAGAAAGACTATGAAGACAGTACAAAAAATCTGTGGTTTCCAGGGGTTAAAGTTGAGTATGCAGAGCACAGGACTTTAGGGCAGCAGAACTATTCTATATGATATGATAAAGGTGGATGCATACAATTACACATTTGTCCAAACCCGTAAGGTATGTAATATCAACAGTAAACTTTAATGTAAACTATGTAGTTTGGGTTATAATGATGTGTCAATGTAGGTGAATCAATTGTAACAGATGTACAACTCTGGTGGGGGATGTTCATAACTGTGGAGGCAATTCATGTGTAGGGGTAAAAAGTGTACGGGAAATGTTTGTACCTTTCTCTCAATTTGCTGTGGATAAAAATGACTCCAAAAATAAAGTCTTTAAAAATCAATCAATTAGTCAATCCATCTGTAGAAATGTAAAAATCCAAAACTTGTACTAAGATATAGAAATCCTGGGCTTTTTTCCTGCCTCAATTTCAGAACTTATTATAGGTCTATTCAGGGATTCAATTTCTTCTTGGTTTAGTCTTGGGAGGGTGTATTTGTCCAGGAATTTATCCATTCCTTCTAGATTTTCCAGTTTATTTGCATAGAGGTGTTTGTAGTATTCTCTGATGGTAGTTTATATTTCTGTGTGATCAGTAGTGATCTCCCCTTTTTCATTTTTTATTGTGTCTACTTGATTCTTCTTTTTTTCTTCTTTATTAGTCTGCCTAGTGGTCTATCTATTGTGTTAATCTTTTCAAAATACCAACTCCTGGATTCAGTGTTTTTTTTGAAGCGTTTTTTTTGTGTCTCTGTCTCCTTCAGTTCTGTTCTATCTGAGTTATTTCTTGTCTTCTGCTAGCTTTTGAATTTGTTTGCTCTTGCTTCTGTAGTTCTTTGAATTGTGATGTTAGGGTGTCAGTTTAAGATCTTTCTATTCCATCCTTGAGGAATCGCCACACTGTCTTCCACAATAGTTGAACTAATTTACACTCCCACCAACAGTGTAAAAGCATTCCTATTTCTTGACATCCTCTCCAGCATCTTCTTTTCCCTGACATTTTAATGATCACCATCCTAACTGGCCCTGACTGTTAGAAGGAGAACTGACCAACAGAACAAAATAGCATCAACATCAACTAAAAGGATGCCCATGCAAAAACACCATCCAAGGGTCATCAGCATCAAAGATCAAAGGTAGATAAATCCATGAAGATGACCTGAAAATTCCAAAAACCAGAATGCCTCTTCTCCTCCAAAGGACCACAACTCCTTGCCAGCAAGAAAATAAAACTTAGGGAGCCCCACATGTTGGGCACCAGAACGTAGGGAACCAGTCCCACATCACATCCGTGGGTACCCTGAGGTTAGTGATGACAAACGAATGAGAAAGACAGACTAAGAGAGAAAGTGGGACCAGGGGGGTCATCACGTGTTACTAGAGGAGAGAGTGAAGGTCCCGTACTCTGATCTCTCACACTATTTATTGGTTACAATCACTTAGATCTATAGGGTAGGGTGGAGTGATGGTGGGGGGAGAGGGTGACGTGATGGTGGAGTGAATCAGTGAGCCAGAACTAGTGTGTCATTCTAAAGATTGATGACTGGCAGTTTGGAAGTTGCACAAAACAAGAATATATGGTTATCTTTAGCCTATTATCTATGTGAAGCTGATGGAATGCAGGCCTTACAAGGAGCCTACAAGTCTGGTTATGTCATAGTGCTACAAAGGGGTTTTATGTCATTGAGTACAATGTTTATGGTAACACAGCCTAGGTGACCCTGCACCCGAACATGGAGAAGTTTGCCTCCCCAGAGGCCTCCTGCAGTTTGCTGCGGTTTGTTGTTTCCAGTTTATATGTTACTCATAACCAATTTATGTAGGCACTCTGTAAGTCCTTTCTCCTTTGCTGCTTTTCCCAACACAAAGCTGGTCAGAGAATGAGTCTGATGAATTGACAGAAGTAGGCTTCAGAAGGTGGGTAATAACAAACTCCTTTGAGCTAAAGGAGCGTGTGCTAACCCAATTCAAGAAAGCTAAGAAACTTGATAAATGGTTACAGGAACTGCTAACTAGAATAACCAGTTTAGAGAAGAACATAAATGACCTGATGGAGCTGAAAAACACAGAATGAGAACTTCATGAAGCATTCACAAGTATCAATACCCAAATCAATCAAGCAGAAGAAAGGATATCAGAGATTGAAGACCAACTTAATGAAATAAAGCATGAAAACAAGATTGGAGAAAAAAGAATGAAAAGGAACCAACAAAATCTCCAAGAAACATGGGACTATGTGAAAAGACCAAACCTACGATTGATTGGTGTACCTGAAAGTGATGGGGAGAATGGAACCAGCTTGTTACAACATACTTCAGGATATATCCAGGAGAACTTCCCCCAACCTGGCATGACAGGCCAATATTCAAATTCAGGAAATACAAAGAACATCACTAAGATGTTCCTTGAGAAGAGTAACCTGAAGACACATAATTGTCAGATTCACCAAAGTTGAAACAAGGAAAAAATGTTAATGCAGCCAGAGAGAAGTCAGGTTACCTACAAAGGGAAGCCCATCAGACTAACGGTGGATCTCTCTGCAGAAACACTACAAGCCAGAAGAGACTGGGGCCAATATTCAACATTCTTAAAGAAAAGAATGTTCAACCCAGAATTTCATATCCAGCCAAACTAAATTTTATAAGTGAAGGAGAAATATAATCCTTTAAAGACAAGCAAATGCTGAGGGATTTTGTCACCATCAGGCCTGCTTCACAAGAGGTTCTGAAGGCAGCACTAAATACAGATGGGAAAAACTGGTACCAGCCACTGCAAATACATACCAAAATATAAAGACCAATGACACCATGAGGAAACTGCAATAACTAATGTGCAAAATAACCAGCTAGCTTCACGATCACAGAACCCAATTCACACATAACAATACTAACTTTAGAAGTAAATGGGCTAAATGCCCCAGTTAAAAGGCACTGACTGGCTAATTGGATGGGGTCAAGACCCGTTAGTGTGCTGTATTTAGGAGACCCATCTCACATGCAAAGACACACATAGACTCAAAATAAAGGGATAGCAGATGATTTACAAGCAAATGGAAAGCAAATAACAATAACAACAACAAAAACAAAAACAAAAAACAGGGGGTTGCAAGCCTAGTCTCTGATAAAACAGACTTTAACCAACAAAGATCAAAAGACAAAGAAGGCCATTACATAATGAATGGTAAAAGGATCAATGCAACAAGAAGAGCTAAGTATACTAAATATATATGCACCCAATACAGGAGCACCCAGATACATAAAGCAAGTTATTAGAGACATACAAAGAGACTTAGACTCCCATGCAATAATAGTGTGAGACATTAACATCTCACTGTCAATATTAGACAAATCAATGAGACAGAAAATTAACAAAGATACCCAGGACTTGAACTCAGCTCTGGACCAAGCAGAACTAATAGACATCTACATAACTCTCCACCCCAAATCAACAGAACATACACTCTTCTCAGCACCACATAGCACTTACTCTAAAATCTACCACATAATTGGAAGTAAAACACGCCTCAGCAAATATAAAAGAACGGAAATCATAACAAACAATCTCTTAGATCACAGTCCAATCAAATTAGAACTCAGAATTAAGAAACTTATTCAAAACCACAAAACCACATGGAAACAGAACAACCTGCTCCTGAATGTAATACCAGCCCTTTGGGGAGGCTAAGGTGGGTGTATCATAAGATTAAGCGATTGAGATCATCTGGCCAACATGTTGAAACCCAGTCTCTACTGGGTAAATAATGAAATCAAGGCAGAAATAAATAAGTTGTTTGAAACCAACGAGAACAAAGACACAACATATCAGAATCTCTGGGACAAAGCTAAAGAGGTGTTTAGAGGGAAATTTACGTGTCTTGGGGGTTGCCCCTTCTCAAGGAGAAGGTAATGATAGACCATATCGGAATAAGAGCTATTTATGACAAACTCACAGCCAATATCGTACTGAATGGGCAAAAGCTGGAAGTATTCCCTTTGAAAACTGGCACAAGACAAGGATGCCCTCTCTCACCACTCCTATTCAACATAGTATTGGAAGTTCCAGCCAGGGCAGTCAGGCAAGAGAAAGAAATAAAGTTTATTCAAATAGGAAGAAAGGAAGTCAATTTATCTCTGTTTGCAGATGGCATGATTGCATATTTAGAAAACCCCACTGTCTCAGCCCAAAACTCCTTAAGTTGATAAGCAACTTCAGCAAAGTCTCAGGAGCAAAATAAATGGAGACCAGCCATGGTGGCTCACACCTGTAACACCAGCCCTTTGGGAGGCAAAGGTGGGTGGATCATAAGATCAAGTGATTGAGACCATCTGGCCAACATAGTGAAACCCAGTCTCTACTAAAAATACAAAAATACAAAAATTAGCTGGGCACGGTGGCGTGTGCCTGTAGTCCCAGCTACCCAGAAGGCTGAGGCTGGAGAATTGCTTGAACCCAGGAGACAGAGTTTGCAGTGGGCCAAGATTGTGCCACTGCCCTCCAGCCTGGTGACACAGCGAGACTCCGTCTCAAAAATAAAAAATAATAAAATAAATGGAAAAAGATACATAAAAATCAGTCTTTTTGCTTCCTTGCTGTCTTTGCTTTCTTGATTTTTCATTTTATCACATTCTTGCATCCATATTTATTATGTCACACTGAGTAGTTCCGCTGACCTAAAAATCCTGTGCTCTGCATGTTCAACTTTAGCCTCTGGCAACCACAGATGTTTTACTGTCTTCATAGTTTTTCCCTTTACAGAATGCTGTATCCTTGGAATCATATAGTACCTAGCTTTTTAAAGTTATTTTCTTTTACTTCATGATATGCATTTAAGGCTCCTAAATGTCTTTTCAATACTTTAGAGCTCATCTCTTTATACAACACAATATCCCATTGTTTGGATGTACCATGGTTTACTTATACATTGGCCTACTGAAAGACAACATGGCTTCTTCTAAGTTTTTGCAATTATGAATAAAACTACCAAAAACCTCCATGTGTAGGTTTTTTTATGAACATAGATTTTCAACATTTTAGGTAAATACCAAGAGGCACTATTGCTTTCTTGATTTTTCATTTTCTCACATTCTTGCTTTCTTGCATTCTTCCTGCTTTCCAATAAAGAAGTCAGGGGCACTTTGTAGCTGTCATAGACTCAGGGTCATTTGTTATAATTCACCAGTAATGTAATTCTTTTAAAATGTATAACAGATAGTCTGTGCAATCCACTTCAAACAATTAAGTATAAATCGATCATATAGCTGGGAGAACCAACTTGGGAAATAATAATCGTGCAGTAACACTAGTCAATTTTGCTAATAAAAATAGTATTTCACTAATATAATTTTCTTCAAAGGTGGCATATATATAGGGTTTCATAAAGTAGGCAACTTCATTTTTTCCTTTATTGAAATGTCTAATCTTTGCAAGGCTTTAACTAGGGGACTTACCCAAAATAAGTTTCTGGATACATAAAATTCATACCCTTTCTTTTGCTTATACCTCCCTATTTAATCCCACAGAGATATGAGCTCTTAATTAAAAACAAAGATAGATACACCTTGGTGCAAAATTGTTTTCATGTGAATGAGCACACTTGTGAAGCTGATTTCCTCAATAGCAGGGCCAGGTGGAGAGATGGAGGTCACCTCTGTGTAGCAGCATGATCCTCCCAGATCAATAGGAAGCTGACGATGTGTCTTCCTCAGTGACCAGATGGGCCAAGTCCTACCGAATTGTCCACAGCCATTATTCTGTGTATCAGGCTGTGCAATTGATTTCATGATAACAGACCAGAGGGAAGGGGCTGTCAGGCTTGACTGCCTCCTGTCAATGCAGGAGCCCTGGAAGAGTGTAATTCAGAATTTTTTTGTCAATTTGGGTGAGCTAGGGTGGAATCCTGACAGGGTGATTCTTTACTTGTCATGCAAAAGGTGCAGTGGGGAATCTTCTCTTGGGTGCCTGGACAGTGACTGGCCTGGCCAGAACGGTACGTCATGATGCATGGCTCACTTTCACAGGCAACTTCCATGGAATATTTTGTTTTCCAAGCAGAGAAGAATAAAAAAGGTGGAAGTGAAGGGTTGAGTTTATTGTTCAAAGCCTACCCAAAATATTCCATTTCTCTCAGAATTCCTTCCTTGCCTTTCAGATTGTAAACTTATTTACCTGTCAGTTTCTAAATTTCAATTATCTACAGAATACAAAATTTCCTCTCTGCTTGTAATCAAATAATTAATGGGGGAAATGAAGAAACTAATGTCTCAGGAACAAGAAAGCATACACTGTAAGCATCGCCACAGTTACATTTTGGCTTGCATAGGGTAAATCAGGTTACAATTATGTCGGGTACAGATGGATTTAAAATCGTGCATCAGGCTGTGCTAAATCATGTGAAAAGCGTTTGAATGAAAACATTAATTACATCTCATAGGTAAACATCAATGAAACTAGACAAGTCATGCTTTTGTTTTGTTTAATATTAGAAATGTCAGAGCTACTTGACTACAGATTCCCTGGGGCTGCTTTGTTTTGTCATATTTCATCTCCTGTACAACTTCGTGAACATTTAGGTTGTTGCTCTATGATTTAAAAACAATGATGACGTCCAAGTGTTTTATTTTTTCCCCCATGCTCTTACTAAAACTTTAAAACAGCAACTTAGGGGCCCACTGGATCTACTATTGTAGATCCAATAGTGCTCAGGTGCCTATTGGATAGAAGTAAATCCATGGAATAAAAGATAAGCCAGCCACAAGTCACAGACTAGTAAACAATACAAGATGCAAGTGAGGTTTATGAAATTAAATGAATTTTCTATTAGGAATATTTAAAGAAGAATCAAATCAAAACAATCAAAATAAACAAAAGAAATGGTGTTATATGGTTTTAGATTAAGCTGTAGCTTTAAAATCATTCAGTACTTATGTTGTTTTATACTTACATAAAAGTATGTAAAAGATGCAATTTGTGTTTTCAAGGAGTTTAGATTCTAGTACTCATTTAATAAAATTTTGAGCTCCTTGTAGAGGAATATGTTGAGCCACCTTGGCCTTTTATTGGTATTTCTGAAATTTATGTTAAATCTGAAGCATTAGGAATTTTTAAAATTGTGTTATTTGGTTATATATCATAAAAAGCTTAATTTTCTTTTTAGGCTTTAATAAATATATGTTCATAATTTTATTTGGTTGAAATATTTACTGTTGTTTACCATCAGTGGTTTCAAAATAATCATGAATGATTCATATTTTTAGTATATTTTAAAGCATAATTATAAGTGATTAATATTTTATAACAAATAACATTCTATAGGCCCCAATAAAATTTGACTTGAGATTCACTAAAAGTTAAAGTTAATTTTGAAAATAATGTGAAAATTTCAAATACAATAAATAAAATCTTAATAAATTAATTTACATTACACCTGCTCATTTGTAGATAGGCCAAAAAGATTTGCATATTCTTTTCATGCTATTTGTTAAATTTGGTATTTATCAAGGTAGAGTGGTTAATTTGGTGAAATTTTTTTTTCTGTAGTTGAAGAAATAATAATTTCACTTAGTCAAGATGTATGATATTTTTATATATTGTTGGATTAAATCTGGTAATTTTTTATTAGGGATATTTACATCCATGTTCATAAAAAATATTGAGTTGTGGCCATTTTTTCTTGTAATGTCTATGTTGACCTTATAACTTAAGCTAAAAGGTAGTTCCTTCTTTGTTTTCTGGAAGATTTTGTGTAGGTTTGGCACTATTTTCTTTTTCATGTTGATAGACTTCAATAAAAAAACCATCTGGACTCAAGTATCCTTTGTGGAACTATTCTGAGTTGCAGACTCAAGTTTTATAAACCATACAGGGCAATTCAGCTTTTTATATTCATTCTTTGACAATTTTGACAACTGTGCTTTTCAAGAAATTTGTACTTTTCATCTAAGTAGTTGAATTTATAACCACAAAGTTATTCACAATACAGCTTTTTTACACTATAATGTCTGAAGGATCTGAAGTGATGGCTTCTCTTAAATCTGATACTGTCCTTTTTATTTTGCTTTTTATCAGTCTAACTAAAATGTCATAAATTTTGTTGCTTTTCAACTATGAACCTGTTTTAGTTTCATTTTTTTCTTCTCCATTGCTTTTCTGTTTTCCCTTTGTTGATTTATATCCTTAGTTTTATTATTTCCTCCTTACTACTAGCTTTAGATTGAGTTTGATCATCTTATTCTAGAGTCTACATGAAAACTTAGGATATTGATTCTAAACTTTTCTTCTTTTCAAATATAAACATGTAAGGCTGTAACTGTCTTCTAAACACTGTTTTAGCTGTGTCACATAAATATATCTTGGTTACTTTATTTTCATTTAATGAAAAATGTTTTCTAATTTTTCTTATCATTTTCTTTTTTTTTTTTCAGATGGAGTTTCGCTCTTGTTGCCCAAGCTGTAGTGTAATGGCACAATCACAGCTCACTGCAAACTCTGCCTCCTGGGTTCAGGCAATTCTCCTGCCTCAGCCTCCCGAATAGCTGGGATTACAGTCCGCACCACCACATCAGGCTAATTTTTTGTAATTTTAGTAGAGATGGGGTTTCACCATGTTAGCCAGGCTGGTCTTGAACTCATGACCTCAGGTGATCTGACCGCCTTGGCCTCCCAAAGTGCTGGGATTACAGGTGTGAGCTGCCTATCATTTTCTTATGTGAAATGTGTTAATTTGAAGAGTATTAATTTCCAAATATTTGTGAATAATCTAGATTTGTTTTTGTTTCTGATTTTAATTTGTATTCATTTTTATCAGAGAGCACACATTGTATTATTTCAGATTTTTAAAATGGCTTGTTCTAATTTACAAGAAAAAAACAAACAATCCCATCACAAATTGGGGGAAGGATATAAACAGATACTTCTCAAAAGAAGACATTTATGCGGTCAAAAATCCTATGGAAAAAAAGCTCATCATCACTGGTCATTACAGAGAAATGCAAATCAAAACCACGATGAGATATCATCTCACGTCAGTTAGAATGGCAATCATTAAAACGTCAGGAAACAATAGATGCTGGAAAGGACGTGGAGAAATAGGAATGCTTTTACACTGTTGGTGGGAGTGTAAATTAGTTCAGCCATTGTGGAAGACAGTGTGGTGATTCCTCAAGGATCTAGAACCAGAAATACCATTTGACCCAGCAATCCCATTAGTAGGTATACACCCAAAGGATTATCAATCATTCTACTATAAAGACATGTGCACATGTATGTTTACTGCAGCACTGTTCACAATAGCAAAGACTTGGTACCAACCCAAATGCCCATCAATGATAGGCTGGATAAAGAAAATGTGGCACATATACAGTACAATTTAAAATATGTTGTTCTCTGACTCCAAATATGATATACTTTGGTGAATGTTCCATCTGCAATTGAATAGACTGTGAATGCTGTTGTTGGCTGTGATGTTCTACAAATGTGAAGTAGGACACATTGTTGATAGTGCTGTCTAGGTCTTCTATATGTTTATTAGTTATTGGTCTACTTCCACTGGTGAGAAGTTTTGAATTGATCAACCATTATTACGGATTTTTCCACTTCTCCTGAAAGCCGTCTCAAGTTTTCCTTCTTATATTTTCCTTTATTATTTTGTACACACACATTTTGCATTGTTATAGATTTTTTAAATTATATTTTTAAAAGTAGTTCTTTTATCACTAAATACTCCTTTATCTTGGTACTATATCCTAACTACCACTTTGTCTTACATTAATACGGTGAGTTTGGATGTCTCATGATTAGGGTTTAAACAATTTTTTTCCTTCAATGTGTAAAGTCTAACTTTTTATTTAAATCATAAGTGCATTTATTGTAGACATCATATAGTTTACTTTTTGTTATTTTTATTTTGTAAATTATTAGACAAATCTCTTTGTTTCTCTTTTTCAGGTATTACGCTCTTGTCATACCTAATATCCAATGTTATTTCTTAAATTGTTTCCATTTATCTATTTTTTTAATAATGACAGGACAAATGTCCTATGAATTAGTTCTGCATGGGAGAGTAGAAGCCTTGTTTTTTATTTTTTAATTATTAGTCAAGTAAAAATACAATATTAGAATATATGGTTTCTAAACCATATATTGTGAGACAAGGCAGAAATATGAATTTATGAATAAAATATAATGATGCAAAATTCTAATTCTTATGGAGAAACATTTATATTTAAAATGTTTAAGGATGGATTTAAAAAACAATAGATATTTAGATGACTTTGGATGCTTTTAAATTCTTATCTAAATATTTTATTTGGCAATAGCAATACACACAATATTCTGGAAATTCTATCATTTTCATGTATTTGAATTTATGATGACTTTTAAAATCAAGTTTAAATGTACTGTGGTTACATTGACTTTCCTCCTTCTTTTAAGGATTCTTAAGCAACTGAAGACCACTGTGTACCACAAAATGTTTTTGACAGGTAGCAATAAAATGCCTTGTTGGAGAATATTTTAGGTAAAAAAATGAGTTGTCATCAAAGACAAGATAAAATGTGAAAATGAGTCTTTTATGTTCAGAGAACAGGAAGAAGCCCCAGTGTCCTGGTTTGAACTGACTTACTGTGAAGGCAATAGAAGTAGGTATACACACTCAGACACACATAACATATACACATTTATATATTACTCCACATTATATGTATATATACATATATATAAAAACATTCATATATTACTCCACATTATATGTATTATATATTTTATATGTATATATACACATACATATATAAAACAAACACATGTGACCATTTACATGATTTTAGATTTTATTCTGTGATAAAATGGCTGCTAGTATTCATCTTTGGGCAAACAAAATACCTTGATAAGATATTATCTACATACAGGTTAACTTAGTGATATGCAAAAATAAATGCTGATGGGAAGAAGGGTAGGTACAGAGACTATTGCATTTATAAAAGTATTGGACTCTAGATCTGGGAGGATGGCTAAAGAATGAATTGCAAAACTGTTTTGAACTTAAATACAAAAACTATACATTTAAACTCAAGATCTTTTATTTCTCCTTTGAAAATTTTTTATAAACAAAAATTTCTAGCAGAATTCTATAACCAAAGACATTTTTGAATATTTTAGAGGAAGATGGTAAATTGTTCCTAAAGTTTTATTTCATTGCATCTTGCTGTTCTTTTAACACATTAAGCATACAAATGTTAGCCTAACCCAGGCCACAGTCATTTTTCTCAGGTGACCCTGATTTATCTGGCTCTTGCAAGGCTTGAGGAATCAAGAAAAGATTCGGTAGGCTTGAAGCCTTTTGGCTGTTCCTGTTCTCTCAACTTCTACTTTGTCCTGAAGTTTCAGCAATTTTCAATAGTAGAACTGTTATTAAAATGAAATTCCTATGTGATTGGTACTTAAATGCTTCAACTAAAATGAATTGAAGCAAAATTGTAACGGATATGGTTACCATACATGTAGTTATTCTCTATGACAATTGTTAAAATTTTTCCAATCCAAAATTTAGTAGCTCAAAATAACAATGTATTATTTATGACAATTCTTTGGCATTGACTAGTCAGTTCTACAGTTGTACTGCTTCATTTCTGCTGAGGTTGTGTCATGAAAGGAAAGTCTAAAATGTTATTACACGCATGACTGATAGTTGATCCTGGCCTCTGGCTGGGAACTCAATTGGTGCTAATAGCAAAGGGCTTTAGTTCCCCACCATTTGTAAGTCACTTTGCCGCTGCCTGGGCTTCCTCACAACATGGTGTTCTAAGGGTAGTTGGATGTCTTATAACATGGCTGGCTTTCAAGAAGCGCAGAAACTGCTAGACTTTCTTAAGTTTTTGTTCTGAAACCGGAAGAGTGTCAACGTTGCTGCATTCTGTTGGTAAAAGCTGGTCATAAGATGTGGCCAAAATCACAGAGATGAGTGTCTGTCACTGTGTAAACATTAGGATGTGGATCAATGGGGAAAACTAAGAATGCAGTCTCATGTTCTATAAATGGGGATTATTATTGTTTTCTTTAATAACTTCTCTATCTTTTTGTTACAGTCCCAAAAGATCATACCTGTTTTGTCATCAATGTCAACGTTATAATTTAACTATGTCTGATTTTTCAGAAATTTCTAAGGTAAAACACTTTTCCCCAAAAGTTTGATTTCATAGAGCATTACAAATGTTAGACATTAGAATATAAAGAAATTAATATTCTTTACATGAATATACATGTATATTTTTGAAATACTGAAGTAAATTATTATTTAAAATTGCATTTTCATAATCCCCTTGAAAACCGCTTTAAATTGTGTACTAACATTTTCTACTGTAGAGAGCAACTAATTCATCACAGTGTGGTGTGTGAATGTGTGTGAACATAAAACATATGTTATTATATATCATGTATTATTTATATCATTGTGATGTCACTGAATTATATAAATAAAAGTGAAAGTTTAATTAACATTGTTTAAAATAAACATTATCAATTTTCTTCAATTCATGGAAAGAATGGTATTAGAAATTCCTAAGGGAATAAAAAAGGAAAACTTTTAGCCTTCTTTAGAGTCTCACAGATTATGATTTTGATTTTCCAAGTGATACATTTTTTATTTTTATATTTATATCTCTTTGTGAAAGAAAACACAATTAGTATGGATAGTAAGTAGAAACATAAAACACTCCAAAATGTTTGTCAGCTAAATAGTTTATACTTTTCTACTTGCTAATCTCTATTCTCATAAAAGCAAATAAACCATCTTCACCAAACAACAAGGCCACAGAAGCACGTAAATGGCAGTCAGTCTTTTATTTTTATATTCAATACAACTATAGACAAGGGACTTGTATTTTTGCAACTGCTTAATATCACATGTGTGAATAGTGAATGCAAATGCTGCTGACAAATAGTTTACAAAGTTAAGTATATCTTGAGAGTTTTACTTTGTTTGAGGATTTTTCAGTTTGCTAAGACAAAAATTGCTTTCAGCACTTTAAATGTGGTCACATTGTTTAGATACACATCCTCAAGTGTCCTAAATCACAGATATGTATCTTAAATGTCATTGGGGACTGTCTGTGTTAATCCATCCCTTTTTAGATGAACATGCCCTTGGCAGTTCTATTCAGAATTCAATGATGCTGTTTAATTGACAATTTAAAATTTGCAACATGCAATGCCTCTATCCCTAATCCCCAAACCATATTTATATCTCTTGTAAGTCATAAGCAGGCCAAGGACACTGAGGTCTTTAAGTTTCAAGAGCCTGTGGGATCTAGACTGTATATCAGCCTGTACATATGTAACCTGCTGAGAAATAGCAGTGGTGCAGAAAAATATGATTCTATTTCTTGATCAGTATAAGTTAAATGGTTCTTTATTTCCTCCCTTTCATTATGTATTTCTAACTCAATGCTGTGAAACCTACTGACAGTAAATCCCTAGAAACTAGGGTATGAGAGAGAAGAATTTGTTTACTTGTAGGGAAATTGCAATTACCCCCTACAGTTTTTTGGGATACAATTTGCAGACCACTTGCACTGAGTGTAATCTTTACCAAGGGCAAATTTTTTTTTTGTTTGTGATGGAATTTAAAAGTCTTTCTGAATATGCAAGACAGGAGAAATTTTGTGACAGAAGGAGTTTGCTGTTATCTTAATAAATAATAAAAATAAAATAACTATAATGATTTATAATGTCTTAGGTTGCTAATAGCTTAAGGATAAGGGATTAAAAAAGAGGGACAGTTCACGAAAATAGTAAAGACAGAAAATGACTTACTGAATAAGAAAAAACAAGCAAAATATATGGTCATCATCTCAAATTTCATACAAAACCATGAAAATTTACCTTTTCAACAACTTCACATTTTTATTATAACACTAATATAATTTTTATTTTATTTCACTGTAAGAATTGTTTAAGAACAAATAGAATGTTCTGCCTACATTGTCAATAATTATTGCTTCTGTCAGAGACTTAAAACATAGACAGGTTAATAAAGTGATAGTAAGAAAGCCAGTATTTAATTACATACACATTTAGAAGAAAGTAAGAAGAAAAAATAGTAAAAAGTTCAGCAATGGAATGTTTAAAATCATTTTTGATGAAAATGTTAACCATTATGATTTATATATGAGAGAGTGTTGCATACGCAAGAGACACTACAGTGTAATAGATAAAGCAAATGAATATATGAAAAAATTATGGATTAAAATTTAAGAATTTTAAGTAACTTAAGAACTTTACATGTATTTAAATACTATATCTAAAACAACTCTAATAGCCTCTCCATTTTTCAATCTTGTAGTAGAGATATATTAGGGAAGGAAGCCTGCCTTAATTCCTTTGAAAATTTTCCTGAAGAGCAGATGAGATGTTTAATTACAGATTTTTTTTTTTAAACTTAAAAACATAGTTCACTTTTGCCTACAATAGAGTAACTGATAAAAGACTTGGCCATTCTAAATTCTTTTTAAATACTGTAGAAGTAGACAAAATATACGTGGCTACTCTTTCTTAGACATTGGACAAAAGTCAATATAGGACTGTAATTCTTTATATAAGGGAAATACGTGAGGTTTTCACCTAGCTTTGTGCCTGGGAGCCCTTTTCTGACTGTGGCCCAGGGCAGAGAAGCCCAACAGAGTGTGATGATCTCTCTGATGTTAGTAGGCATAGAGAGGATTCCTAGGAAAGGAAACTGAAGCAGCTGAAACTCATAGGCAGAATTCTGAAAAGAGTTGCTGAGGAAGTTATGTTAGATAAAAATTTATGGGGCTTCCACAGAAGTCGGTGATTAATGTCTGGGATGTTCATTCACAGGGTGAGACTCTGCAAGGTTGAGGAGACAGTAGGTGTTGTTGGGATAAAAAATAAATCAAGATCCCTGAGGTTACTTGTTGCTGAAAGAAGTTGGAATTTTTGGTCACCCAGCATAAAAAAATGTTCTGAACAAGAGAGCATTTGGCTGAGATCAGAACTTTAAAAATAAGGAACATGCTATAGAGTAAGGGCAATATCACAGAACTCAGCAAAACTGAGGAGAACTAAGCAAAACTGCAGTAGACTTGCTCTAGAAAAAAATATATATGATTACTAACAGGATAAAGAAAATCTACTGGTAGTTCAAATTCCTGCTAGAGCAAAAGTAAATAGTTTTCAAAAAAAGATAACAAAAAACAAATTATCTGTAGTGCATCATTAATCATGTCTAGCATGCAATTAAAATCTACTTGACATGTGAAGAAATAAACAAAATATTATGCTTAAACAAAAGAAATAAAACTCAATAAAAGCCAATTCTGCCATGACTTATAAGTTAGAACAAGCAGACAAGAACTTTAAAACATCTGTTTTAAATATGATCAAGTAAATAAGAAAAGGTAGGCATAGTGAATGATCAGATAAAAAAACTCATAGAACTAGAAACATTAAATGAGAAATAAACATTCTATAGTTGATTAGTACAAAATCAGAATGTTTAAGAAGAATCACAGAAGATTCGTAGCAAAAGATCATAGACTAAAATGAAATCAGTGAACTTGAAGACAGACATAAAACATTAAAGAAAAATATTAAACAGAGCTTTATTGACCTGTGAGTCAATATCTCTAGTTTAATACACGTACAAACGAATATCACAAAAAAAAGGAGAAAAATGGGACTGATAAAAATAATTGAAAAATAAGCCAAAGATTTTAAAATAATAATGCATCTACAACTGCACAGATCATAGAAGGGCAATCACAGGGGAACTCAAAAAGGATAAACACACAAATACACTGTGAATCTGGGAACACTGTATTTAAACTAGTAAAAATAAAATATAACAACGGAAAAAGATGATATTACACAAAGGTGCGTTACAATTTGAAAACAGTTTGCCTTCTGTCAAACTAACAGAGGTCAGTGAATGATGGAGCATCTTTCAAGTGTTGGGGAAAAAAAAAAGCCTGTCAAACTAGAATTCTACATTTAGTAATATATATCTATTGAACATGAAGGTGAAATAAATATAGTGTCACATAATCAGAAGTACAGAGGGTTAATCTCTAGGAGCTCTTCATTACAGCAAATGCTAATGAAAGTCCGTCTGATGCAAAGAATGTGATGCTAGATGAAACTCTGCCATACAGTAACAAAAACTGAGCAAAAGAATTGTTAAATATATGGCTATATGTAAGAGACCTGTTTGTACTTTTAAATCCTTTAAAACACAACAATATTTTTTAAGAGAAAGTATTTTGAATTGTACTATGGAACTGAAAGGTTATAATTGAATTGTTTGTAACAGAAAAGATAAATGCTTGAAGTGATGGATACCTCATTTATCCTCATCTGATTATTATGCATCGCATGCCTGTATCAAAATATATCATGTACTATGTAATTATATACATCTACTAGATACCCACAAAAATTAAAAATTGAAAATCAAAAAAAATATATTTGGGGGAAGAGAAAGTATTTAAAGAAGTTAAGTATGTGATAATAACATAAAGGATATAGAAGTATAAATGCAATTATACTAACGAAAGTTTCTTGAATTTTATATAGAGAGTTGCAATATTAACTTTATATTTGAGAATGTATATTTTATTTTCCAGAATAATGCCAGAAAGGTAATTCAAAGACATAAAGATAAAAATCTAATAAATTTACTAAAACACAAAGAAAAAAGATCTTATCCCAAACAATTGCAGAAATAAAAAACAAATGAGCTGAAAAATGGACAAGACAAATACAAAACAAATGGAAAGGCAGTATTCTTTAACCTAAATATCTCAATTTGTCTATTAAATATGTATTGACTAGATACCCCAGATAAAAGTAGCAATTGTTAGACACTATGTAAAAGTAAGTCCCAATTATATGTTATCCATGTGTATTTATACATAAATATGCTAAAATCTTAGAGGCAAAGAAATAGAAAAAATATGCTATGAAAAATATGTATACAAAGTCTGCATTAATATATTAACAGAAAAAATGTAGCTTTTAGTAGAAGTAATATTTACAGAAATTTAAAGGTCTATACCAAAATGACAGAATGATTAATTCATCAAGAATTCACAATCTGAAATATACATTCATATGCATATGAATATGCATTCATCAAGAATTCACAATATGAAATATGCCTCCGTGCTATTGAAAGAAATGGGAAAATACACACTCATGGATTTATATTTTTACATCCCTCTTTTAGTAATGTATAGAACAAATAAATAGAAAGATTAGAGGATTTGAATTACACTATTAAACAAATTAGCCAAATTAACATTTATAGAAGCCTGCTGCCAATAAATATAGCATGCACAATGTTTTGAAGTACACGTAGAACGCTTAAAAAGTAAACTTAAAAAATAACACTATTTTAAAAGCAAATCTTACAGAATATGAAGTCTGACCACAATACAATATAACCAGAAAGCAATAATAGTAAGATACCTAAATATACCAAAATCATTTGAAACTTCTAATTAATACAAAGATCAATGCAAAAAAGTACAGAGAAATTAGGAGACATTTTAAATTACTAAATGAAAACCCTAATCTAACTATAACCCTCATAATAGACAACATCAACTTTGTATGGTACAACTTTAGGATTGCTTAGAAGAATATTTATAGCCTTAAAAGATATCTTAGAATAGACTACAGTGTACATTGGAACTGATAGTCATCAGCCCTGGGACTGTAGTGTAATAAAGAAACAGATCACATTACTACCTCTCTAAGATGTGGAGCCAGCTCAGTCCCCCTCATCCTCCATGAAGACCTCAGTGCATTTGACCAGGAGCTCCCTCTAGACATCTAGTGATGTCAGTGGGGGTGTTGAAGTCTTCCACTATTATTGTACTGCTATCAGCCTGCTTTTTATGTCTAGTAGTATTTGTTTTATGAATCTGGGTGCTCAATGTTTGGAGCATATACATTTAGGATAGTTAAATCTTCTTGTTATATTGAGCCATTTATCATTATATAATGCATTTCTTTGTGGTTTTACACTGTCATTAAAGTCTGTTTTATCTGAAGAGAATAGCTACTTCTGCTCACTTTTGTTTTTCATTTGTGTGATAGATATTTTCCCATACTTTCTACCTTGAATCAGAATGTGGCTTTAGCTAGTAGGTGAGTCTCTTGTAAACAGCAGATGGCTGTTTTTTTTTTTTTTTGATCCAATTTGCCATTCTGTGTCCTTTAAGTGGGGCATTTAGGCCATTCACATTCAAGGTTGATATTGATTTGTGATGTTTTGCTCCTGATGCAGTGTTGTGAGCTACTTGTTTTGGAGTTTCAATTGTGTAGTTGCTTTATAGGATCTGTGAGCTTTATACTTACATGTTCTTTTCTGATGATGAGTATCATATTTTCATTTGCATGTTCATAACTCCATCGAGTATTTCTTGTAGTACTGGTCTAGTGGTGAAAGATTCTCTTAGCAATTACTTATCTAGGAAAGGCTTTATTTCTCCTCCATTTATGAAGCTTATTTTGGCAAGATATGTCATTCTTTTCTAGCTTTTTTTCTTTATGGAGGCTAAAAATAGGCCTTCAGTCTCTTCTGGCTTCTAGGATTTCTTTCCTTGAAGAAAACCCAGGATAAACACTTCTGGCCACTGGCCTAAGCAATGAATTTATTACAAAGGCTCCCAAAGCAAATGCAATAACAACAGCAACAACAAAATAATAAAGGGGACTTAATTAAAGTAAAACGATTCTAGGCGGGGCATGGTAGCTCACGCCTGTAGTCCCAACAATATGGGACGCCAAGGTGTTTGAGGTCAGGAGTTTGAAACCAGCATGGCCAAAATGGTGAAGCCTCATCTCTACCAAAAATACAAAAAAAATTGTCAGGCATGGTGGCAGGTGCCTGTAATTCTAGCTACTCAGAATCTGAGGCAGGAGAATCACTTGAACCTGGGGGGTGGAAGTGACAGTCAACTGAGATTCTGCCACTGCATTCCAGCTTCAGCAACAAAGCAAGACTCCATCTCAAAATAAATAAAATAAAATGATTCTGTACACTAAAGGAAAAAAATCAACGAAATAAAGAGATGACCTAGAGATTGGGAGAAAATATTTACAGATTATACCTTTAAAGAGGACTAATATTAAGACTCTAAAAAGAATTCAAATAACAAGAAAACAAGCAACCCCATTAAAAACTGGGCAAAGGATATGAACAGACATTTCTCAAAGAAAGAACAGAAGAGACTAAAAAACACATGAAAAAATTCTCAACATCACTAATCATCAGTGAAATGCAAATTAAACCACACTGAGATATCATGTTACACCAGTAAGAATGGCTTTTATTTAAAACATAAGAAAAAAAAGCTGTTGACATGGATGTGGATAAAAGGATACACTCAGACACTGTTGGTGGGAATGTAAATTAGTTCCACTTCTATGGAAAACAGTGTAAAAATATTTCATAGAACTAAAAACATAACTAACACTTAACCTGGCAATTCCATTACTGGGCATCTACCCAAAGGAAAAGATATCATTATATAAAAATACACGATTTCTGCTCTAAGATGGCCAACTAGATGCAGCCAGGAGGAACATCTCTTACTGAGGGACTGACACATTGTGAAGACTGGCGCACTCCTAGCAGATATTCAGAGGGACAGCATTGAGAGCAGACGGAGGGAGAACACAGAGGCTGGGCTGAAAGGGGAGGAAGTTGGGAACCCTGCATAGTGCTACCACATACCACAATTCATTCCTGGCCCCCAGTGAGTCCTGTGGAGGGGTGAGTTGAATAGGCAAGGAGCAACCAGCCTTTGTCATGGGCCTCTAGAATTCCAGCAGGAGGGGGACACCTCCACCACCACAGACACCTGAGTTGGCAGGGAAAGCTGCTTAGAAAAGTGGCAGGCGCAGAACTCCAGCCAGTGTAGAGCCCAGAGGGTTTGGTGTAGAAGTGTCTGTAGTGGAGCATGGCTGGGGTGCCCATGCCCCTAGGTTTGTCTTGCTCCCCGTAGGATATTGTAGACCTAACAGAACTCTGGTACCTGAATTCTGCAGGGCAGTGGTGCCCATGAGACAGGATCAGTTTGACCTTAGCACTCCTTGGTCTACTGGCCTCTCCTGGGGCCCCAGCCTTGCCACATCTGCTTGCAGTGCAGGCCTCAGGTCTATAGGAACTTTCCATGATTACCCATTAAATTGTATTGCTGGTAAATGAGCAGATTTAGCTTTCTCTTCCCCACTGGTGTGCATGTGTGCATGCATCCTGCCATGCCACTGCTGCTGCTGTTGTTGTGAGCATACCGCCTCCACCCTACTGTACCACCATTGTGTCAGAACATTTGCAGCATAGAGCCCTCCAGCCCCACCAGCACCAGCACTGGCCCCTGCACTGGGGCAGCATTTGCAAAACTAGACACAGAAAACAGTGGACTCACTCCCATCCCTGAGTGGTCACTGCTACCAGCATGAACATGCACAGAAGGTGCACACAGTCCTGTACTCACAAGCACTCCATCCCTGTGCTAACACCACCACCAGCAAGAATGCATGCCGTTACTGGCAGGGGCATGCTGCCTACCCCAGCCATACCACCACTGCCGCTGGTGCAAATGCTGGCATAGAGGCTGGCATCCCAGCACCTGCTAGCAGCCTGCCACAGCTGATGATCCTTTACTCTGCCATGCTACTACTGCCACTGCTGTTGGTACATGTGAACAAGGAGGGATCCCACAGCCACCACCATACAAATTGCTTTGGCTGGCATCAGCCATTGGAGTGTTGTGACCAGTTGTCCAAGAGCACCTCAGCCTCTTCAGCACAGCAGTTTCCTAACTGCAAGTAACCAGAGATTAAAACCATAGCTGATTCCAGTCCCCCAGAATTCCAGCACACCGTCCAGAAGTCCTCAAATGAGGCTTGGTTCCCTAAAATCTTCTAGTAACAAAGGTACCTTATACCACAATCAAACCCCCAAGGTCATTTCAAAAGAAAAAATAAATCCACCCAAAGAACATCAACTCCAAAGATCGAGGGAACATCGCCCACAAAGATGAGAAAGAACCAGTGTAAGACAACCTGAAACACAGAAAGTTTTCTTTCCCCCAAATGACCACACTAGTTCTTCAGCAAGGGTTTTAACTGGGCTAAGATGATTGAAATGACAGAAATAAAATTCAGAATATGGATGGCAATTAAGATCATTGAGATTCAGGAGTATGTTGACATCCCAACGTAAGGAAGCTAAGAATCACAGTAAAATGAGATACAAATGAGACATCTATTTTGATAGACAAAATAGCCAGCATAGAAAAGAACCTTAACTGACCTGATAGATAGAGCTGAAAAACATTCTATGAGAATTTCATAGTGCAATCACAAGTATTAATAGCAGAATAGACCATGCTGAGGAAAGAATCTCAGAGCATGAAAACTGGTTTTCTAAAATAAGACAGTCGGACAAGATCCAAGAAAAAAAATAAAAAGGAAGAAACGAAACCTCTGAGAACATGTTATTATGCACATAAACGAAATCCATGACTCATTTCTGTCCCTAAAAGAGATGGGAAGAATGGAAGCAACTTGGAAAACATATGTCAGGATATCATCCATAAGAAACTCACCAACCTGGATAGGGAGAACAACATTCAAATTGAGGAAATGTAGAGAATCCCCATGAAATTCTTAACAAGAAGATCATCCCAAAACACATAACCATCAGATTCTTATGAAAGAAAATACATAAAAGACAGTTAGAAAAAAAAGACCAGGTCATCCACAAAGGGAATCCCCACCGGACTAACAGCAGAACTTTCAGCAGAAACCCTATAAGCCAGAATAGGTTGGGGGCATATATTCAACATTCTTAAAGAAAAGAAATTCCCACCAATAATCTCACATCTGGTCAAACTAAGCATCATAAGGAAAAAAAACAAATAAGATCTTTTACAGACAAGAAAATGCTGAGGGAATTTGTTACCACCATATGTGCCTTACAAGAGCTCTTGAAGGAAGCACTAAATATGGAAAGGAAAGACCCTTAGCAGCCATTACAAAATCAAACAAGTACAGAGACCAGAGACACTATAAAGCAACCACACTAACAAGTGTGAATAATAAACAGCTAATAACATGATGAAAGGATCAAATCCACACATGTCAATATTAACCTTGAATGTAAATGAGCTAAATGCCCAAATAAAAGGCACAAGAGTGGCAAGCTGGATAAAGATGTAAGACCCAATGCTATGATATGTTCAAGAGATCCATCTCAAATGCATTAACATCCATAGGTTCAAAATAAAGGGATGGTGAAAAATCTACTGAGCAACTTATAAACAGAAAAAATCAGGGTTTGCAATTCTAATTTCAGACAAACAGATTTCAAACCAATAAAGATTAAAAAAAAAAAAAGACAAAAAAAGGCATTACATAACGGTAAAGTGTTCAATTCAACAAGCAGACCTAACCGTCCTGAATATATATGCATGCACCCAACATAGGAGCACCAAAATTCATAAAGCAAGTGATTAGAGACCTTCAAAGAGACTTAGACTCCCACACAATACTAGTGAGAGACTTGAACACCCTTGTAAGAATAAAATATCACTGAAGCAGAAAATTAGCAAAGATATTCAGGACCTGAACTCAACACTGGACCAAATGGATATGGTAGATATTTACAGAACTCTCCACTCAAAAACAAGAGAATATACATTCTTCTCTGCACATGGCACACACTCTAAAATCGACCACACAATCAAATATAAAATAATCCTCAGCAAATAAAAAATGACAAAAATCATATCAACCATTCTCAGATAACAGCACAATAAAAATAAAATTCAAGACAAGGAAATTCACTCAAAACCATACCATTACATATAAATTAAGCAACTTGCTATTTAATGACTTTGGGGTAAATAATGAAATTATGGTAGAAATCATGAAATTTGTTGAAACTAAAAAAAAACAAAGGTACAACATACCAGAATCTCTGGGACACAGCTAAGGCAATGTTAGCAGGGAAATTTTTAGCAACGTATGTCCACATCAAAAAGTTAAAAGATCACAAAGTAACAACCTAACATAGCCAAAAGAACTAGGGAAGCAAAAGCAAACGAACCCCAAAGTTAGCAGAAGTCAAAAAGTAACTGAAATTGGAACCCCACTGAGGGAGACTGAGACACAAAAAACCATTCAAAAGATTAAGGAAGCCAGAATCTGTTTTTACAAAAAAATTAATAAGATAGACCAAAAGCTAGAGAAGATCCAAATCAACACAATCACAAACAACAATGGGGCTATTACCACTCACTCACCCCAAAGACATACAAATAACCACCAGAGACTATTATGAACACCTCTATGCAAACAAACTAGAAAATCTAGAAGAAATGGATAAATTCCCGGACTCGTATATCATCGTAAGACAGAATCAGGAAGAAATTAAATACCTGAAAAGACAAAATTAAATCAGTAATAGTCTACTAACCAAAAGCGAAGCCCACGATCAGACAGATTCACAGCTGAATTTTATCAGATATACAAAGAAAAGCTGATACCATTCTTACTTAAAGTATTCTAAAAAACAAACAAAAAACAACCAGAAAAGAAAATTGATGGGGAGCCTCTTTTCCCAACTCATTTTATGAGGTCAGCACCATCCTGATAACAAAACCTGACCCAGACAAAACAACAATAAAAACAACAACAAACTTCAGATAAATATCCCTTCATGAACACTGAGGCAAAAATCCTCAAGAAACTACTGGCAAACTGAATTCAGCAGTACATCAAAAAACTAATCAACTACAATCAAATAGGCTTTATCCCTGAGATGCAAGTTGGGTTCCACATATGCAAATCAATAAACGTGATTCATCACATAAACAGTACTAAAGGCCAAAACTACATGATCATCTCAGCAGACATGGAAAAGGCTTTGATAAAATTTAGCATTCATTCATATTAAAATCTATCAATAAACTAGATATTGAAGGAACATACCTCCAAATAATAAGAGCTATCTATGGCAAACCCACAGTCAACATCATACTGAATAGGCAACAGCTGGAAGTATTCCTGTTGAAAACTGGCACAAGACAAAGATGCCTTCTGTCACCACTCCAATTCTACCTAGTATTGGAAGTCCTGGCCAGAGCAGTCAGGCAAGAGAAAGAAATAAAGGACATCCAAATACAAAGAGAGGACGTCAAACTATCCCCTGTTTGCAGATGATATGATTCTATATTTGGAAAACCCCATAGTCTTAGCCAAAAATCTCTTTAAGCTGATAAACAACTTCCGCAAAATTTCAGGATACAAAATCAATATACAAAACTCACTAGCATTCCTATGCACCAGCAACAGCCTATCAAAGAGCCAAATCAGGAATGCAATTTTATTCACAAATTGCCACAAAAAGAATAAAATACCTAGGAATACAGCTAACCAGAGAGATAAAAGATTTCTATGATGAGAATTACAAAATAGTGCTCAAAGAAATCAGAGATTAACACGAACAAATAAAATAATATTCCATGTTCAGGGATAGGAATAATCAATTTAATCAAAGTGGCCATACAACCCAAAGCAATTTACTCATTCAATGCTATTCTTGTTAAAGCACAAATGATATTCTTCAGATTCTTAGAAAAAATATATATATTTAAAAATGTGGAACCAATTTAAAAAAAGCCCAAACAGCCAAGATAATTCTAAGCAAAAATAACAAAGCAGAATGCATCATGCTAACCAACTACAAACCATACTACAGGGCTAGAAGTAACCAAAACAGTATGGTACTGGTACAAAAATAGATACATAGACCAATGGAACAAACAGAGATCCCAGAAATAAAGTTGCACATCTACAACCTAATTTGATCTTCAAAAGCTGACCAACACAAGCGGTGGTGAAAGGTCTCCCCTGTTCCACAAATGGTGCTGGGATAACTGGCTAGCCATATGCAGAATATTGAAACTGGACCCTTTGCTTACACCATATACAAAAATCAACTCAAAATGCATTAAAGTCTTAAATGCAAAACCCAAAATTATAAAAACCCTGGAAGACAACTTAGGAAATCCCATTTAGGATATAGGAACTGGCAAAGATTTTATGATGAAGGCGTCAAAAGCAATTGCAACAAAAGCAAACATTAACAAATGAATTCTAATTAAACTAAAAATCTTCTGCATAGCAAAACAAATTATCCACAGGGTAAACAACCTACAGAATGGGAAAAAATTCTTGCAAACCCTGCATCTGACAAAGGTCTAATATCCAGCATCTATAAGGAACTTAAATAAATTTACAAGAGGAAACCAAACAACCCAATTAAAAAGTGGGCAAAGTACATGAACACTTTTGAAAAGAAGATATAGTTGTGGCCAACAAGCATACTAACAAAAGCTAAATATCACTGATAGAGAATGCAAATCAAAACCACAATGAGATACCATCTTATATCAGTCAGAATGACTATTATTAAAAAGTCATACAATAATAGATTTTGGTGAGGTTGTGGAGAAGAGGGAATGTTCATACACTCTTGGGAGTGCAAATTAGTTCAACTGTTTTGGAAAACAGTGTGACAATTCCTCAAAGAGCTAAAAACAGAAATCTCATTCGACCTAGCAATCCCATTACGGGATATATGCTCAAAGAAATATAAGTCATTTTATTATAAAGACGCATGCACATATATATTCACTGCAGCACTATTCACAATAGCACAGACATGGAATCAACCTAAATGTTCTTGAATGGAAGAATGAATAAAGATAATGTGGAAAATATACATGGAATACTATGTGTCCGTAAAAAAAAAAGAAAAGAAAAGAAAAAGAAAAAACACACAATAATGTCTTTGCAGGAACATGGATGATGATGGAGTTCATTATCCTTAGCAAACTAATACAGAACCAGGAAACTAAATATTGTTTGTTTGCACTTAAAAGTGGGAGCTAAATGGTAAGAACACAGGTACACTTAGAGGGGAACCATATATCTTGGAGCCTATCAGAGGGTGTAGGGTGAGAGGAGTGAGAAGAGTAGAAAAATAATTACTAGGCTTAATCCTGCAATGTAAAATAATTTGTACAACAAACTCCCAGAACACAAGTTTCCCTATACGACAAACCTGTACATGTATCCCTGAACCTAAAATAAAAGGATTTTTTTTGTTTGGTTTTTTTTTTTGAGACAGAGTCTCAGTCTGTCTCCCAGGCTGGATTCCAGTGGCTTCATCTCAGCTCACTGCAACCTCCGCTGAAAACATTCTCTCAAACAAATAAAAGAGAAAGCTGATCAAAATTGTTACATTTAAATTGAATTGAATATTCCAAAATGTCCAAAAGCACCTGGAAATATTTAATAAATTATTTTGAAATACAAAAACAGAGCTGAAATTTTCAAAATATATAAAATAACAGCTTTTTGCATGCAATTGCAAATGAAGTAATAACTTCTAGAGTACAAAATCAAAATTGTTGTGAGAAAAAAACACATTTTTCTCTTCTGAAATATACTAGAACATTAAATGCACAAGAACAATAACTAAATTATACCAAAATACATTATCTTATTCAAAAAAAACCTAAATTCCTAGAGACATTCAACTTAGCATTATTAATAAGAGGAAATAGATCAAATGCTCAACAGAAAACTTATGAAGAGCTAAATTATTATGACTGATGTCTTAATTGATTATCATGTAGATTTTCAAGATAATGTTACTGTTTCAAGCATGAGAAAATGCTCTTGTTATGCTAGGTGACTTCAGTGCGGTATATTGTATCATACAAAGTTTGGTTTATCTGTTAAAAAAGAACAAAAAAGAACAAAGCAAGGAAGGAATTAAGGACTTAATCACTCAGAATAACATGTTAGAAATGCAGGTGAGTTATATTTAATTCTTTATTTTTTTCCATACTATCAAATTTTTATAAGCAGCATATATTGCTTTGGTAATGTGTTTTAAAGTTGTATTTCTTGAAATCCTGCTTTCAATTTTTTACTTTGGTGCCCTTTTATAATTTGTACATCAAATGCCATTTTTAAATTAAGTTAAAATGAAATTATATCTGAAAACTTGAGAACAACTTTTTCATAAATGGGATGGAGGAAACCATAAAGAGCCATTACCATTGGGAAGCATAGAAGCAAAAGTTTTGACATTAATATATGATCAAAATCGTTCCTACTTAGAGCCATAAAATATATTATTGAACCAGTTTAGGTCAGCTTATGGGAGCAATGAAATTTCTGTCCAGGTCCTTGGTGAGGGTCCCTGCCACTCATGCTTTCCCAAATAAAAGTGACCACCTTAGACAAGCTTACTTTAATTCAATGTAGTTACATAGGTACATACTTTCTTTTGCAGTCTGAAGGGGCAGATTTAATAATTAAATAGTTACTTTTATTATATATGTAATTCTGATATCTAAGTGGTTGTGGTTGAAGGTGTAGGTGGAGGGCAAGAATATAACTGGAGGGATTTGGCCTGACTGGCGAGGTAAAACAAACATCTGTCAAAGACATCATGTTGTTGATTAATACTTTGTATAAAATAAAATATTGCTTGTAATATAGTTGTTTCATACATTTATAGAAATGCATCTACTCATTTATTTTTTACTCATGCATACATAGTTGCCTTCTACTCCTTGCCCCATGTTAATATTCAAGCTATGGATATAACCAAAGATATATAGAATGTTGGTGCAGTTTGCAGAAACTTGTAATCATAAGAAGTTTGTTATTAATTTAGGTATCACTCATTTACAATACACTTTATATAAACCAATCGTATGATAGTTGATACAGAGACAAGGTTTAAAATTTCTGATCTCAAAATTTTAAGCTCATGATAGAGGACAAATTGTAAACCAATGATGACATTATTAGATGTTTTCCTTGAATCCTGTGTTAAGGCGGAGAAGGATGAGATCATCATTAAGTCCATTAGAGATGGCTTCACAAGAACATGCTTGAGTTGAGTTACGGGGGAATAAAGAATATATCCATCAGAGAATTAAAGAAGTACAGTATAGGCAGAGGACCTGTAGTACACAAAAACCTTGAATCTTAAAATTGAATGGTAAGTTCAGGGAAGTGAAAATGATTCCATATGTAGGAGGCTAGAAGAGCAATCATGAGTCAGAAGGAATCGATCCACAAAGATCCTGAAGAATCAGATTTAGGAGGACGTTATGTGCCATAATAAGAAACTGAGTTTTATTCAGAGAGAAATGTGAAGTGACCTGTATATTCTGAATAATAACTAATAATAATAACAGATGTAATGTTTACTGTTCATTTTAGTATTCAAATTGACAAGAACTTTTCTTTCTGCAATATCTTAATTATCACAACAATCTTATACTAAGGAGATAGCAAGAGAATATTTCAGTAAGTGCTTTTGAAACTACTTTAGCACTAGGTTGGAGACAGTGTGAAGAGAAGCATGCCTAGAAGTAGAAATAATAACTACTTAGTAGGTGATTGCCACTTTCCAGATATATAGAATGAAGAGACAGTGGGTTTGAAAAGTAAGGGAAAAAATCCAGTTCAGATCCAGATTTTGTGGTGCTGGCCACTTTTACCTCTCAGTACGTCTTTACTTTCTTGCCAGTAAAGGAGAGAAATTGAACTGAAAGGTCTTCAAAAGACTCTATTATTTAGTTAAATTTTTCTTGAAAGCAGACCTTGAGACAATGATTTGGGTACAGGCAGTATATTTGGAAAGTAATTCTAGTGGGAAAAGTAACAGAAGAAAAAAGGCCAGCAAAGGATACATAGTGAATGGGTTTTTGCTGTGGGCAACTAGAACTTAGTTCCATGGGGATCTTCTGAGGAATCTTATAACATATACCACAAAATTACCCCAGTGAGGAACAGGAAACTGGGATACTTATCTACTAAATTCCATAGCTTACTACTTGATGATTGCCCCTGGGGGCATTAGATCCTCTGTGCTTGTGAGTTACCCTACCCTTGGGTTGATTAATCTACCGTGGCTTTGGAGAGAGCCCTCAGGAAAAGAAGTAGAAAGACACCTGTGTTTGAGGTGGAAAGAAGTTGTGACTGGGACTGTTCTGTGCAGCTGGGAAGACAAAAGGGCCTCACAGGTACTCCAAGAAGAGTTAAGAGCACCTGCTGCTTTGTTCTTCCAATGTTTCGATGACCTTTTGTATCTTTACCTGTTCAGCATAGCTTTCAGGTAGCCAACAGTGTCAGTCATAGCACTCAGCAATTACTTTCCATTCCTGAGTAGGTAATGGTACTTTGAGATTTTAGGAGGATATTATCACACCACATTCTTAACTCAAGCTGTTTATGGAACATAGATTGTCACTGTGCGCCCAGGGGTGTAGCAAGTGACCCTCAGCTAAGCTTATCCACTATTAATTTAGAGTCAGCACAAGAATTAAGCTCTCTGCTATGATCTGAATGTGTTTGACTGAATTCATGTGTCGGAACTTAATAGCTAATGTGGTGGTATTAAGATGTTGGGCCTTTAAGATGTGATTAAGTCATGAAAGCAGATCACCTCAAGATCCACTCCAAGGAGGATTAGCATCCTTATAAAAGGGTTAAAAGTGAGTGTCTTCCCATTCATCTCTTCTGACTTGTG
Organism: Ateles fusciceps; assembly: GCA_036589455.1. Lineage (NCBI taxonomy): Eukaryota > Metazoa > Chordata > Mammalia > Primates > Atelidae > Ateles > Ateles fusciceps. The sequence continues at coordinate 1,323,860 of JAZHEH010003406.1, forward strand.
AGGACACAGCAACAAGGTGCCATCTTACAAGTAGGGAACAGGCCCTCATGAGGCCCCCTACTTGCTGGTGCCTTAATCTTGGACTTCACAGCCTCCAGAACTATGAGAAAATATATCTATTATCTTTATGCATTACTCAGTCTGTGGCATTTTATTATATAGTAGTACACAAATGGACTGACATCCTCCTAAAGAAAGTGAATTTCAAGATTTTTGCTTGGATTAATGCAACAAAATTGATTTCTTTTATTCTGAATTTTACAGCAGAATTATCTTGCCCTGAGAATTGCTGGTTACCATCCTGCAAATGTGAATAAAAGGTTATCAGTGTTCACAAGTAAAATAGAAGACAGTGATCCTTCAACAACATGGAGGTTAGGGGCACCAACCCTTCACACAGTTGCAAATCCATATATCAATTTTGGTCCCCCACAAACTTAAATATTAGTAGCCCACTATTGAGCAGAAGCCTTATCCATAATATAAACAATTGATTAACACTTATTTTGTATGTCATGTATATTATATACTGCACTTTTACAATAAAGTAAGCTAGAGAAAAGGAAATGTTACTAAGAAAATTATAAGAAAGAAAAAAATATATTTACCATTCATTAAGTTGAAGTAGATCAACATAAGGCTGTTCATTTTTGTTGTCTTCACTTGAGTAAGCTAAGGAGAAAGAGGAGGGTTTGGTTTGGCTATCTCAGGGGTGGTAGAGGGAGAAGAAAATCTATGTATAAGTGGACCTGCATAGTTCGTACCTGTTTTGTTCAAGGGTCAACTGTGCACAGAACTTATAAATAGTTAGTAGGGGCTGGGCATGGTGGCTCATGCCTGTATTCCCAGCACTTTGGGAGTCTGAGGTAGGCAGATTACTTGAGGTCAGGAGTTCAACACCAGCCTGGCCAATATGGCGAAACCCCGTCTCTACTAATAAGACAATAAGACAAAAATTAGCTGGGCATGGTGGTGCGCAACTATAATCCCAGCTAGTTAGGAGGCTGAGGCACAAGAATCGCTTGAACCCATGAGGCAGAGGTTGCAGTGAGTTGAGATCGCACCATTGCACTCCAGCTTGGGCAAAAGAGTGAGACTCTGTCTCAAAATAAAAAAAAAAAAAATAGTTACTAGACTTTGATAGTAGAGATTAATAATACTTTAGCTGTACTCTTAACAACTTAAGTTTGTCTTGATTAAAGGCTGGACACTTGCAAATACAGATATGAATCAAGGTAACACCATTTAAAACTCAAATCAAAATATCTCAAAATGTATCTACCATAAATCATTTTTTTCACTTTATGTGACCCAAGAACTTCCCATTTAAGCAATGCATTAAGTTTTTGTTTTTGAAACTAAAAAAATGTTTAATGCATTAATGGATTATTATATTTTAAATTAAATCTCTTCTTTATTAAATCTTAAATTTTCAAAAACCTAGCTGTATTAGTTTGAGAAACTTCTCTAATACAAAAAAATTTTATAAAAAGTTCTGTTGCAAGTGATTGTCTATAAACAGTGCCTATTTTATCAATTCAAAACTATATTTTAAATGATCATTGACAATAAAAGCACATTATTCTACCAACCAACCTAATTCTATTCAATGAATAAAGCTTTCCCACTAAAACTGTTCTAAGGTAATTAACTTTCTAGAATTTCCCATTTATAACATTATTTTATAGTTCATCTTCAAATTATTTAAGATTTGCAAGATTTAAAAAAAAATCTCTTACTTAATGTTTCACTCTACCAGATGGGGTGGGGAGGAGGACAGGTTGGTCTGGATGTACTTAGAAGCTACCTTTGTATATATGTAAGGCAGTTTCCCTTTCATTATTTTTAGTTCTTGAGATTTAATTTTTATTTTCCTATTCTAGGTTTTAGTTAGTGAATTTTAAATGCATCTAGATATACATACCTTTAATTGTTTTTGAACATAATTTTTTAAAATAAAGAAATAATAGAATCATCGATCTCTTATATCCTATCTTCCACTTGATCAATTCGGCTATTCAAACTTATGTATGCTTCACAAAGTTCTCGTGCTATGGTTTTCAACTCCATCATGTCGTTTATGTTCTTCTTCATGCTGGTTATTCTCATTAGCATTTTGTCTAACCTTTTTTGAAAGTTCTTATTTTCCTTTATTGGGTTAGAACATGCTCCTTTAGCTCGGAGCATGCTTCTGAAGCATGCTTCTGTCAGTTCCTCACATTCATTCTCCATCAAGTTTTGTTCCCTTGCTGGTGAGGGATTGTGATCCCTTTGACAAGAAGAGGCATTCTGGCTTTTGGTGATTTCAGCCTTTTTGTGCTAGTTCCTTCCCATCTTCTTGGATTTACCTTTGGTCTTTGAAGTTGGTGACTTTTGGATGGGGTTTCTGAGTGGATGTCCTTTCTGTTGATGTTGAAGCTATTTCTTTCTGTTTGTTAGTTTTCCTTCTAACAGTCAGGCCCCTCTGCTGCAGGTCTGCTGTAGTTTGCTGGAGGTCCACTCCAGACCTGCTTGCCTGAGAACCACCCATGGGGGCTGCAGAACAGCAAAGATTGCTGCCTGTTCCTTCCTCTGGTAGCTTCATTCCAAAAGGGTATGTGTTAGATGTCAGCCAGAGCTTTTCTGTGTGACGTGTTAGGATACACGTGGGGGTCAGGGAGCCACTTGAGGAGGCAGCCTGTCCCTCAATAGAGCTCAAGTGCTGTGCTGGGGCATCCATTGCTACCCTCAGGGATGCTGGGCAGGGACATTTAAAACTGCTGAAGTGGAACACACAACTGCCCCTTTTCCCAGGTGCTCTGTCCTAGAAAGGTGGGGGGCTTTGTAAGTCCCTGATGGGCTGCTGTTTTTCTTTTCTCTGAGATGCCCTGCCCAGTAAGAAGTGAACCTACTTGACAGTCTGCCTGCAGAGGCCTTACTGAGTTGCAGTGCTGGCTCGCCCAGCTATTGTGTAAACTTCCTTTGTTTCAACAGGCAATGTTGAAACTGCCTACCAGAGCCTGAGTAATGGCAGGCACCTCTTCCCCACCACGCTCTAATATTCCAGGTTGAGCTTAGACAACTGTGCTGGCTGTGAGAATTTCAAGCCAGTGGATCTTAGCTTGCAGGTCTTCATGGGGAGACCTGAGAGGGGAGTTCACTTGGCTCCCTGTCTTCAGTCCCTTTTTCAGGGGGAATGAGCAGTTCTGTCTTGCTGGCATTCCAGGTGCCACTCAACTAAAATTGCCACCCAGTTTTCTGCTGGGAAACCCTGCACTGGTGTTGTAGGCCCCAGAGGGAATCTCCTGGTCTGTGGGTTATATAGACCATGGGAAAAGTGCAGTAGCTGAGCCAGAGTGCTGGAGTGTCAGGAAAAGCCCCTAATGGCTTCCCTTGGCTGGGAGAGAGATTTCTCTGGCCCCTTGTGCCTCCCAGTTGAGGCAATGCCCCACCTTGCTTCAGCTTGCCCACCTTGGGCTGTTCCCACTGTCTAACCAGTCCCAATGAGATGAACCTGGTAGCTTAGTTGGAAATATGGAGATCACTCATCTTCTGGCATGCTGTCGCTGGGAGCTACAGACTGGAGCTGTTCCCATTCAGCCATCTTGGAAGAAAGGATATCAGAGATTGAAGATCAGCTCAATGAAATAAAGTGAGATGGCAAGATTAGAGAAAAAAGAGTGAAAGGAAATGAACAAAGCCTCCAAGAAATATGGGATTATGTGAGAAGACCAAATCTAAGTTTGATCGGTGTACCTGAAAGTGATGAGAAAAATGAAACCAAGCTGGAAAACACTCTTCAGGATATTATCCAGGAGAACTTCCCCAACCTCGCAGGGCAGGCCAACATTTAAATACAGGAAATACAGAGAACACCATAAAGGTATTCCTTGAGAAGAGCACATAATCATCAGATTCACCAGAGTTGAAATGAAGGGAACAAAATGCTAAGGGCAGCCAGAGAGAATGGCCAGGTTACCCACAAAGGGAAGCTCATCAGACTCACAGCAGATCTCTCGGCAGAAATCCTACAAGCCAGAAGAAAGTGGGAGCCAATATTCAACTTCCTAAAGGAAAAGAATTTTCAACCCAGAATTTTGTATCCAGCCAAACTAAGCTTCGTAAGTGAAGGAGAAATAAAATCCTTTATGGACAAGCAACTGCTGAGAGATTTCATCATCACCAGGCCTGCCTGATAGAGCTCCTGAAGGAAGCACTAAACATAGAAAGGAACAACCAGTACCAACCACTGCAAAAACCTACTAAACTGTAAAGACCATCAACACTATGAAGAAACTGCATCAACTAATGTGCAAAACAACCAGCTAGCAAAAAAGGGGCAGAATCATATTCACAGATAACAATACTAACCTTAAATGTAAATGGGCTAAATGCCTCAATCAAAAGACACAGACTGGAAAATTGGATAAAAAGTCAAGACCCATTTGTGTGCAGTATTTAGGAAATCCATCTCACGTGCAAAGACACACATAGACTCAAAATAAAGACATGGAGGACTATTTACCAAGCAAATGGAGAACAAAACAAAAAAGCAGGGGTTGCAATACTAGTCTCTGATAAACAGACTTTAAACCAGCAAAGATCAAAAGAGACAAAGAAGGGCATTTCATAATGGTAAAGGGATTAATGCAACAAGAAGAGCTAACTATCCTAAATATATATGCACCCAATAAAGGAGCACGCAGATACATAAAGCAAGTTCTTAATGACCTACAAAGATACTTAGACTCCCACACAATAATAGTGGGAAACCTTAACACCCCAGTGTCAATGTTAGAGAGATCAGCGAGACAGAAAATTAACAAGGATATCCAGGACTTGAATTCAGATCTGGACCAAGTGGATCTAATAGACATCTACAGAACTCTCCACCCCAAAACCAAAGAATATGCATTCTTCTCAGCACCACATCACACTTATTGTAAAACTGACCACATAATTGTAAGTAAAATACTCCTCAGCAAATGCAAAAGAACGGAAATCATAACAAACAGTCTCTCAGACCACAGTGCAATCAAATTAGAACTCAGGATTAAGAAACTCACTCAAAACCACACAACTACATGGAAACTAAATAACCTGCTCCTGAATGACTACTGGATAATAATGAAATGAAGGCAAAAATAAAGATCTTCTTCAAAACCAATGAGAACAAAGACACAACGTACCAGAATCTCTGGGACATATTTAAAGCAGTGTCTAGAGGGAAATTTATAGCACTAAACACCCACATGAGAAGCAAGGAAAGATATAAAATAGACACCCTAAGGTCATGATTAAAAGAACTAGAGGAGCAAGATAAAACAAACTCAAAAGCTAGCAGAAGAAAAGAAGTAACTAAGATCAGAGCAGAACTGAAGGAGATAGAGACACACAAAACCTTTCAAAAAAATCAATAAATTCAGGATTTGGTTTTTTGAAAAGATCAACAAAATAGATAGACTGCTAGCCAGACTAATAAACAAGAAAATAGAGAAAATTCTAATAGATGCAATAAAAAATAATAAGAGGGATATCATCACCAATCCCACAGAAATATGAACTACCATCAGAGATTACTACAAACACTTCTATGCACATAAGCCAGTAAATCTAGAAGAAACAGATAAATTCCTGGACACTTACACCCTCCCAAGACTAAACCAGGAAGAAACTGACTTCCTGAAAAGACCAATAACATGATCTGAAGTTGAGGCAGCAATTAATAGCCTACCAACCAAAAAAATTCCAGAAACAGATGGGTTCACAGCCAAATTCTAACAGAGGTACAAAGAGGAGCTAGTACTGTTTCTTCTGAAACTATTCCGAACAATACAAAAAGAGGGGAATCCTCCCTAACTCATTTTATGAGACCAACATCATCCGGATACCAAAAACTGGCAGAGATGCAACTAAAAAAGAAAATTTCAGGCCAATATCCATGATGAACATTGATGCCAAAATCTTCAGTAAAATACTGGCAAACCAAATCCAGCAGCACAACAAAAAGCTTATACATCATGATCAAGTTGGCTTCATCCCTTGGTTGAACCAACCAAGGCTGGTTCAACATCCACAAATATATAAATGTAATCCATCACATAAAGAGAAACAAAGACAAAAACCAAATGATTATCTCAATGGATGCAAAGAAGGCTTTCGACAAAATTCAATTGGCCTTTATGCTAAAAACTCTCAATAAACTAGGTATCAATGGATCATATCTCAAAATAATAAGAGATATTTATGACAAACCCACAGCCAATATCATACTGAATGGGCAAAAACTGGAAGCATTCCCTTTGGAAACTGGCACAATATAAGGATGTCCTCTCTCACCACTCCTATGTTACACAGTATTGGAAGTTCCAGCTAGGGGCATCAGGCAAGAGAAAGAAATAAAGGATATTCAAATAGGAAGGGAGGATGTCAAATTGTCCCTGTTTGCAGATGACATGATTGTATATTTAGAAAACCCCATCATTTCAACCCAAAATCCCCTTAAGCTGATAAGCAACTTCAGCAAAGTCTCAGGATACAAAATCAATGTGCAAAAATCATAAGCATTCCCATACTCCAATAACAGACAAACAGAGAGCCAAATGAGTGAACTTCCATTCACAGTTGCTACAAAGGGAATAAAATACCTAGGAATACAACTAACAAGGGATGTGAAGGATCTCTTCAAGGAGAACTACAAACCACTGCTCAAGGAAATAGGAGAGACCACAGATGGGGAAACATTCCAGGCTCACAGTTAGGAAGAATCAATATCATGAAAATGGCCATGCTGCCCAGAGTAATTTATAGATTCAATGTTATCCCCCATCAAGCTACCAATGACTTTCTTCACAGAATTGGAAAAAACCACTTTAAACTTCATATGAAACCAAAAAAGGGCCCACATAGTCAAGACGATCCTAAGCAAAAATAAAAATAAATAAATAAAGCTGGAGGCATCACGCTACCTGACTTCAAACTATATTACAAGGCTACTGTATTCAAAGCAGCATGGTACTCATTCCATAACAGAGATATAGACCAATGGAACAGAACAGTGGCCTCAGAAAGAAGTCCACACAACTACAACCATCTGATCTTTGACAAACTTGACAAAAACAAGCAATGGAGAAAGGACTCCCTATTTAAAAAATGGTGTTGGGAAAACTGGCTAGCCATATGCAGAAAGCTAAAACTGGATCCCTTACTTACACTTTATACCAAAATTAACTCAAGATGGATTAACGATTTAGACATGAGGCCTAACACCATAAAAACTCTGAAGAAAACTGAGGCAATACCACTCAGGACATAAGCATAGGCAAGGACTTCATGACTAAAACAATGGCAACAAAAACCAAAATAGACAAATTTGATCTAATTAAACTTAAGAGCTTCTGCATAGCAAAAGAAACTATCAATAGAGTGAATTGGTAACCAATAGAATGGGAAAAAATTTTTGCAATCTACCCATCTGACAAGGGCTAATATTCAGAATCTACGGACAACTTAAACAAATTGACAAGAAAAACAAACAACCTTGTCAAAAAATGGGCAAAGGATATGAACAGACACTTTTCAAAGGAAGTGGCTTCATCTTTGTTTGTTGGCTTCATGCAGCCAACAAACATGAAAAAAAGCTCATCATCACTGGTCATTAGAGAAATGCAAATCAAAACCACATTAAGATACCACCTCATGCTAGTTAGAATGGTGATCATTAAAAAAATCATAAGACAACAGATGTTGGAGAGGATGTGGAGAAATAGGAACGCTTTTACACTGTTGGTGGGAGTGTAAATTAATTCAACCATTGTGGAAGAGAGTGTGGCAATTCCTTAAGGATCTAGAAATGGAAATACCATTTGACCCAGCAATCCCATTACTGGGTATATACCCAAAGGATTACAAATCATTCTACTATAAAGACACATGCACACATATGTTTATTGAGGCACTGTTCACAATAAGCAAAGACTCGGAACCAACCCAAATGCCCATCAATGATAGACTGGATAAAGTGTGGCACATATACACCGTGGAATACTATGCAGCCATAAAAAATGAGTTCATGTCCTTTACAGGGACATGGATGAAACTGGAAATCATCATTCTCCACAATCTGACACAAGAACAAAAAACCAAAGACTGCATGTTCTCACTCACAAGTGGGTGTTGAACAATGAGAACACACGGACACAGGGAGGGGAACAGCACACACCAGGACCTGGGGGATGGGGGACTAGGGGAGGAATAGCAGGGTGTTGGGGGATTGGGGGAGGGACACCATTAGGAGAAATACCTAATGTAGATGACGGGGTGATGGATGCAGCAAACCACCACCATGGCAGGTGTATACCTATGTAACAAACCTGTACTATCTGCACATGTACCCCAGAACTTAAAATAAAATAAATAAATTTAAAAAAATAATAGGATGAAGTTTAGACATGCCATCTTTACCATCTTTTAGCAGAGAAAGTTCTTGGCTGGTTTAGGCTTTATTTAGACACTCATATTGCCATATACGTATCATAACTTTGTGTCTGAGATTGTTACTCCAAGACCTAAGGAAACATAGGGAAAGTATATTTTTGGAAAGAATAAACTACTTAAATTTTCTGTCTATAATGTTCCAAAGTAGAAAGATATTTACTAAAATAAATTACTCTCATTTTGTATGTAATTGTTCTAATGTGAACTAAACCTAAAAATTTTGAGTTCTAAATTTACTTCTAATTTTAATATTAGAATGGAAAACTAAATGGAAGAATATTCTGTGCATGACTATATAGTCTTTGTAACGAATGTATTAAAAATTGTTTGTAGGTTTATCAGATTATATAATTAATAATAGAGATGTCTGAAATCTCCTTGTCCTTGAGTAAATTTAGAAACATACATTTTAACTCCATAAAATGTATCATAGATCACTAGATTTGTATGATAGATACTGATAATATTTTAGCTGTTTACTTGACCCCATTTCAATGAAATGTATGTGTCAATAAAATATGGATGACTGCAATTTTTATGAGGTTTAAAATTTTCATGCTGAATATTTTAGAGATTAAAAGTGTGAGATCTGGATGCAGACTGTGTGGGTTTGCCTTTCAGGTCCACCACTTTCCAGCAGGCTGACTTTGGGTAAACTCATAGAGCAGTTTAAAGGATTAAATGTATTAATACATTCAACCATACAAAAAATAATTACTGAACACTAACACTGTAAAAAGTGATGTGCTAGGTATTAGGCATAGAACAGTGAACAGGTAAAATACCCGTTTTCAGGTTTTTCTTTCTAGAAATGGGAGACAGAGAATAAACAAACAAATGTAAAATATGGCAGGTAGTGATAAGTGTTAGGAAGAAAAATAAAGTTTCAAGATGTCAATGGAGCTATTTTGAGACTGGGTGGTCACGGACTCTGCAGAAGTGAGCACCCTGACAATGCAGCCATCTGGGGAAAGGCATCAGAGGAAGAGAGCACAGCAAATGCAGAGGTCCTGAGCAGAGCATCCTGAGGAGCTTGAGTAAAGTAAGGAGGCTGCTGTGCTGTGCCTTGAGCTAAGTAAGCAGGGGCAAGAGAGAAAGAATGGCAGCCAAAAGTAACTCTGTATTATGCATTGTAGGTAATGAATTGGACATTTATTCTGGGTAAAATAACAGCAACTGAATGGTTTTTGATAAGAACAACAGTTCTAGGTTTTCTTTTAAAAGAATTACCCCACTGAAAATCTACTTCAGCAATTTTGAAATGTGCAATACATTATTATTAACTATGGTCACCATGCAGTAACTAAAACTTATTCCTCCAGTCTAACTGAAACTTTGTAGCATTTGATCAACACACACGCACACGTACATGCATACATACATCAAAATATTACACCATACCCCATATATGTACAAACAATTTAAAAATAAACAATTTTTAAAAATCATTCTGGCTCCTACATCGATAAGAGAAGTCAGGACAGGAAGCACAAAACAGATATACATGTTCAGAAGATACTGCAGTGTGCTCACTGAAAGTTTCTGTGACGATGATGTTCTAACCATGAACTGTACAACATGGTAGTCACTAACTGCATGTTGTTATTGAGCACTTGAAATGTGAATGAGGGGTTAAAATTTTAATTGAATTTTTACAAATTGAACTTAAAAATTTAAATTATAAATTTATAAATTATAAAATTTAAATTATAGCTAACTGTGGCTAATAGCTATTGTGTTGGATATCCCAGAAGCATTGTGGACGAATGCTAGAAAAAGAGTTCTCCCATAGTAAGCATTAAATAAGCATTATCTTTTGGCATTATAAGCTCATAATCAATACAACTGGGTAATATTTATATTTGAGTCATCCAAAGCCTTTTGCACACAACATAATGCCTGTAATAATAATAATTTATCGTTTTGAAACCTTATATATGGTTCCCTAGAGAAACAGAACTAACAGGTTATGTAGATTTTGTGTGTGTGTATACATGTACATATATGTATGAATTATATGGATGTGTCTCATACAATTATGAAAGCTAGTCAGTTCAAATTTCAGTGAGGGTAGGCAGACTAGAGACCCAGAGATAGCTGGTGTTCCAGTTCAAAGTCTGTGATTTAATAGAAACATAAACTATTTAACAAAATATTTACAAAATTGAGATTAAACATTTATAGAATAAGTGTATAGATTAGTGTCCAGGGTAAAATACAAAAACAAGAACAAAATAAAACTCTAAATCAGAAAGGAATGGTCTAGAGAGACTAAAGTGAACTTTTAGAATTTTGAGGGATTTTTGTAGCAGACCAGGGACAAGAACTGTTAGTGAAGAGAACTTTTTACATCAAGAAAAAAAAGAAAGTAGTAGAAATACATATGAGGACTGTTTCTCGTATTTTGCGTCTGGAATGGAGAATTATTGCAGGGTAAAAAGAGTTCAATTCTTTGATGACTAGTTGAGATACCATAAGGTGCAAAACTGAAACATAAGAAAGGTAATTTGAGTATACCACATCTACATACCTCTGTGGATATTATATAAAACATTTCTTCAGGGTGTTAACAGTTCCATATGTAGTGTATCCCATGATCTCAGACTTCATCTGCCAAACCAGCTCTTGTTTACGAGCAATCTACCTTCAGACTCAAACCACAACTCATTTCTGAATCTCCAACCTGCTGGCCTCCCCCATCAGATTTTGGACTCACCAGAACTCTATAATTGTGTCAATTCCCTAAAATAGGTTTTTACACACACACACACACACACACACACACACACACACACACACACACACACGCCCTCTTGACTGTGTTTCTCTGGAGAATGCTAATACAATATGCAATCATTAAAAAAGATAATATGTGCATTGAGGAAATTTACATGAACATAGTTTACCTCAAGTTATGTTTAAATTATAATTATTGAACTGAAGAATATTGAACTATGCTTACTTAAATGAAAGGGAAAGTAAAAAGGTGCATTATATTGTTAAGTTCACGGCTGAATTTTTAAAATGACTTCATATATGAATTTGAAATTCATTTCATATATGAATATGAATATGAATTTCATTTTCAGAATTTGAAACTAGGTCTCCTGACTCCCAGATTGCTTTCATTTCTACTCTATTTCAAATTATTCTCTAGGCTTTGTGAACCAAGTTTCTTTAGTGAAGACTGGTTAAGTGTAATTTAGAAAAGTAGCATATATGAGTTACGTAATAAATTTCATACTTAACAAAATTACATATTAATTTATTTTCTTAGCTTCTTAGGTATTTAAGTATTTCTACTCTGTGATTTCTTTTATCTGGCATCATAATTACATAAATGAAAAGTAGATATTTGTTAGAATTCTTCTAATATCTTAACAGAGATATGTTGAAACTGTGAATGGGTGAGATTTTAAGTGAGAATTAACTTTTATTTTATATTTTAACATATTGACTTAGAAAATCTATTGCTTTGACAGAAAAAAAAAATTCTACATAATCAGGTAGGTATCAATTGAGTACTTTTACATGGATCATTCATCCCAGGGTATATCAGAATTATTTTTTCATAGAAACTGAAATGAGTAACCATCAATTTATTTGTCTATCTTTTAAAAAATATACCTTCAAATCATATTCTCATGAATGTATTTATTCATGGAGTATTAATAACTGGTACTGCAGAACTTCGATTTCTATGAGTACATTTGTTCAGATGGTCTGCTTTTATATATAGCAAAAATAATTATTTGCTAATGATTACAGCCTGTGTGAGTGATATAAAAATATAAGAAAACATGGTGGTTTAGAAATTCACTTTAGATATTAGAATGGATTGCTAAAATATGAAGAGAAATTAAAATCTTCAGTTAAATTCAACAGCAATGTGTCCTTCAAATAGGATAAAAACTTGAAGAATGTCTGAAAACAGTAACAAATTTTCCTACTCAAAGCAAAGAGAAGACTAGAAACAGGTTTAAGTAAATTTAAAGTACAAACTATATTTGATAAAATGGCTTGTATATATTAGAGCTGATTTTTTTCAGTGTAGACTTAAGGTACATGAAACTCAGATTATGGATTCTAGCAAGTAGATACAAGACAGAACATTTTGCATCAGGAAGTGACTTCAAGATCACTTCGCTAGATATCCTTATTTAAAAAAAAAAAGAAGGAAGTATGGAATGTGAAGTTGTTTTGGGATTTATCCAAAGTCACAGATTTATAAATGCCATCATCAGAATTTGAAACTAGGTCTCTTGACCTCCAGACTTGCTTTCGTTTCTACTCTATTTCAAATTATTCTCTAGGTTTTGTGAACCAAGTTTCTTTAGTGAAGACTGGTTAATTTTAAGCAAATCCTTGATCTCCAGAAATTGGATATTGTTCATCAATTGCAATTTCCTGACATTGTTGCTCATGTTTACATTAAAGACATTAAAAGCCTTAAAAAATGTCAAATAATAAAATCAAATTATCAAACTACTGTCTGTGACAAAGTATAAAATAATCTTAACCATATGGAATATATGTACTATTATTGGGGAAAGTTATAAGAAAATAGTAGAAACATCTTTGGGGTTTGTATAACTTAGCTTTACAGAGTCAGTTTATTAGTGTTAACCTATTTTTAATCAGATTACAGTTATATATACTTATACAAATCATGTTTTCTGCTATACTTTACCTATATCCAAATATATATCTTACTTTCAAGTCACATAGTACTAAATTTTAAATTAAATTAAATTTTAAGTAAGATATATATTTGGATATTGGTAAAGTATAGCAAAAAACATGATGTGCATATATGTATATAACTGTAATCTGATTAAAATAGGTTAACACTAATAAACTGACTCTGTAAAGCTCTGTGTATTAGGCCATGAGTATGTATGTAGAAAATATTTCATAGAAGACAATATAATTTCTATTCAGGCCACTCTCAATATCTCCCTTCTTAATATCTTTATTATCAGAACTAATAGCATTTCAGCTTCCTCTTTTTTTTCCTTCTCCTGTCCAATTGAAATGTGTGTTACTGATTGTTTTGTAGTAGAACAGCATGAGTTACTACTCCTAAACAATGTGATTTCACTCAAAATGATGGCTTTGGGCTACCAATCATAGGCTAAATACAGCATGAGAGTAGTAATGCAAGATATGAACTCTATCTATGATGCACAAAGACATGCTTTTTCTATGTATCTCAGTAATTTCCCATAAAAATTGGCTTCAAAATATGTCTCATATTTTAAAACTCAAAAAATTTTAAAAGAAAACTTTTATAATTCTTCAAGTCTCTTTGAACTGCCTAATAGTTGCCATTGACTTTAATTAATAAAACAAAGATGCATTTTCATAGGTTTTCTTTGTGTATCTATTTTTAGCACAATAACATCTTTTAATATAAGGAGTGGAACAAGATGGTTATATTGCTAGCTGTGTGCTTGCTTGCTTTTAGATTTGTGTTTGTTTGCTTGTTCATGTTTTACCTGGAGTGAAGCTTGTGAGTAAACTAATCTTTAATAAACATTTTAATTTAAGGAAATTTTGAACTTCCAATTCATTGGTGTTGTCTAAAACTTGACTCTGATTATAACAAAATATTGAAACACTACAGCACTAAAAGTAGACTGAAGAGACAGAGTGTAAGGGCAAAGAAATATTTATTCCCTTAACAGTATTTAGCATTAGTTTTTAAGAACAAAATAAATTGTCATATTTTATGTTTTCTGTTTGGCAAAAGGCAGTCTCCGGTTAACTGTTTTAAAATATTGTTTACTCAGGCCAGGTGCAGTAGCTCACACTTGTAATCCCAGCATTTCGGGGGACCAAGCGGGGAGGATGGCTCAAGCTCAGGAGCTTGAGACCAGCCTGAGCAGCATAATGAGACTCCACCTCTACAAAAAATCAAAACATCAGACAGGCGTAGTGGTGCTAGCCTGTAGTCCGAGCTACTCGGCAGGCTGAGTTATGAAGATAACTTGAGTCTGGGAGAATGAGGCTGCAGTATGACCAAGCATGAGAGAATGGGGTGGCTAAAGAAAAAGGAATAAATACATGAACATTTAAGTTTTGAAGAAATAAGTATAAGTAATCCAGCAAATCTTTATTGAACCAATACATCATGACTCTCAGAGATAGAGCCAGATATTGTGACATAGATTGTGAAAAAATATAGATACAGTCATTGTGAAGGTTAAGTCTCATGCGAGAGAAAATCATTAATCAAATAGAGTAGAAAGCAGAATTAACCTCTACTTAACTAAAGAGTATGCCTTGGCTATCATGTGAAAACAAAATCAAAATATTTTTGTATTTTGATGTGTTTTAAAGTAAAACAAAAATAACCTATGTTTTCAATAAAAGGACTGGAATGCAACTTCTTATGATCAAACAAGGATGGTGTTAAGGGATATAATAAGATGTATTTACAGGTATTAGTGAGTACTAAAAAGTGACCCAACCCAATCTGGGTAATGAGAAAAATTTTATCTGAAGAAGTAATATGGGATATAGTACGGAAAGGATAAGAAATCAATTATGCAAAGGGATTAAAAATTATAAAATGTATTGCACAATTGCAATACATTTTTTTTATATATTTAAAACAACTTACTCTGGTTGTACCACATTCAAATACTTTGGTAGGCCCTGAAAGTATATAAAGGAATTAGACACAATCTCTATCAGGGGAAATCAACCTCTCATGAGCCATTTGCCACAGAAGAGCAGCAATCAAATTTGTGTCTGTCATCCTCACAATTCTGCTTCTCATTTCCTGTTCCTTCTCTTGCATGGGGAATAAAAGCAAATGCTTGTTTCAGTATCAAATGATACAATGATATCCTGAATATTTCATTATTTCCAGTTATTTTTTTCATCTTCCCTGGTGTTCAGAGGGCATTGAATATTTTTGGCAAGTTTTTAGCACTATTTTAGCCAGGTCACTCATCACTGGTACAGTAATAGCTGAACAGAAGTAGAGCACACTCTTTGCAGCTGATTTTTTTCAGGTGTTCTCTTTATAGCAGCCCTAATGGGCAGACAGTTCACTGCATCTCTAGCTATTGGCATATGGCATCCAGGAGGACAAGACAGCCCAGACAGCCCATCAGATTAACCATGTAATAGACCCAGAAGCTGCTTTAAAGCCGTAAAACAAAATTGCTTATGGAGTCTGCCAGCACGCCAGATGCTGCTATTGGAAGAAATATCTTCCAGTGCTTAGCATCTGGGTTTCATGGTTGCCAGAAAAAAAGAGAAAAAGAATTGGCAACTCACTACCAATGAGATAGCTTTTGCAAAATAAGACATTTTAATATATTTTTAAATGTCAAAGGCAATAGGTTATAGCAAAGTTTAAAATTAGATATCTCCCTGTACTTGTAGATCTGTCACTGTTAACGGACATCCTGCAGACAATCTCTAGGCAGCTGGTTGGTTATTATCTAAATGAATCAGAACACTGAGAATCTTGAATTTAAACGTGAATTTTCAGTCTGTTTTCAATATGCTTATTTTATTGATATTTTGCATGATAACATTTTTGCCAACTGAATATAAATTCTATATTTAAACAAGGTAAGAAATAATGTTTTTGTATTAGCAATTGCTGGTTTGTTTTCTGACTGCCAATTTTATAATTGAATATTATAACTAAAGATATAACTCCCAAATATCCTTCAGCTGTTTTTCAGTGGAATTGTTTTTTCCGAAGCCAAATAAACAATAGATTTGACTAACGTAATTTAAAGTCAATTAGATTTAGGATTTATGCCCACACAAGGTGAGTAATTTCTTTTCAGTTATGTAATTTATCAATATTGCCTAAAACGTGAAGAATAATTCCTAGCCTATGAGATTTCTTACAATTGATATAGTATGCACCAAAAACCTTGTATTGACTCTGTTCTCTGATCATAAAACAGTACATTTTACTTGACTCAAGTGATTCTTTCTATACTACTCAAACCAAATTTGTTGAAATAGTGAATATGAATGATCCTTCTAAATTTACAATTTTCTGTTCTTCAATATTTAGCACCTTAATATAAAGACAAATCCAAAAACCTATTAATTCTCCAATTTGACCATAATGTTTAATCATGCAGCCTAAATCTATTATAAAGCTACTAGTTTTAAAATACTTTTAAATCCAAACACCGGTTATTATACTACCAATGCATTCAATAGCCAATTTCATTACATATGAATATAGTGTAACTTTTAGTTGTTAGTATACTATGAGTCAGTAATAATGAATCTATGCTTATTTGAATATTACATTATGTAGATTTAGATTATTTTGGAGATAGAAAATGCTACTCACCTCTTGAAATGTAATTATGATAATCCTTTGCCAATTTGGGGGGACAATACATGACTAGGAAGAATTTTACTAATCTGAGTCTTTTCCATTAATTTATTTCTTAAATTCTTTTACTGTAATGAGCAGATAATATTGATTACAATTTTGAAGAATTATGTAGCATTATGTATCCAACTGGTAAATGTACACTCTCAGGTGTTTAATTTCAGTTCAAGTGATTTAAACTTTGTGTTCACACAGTCACAATTACACATGTGTGTGCATGTACATAAAGATATTCATAGTAACATTACCTACTATAGTAAAAACAATAGAAATGGCTTAATGCTTATTAATGGAAGATAGATTTAATAAATTAAACTAATTACAGACTATTGATTATGTTTCTGGTTTAAAAGAATGAGGTAGATTTATTTATAATCTTATAAGAAGAGCATTAAGATACAGTTTTGAGCAAAGAAGAGCAAGATACATTTTCTAGAGTATGATATTATTTGTATAACTATTTAAAAATGAAAATCTAAATCTGTGGGTTTATATACTTATTAATGCATAATAGTGTCTCTAGGGATAGAAATAGGGTGGATATATCATTTTTTTACCTAGAATAAGCATATATGTTATAGTATTAGTGCAATTGTAGATTTAAAAACAACATTGAATTTTAAAGTCTAAACCCACTTAACGAATTTCATTCATTTGCTCATTTACATATTGACTAAACATTTCCTCTGTAGTTATCACGTCAGGAGCACTGTGCTAGAAGTGAATAGATATGGCAGCATCATAAAGTCTGGGTAAGGTGAAAAAAATCATGCACATTAAGGAAAAAGAATAGAAAAATGCTCCAGTTGATGAAGGCCTTAAAAACCTACTGACATAAAAAGGAGAAAGATTAATGCTGCTTAGTCAAATTAAGGAAAACTTTCCAGAACAGAATAGTGAGATGAGTCTTGATGGATGCACAGGAATTATTTTAGGCAGTTTGAGAGGATAGTAAAGATACAGGGACAATCAAAAGAGAAAAACAGCTGAATGGCTTTGAGGGAAAAACACCAAAGTATGATTTGGCTTTGACTGATTAGATTAGTGATGATTCCCAGGGATTATGTTTGAGAAGTCAGAAGAGCCAGATTATTAAGATTTTTGTAGGCCATGCCACAAAATTATCCCATCTTGTTATCCCATGAATGTTTCTAAGTTCCATTAGAAATTTTTTTAAATTAGGTTTTAACCTAAGAATAAGAATCAAATATGCATTATTAGAAAGATTATTATCTTGACAGTTTGAAAAATAAAGTTGTTTACAATAGATATGAATATATAAGAAGGCTGGTAACAAGGATTATATTTAGGAGGGTATTTCAGTAGTCATTATGTCAATAATTTGGGTTAGTGCTTGGGTTAGCTACTATTCCTAGTAGTAATAGTGTTGTTATTTAACAGTTTTGAAAGCATCAATACAGTGATGTCTACCTGCCTATGTTTTTAAAGATATGCATGGTTTTATATACTGTACATATTTCTATGTTTGTGTATATGTATGCATGTGATAGCTTCATGCATTAACTTCATAAATGTAAATATATATTTTGTGCTTTATGTGTATATGTTCATGTGTTAACTTTATATATGTATGCTTTGTGTTTTAACATTATATATGTAAATACTTCATCCTTTAGCTTTATATATGCAACTTATATGCATGCACATAGACACACACATATATATAATAGCTATGTACTTTTGCTTACACATATATTAACATATAGTTCTCTCTCTCTCTATATATATATATATAATAAAATGGGTATGAAGTTGTAAATGTTAGAATTAAAACTGAAATGACCTAATGTTATTTTTTTACTTTATTCTTACAAAGTATAACACTATAACAAAGATTGATACAAAGAAAGATCTTTAGAGCAAGAGGAAAAGAGTAAGAATGGCTCTCAGAAATGATACGAGGTGAGAGAAAAAAAACACATCAGTTTAAAGCCTAAATACTGAATGTTCTCAAAATCAAGGTAAAATTAGGTTGATAAATGGCAAACAATAAAAAAAAGAGACCATTTAGAAATTGAATCCAAGGTCTCTGTATAGACAAAGTTGTATATTACACAGAAATGTGCCTAATACTTAGTATCTCATGGCTCAGATAAGATGATTTCCTAGCTTAATATTTAATAAGAATATCTCTGTCGCTATCTCTTTATTTTCTTTAATTTTCTGTTAATTATCCCATGACTTAATGTTCTACAATTTGACCTTTTCTTTCCACTGTTAAAGGTAATCATGACAAAACCTTCTATCATTTACTTAAAATTTCACTAGGTTAGACAGCCACTGTTGGGAACTGTAGGGTTAAATATTATTAATTCAATTTTACAGATGAGAGAACTAAAACTTAGGAAGCTGAAGAGATGAGCCAAAACTTAAAGGCTACTAACTGACCAAACCAGAGTTTAAACCAA
Source organism: Ateles fusciceps (assembly GCA_036589455.1). NCBI lineage: Eukaryota > Metazoa > Chordata > Mammalia > Primates > Atelidae > Ateles > Ateles fusciceps. The sequence continues at coordinate 1,343,147 of JAZHEH010003406.1, forward strand.
CATCAATCTGATTCCAGACCAATGTTGTTTCCAGTAATCCGTGTTAAGTAACTTAAAGCAAACTGAAGTAAGAATGTGATCACACATTTGCATGACAAAAGTACCTGGGTCCACTAAAGGAAAAACAGTTTGGCATGTCCATCTAAATTATTAACTTTTGGGATTGAAAGCTTTAGTTCTGACACTAATTCAGTCATCTAGATTCAAAATAATAGGTCGGGTATATAGAATTGAAGTAATTAATGTAATATTCCTGTTTATAGCAAGACTTTTATACCACACTACTTGCGTATTAATAAATCCGATAAAATACAACTTGAATTACCAAACTACTAGCCAAAGGCATTATTAAATACTGCCTTTTTTTAGAAATAGTATAAAAGAGTATTAATAGAAGGATGCAAAAACAAAGAGACTGCCGGGCACAGGGGTCACACCTGTAATTCTAGCACTTTGGGAGGCCTAGGTGGATGGATCATGAGGTCAGGAGTACAAGAACAGTCTGGCCAATATGGTGAAACCCCGTCTCTACTAAAAATACAAAAATTAGCTGGGCCTGGGGGCGCATACCTGTAGTCCCAGTTACTGGGGAAGGTGAGGCAGAAGAATGGCTTGAACCCAGGATGCAGAGGTTGCAGTGAACTGAGATCATACCATTGAACTCCAGCGTGGGCAACAGAACAACACTCCATCTCAAAAAAAAAAAAAAAAAAAAAAAAAACAAAGATATGTGGGTCAGAAATGATATGAGTGATCAGTAATCTTGAAGCACAATTTCTGAATAAAACATCAAAAATCATGAAACATAAGAACAGGTACACAATTGTGAATGGTTAATACCGAATGTCAACTGGATTGGATTAAAAGATGCAAAGGGTGTGTCTGTGAAAGTGTTGCCAAAAGAGATTAGCATTTGAGTCAAAGACGGACCCTTAATCTGGGTGGGCACCATCTAATCAGCTACCAGTGATGCTAGAATATAAAGCAGGCAGAAAAACTTGAAAATACTAGACTGGCCTAGCCTCCCAGCCTACATCTTTCTCCTGTGCTGGATCCTTCCTGCCCTCAAACATCAGACTCTAAGTTCTTCAGTTTTGGGACTCAGACTGTCTCTCCTTGCTCCTCAGCTTCAGACAACCTATTATGGGACATTGTGATTAGGTAAATTAATACTTAATAATCTCCCCTTTATTAGTTCTGTCCCTCTAGAGAACCCTGACTAATACATCAATCATCTTACTATATCACATATCTAGTTATTCATTTGTATGTTAACTTTTATTACTGTTATATATACACATATTATGTACATATATACATCTTTCATAAGCATATTATATTTTTGAATTGATATGTATGTGTGTATATATTTGCAAATATGATAAATTATTTCAAAACAGCACTAAAAGTTTATACTATAAAAAGTTAAAAAATGCATGTTGTGGTAGACAGAAAAATGGTCCCCCAAAGATGAGTATCTCCTAATCTCCAGAACCTTTGACTATGTTAACCTCATAGCAAAAGGGTTTTGCAGATGGGATTAAATTAAAGATATTGAGATGGTGAGATCATTCTGAGTTATACAGCTGGGTCCAATGTATTCACAAGGGTCCTTATAAGAGGAAAAGCAGGAGGATGAATGGCACAGAGGTAGATGTGACAATTTAATAGCAGAGGTGAGAGAAAGGAGGAAGAAAGAGAAAGAGAGAGAGAGACACACATTTGAAAGTGCTACACTGCTGGCTTTAACAATGGAGAAGAGGTCAGGCCAGGAGCCAATAATGCATACATCCTTTAGAATCTCAAAAAGGCAATGAAAAGGACTTGCCCCTAGTGGGTGATGAAATCAGCTAGAGCTACGATGACCAGTGTAGTAACCACATGCAGCTATTTAAATATGAATATAGATTTATTAAAATTAAGTAAAATTAAAACTGTATTGTCTCATTTGCACATCTGGAGTAACTACACTTTATGTACCTAAGGCCACATGTGGCTAGTAGAGACCATATTGGACAGCTTAGTGGCCCATGTTCATCATCACACTGTCCATTTCCTTATCAGACAGCATTGGTCTAAAGATTCGATTAGGTATTAAATGAAACAGGCCACTTAAAGTCTATTAGAAATGTAAAAATCTCACTTTCAATCATAAGAGAAGTCTTATGCAGAAAGAGGACACTTTTCTTGGAGTCAGATATTTAGAAGGAGAATAATAATAAATTCATTTGCTTAATAAAATGGGTTTATTTTAATTACAAACTTTAAATATTTGGATTACAAAACTAAATGTCCCAGAAATATTATATAAAAATACTGATTTATAATAAAATGTAATTTCACATTTGTGTGTGTGTAGCTGGATGAAAGGCAATGTGGAAAAATCAGAAAGCATAAGGAAAGTTCTAGAACAAAAGAAATAGCATACATTTCTATTAACACATTAAAAAATAGACTGCTTCTTTGGAGGTATATTTCAACCCACTTGGGTTGAAAATACTTTTAAGGGAGAAACATAATTAAATAGCTGTCTCCTGAACTGGAGCAGAAAAAAGCCTTATTTAATTACCTTTACATGAAAACAATTTTGATAGCAATTGCATAGTGTGATTTTAGTGTCCAAATTTATTATTCTCCCATCTTGTTGCACTCACTGCATAGAAGATAGTACAGTGAAACTGCACCAACAGTTTCACTGATGCATTAAACATTAGAAAATAGAGGCATTTATCCTATAGTTATAATTATATTAGCTATATTAGTAATAGATATGTTAATATATTGGTTAATTTATACGTTAATATCTTAGATGAACATTATAATATAAATGACTCATCTTTATTTGTTCCCCCCAAAACATTTGAAAATAATTGGAGAAAGAAAGCATACAGGAACGAAGTTCCTGAAAGAATGGGATGGTTTAGAAAACACACACACACACACACACACACACACACACACACACACAACAATGAAAACGACAAAGTTTATAGGAAAGCACTGACATTTGAGGGTGATATGAAATAACAACAAAATCACAAACTACTTTTTGTCTGAAAAGATCAAGGTCAATAAGGTAAATGATAAAAGTATCTCAAGACATGAAAAGTATAGATTCTGCTATTTAATCTTGGAATTTGAAGACACCTCTTGAAACCTGAGATTGCTTTACTTTATAATTAAGTGCAGTTGATCCTTGAACAACACAACAGTTAAGGGTGCTGAGCCCTGTACAGTTGAAAATTTGTGAATACATTTTTGATCCCCCAATACTTAACTACTTAATAGTCCACTGTTCACTGTTAACATGTATCTTGTAGGTTATATGTATTATACACTGTATTCATACAATAAAGTAAGCAAGTGAAAGAAAATGTTGTTAAGAAAACTCATAAGGGAGATAAAATGTATTTACTATTCATGAAGAGAAAGTAGATCATCATAAAGGTCTTCACCTTTGTCATCTTCACATTGAGTAGCATGATGAAGAAGAGGGGTTGATCTTGCTGTCTCAGCGTGGCAAAGACAGAAGAAAATCTGCCTATAAGTGGACCCACACAGTTCAAAACTGTGTCGTCAAAAATCAACTGTATTGTTTACTATTAAAAAAAAAGGACATACTTTTCTCATCTAAATTATATAGAATAGATTCAAGCCCCTCTCTTCTAACCCAAAATAAAAGAGATGAAAAAAGTAGAAATGAGAAAAAGCAAAGATCCTGAATCTACTATTTATTAAAATAAATTATTTTAATTGACAGGTAAAATTTGTGTACATTTATCATATTCAATATGTTGTTTTGAAATATGTATCCATTGTGGAATGTTAAATTTAGCTAAAATCTCACTTAGATGTCGAATATGAAAAAAATTGAGCTATAGAAGTAGAGAGTAAAATGGTAATTACCAGAGGCTGGGTGTGGGTAGGGAGTAATTAGTCAAAGGACAGAAACTTTTACTTAGGAGAAATAAGTTTGAGAGATCTATTACAACCACTTTTTTATAATCTTATGCTAATCATTTTTTCCTTCTGTTTCCAAAAGAATTTTGGTGTTTATAAATTAAAAGAAAACAAACAAACACAGAGCTGTGGGATGATTCCAGGTAGGAGATTAAATTTAGGCTAGGCCACAGGTAGCTTAGCTTCTTAACATTCCACTTTAATAAAAACTTTATGGGTTTGCTATATCTCTTGTACATGTTACAAATACTCTTGCATTTCAAAAATATTTATTAACGACTTGCAAAGTACCAGGCATCCCTCTCTTTGTTTCTTAGCATAGAGAGACTACCCTTTTATTCATCTCATATGTAGAAGTATAAAGTATCACTTGTGTACCCTAAAATCACATTATATGTATTTGCTATTAATGTTCTATTTATGAAAATGAATTTAATGGAAAGATGTCAGGCATAATTTGTTTATTCTGTTGATACCAAACTCCTTGCATCTAGTTACCAAAGTTCCTGCTAAACCTCCATAGGCTTAGTTTAGATTCCCAGAAACTGACCCAGTCACACTGGACTTCATTTGGGCTATTTTGTACTTTTATTCTTTATATTTTCCTCAGATAAATGTATTCATCCCTATGGTTCTGATGTCTACCCATTTGCTGATGACTCCCTAATCATTTTTTTCCACCAAGATTACATCCTAAATTCTACATCCAGATACTGGAGCACCTCTACTTGAATGATGTCTAGTAACCACAAATTCAACATGTATTTGACTGAACCCAGTGCAATCATCTTATCACAAACTATATATACTTAATTAACAGGGCAAACCAGAACTTGGTATCAATCTCGTGGTATCAATCTCAACTCTTTAATAACTTTCCACCTAAGAGACGATTTTCACAACTACTTTAATTTCTTCCTCCTAATTATCCCTGAATTATTCCTTTCACTCTGTTCTTATTGCCACATCCTTACTTTTGACAATGATAATTTTCCTGAAGTTTTATTTTAAAATAAACCTTGCCTGGCTTTTGCCTTCCAATGTCTCTTCACTGCAATATGCTCCCCAAATTTTCCTTTTTTCTTGTACTTCCCTTGGTAAAAAAATATTAACATGTCCCATTTTACTTCTTTGCTAAAATATTATTCAACATTTCTCTTATTGTCTTCTTAATGCAATCTATTCTCCTAAGTATGACAAATAAGAATTTCCTGTCATACGACTGTGTATAAATGTGTTGTACAAAGGAAAATATTTCTCTTGTCTTTTGACGTGATCCCTGTGTCACTCTGCAGCATCGTTCCACACAATCTTAACTACCCTGTGTGCCAACCATTGGGGCATAAAGTTGATTTCTTTCCGAGCCTTCCATCAACTTAATTCCTGGAAAACATACTTAAAGCCCCCAATCTGAATGTTTCTCTTCTCTTAGCCTTCCATGGCCACCTAAAGTAGAGGTGATAATTTTCTACTTATGCCACTTCAGCACTAAATAAGTTAAGTATTTATTATACTCCTTCACTGTTCTTCTAAATCAGAATTTCTCAATATCAGCACTCTTGATTGACATTTCGGTTGGGCATATCTTTGTTGTGAGAGGTATTCCTGTTCATTGTAAGAAGTTAGCATCAACTTGTATCTTTACCCATTAGCATCCTATCCTAATTTTCACATCAGAATGTATCAAAAGATATTTTAAACGTCCCCTGATAGCCCAGTGTTATCTCAAATTGGAGCTACTGCTCTAAATATGTGTCTTTCTGACTTACGCCTTGTGGTAGTCCTTAGCACTTAATACTGTACCTAACCCATGAAAGGTACAACGTGGATCACTGCAGTTTGAATGAATGAAAATTTAAATATATTCTTGAATAATTTTTCCAATGAAAACTTCAGGCTACATAGTATTTTCCCACTATTTTTCTAAATTGTAGCAGGGGTAGAGTTTATTGTAGCTTGCCTCAGTTGCATTAAAACAGAGTCAAAAAGGAAAGTTTCATTTGCTATCAAACAGTCCTTGCCCTGATTCATATGTTAATTAATCTATGAATCTATTCAGTGCTTAGGTGAGTACTTCCTAGAGTCCTATACATGAACTTGGTTCTGGGGAAACAGAGATAAAGAATATTCAGGTGCAGCTCGATATCTAAAGCAGAGTGTAGACATACGAAGAAATAATTGCAATATAATGTGATTAGTTCTCTGCTACATAAATGTACAAAACTCAGTTTTCAGGGTGTTTTTTTTCATCAATAAACCCTACAAGTTTGATCTAACTTGAACTCGTTTTGTACTTTATGTATTTGAAGCAGACATAGTCACTTTGAAGCAAAACGTTCCTTGCCTATACTTTCCTACTATGATGGGAAGATGCTTTCCTGATTGAAATTGCTTCACCCTACCAGTTGCTTGAGGTCTTTGTTTATAAACAGTTATAAATGCATGCTGCATTGGAAAAAAGAATGAGTCTGTGACCAGATTGACCAAAATTTGGGCAAAACAAATAATAAAATGTGGATCAGTTCCCAAACACGTTAACCACTTTGTACAGTATACAGCCCATATGAAAAATATTCTTGAAATTTCTTCGGATAATTAATTGGCATAATACAGATTGTGATAAGTATATTTTAGGCAAACTATTGTTTAGTGGTCATGTCATGGTGAGTTGGTGTGAGCTTGTGTGTGTTTGTGTGTGTATACATGTATACAAACATGCAGATATTTTTATTTATTGCATTTTATTACACAGTATTTGATTGGTTAGACCACTATATTCTCTGATCACGTAAGATTAAAGCAGATGGCATCATGTTAAATGTAAAATTAACAGTATATTTGTGAGATGACTTTTACACTAGCCCTGTTACATGGATTAATACGTTGCAGCCTCACAAACCACAAAACTACTCATTTAAGAAAGACATTTGAATCTTATACATGCAATTGATTTAATTTAATGATTTTTTTCTGAGTGTGTAATTACAAGATGGTTGAAAGATGAAAATGGTATAAATTAAGCCAGAATTTAAAAATTTTCAAAGTAAGTAGGTAACAAGATGGGGACATAAAAACAATCCCATTACTGGGTATATACCCAAAGGATTATAAATCGTTCTACTATAAGGACACATGCACACGAATGTTCATTGCAGCACAGTTTACAATAGCAAAGACCTGGAACCAACCCAAATGCCCATCGATGATAGACTGGACAGGGAAAATGTGGCACATATACACCATGGAATATTATGCAGTCATCAAAAATGATGAGTTCATGTCCTTTGTAGGAACATGGATGAACCTGGAAACCATCATTCTCAGCAAACTGACACAAGAACAGAAAATCAAACACCACATGTTCTCACTCATAGGCGGGTATTAAACAATGAGAACACATGGACCCAGGGAGGGGGAGCATCACACAATGGGGTCTGTCAGGGGAAAAAGGGGAGGGACAGTGGGGGGGTGGGGGAGTTGGGGAGAGATAGCATGGGGAGAAATGCCAGATATAGGTGATGGGGAGGAAAGCAGCAAATCACACTGCCATGTGTGTACCTATGCAACAATCTTGCATGTTCTTCACATGTACCCCAAAACCTAAAATGCGATAAAAAATATTAAAAAAAAAAAAAAAGTAAAGAAAACAGCTTAATTCTCTTCAGAGGAAACTGAAAGTTTTCATGGAGTTGGTTGCATTTAAAACAGGCCTTGAAGGATGAGGCTAACTTAAGTGGGTTATTAAGTGAGCATTCCTTGAAAGAAGAGAATTTGTGAGGGAAGAAAAACGTATGGGAAAAAGTGTAGAGATAAATAGGCAGCCATGGGGCATATAAAGTTAATGCTAGTTATTAAGTCATTATTTAGTAAATATTTCTCAATTAAACACAAATGCTAAAACAGAGAGGGCACAGAGTTTTTGGACTGAAAAACTGTTGTGGATTTGAACTGAGATTAGCAATTGTGGTTGGTAAACCAGTATTTAATATTATACACACATACATGTAGGTATCTCCAAAGTGCTTTAAAATATTAGCCAATTTTAAGTATCAAATCTCATAAAATCCAAATTTCTAAGTTTTCTTTAAAAGATTGAGACTATCTGGAAACATTGAATTTATCAAATATAAAAATTTGATGTTTTTTTGTCATCTTAGAAGAAGTCTCCTGTCCTCCTGTTTCCCCAAATGACAGGCATTGTGACTGCCAGGAAAGACCCACTGCATCATTACACCACACAACATCCTAGAAACTTCTAACCCAAGGAAGCAGAGGCAGAACCCTAGGATCTGAACTCAACCTTACTCCTTTTCCTTTGGAGTCTATATTCTACTCTTTCTTCTGAGAAGTACAATGTAATAAAATATCCCCTTGGGGGAAAACATATCTTTGCGTTCTCCCAGGTTTACTGCTATTGTGTTGATGAGTGTGAGATCTCTATTCCAAGTAACAGTATCTCTTCTCCCCAAATTTCTAAGGTTTTCAGGAAACCACGTGTTATTTTGCTGTTTGCTCTTAGCCTTGCAGCAAACATCTCTTGTATTAAAAACCTGTAAGTATCAATAATGCGGCTGGGCTCCGTGGCTCACACCTATAATCCCAGCACTTTGGGAGGCCAAGGTGGGCGGATCACCTGAGATCAGGAGTTTGAGACCAGCCTGGCCAACGTGGTGAAACTAAACTCTGTCTCTACTAAAAATACACAGAAAAATTAGCTGGGCATAGTGGAGCTCACGTGTAATCCCAGCTACTCGGGAAACTGAGGCAGCAGAATCGCTTGAAGCCGGGAGGCAGAGGCTGCAGTGAGCGGAGATCCACCATTGCACTCCAGCCTGTGATAGAGTGCGACTCCATCTTACAAAAAAAAATAAAATTTTTAAAGTTAGAAGAATTAAGTTTTAAAAGCTGAAAAAATTAGCAAGCATATTATTATAGAAAGCTTCATTTTTAGATATAATGATCAAGTTTCAAATAAAATCAAGTTAAACAATGCTATCAGATACTGTATTTTACTTTTAATTTATTTCAACTGCCTCTATTTATAAAACCTGCTGTTTTATTCACATTTGCTATGATATGATTTTCCTGTATACCAAAGACCACCACCAATAGTGTAATAAACATATTGCTCTATAAAATGTGCATACACTAAGTGGTCCTGACTAGAGTCAGGAATACTAAATAGGGACTGCTTTGTCTTTATCTTTGCATTTTAGAAAGACACAAATATTGCCTAAAATTTTGTAATAAAGGAAAATCTTAAAATACTGACATTTGTGGAGAAAAGAGTTAAAGTTTGAAAAGCAAAATATTGCTTGGGTAATTAATATGATGTTGGCTATTGGGAGAATTATAAATTATATTTTAATTACTTAATATTAGTCTACAATAAGGAACTCTCCTATATTCATGCCCAAACATTCTCAAAGAATATGTGATTAACTCTCTGTTATATCTCCAAGATAATTCTGGTTGAAAAGATTCTGTGATTGATTACAAGTCTGCAAACCAGTATCTTCCTGCATCAAAGTTCAAGTGCATTACCGTAGCACAGAAGGGTGTTATGGCAGATGTCATCCAACTGCTTCGCAGCTGCATGATCGATGGTGCGAATTGTGATTGATGTTATTGACATGCCCTGGCACCTAAAATAGAGTGTATATGTATGTGTGCCAGAGGGAGGGAGGGGCTCATATTTGGATCTTTAAAAAGCAAAATTGTAGGGCCTGAAAAATAATTGGCCATAGAAAAGGAGTGAAGTGCATAGTGAAAGTAATAGTTGTTTTTGAAAAGAAAGAATATAGGTCTAGCAAGAAATATGGCTTCAGAGAAAAACAAAACAGTTTTGTTTTACTAAGCAGAAAATATATGTGGCTTTCTCTTTCCAATCATGTTTATATTTTACTTAGTTTCATTATCTATGTAAGCAAGAGAGGGGATAGAAAGTGCTGCTCTTGTTGAACAGAAATGACATTTTATCTGTCACACTTCACCAGTGAACAAATAAGGAAAAGCAAAAAGAGATATTGAAGGACTTAAGGTTAAAAAATAAATTGCATCTGGTATAACAATTTTGAACCAAATCTTATCTGAAGTATTATCTGATTGTAAGCTCTAAAACATATAGATAAAGAAATAGGTTAGAAATCTGTTGATATTAATTTTGTATATTCAGTTTAGAAAAACTTATTTTAAGAATGAGAATGAATTAACTCAGTCAAGAAAGCCTTTTTAGAAAAGACTCAGTACACAGTGAGACTTACATATAAATATAAGAAATTTTCCACCAGCCATATGCATAAGGAAACTTGATATACATTATTTTTAAAAAGGGAAAAGAGGAACATGATCCCAAGACACATTATACAGGGAAGAATGCTAATTACAAATAAAGTAATTGCATTGACATTAAGCATTACTGATAATTTTTATTTCAGTGTTTTTTTAAATTGGAAAATAGCTACTGATTCTTTGCTGTGGAGATATAAAACTCTTTCTTTCATTTTGCATTGTTTAGAAACCATAAGCATAATAGTACAGAAAACGCATAGGATATCACACTGCAAATTAGATAATATGGTTAATTTTCAAATATAAGAAGCTAGATCTTGACATTCTGGAAAAAAAACACCTAAATAAAATTATGAAAGATGCATTTTGTCTTTATATTTACGCATATTTACAGAATTAAAAAATATACATGTGATATCTCAGATATACTGAACAATTATCACCTTCTAGGACCTGTTCTAAGCATGATACATATAAATTCCTGGCTATGTTAATACACATTCACACACATACATGCCACACTAAGTTAACAGCTGCAAATCCATATGAGATAAACAAATCCATATGAGGTAAACCCATATGATAAACGTTGTTATCTACAGTATACCAATGAAAAAAATGAAGGAAAGAAAAGGTAAGTACCTTGACCAGTGTTCCACAGGAAGTTTGTGGCTGAACGAAGATTGCTACTTAGGTGGTGTACTTTCTGGGGCTGCACTCTTCAATGTATACTCAATGTAGATGGTTTGCAATTACAGAAAAGCAAAGACCAAAGGAATTATTATTATTATCCAAAAACCCACTATTTATATATATTAGGGAAACACATATAATGTTTTAAAAGTATTCTAATCTCTGGATTCTTAACTTGGAGGCCATGGGGAGGCTTAAAACTCATCCAAAATATTTTGTGTGCGTTTCTTTGTTTGTAGAGAAGGTTTCCAAAAGTTTCTTCTAGTTCTCTAAGAGATATTAGAACAATAATCCCAATCTCTAAATTCACCTGTGAAGAAAATGAGACCTGGATCTGTTGCTAGATCTATGAATGGACCAACCATGAGACCTTGGCCAGCACTCAACATTCTGCTGGGAGGAAGGGTCAGAGCTGCCTAGAGAAAAGAGCACCAGACTCAGAGAAAACAAGGACAAAGCACAGAGCTTGTGGGAGAACCCATCACGGATTCAGGCTTCCCCCTGGCATCCAGGTGTCTGCTTTGCTTTCTCTTCACTCTTCCTTGTTGTATTACCCCAACTTTCACTGCAGAAATTTACTTTACTTTTTGATATACAAAATATTGAAACTGCATCTGTTAAATTTTCACTGCCTAAATTATTTTGCAGAATTCTACTCATAGCTTTATATACTTATGTGGTTGTCTTTGTTTGTTTTTCATTAACATTAAAAGCAAATCTATAGGAAATACTTTTTTTTTCCCTTGGAAGAGGAATAGAGATGATAATCTAATTTGGTAAGTACATTTATAAAATACTAGGATGTTGAATATTCTGCATTAATTTGGGAAGGTGGCCTTTTAAATTGTAATTGTCAGAAGCTACATTTTGTATTGACTTATTTAACAGCCTGAAGTCTTTCTAAATAAAAGCAAATTTTGGTGCAATATATAGACAACCTTAACCCAGACAACAATATAGTACTTCAGCAGCCAATCCTGAAAAAATTATTCAGGATGCAATCCAGTGCTATTGGTAACTGTATACATTACTGGAGTTAAACCCAGAATAAATAACATGCTTGATGCTTCTAATTCCTTAAAATCAACATAAAAACCTTGCAAACTATTTCATGCCAGATTTGACAGGTGGTGACAGTGTTTGAGGAGGCATAGGATATACTGCAGTGATAGCAATGAATGGTGCAGCATTTGAGGTGTGCTTGAGTAGAGAGCAAAACAAGCCTGAAGAAGTTAAATGGAAGTGTTTCATACCACACCACTTTGCTGAGCTGCCTTTAAACTACCTTAAAACATTTTTCACTTTTGGAACATTTTAGAGATCAGCAATGCATAGAATGGCATTCAGATGAAAATATGGACGATAGTTGTACAAATTTAAGGGTTTGAAGAGCATACAAAATTCTGCTGAAATAAAGATTGTTATCGAATCTGTGACCTTACCAGCTTTGTGAAATCTTTGTAATGCTTCAGATTTATTAATTCTACTAATTGCAGGTTTTTACATTCTCTGTGTACATTACGAACCCCCTCTTATCCATGCTCACATTAAGTCAGAAAAGATGCGTAAGTTTTAGTTACAAGAAACTGTTCAGTGAATAGAATTATAATCAGAATAGAGATATCATTTAATGAAGTATTTTGTATCATTTAAGTAGTATTTTAGCTACTAAGCATAGAAACTCACTAAACGTTCAGAATATGCTTCAAGAATTAAATTTTAAATTTTAAAGTTAGAAAAAAATAATACTTTCAGTGGATTCCCTCTAAAAACAGAATAGAAAGTCATACATTGAAAAGATAATCTGGATCAATCACAAAATAAAGGGTTATATAAACGCTTCATGCTCTTATTTTCTTGAGCAAGAAAAACATTTTAAAATAATATATTCAACTTATTTAAGAGTAAAATTAATAAATGTGCTTCTATTCTTATGCCTAGAAATAACTTTAAAGCCAAGTGAGATTTTTGTCTTTCTTTGCTTTAATTTGGAAGACTACCTGTGACTTTTGGAAGAATTCCTATATATTTTGTGTCTTCAAACATAAAATTAATATACCTTTATTGAGTTTCTACTAGAAGTCAGAAATAGTGCTCAATGCAAGGTTTTATCAAAGATATGTGAGTCACAGTCTCAGTCCTCAGGTTGTCAGGTTACGTATACTTCAGTTGTGAAAAGTTTAAGTACAAGATTTTTTAAGGCACACCACAATAAGGTTATAAAATTGCAACAATTCAATCTTTCCTTGATTTCCAAACTTACTCCCAGTAAGTTTGCCTCAGATTTAAGTAAAGGGGATACTGGTTTTTAGAAAAGGTGGAATGATAAACAGTAGTAGACTAAACAATTGAATACTTGAAGAATTGTCTAATTTGGTTTATGATCAATTCAAAAAAGAACATACTACAATAATATTATTTAAAAAGTCTTCTTTTTTATTATACAATAGTAACTGTAAACACAGATAATCATTTTGACTGTTCTTTTAAGTGGTTTTCTAATCTTGGACAATTTTTATTACTTGCAAATGAGATTTTTTGAAATTCCTTTTCTGTCAAAGTATGTGTATTTTCTCTTTATGGACAAGCAATAGTGTCAAAAATTTAAACCAATATATGAAACTTTATTTTAGTTATTTTGAAATATCAATTTTTGTGAGAGCACTCTATCTCATGTTCTTAAAAAATTATATACATTGCCAAGAATATAAAATAAACACAAAACAATGTAAAAAAAAATGAAAGGGTTACAAAAAGCAATTGTGTGTTTCTATGTTTAAAAAAATTGAATTAGCAAACAACTATATACTTTATATTTAATATTCAAAATTTTTTTGTTTTATTGAATATTCTCAATATTTTCATTGTTGACAATTTTCACTAAGGTCAATTATACAAATTTTTATTGGGAGAAATGCGAATTCTGCATAGTTTTAATTCTATCCTGCAGCTTCTTTTGTTTAGTCTTTCTGTATAAATTTTCTACATAGAATAAAATCCATTGTGCATATGCATGCTTATGAATTTTTCTATGATTTTTATTTTCTGTGTAATACATATAAATATATTTGAATGCATTTTTCTTGTTATACAGGCAGTTTTGCTCTTCCAAAATTAAAAGGCCAACTAAAGTGTAATATAAAAATTATTGGAATGTATTCAAGTCCATAATTCTTTTGCTCCTCAAAAGAAGTTACAACTGCCATTAAAACATAATGCAAAGTCTTTTAAAAAGAGCCAATTGTTCCCTTTCATCATGGCATCAAACATCTTTTCACAGTGGGAGCAAACATGTTTAAATGCACAATAAAATGCATATAAAATATTTTTATTTATGAAAACAGCTTTGTGCAAAAGATGAATTTTGACACTATATTCAGGAAGTGCGTGTTCTAAATAATCCTATTGCAAATGAATTGGTTTGAATATTCTTATTTCTTTGTAACTAGATTTCATGCTGAAATCATAAATAGGGGAGATGTCATGTTAGCAATCACGGAGAAACAAATTCTCCTTCAATTGAGTGGCATCCAATATCACAATTAAGCAACACTGAGTAAAGCTGTGGATTTCACCCTGTAAATCATGATTAGCTTTGAATGCGATCCCTTAATGATCTTAAGTAATGAATTTGCTTCTGGTGTTCAAGCAGTAGGACAGGTCCCTGTGGTGGGAACATATGTCTGTCTGTAAAACTGCTGATTTGAAATGGTACCTCTTCAAATGTTCTCATTATATCCTTTTATAATAGCTCTATGTTTTCCTTCTAAAAATATTATTTCTAAAATGAATTATTGTCTGGTTAAGAAGTCAATGACAGTCTCTTGAGATGACTTCTTAGAGAGTAAATTTATTTTAGAAATTAATACCGTATAAAAGAAAACATAAAGCCATTATAATAGGTTGAAGGGAAGCTCCCCCACACAGTTCTGACAGAGAAGAGAAAGCAATCTTAAATCTTGGCTTCTTTCCTCATGCTGGCAATAAGGGTGCCAATAAGGGCTGATTATGATGGTGGTTTTTATGAGGTAGACACCTGTTAAGTAGGAACTGGACTGTGACCATCAACTCATTTCCCACACACCACTAAACAGCTATCCATTTTTAATGACTTCTGGCCAATGTTCATTTCTAAGCCAGTAGTTCTAATATAGCCCTAGTTGGTATTACACTATTTAAACTCCCCAATGTATAAGAATAAAACAGGATTGAAATAATCTCTTTTAGGCAGAAAACAACACAATTCGGTAAATTGCATTATAAAAAATAATTTTGACTCAAATATTATTTTATCTTCAAGTAAAAGAAATATATAAAAATATATGTATATAACATTCGTATGAAATAAATGTGAACTTAATGTTGTAGCCATATCCATGTGTAGTTATGTAAAGAGAGACATGCATACATTCACAGCAGCATTGTTGCAGACCACCTTAATACTGTTACTATACACATACACACCTCTCTGAGTTCACAGCTGCAAACTTGTTAATTCCTTAGTGAAAAACCTTCCCTAGCATCCTATTTCTTATCATTTTTTAACACAGGCATCAAAGTTCTCCATGGTGTATTCAGTCTGTTTTTCTAGGCTTATCACCAAATATCTCCACCTTTTTCCATGTGTATGTACATCTTCTGTTAATACCAAACTGTTACTGCATTACAGGTCCCTAGGTTTCTTAACCATCTTTTGTTATCTTTCTATTCTCACTAATAGTTTTCCTCCCAAAAGTCAAACTAGAAAAACCCTATTAACTTTACCAAGTCCTATTTAAGTGGTCTTCTTTGTATATTCTTCCTCTATCCCCTACTTAGAATTATTACCTCTTTCTTTTGCATTCACATAGTCATTTATACTTCTCTCATATCACTGATCAAACAGGTGGATATTTTGCTCTCAAATGATTATATTTGTTGAATCACTTATAGTTCCCACTAGGCTATAAATTTCGTTAAGTTCTGGGGCTACACTCTTAACAACTGGTCAAGCGGAGAGCATGCCATGGTCTAGCATCCATGGGAACAAATGTGGAGCAAGAAGGATAAGGGGAGGAACATCTGTATATGGATCCTAGGCAGTCAGTTGGTAAGAGGGAAAACTCTTAAAAATACTTCTTGATTATATTTCCTACATTCCTCGTAGTTTGCACTGCTTGCTTGAAAATATTTTTAATCCCTCTCCCTAAGTTTATACTTATGTCAAGTAGTCCAACTTAATTTGTTGAAAAGATCTCATGTTTGGAAACTTTTCTCAGGTGGAAAGCCTGCTGCTCGTTTCCAACTCTACATGCATTTCAGTCCAGTGCTATGCATATATGATAATGAAAGCTCAGGGAGGCTTGTTGATATGCTGTATTTCAATGGCTAAGTCTAAAATCCTGATGAAAATAAAATCTGCTCTGATTTTCACATTTATAAACTGAGACACCATCTGACAACTGGACAGCAATATGCAAATAGATTTGCTGGGATTTAGCAGCTTTCCCTGTAATTCAGATGTGCATAGTGCAGAAAGTCTCCTGTGCTTTCTGCACATGTCCAAAGTAATTGTTCTAAATCTGATATGAACCTGTCCCCTTGTACCAGTGAAAAAAATACTGCTATGGGAGCTCATTTGGGCTGGGAGAAAGAGACTGAGACCACCAAGTATTTTCTGAATGACCCCAAGGGCTATCTGTCTTTCTGATTTGCAGCTGATATTGGTACTAAGGCTTTAGTGGATCAGTTCCAGCCCAGACAACTCTCATTTTATGTATATAGAAATAAAATGAGCTTTGGGTTACAAATAATCAGCTTAATAACAACATCAGCATCTGCTCAATCTTACAGTTTTTCCTAACTTTAGCTGGATTTCTACTTTGCATTCTAATTTCCCAGAGTGTAGTTTTTACCATAGAACGAACCCTCTGCTTTGTACTTAACGAATGTAGGTTACAGCTATTTAATGCCATCTCTTCATTTGACACTACTAAATTTACTTTACCCATGCAAATATTCCATTTTCCCTCTTTGTAACGTTGATAGTTTAGCAATCTTACCGTGCTTTGCTTATATATTTATCTGTGAACCTCAAATAGGGGTTTTGATACTTTTTTACTATGCTTTATTAATTTGCTTGCTGTATATACACATATATTTTTTGTCTCAGACTCCTGGCTTAGCAAAACTGTCCATTTATTATTTATCTGTTTCGTGAGCCTATGTCATAACGTGTCTTCCTCTTTGTTGATCTTCTAGTGCTTCTCTTAAATGTCATTTCCATTAATATCTTCTATAAGACAGCTGATAATGAACATGCCCGGTGATAAGTGGTGTGCCTCCTTTTACAATATAATTGAATGTAATAGGCCCTCTAGAAATGTGTAAATAGAGAGCATCTCAGGTCCCATTCCTGATGTTTAATTTACAGGACCTGAACTAAATTAGCAAAAAAGGTTAAGAACTAGTAATGAACTAGACTTCTTTTGCTAACTAGAATTACATAGTGTCAACAGGCCCTTCTGGAAACATTCCATCAGAGCCCATGCTTTGCAGCACCACACTTTCTATCCTCAGTCACAACTCATTGGATATGCATCGTGCCCCTTACACAAGGTCAGCAAATCCATACACTCATAAGTCAACTGCAGGCCTGCTCTTGTTTAAAAAGGTAGACAAACCAATGATATTTTCCCTCATTTGCAAATTTAGTAGGAGAACAAGTCAGGACGAGAATTAGGCAAAATTATGGTGTGGAGAAAGGTTATACATTAAAAAAAATGCATTCAAAGAACTGGAAAATGGAAGAGACTTATGGTCAAAATATAATGGACAGAGCATTAGGGGGCTGGTCTAAAAATTCCTACTGCTTAAGTTTCTGTAACTATAAAGAATCCTTTCAATTTTAAAAGAATAATTGTTCATTAATGAGATCTAATGCATTTTTTCTCATAGTTTTGCATCAAATTCTCATTTTCCTCATTCCTATAAATAGCCATCATATGAACATATTACAAATTTTTTTAACGTTTAAATTTTTGTGGGTACATAGGTATATATATTTATGGAGTACCTGGGATATTTTGGTATAGGCATGCAACGTGTAATAATTCAGCATGGAAAATTGAGCATCTGTCCACTCAAGCATTTATCCTTTGAGTTACAACAATCCAATTATACTCTTTTAGTCATTTTAAATTGCACTATTAAATTATTATTGGTTATAGTTCCCCAGGTGTACTATCAAACACTAGGTCTTCTTAATTCTTTCTATTATTTTTGTACCCATTGGTCATCCCCACCTCCACCCTGCCCCACAACTACCCTTGCCAGTGTCTAGAAACCATCCTTCTATTCTTTATGTCCATGAATTCAATTGTTTTGATATTTAGATTCCACACAAAAAGTGAGAACATGTGATGTTTGTCTTTCTGTGTCTGGCTTGCTTCATTTAACATAATGATCTCCAGTTCTAGCCAAGTTGTTGCAAATAACAGGATCTCATTTTTTAGGAATGAATACTACTCCATTGTGCATATGCACTATATTTTCTTATTCATTCATCTGTTGATAGACACTTAGGTTGCTTCCAAATCTTGACGATTGTGAACAGTGCTGCAACAAACCTGGGACTGTAGATATCTGTTTGATATACTAATTTCCTTTCTTTTCCTTTCTTTCCCGTATCTAGGAGAGGGATGGCTGGGTAGTATGGTAGCTCTATTTTTAGTTTTTGAGGAATCTCTGAATTGTTCCTCATAGTGGTTGTATAATTTATATTTCCACCAACAGTGTACAAGCATTCCCTTTTCTCCATATCCTCGCCAGCGTTTATTGCCTTTTTTCTTTCTTCTTTTTTTTTTTTTTACAGCTCTCTTTAGTGCATAAAAATTTATTGCCTGACTTTTAGATAAAAGCCATTTTAATTGAAGTGAGATGATACCTCATTGTAGTTTTTATTTGGATTTCTCTAATGATCTCTGAGGTTGAGCACATTTTCATATGCCTATTTGCCATTTGTATGCCTTCTTTTGAGAAATGTCTATTCAGATCTTTTGCCCATTTTTAATTGGATTATTATTATTTTTTTCCTATAGAGTTGTTTGAATTCGTATATATTCTGGTTATTAGTCCCTTGTCAGATAAGCAGTTTGCAAATATTTTCTCAAACTGTGTGGGTAATCTCTTCACTTTCTTGATTGTTTCCTTTGCTGTGCAGAAGCTTTTTAACTTGACGCTATCTTATTTGTCCACTTTTGCTTTAATTGCCTATGTTTGTGGAGTATTACTCAAGAAATTTTTGCCCAGATCAATGTTCTGGAGAGTTTTTCCAAAGTTTTCTTGTAGTGATTTCATAGTTTGGGGTCTTAGATGTAATTATTCAATCCATTTTGATTTGATTTTTTGTATAAGGTGAGAGATAGGAGTCCAGTTTCATTCCTCTGCATACAAATATCCAGTTTTCTTGACAGCATTTATTGAAGAGAGTATCTTTTCCCCAGTGTATGTGCTTGGCACTTTTGTCAAAAATGAGTTCACTGCAGGTATTTGGATCTGGTTACTGGTCCTCTATTCTGTTCAATTTATATATCTGTTTACATGCCAGTACCATGCTGTTTTGGTTGTTATAGTTCTGTAGTATAACTTGAAATCAGGTAATGTGACTCCTCCAATTTTGTTCTCTTTGCTCAAGATAGCTTTGGCTATTCTGGGTCTTTTGTAGTTCCAGATGAATTTTATGATTGTTTTCTCTATTTCTGTCAAGAATGTTATTATTTTGATAGAGATTAAATTGAATCTGTAGATTGCTTTGGGTAATATGAACATTTTAACAAAATTGATTCCTCTAATCTGTGAACATGAAATATCTTTCCATTTATGAGTATGTCCTGTTTAATTTCTTTCATCTGTTTTTTATAGTTTTCATTATAGAGATCTTCCACTTCTTTGGTTAAATTAAATCCTAGATACTTAATTTTATTTGTTGCTATTGTAAATCAGATAACTTTTTAAATTTCTATTTCAGATCACTCAATGTTGGAATATAGAAATGCTAATGATTTTTTTATGCTGATTTTATATCCTTAAACCTTACTGAATTTATTAGTCCTAGTAGTTTTTGGTGGAGTCTTTAGGTTTTTTCCAAGTAGAAGATAATATGACCTTCAAACAAGAATAATTTGACTTCACTTCCAATTTTGGTGCCCTTTCTTTCTTTTTTCTAACTTCTGTAGCTAGGACATCCAGTACTATGTTGAATATCAGTGGTGAAAATGGGCATCTTAATCATGTTCCAGATCAAAGAGGAAAGACTTTCAGTTTTTTCCCACGATACTAGCCATGGCTCTGTCATATATGGCTTTTAGCATGTTGAGGTATGTTCCTTCTATACCCAGTTTTTAGAGAATTTTTATTGTGAAGGAATGTTGAATTGTATCAAATGCTTTTTAACATCAATTGAAATGATTATATGGTTATCTTTTATTCTGTTGATATGATATATCACATTTACTGATTTGTGTATGTTGGACGATTTTTGCCTCCCTTTGAGGAATCCCACTTGGTCATGATGAATAATCTTTTAAATGTATTGTTGAATTTAGTTTGCTAGTATTTTGTAGAGAATTTTTGCATAAATATTTTTCAGAGATACTGGCCTGTAGTTTTTTTTTTGTTTTTTTTTTAATGTGTCTTTGTCTGGTTTTGGTATCAGAGTAACACTGTTCTCATAGAATGATTTTGGAAGTTTTCCCTCTTCCTCTATTTTTCAGAATAGTTTCAGTAGAATTAGTATCATTTCTTAAAATGTTTGATACAATTCAGCAGTGAAGCCATTGGGTCCCAGGCTTTTCTTTACTAGGAGACTTTTTATTAAGGATTCAATTTCATTACTTATTCTTTTTTTATGTTTTGGATTTCTTCATGATTCAATCTTGGCAGGTTGTATGTGTCTAGGAATTTATCCATTTCTTGTTAATTTTTCATTTTATTGGCATATAGTTGCTGACTATAGCCATTGATGATCCTTGGAATTTCTGTGGTACCAATTGTTAGGTCTCCTTTTTTCAATTCTGGTTTTATTTAGTTGGAGCTTCTCTCTTTTTATCTTTGTTAGTCTGACTAAAAATTTGTCAATTTTGTTTGTCTTTTCAAAAAACCACTTTTTGTTTCAACAATGTTTGGTACTGTTTTCTTCATTTCAAACTCACTTATTTCTGTTCCAATATCTATAATTTATTTTCTACTATTTTTGGGTTCAGTTTGCTTTTGTTTTTCTGGTTCTTTAAGATACATCATTATATGACTTATTTGAAGTTGTTCTTTTTTGAGGTAGGCACTACTTTTTTGGTGCAGTCATAAATTTTTCTCCTAGTATTGCTTTCACTGTGTAACATGTAGGTTTGATATTTTGTCTCCATTCTTATTTCAAAAATTTTTAATTTTCTTCTGAATTTCTTGTTGACCCATTGGTCATTCGGGAGCCTATTGTTTAATTTCCACCTGCTTGTATAGTTTCCAAAATTCTTCCTGTTATTAATTTCCAGTTTTGTTCCTTTGTGGTCAGGGAAGATGCTTGATATCTATTCAATTATTGTTAATGTTTTAAGACTTGTTTTGTGACCTAACATGTGATATATCCTTTAGAATGTTCCATATGCTGAGGAGAATTTGTACTCTGCAGATGTTGAGTGAAATATTCTGTAAACCTCTATTAGGTCCAATTTTTTATAGTACAGATTAAGTTTGATATTCCTTTGTTGATTTTCTCTCTAGGAGATTTGTCCAATTGTGAAAATGGGGAATTGAAGTCTCCAACTATTAATGTACTGGCATCTGTCTCTCTCTTTAGCTCTAATAATATTTGTTTTATATATCTAGGTGCTATAGTGTTTGGTACATATATATTTACAATCATTATATCATCTTGCCGAATTGATCCTTTTATCATTATGTAATGGCCTTCTTTGTCTTTTTTTTACAGCTTTTGTCTTGAAATCTCTTTTGTCTAAGTATAGCTACTCCTGCTTTTCTTTTGGTTTTCATTGACATAAAATATCTTTTTCTATCCCTTTATTTTCTTCCTGTGTGTATCTTTATAAATGAAGTGTGTTTCTTATAGACAGCAGATCACTGGATCTTGTTTTTTCCAATTCTATGTCTTTTGATTGGAGAGTTTAATTCATTTACTTTCAATGTTGTTATGATAAGCAGGGACTTACTCCTGCCATTTTGTTGATTGCTTTCTGATTTACATAGTTTTAAAAACCAATTTATTTATTACCTGAAATAAGTGTGTCTCTCTTCTCCACAACCAAATGTGCTAAAATGCACCAAATGTGTAGGAAGAACAACCTCCAAAATAAAACATGGAAGTTGTTATTCCACAACTATCTACATCTTCCCTATTAAAAGCAAGAAATATTAAAGCTTGGATCACCTCAAAACATGACTATTTTCTTCTTTTTGTCTGAATTTTTGTGATTTTAATTTCTTAACCTGAGACAACTATATATGGTATATATTGAAAATCTAGTACCTTAATATAATTTTTATAAATGTCTATATGGAAGTAAATAATATTCTTTCCTTAGATCAGTTATAAAAGATAAAACCTAACATTGTCAACAGGTAACATCCTATTACTATTAAAATATAAACTAAATTTGATATAACAACTTGTTTTAATTTGTTTGCTAAATTGAACTTAACGTTTCATGCTATTTGATGATACATGATTAGGAGACTTGCGTGTGTGTGTGTGTGTGTGTGTGTGTGTGTGTGAGCCCTTGTGTTAGGCAGTACTAAGATGGCGTCAATGATCCTCAACTGCTGGTATTCTTGATCTTTTCTAATTCCCTTCCCTTAAATGTGGGCTAGACTTATGGACTTGTTTCTAATAAATAGGATGTAGCAGAAGCAATGGAAGGTTACTTTTGGGTTACAAAGAGATTGTGACCTCCATTTTGCATGCTCACTGATATTTTTACTCACCAACTTGGAAGGAAGGTAGCTGCCCTATAAAGCCTTACAGAACATGGAATTAAGCAAACTCTTTGACCAAATAACCAAATTGGACTGAGTTGAGGCCCTCAGTCCAATAGCTCACAAGGCTTAAAATCCTGCCAGCATTTATGTGAATGAGTTTAGAAGCAGATCCTACTTCCACAGAGTCTTCGTATGAGAACTAACCCTGGCTGATACCTTGATCACAACTTTCAGAGAGTCATTGAAGCAGAGGCATCCAGCTAAGCCAAGTTGAATTTTGTGACCCATAGAAACCATGAAATAATAAATGTCTGTAGATTTATGCTATGAATTCTTGGGCAATAATTAGTTATTGATGACAATAACTAATATTGTCATCAATAATTTTATTTTTTTCTTTTTCTTTTTTTAATTTTTTATTGTTGAAAATTAGTAGGATGAACAAAAAGCTTCTAATTGAGAAGAAAAAAATCAAATGCTAGCTTGTCATTTCTAGAAAAGTAATAAAGGAGAGGTTTCCATTTGCTTCAGCTCTCATTTCTATGCATGCTGGTAATTATCAAAGTTAACCTATAGATAAGTTTATTATACATCTTTATTTTCCAGTTATTCTTTGCTAGATTGAAAAAGTTTATTGTGACATTATGATCAATAATCAACCACTCTTTCTTATATACTATTTTTTTTTTACTTCACTTTTGTATTGACTATAATGATTCAAATTTTTAAGGGAAAACATCAACATGATCTTTCTGTGCATTATGTTCCATTTCACTGATTTCCTACAGTATATCTTTTTATATGTATACAATCTTTTTTAAAAAGACCAATGGATCAATGTAAAGGTTCTTCTCTAATTTCCTAAAATCTTAATTATAGTAGTTCTTTCTTATGGTAAACATTCTAAATTTTCTTTTTTTGTGAGTTCCTTCTTTGTGCATGTTTTGCTTATCTATTGCTGTTTAACAAAATACTCTGAAACAGTGTCAGAGTTAACAACCACTTATTTGCCCATGAATCTGCAACTTGGGCTCCACATGATTGGCTGGAGTATTCATGCAGTATATTTGGTTGGGTGCTTGACTGGAACTGAGATAGCTAACACGTCATTGCTCACATAAAAGGTGCCTCCGCTGTTGTGCTTAGCCCCCACTATGAGCTGACCAATCAACTCATTTTTTTTCTTTGCTTATTTTCTATAGCAGAGTAGCTATACCTTTTTAACATGTTATCTCAGGGTTCCAAGAAATTGAAATGTAAAGTTGCAAGACTTCTTAAGGGCAGTACTGAAATTGATGCTGCATTAGTGTCAATGGATAAAAATTCTATTGATAGAAATAAATCCCACGGCCAGTCCGGAATCTATGAAAGAAGAAATAGACAAGAGCTCTTGATGGAAGAAGTGGCATCTGCATATAAAAATGGAATAATTAATGGTGACTAGATGTGGTAATTATTACTCACAGTGCTCAGGAGGTTTCAGCTTTAGTTGTATGATGCTAGTTCTTGATTATATTTTCTAGGAAGATAGGAAATTTAGTAATAGACAAAGCTTGCTGAACTTAAGACTATAAAGATTAACACAACTTAAAAGAAAATCAGCATTTCCCTGATCTGTAGATTTGAAATCATAACCCTAGAAGAGTTGGAGGAGACTGAAACATTTTTAGATTGAGAAAGGGATATTAAAGTCCCAAAATAAACACTATCTGAGTGACAGAGGAGTCAGCAGAAACTTTATAGTTTAGTGGAAAAGGATGATGAAAGGAAAGCATTGAGGGGGAAAAAAAAAGTAGGTAAAGATAATCTTTAAAGAGTTGGAACAGTGCCTGGCTCTGTAGTTTAAACTGAGAAGAGACAGTTTCCCTGTCAAAAGATATTAATAAAAGAAATAGCCACATGATATGTTCTAGAGATTTATGGTCTACATTGTGATTTTTTTGAACCCCTGTTGCTTCCAGAAGCATGGTATCCACATTGTTAAAAATACAGTAGAAATGAGATAAACTCTGTTTGTAATCTTAAAATTTTCACTTGCTTTGAAATATAAAGTCTTATATTGAGGAGGTTGCTATCAGTGAGTAAAAGTAAATGGAAGGACTTATGTAAGGTATTTGGAATAGGATATAATGTGCACATTATAATTCAGAGAATCTGTGAAATCCTGGCATCACACAAATGAAAAACAACACTTTTCTAAAACTTAATTAAGGGGATACTGCTAGCCAATTGGAATGGTGTCTAAAACCTGTACTATTTGTGCAATATTTATTTTATGAAATTTAAACAATCTTTAATCAGTAAACACATAATTTATTCTTGATTGACTTATATTTTAAAAACTTACTAAGAAATTAGTATATTTTACTATACTCTAGTGATTTTAGTAGGATTTAAGTGATATCTCATTGTGGCTCTAATTTACATTTCCTTAATGACTAATGATCTTGAGCATATTTTCTTGTACTTATTGGCCATTCATATGTCTTCTTTGGATAAATGTCTATTCAGATCCTTTGCTCAATTTTTAATTGGCTATTTGTCTTTTTATTATTCAGCTATAAATATTCTTTATATATTCTGGAGACAAGTCCCTGTCACATGTATGATTTGCAATAGTGTTATTTTGTGTTTTTTTCTCTTCGTCAAGTGATGTAGTTAATTTTATGTTGTTATTTTCAACACAAAAATTTGAAAATAAGATTTAGTTCAATGTATCTATTTTCCTTTGTTGCTTGGGATTTTGATGTCATAGCTAAGAAAATCTTGTGTAAGCTTTCATCATGACTTACTATGGATTCATTCTTAAAAGGTATAGAATTTTGGATCTTACATTTAGGTCTATGATACATTTTCAGTAATTTTTATATATGGTATGAAATAGACAGTCAACATCACAGTTTTGCTTATGGATATCCAGTTATCCTAGCACCATTTGCTGAGGAGACAATCTTTTCCCAACTGGATTGATTTGTCACCCTCATTGAAAATCAATGAATCTTAAATATAAGGATTTACTTCTGGATTCTCAATTCTATTCCATTGGAATGTATGTTTATTCTTACATCAGTGCTAAATTGTCTGAATTAGTGCAGGTTTGTAGTATATTTTGATATTAAAAATTTGAGTCCTCTGAATTTATTCTTCTTTTTTGAGGGTGTATTAGCTATTATGCATCTCTTGCACTTGCACATTTTAGAATTTATTTGACATTTTCTGCAAAAAGACAACTGGTATATTTGTTATCATTTTGTTGAATCTATGGAAAATTTGGGGCAATATTGTCTTTTAACATTAAATCTACCAATTCTTTCACATGAGATGCCTTTTCATTTAGTTGGATCTTCTTAATTTTTTTCAACAATGTTTTGTGGTAATCAGCATGCAAATGTTGCATTAAGTTTGTCAAGTTTATTCTGTATTTTATTCTTGTTGAGGCTCTTAGAAATAGAATTGCTTCCTCCATTTTTGTACTTTTTTCATTTCTTCTGCATAGAAGTTATTTTATTTTTATATTTCCATCCTGTGGCCCAGAACTTCATTAAATTTGGTTATTGTTCTAATATTTTCAACTGAATTCCTTAAATTTTTCTATATATGAGATCATGTCATCTGCAACTAGAAATAATTTTATGGCATATGATCTAGTTTCTATGACTTTGTTTATTTCTCTTGAAAATTTGCCATGGTTATACCTTCCATATGCAGAAGTAGCAAAAATAGATATCCTTAACTTGCTTCTGATTTTAGAAGAAATTCTTTGCTTCGCATGATGGCATATTATTTCATACAGTATTTTCATAGATACTTAATTGAGTTGGAAAAGTTCCTTTCCATTGCTATTTTATAATGAAAAGGTGTTAGATTTTGCCAATTGAATTTTCTACCTCTATAGAAATAATTATGTTTTTAATTTTTTATTCTTTTAGTATGATGTGTTACATTGACTGGCTTTCTTACGTTAAACCAACCTTTCATTTTTCATATCTATCCCATTTGGTCCTGTTGCATAATCTCATTTAAATCTTGCTGTAATTGATTTCACGGAGTTTGTTGAGGATTTTTGTATCTAAATGTACTAGATATACTGATCTATAGTTTTCTTTTCTGATATTTTCGTAGATTTAGTATCATTTTTGGCCTCATAGAATAAGTTAAGAAATGTTCTTTCCTCTTAAATTTTTTGACAATTTTGAGAAGAGTTGTTATTAACTGTTCTTTAAATATTAGTAGGATTCGCTAGTGCAGCCATTACATCTGCTTTTGGGAGAATTTACTTGTTACTAATTCAAACTTTTTACTTGTTATAAACCTATTCTGTTATTATTCTTTCTAGTAGTTCAAGTATCCTTATAGCAGCACCCCACTCATGGTACCAATTTCCTGTATTAGTCCATTATCATGCTGCTAATAAAGACATACCCAAGATTGGGTAATTTATAAAGAAAAGAGGTTTAATGAACTCACAACTCCTCATGGCTGCAGAGGCCTCACAATCATGCCAGAAGACCATAGAAGAGCAAAGAGATATCTTGTGCAGGGGAATGCCCCTTTGTAAAAGCATCAGATCTTATGAGACTTATTCACTATCATGAGAACAGCATGGGGAAGACCTCCCCCATGATTTGATTACCTCTGACCAAGTCCTTCCCATGACATGCGGGGGATTATTACAATTCAAGGTGAGATTTGAGTGAGGACATAGAGCCAAACTGTATCATTCTTCCTCTTTAGTCATATTTGGTAGATTACAGCTCTTTCTAGTGACTTGTGTAGAGTTCATTTACTTAATCTACATTTTTAGCTAGAAGATGCTCATAGTATATCCTTATCATCTTTTTTTTTTTTAACCTGCTCTAAGTTCTACAGTAACTCTCATTTCTTCTTTAATTATGTTGGTAAGTTGAGTCTTCCCTCTCTTTGTCTTTATTTTTTTGGGGTTAATCACATAAAAGTTTATCAATTTTGATGACCATTAAAGTACCTTTTTTTGTTGTTAATTTTATTTATTGTTTTTAATATTCACTATTTCATTTATTTTACTAGTTTTTAATACTGCTTCCTTATGCTTGTTTAGAGTTCAGTTTTCACTTAGTTTTCTAATTTCTTAAAGTGGAAGTTTTGGTAATTGATTTGAGATTTTTGTTTTTTTTTAATATAGGTGTTTATAGCTATAAATATACTTCAGCACACTTCTCTAGCTACATTGCATATATCTTGTGATGTTCTGATTTTATTTTCATTGATCTTAAAATATTTTCTAACTCATTCATCTAAAGGAATTTTCTAATTTTCCATGTGATTTTTTTTTTAACCCATTGATTATTTAGGAGTTTGTGTTGATTAATTTTCATTTAGTCATGCACCCTTAATGATGGGAATATGTTCTGAGAGATGTGTCTTAGAAAATTTTGCTGTGTGAACATCATAGAGTGTTTACATTGAAATGAACCTAGATGGTATAGCATACTACACACCTAGGCTATATAGTGTAGCCTATTGCTCCTACGCTACAAGTGTGTACAGCATGTGACTCCACTGAACACTGTAGGCAACTGAAACATAATAATAAGTATTTCTGTATCTGAACATATCTAAGCATAGAAAAGGTACAGTAAAAATTCAGTATTATAATCTTATGGGACCACTTTTATATATGCAGTTTACCATTAAATTAAATATTATTATAAAGTGTATGATTATAATTGTAAATGTCCGAAAATGCCTTATGTTATTGAATTCTAGCTTTTTCTTTCTTTCTTTTTTTCTTTTTTTTTTGAGACAGAGTTTGTTCTGTAGCCCAGGCTGGAGTGCAATGGCATAACCTCAGCTCACTGCAATCTCCGCTTTCCAGGTTCAAGCAATTCTCTCAGCCTCAGCCTCCCCAGTAGCTGGAATTACAGGCACCCATCACCACACCTGGCTAATTTTTATATTTTTTAGTAGAGACAGGGTTTCACCATGTTGACCAGGATAATCTCAAACTCCTGACCTCAGGTAACCCACCAGTCTTAGCCTCCCATAGTGCTGGGTTTACAGGCATGAGCCACCACGCCCAGCTATTCCATTGCTTTTGAAAACATATTTTGCCTTCCACTTTGTTTTATTGAGCTGATCTTCAATCTCTGGTATCCTTTCTTCTCCTTGATTGACTCAGCTATTGATACTTGTGTATGTTTAACAAAGTTCTTGTGCTGTGTTTTCCAGCTTCATCAGGTCATTTACATTCTTCTCTAAACTGTCTAAACTGGTTTTTCTAGTTAGCAATTCATCTAACATTTTTTCAAGATTCTTGGCTTTCTTGTATTGGGTTAGAACATGCTTCTTTAGCTTAGAGGAGTTTGTTATTACCCAGTTGCTGAGGCCTACTTCTGTCAATTTGTCAAACTCATTCTCAGTCCAGTTTTGTTTCCTTGCTGGAGAGGAACTGTGATCCTTTGGAGGAGAAAAGGTGTTCTGTTTTTTGGAATTTACAGCCTTTTGGAGCTGGTTTCTCCTCATCTTTGTGGATTTATCTACCTTTGGTCTTTGAAGTCAGTAACCTACAGAGGGGGGTGCCTGAGTGAGTATCCTTTTTGTTGATGTTGATACTATTCCTTTCTGTTTGTTAGTTTTCCTTCTAACAGGCCCCTCTGCTGCAGGTCTGCTAAAGTTTGCTGGAGGTCCACTCCAGAACTTGTTTGCCTGGATATCACTGGCAGAGACTGCAGAACAGCAAAGATTCCTTCCTGTTCCTTCCTCTGGAAGCTTTGTCCAGAGGGGCACCCACCAGATGCCAGCCAGAACTCTCCTGTATGAGATGTCTGTCAGCCCCTGCTGGGAGGTGTCTCACAGTCAGGATACACAGCGCTCAGGGACACACTTGAGGAGGCAGTTTGTCCCTTATCAGAGCTTGAATGCTGTGCTGGGAGATCCACTGCTGTCTTCAGAGCTTCCAGGCAGGGACGTTTAAGTCTGTTGAAGCTGCACTCAAAACCACCTCTTCCCCCAGGTGCTCTGTCCCAGTGAGGTGGGGCTTTTATGTATAAGTCCCTGACTATGGCTGCTACCTGTTTTTCAGAGAAGCCTTGTCCAGAGAGGAGGGACTCTAGAAAGGCAGTCTGATTGCAGCAGCCTTACTGAGCAGTGATTGGCTCTGCTCAATTTGAACTTCCTGGTGGCTTTGTTTACACTGTGAGGGTAAAACTGCCTACCCAAGCCTTGGCAATGGCAGGCGACCCTCCACCCACCAAGCTTGAGCATCCCAGGTCGAGCTCAGACTGCAGTGCTGGCAGCAACAATTTCAAGCCAGTGGATTGTAGCTTGCTGGGCTCTGTGGAGTGAGGGGATCCATTGAAACAGACCACTTGGCTCCCTGGCTTCAGCCCCCTTCCTAGAGAAGTGAATGGTTTTGTCTCGCTGGTGTTTCAGTAGCCACTGGGTTATTTAAAAAAACAAAAAACAAAAACTCCTGCAGTTGGCTCAGTGTCTGGCTGTACCACTGCCCAGTTTTGTGTCGGAAACCCAGGGCCCTGGTGGTGTAGGCACCTAAGGGAATCTCCTGATCTGCAAGTTGCAAAGACCGTGGGGAAGAGTACAGTATCTGGGCTGGAGTGCAGGGGATAGTCCCTAATGGCCTCCCTTGGCTAGGAGAGTATTAGGATTTACTCGGCATGGCTTGCAAAATATTAAAAGGAATATTACAGATAGTTATAGATTATAGTCTCAAACCTTTTGGAAGGCTGAAAAGGTTTTATTAACTTACGGAACAAGCTGAAGACAGCCAGTTCATACGTTAGAGCATTAAGTCATAGGGTAGATTCTAGCAAGGCAGGCCAACATTTAAATTCAAGAAATACAGAGAATACCACAAAGATACTCCTCGAGAAGAGCAACCCCAAGCCACATAATCAGATTCACCAAGGTTTACATGAAGAAAAAAAAATGTTAAGGGCAGCCAGAGTGAAAGATCAGGTTACCCACAAAGGGAAGCCCATCAGTGGATCTCTCTGCAGAAACCCTACAAGCAAGAAAGAGAGGGGGCCAATATTCCACATTCTTAAAGAAAAGAATTTTCAATCCAGAATTTCATATCCAGGCAAACTAAGCTTCTTAAGTGAAACAGATAAACTAAAATCCTTTATGGACAAGTAGATGATGAGAGATTTTGTCACCTCCAGGCTTGACTTACAAGAGCTCCTGAAGGAAGCACTAAACATGGAAAGGAAAAACTAGTACCAGCCACTGCAAAAGCATATCAAATTACAAAGACCATCATCACTGTGAAGAAACTCCATCAACAAATGGGCAAAATAACCCACTAGCATCATAATGGCAGGATCAAATTCACACATTAAAAATATTAACCTTAAATGTAAAAGGGCTAAATGCCCCAATTAAAAGACACAGATTGGTAAATTGGATGAAGATCCAAGAACCATCAGTATGCTGTATTCAGAAAACCCATCTCACATGCAAAGACACATATAGGCTCAAAATAAAGGCATAGAGGAATATCTACCAAGCAAATAGAAAGCAAAAAGAAACAGGGGTTGCAATCTAGTCTCTGATAAAACAGACTTTAAGCCAACAAAGATAAAAAAAGACAAAGGAGGGCATTATGTAATGGTAAAGGGATCAATAGAATAAGAAGAGCTAACTATTCTAAATATATATGCACCCAATGCAGGAGCACCCAGATTCACAAAGCAAGTTCTTAATGACCTACAAAGAGACTTAGAATCCCACACAGTAATAGCGGGAGACTTTACCCCACTATCAATATTAGACAGATCAACGAGACAGAAAATTCACAAAGATATTCAGGACTTGAACTCAGCTCTGGACCAAGAGAACCTAATTGACATTTATAGAACTCTGCACCCCAAATCAACAGAATATACATTCTTCTCAGCACCACATAGCACTTTTTGTAAAATTGACCACATAATTGGAAGTAAAACACTCCTCAGCAAATGCAAAAGAATGGAAATCATAACGAACAGTCTCTCAGACCACAGTGCAATCAAGTTTGAACTTAGGATTAAGAAACTCATTCAAACCTGCATGACTATATGGAAACTGAACAACATGCTCCTGAATGACTACTGGATAAATATGTAAACTAAGGGAGAAATAAAGATGTTTTTTGAAATCAGTGAGAAGAAAGACACCATGTGTCAGAGTATTTGGGACACATTTAAAATGGTGTGTAGAGGAAAATTTATAGCACGAAAGGCCCACAAGAGAAAGCAGGAAAGATCTAAAATTGACACCCTAACATCACAATTCAAAGAATTAGAGAAGCAAGAGCAAACAAATTCAAAAGCTACCAGAAGACAAGAAGTAACTAAGATCAGAGTAGAACTAAAGAAGATAGAGACACGAAAACTCTTCAAAAAATCAATGAATCCAGGAGCTGGGTTTTTGAAAAGATCAACAAAATAGATGAACTGCTGGCCAGACTAATAAAGAAAAAGGAGAGAAGAATCAAATAGATGCAATAAATAAATGATAAAGGGGATATCACCACCAATCCCACAGAAATGCAATCTACCATCAGAGAATACTATAAACAACTCTATGCAAATAAAATAGAAAATCTAGAAAAAAATGAATAAATTCCTGGACACGTACATGCGCCAACACTATATCAGGAAGAAGTTGAATCCCAGAATAAACCAAAAACAAGTTCTGAAATTGAGGCAGCAATTAATAACCTATGTACTAAAAAATGTCCAGGACCAGATGGATTCACTGATGAATTCTACCAGAGGTACAAAGAGAAGGTGGTACCATTCCTTCCGAAACTATTCCAAATAAGAGAAAAGGGAATCCTCTCTAACTCATTTTTATGAGGCCAACATCATCCTGATAACAAAACCTGGCAGAGACATAACAAAACCTGGCAGAGACACAACAAAAAAAGAAAATTTCAGGTCAATATCCCTGATGGACATCACTGCGAAAATCCTCAGTAAAATACTAGCAAACAGAATCCAGCAGCATATCAAAAAGCTTATCCATCATGATCAAGTCAGCTTCATACCTGGGATGCAGGGCTGGTTCAACATATGCAAATCAATAAACATAATCCATCACATACATAGAACCAATGACAAAAACCACATAATTATCTCAACAGATGCAGATGGAATGTATCTCAAAATAATACAAGCTATTTATTACAAACCCACAGCCAATATTGTACTGAATGGGCAAAATCTGGGAGCATACCCTTAAGAAAACTAGCACAAGACAATGGCCTCCCTTGTCACCCTCTCCTCCCTCTCTCACCACTCCTATTCAACATAGTATTAGAAGTTTAATGGCCTCCCTCTCTCACCACTCCTATTCAACATAGTATTAGAAGTTCTGGCCGGGGCAAGCAGGCAAGAGAAAGAAATAAAGGGTATTCAATAAGGAAAAGAGGAAGTCAAATTGTCCCTGTTTGCAGACAACATGATTGCGTATTTAGAAAACCTCATCATCTCAGCCCAAAATCTCCTTAAGCTGATAAGCAACTTTAGCAAAGTCTCAGGATACAAAATCAATGTGCAAAAATCACAAGGATTCCTATACACCGATAACAGACAGAGAGCCAAATCATGAGTGAACTCCCATTCACAATTGCTACAAAAAGAATAAAATACCTAGTTTTACAACTTACAAGGGATATGAAGGACCTCTTCAAGGACAACTACAAACCAATGCTCAAGGAAATAAGAGAGGACACAAACAAATGGAGAAACATTCCATGCTTATGGATAGGAAGAATCAATATCGAGAAAATGGCCATACTGCCCAAAGTAATTTATAGATTCAATGCTATCCCCATCAAGCTACCATTGACATTCTTCACAGAATTGGAAAAAACTAGTTTAAATGTCATATAGAACTAAACAAGAGCCCACATTGCAAAGACAATCCTAAGCAAAAAGAACAAAGCTGGAGGCATCACACTACCTGACTTCAAACTATACTACAAGGATACAGTAACAAAAACAGCATGCTACTGGCACCAAAACAGATATATAGACCAATGGAATGGAACAGAGACCTCAGAAACAACCTCACACATCTACAACCATCTGATCTTTGACAAACCTGACAAAAACAAGCAATGGAGAAAGGATTTCCTATTTAATAAATGGTGTTGGGAAAACTGGCTATCCATATGCAGAAAGCTGAAACTGCACCCTTTTCTTACACCTTATACAAAAATTAACTCATATGGGTTAAAGACTTAAACGTGATATATTGTGATAATTAAATGGTAATATATTGTGATAATTACCATTTTTTGAAATTTTACATATTTTACAGAACTTGATAAAATAAGAGAGCACATAAATATTTGTACTGTTTATTAAATTAATATTCTACTTATAATTTCTAACTTTATTTTTTATTTGAATTCACATTACAGTCTGTCATTATTTACTTCAAAAAAGGTTTGTTCATAATCGTCTCCTTCTCTGTCAAATATATTACATTTCCATATGCTATGATTCCAACAATACATAATATACATATATATATTTAAATATATACTTCAAGCTATTGCTTTTTAAATTGGTTAAGAAAAGAAAAAAGAAGAAAATTCAACTATATTGTCTTTCATAATTATCTACCTAATTTTATTTATTGGCACTCTGTCTTTTCTTAGGGATTAAATGAATGTGTTGTCACTTGCTTTCAGCAAGAAGAATTTCCTTTAGAATTTTTTTTAAGGCAGATCCTCTGGCAATAGATTATCTCTTCTTTTGTTTATCTGGTAGTGTCTACTGCACCTTCGTTTTTGAAAGATAGCTTTGTTGTTTTTATGATTCTTGACTATTTTGACTTTAGCACTTTGAACATGTCATCACACTGCCTTCTCACTTCCATTGTTTAAGATAAATCAGCTATTTTATGAGTTAAACTGTTTCCTCCCACACTTTGTGTATTGAAGTCTTAATCCCCAGTGTATATGATAAGGTCTATTAAGTCCTAATCCCCAATACATGCGATAGGGTCTATTAATATTCAATTAATTTTGAGTGAGGTCATAGGAGTAGGCTCCTGACATCTAAGGATTTGTGTCCTTATAAGGATAAACACCAGAGAGCTTTCTCTCTCTCCCCCTTTTTTCTCTCTGTTTCTGTGTGTGTGAACATTCTGAGGAACAGCTTTCTGAAAACACAGAAAAAAGGTAGCTGTCTTTTTGTCATTAGGAAGAGCGACCTTACTAGAATCCAAATTTGATGATGCCTTGATTGTAAATTAGTCTCCTTCAGAACTGTGAGAAAGTAAATATCTATTGTTTCAGCCACCCACTCTACGATACAGGCATACCACAGAAATATTGTGTCTTTGGTTTCAGACCACTGCAATAAAATAAATATTGCAATCAAACATTTTTTTTGGTCTCCCAGTGCATATAAAAGGTATATTTGCTCTATACTGTAGTTTACTGAGTGTAAAATAGCATTTGTCTAAAAACTGTGTATACCTTAATTAAAAATACTTTATTACTAAAAAGTGCTAATAATTACCTGAGCCTTCAGTAAGTTATAGTCTTTTTGCTGGTTGAGGGTCTTGCTTTGATCTTGCTGGCTACTAGCTGATCAGGGTGGTGTTTGCTGAAGATTTGGGTGGCTGTGGAAATATTTTAAAATAAGAGAACAATGAAGCTTGCTGCATGAATTGGCTCTTTCTTTTGCATGAGATTTTTTATGGCATGCAATACTGTTAGACAGCATTTTACCCACAGTAGAACTTCTTTCAAAATTGAAGTCAATCCTCTCAAATCCTGCTGCTGCATTATCAGCCAAATTTATGTAATATTCTAAAAATTTGGCTATAATTTCAACCATGTTCACATTTCTTTACCAGAAGTAGATTCCATCTCAAAGAAAAAAAAAAAACCTACTTTGTTTGCTTATTCATAAGAAACAACTCCTCATCCATTCAGATTTTATCATGAGATTGCAGCAATTCAGTCACCCATCTTCAGGCTCCACTTCTATTTATAATCCTTTTAATATTTCTACCACATCTACAGTTATTTTCTTCATTGTAGTCTTGAACCTCTGAAAGTCATCCATGAGGATTAGAATACACTTCCTCTAAACTCCTGTTAATATGGATATTTTGACGTCCTCTCATGAATCACAGTGTTTATAATGGCAATCAAAATGGTAAATATTTTGACATCCTCTTATGAATCACAATTTTATAATGGCAATCCAAATGGTAAATCCTTTGAAGGTTCTCCATACTTTTCAGGTTTTTAGGTTTTTATTTGCCTGGATTTATCACAAGAACCATTATCTATAATGACTCTACCCTTAGAAAATGTACTTGTAAATAATAAGACTTGAAATTCAAAATTGCTTCTTTATCCCTGGGGGTGCAGAATGGATGTTGTGTTAGTAGGCATGAGAATAGCATTACTTTCTTTATACATTTCCATCAGAGCTTTTGGGTGACAAAGTGCATTGTCAATAAGCAGTGACATTTTAAAATGAATTTTTTTTTTTCTAAGGAGTAGGTCTCAACAGTGGGCTTAAAATATTCAGTAAATCATAGTACTCAAAGATATGATGTCATCCAGGCTTTGATGTTCCATTTATAGGATATAGGAGAGGAGATTTAGCATAACTCTTAATGCCTGTATGATTTTCCAAATGGTAAATGAGCACTGGCTTCAACTTAAAATCATCAGCTATGTTACCTCCTAATAAAAGTCAGTTTGTCTCTTGAAGTTTGAATCCAGGCATTGAACTCTCTGTAGAGAAGCTATATCTTCTAAATAATTTCCTGCAGCTTCTCTATCAGTACTTGCTGCAATACCTTACACTTTTATGTTATGGACATGGCTTCTTTCTTTAAACCTTATAAACAAACTTCTACTACCTTCAAACTACTAGGTTGGTGAAAAAGTAATTGCAGTTTTTGTATTCTGAAGCTTTTGCACCTTTCACCCTTCATAGAATTGAACAGAGTTAGGGTTTTGCTCTGGATTAGGCATAGGCTTAAGAATGCTGTGTCTGGTTTGATCTTTTATCCAGACCACTAAAACTTTCTCCATACTAGCAATAAGCTGTTTCACTTTTTTATCATTTGCTTGTTCACTAGAGTAGCACTTTTAATTTCCTTAAAGAACTTTTCCTTTGCATTCACAACTTGGTTGTTCGTCACAAGAGGTCTAGCTTTAGGCCTTTCTCAGCTTTCAACATGCCTTCCTCACTAGGCTTAATCATTTCTAACTTTTGATATAATGTGAAAGACGTAACTCTACCTTTCATTTAAACACTTAGAGGTCATTGTAGGGTTATTAATTGAACTTGTTTTGATATTGTTTTGTCTCAGGGAGTGGGAAGGATCAAGAAGAGACAGAGAGACAAGGAAATGGCTGTTTGGTGGAGCAGTAAAACTGCAAACAGTTATAGATTTAGTCTGCCATTCTATATGAGTGCAATTTGTAGTGCTCCAAAACTACCATAATAGTAACATTAAAGATCGCTCATCACAGATTGCCATAGCAGATATAATGATAATAAAATCTGAAAGATTGCAAGTATTAACAAAATATGGCACAAAGTGAACACATACTATCAAAAAATGGTGCCAACAGATTTGCTTGATACAGCGTTGCCCAATTTGTTTAAAAAACAAACAAACATTATCTGTGAAGTAAAATAAAGGAAAGCATAACAAGGTATGTCTGCACTTTGTTGAAGCAGCTTGAACAGATTAATAAAGCTATTGATTTGGGGGTTTATCTCATATATGATGAGTATGAGTAATTTTTTTCAGTGCTTTTAAGGTTTTATTTTTGTCATTGGCTTTCAACATTTTCACTATGTTATGTCTGGGGGTAACATTTTACGTATTTATTTTATACTGAAATTTGTTTCATTTGTACATGTTGATTTATGTTTTATACCAAACTTGGAAAATTTCAGGCATAAAGTTTTTGAACTCTTTTTTCCTTCTCTTATTGTTCTGGTAGTCACATCATGCAGGTATTGGTGTACTTAATAATGGTATCCCATATTTCTCTGAGGCTTTTTTCAGTTTTCTTCATTTTGTTTGCTTTTTATTTAGATTGTATAATCTCTATCGATTTATCTTTAAGTTCGTTGCTTCTTTCTTCTGTCAGCTAAAATCTACTGTTGAGTCTTTGTAGTCAATTTTTTTTGTTATTGCACTTTTTAACTATAGAATTTCCATTTAGTTGTTTATTGTAGTTTATATGTCATTATTTTCTCTGGATAAGATGGTACCATTATGCCTTTCTTTAATTTTTAGATGAGAATTTCTTTAGTTCTTTGAGCATATTTATAATAGCTGCTTTGAAGTCTTTGTCTCCAAAGTCCAAGCTCTGGAACCCCCCACTAATGTAATCTCTATTGCCTGCATTTTCCCCCTGGATATTGTTCACTTTCTTATTTCTTTGTGTATCTCATAATTATTTCTTGAAAGTTAGACATTCATATGTTATTTACTTGGTCATGTGCCTATCTGTGTAAGATTTGGCTGACCTGATTTGTGGAGTGTACTCCCTCATTACTGTGTAGTTTCTGATATCCCTGCTCAGATTTTTATTTCTTGACCTTATCTTCCAGTCTGGACAACCAGAGATTGTTCCTGGATCAGTATGTCACTTATTTGTCAAAATTTATGGCTAAGCCATTTTGGGCCGTTCCATTTTTACCCTTTACCAATGGATTGGTATTTGGGTTGGAATTTTGCTAGTATAGTTTAAGGAGTTTGTGTTTTCGCTTCATGGGTCACACAGTGACTAGAAACTTTTGATTTCCCTACTTGATCAATCTTGGGAGGATGCCAACTTTGCCATTTTGTCAGAGATAATTGCAAATTTATTTTTTTCCTAGGGTCTTCCTAGGGTCAGAAAAACTTATTGTTCAGTCTGCGTTTCATCCAAAGTTGTGGATAAGCCCATATTGCTAGTTAGGCTTCTGCCATTTGTCTGTAGATGTAAGTGCAGCACAGGAAATAATTTTGCATATCCAATTGCCTAACTCAGGAGCTCTGAATGCTCCTGAGTAGATGCAGCTGAGCACATATTCACTACCCTTCATTCCATCAGAGTTGATAATCTGATCTCAGAAGGACTGTCCTTGCTTATTTTCCTAATTTTCTGTGAAAATTCTGGTCACTCTTTTTACTTATTGCTATCAGTATTATAGAGTTACCATAATCCTCTCTTATTTTTTCCCCAGTATTTCCACTGTGTTCAACAATGCCCTTAGATACAGAATTCCTCATGTACTGTTTCAAATAATGACTATCCCCTCATCAAGTGTACAGAGTTCTTGATCCTTATTGTCTGTCTCATTCCCTGGGAACAACCCTTACAATAGAACACAGGAAGTGGGGGGCAGGATGAGTGGACCCTGAGGTAGTAAGAGCCCTGGTCTTATTGGTTTGCCTCCCCCCCATGCATGGAACATTCACCCCATGAGCAAGCTGAGACAAGGGCAATTGTATCCCATTATTCTCATCTTGGCACTTTTGGAGTAAAGCTTTCACATTACAAGTAGGGGGTGGGTGGTAGCAAAGAGTTCTTTTGTCATGCCCACTCAAAATAGAGCTACTGTAGCATGAGGCTTGTAGAATAAAAAGCGCCAGTGGTCTTCCCTTTCAGGGAGAAATTATAGCCTTACTCTGGGATCCAGAGAAAGAGAAGCTAGTCTTTTTTACCTTAACTGTCTAGGAAAGAATGGCCAGAGTTACGTTTCTATAATACTGACATGCAGGAGGAGGGAAAGCAGGTCCTGGCTCAAATGATGATTTGATTTGGCTGTATCCCCTTGAAATCTCATCTTGAATTTTAGTTCCCATAATCTCCATGTGTCATTGGAGGGACCAGGTGGAGATAACTGAATCATGGGGCAGATTCCCCCATCCTATTCTAATGATAGTGAGTTAGTTCTCATGAGACCTTATGGTTTTATAAGGAGCTTCCCTCTTCACTGGGCATTCATTCTCTCTCTTGCCGCCCTGTGAAAAGGTGCCTTCAGCCATGATTTTAAGTATCCTGAGGCCTCCCCAGCCATGTGGAA
Organism: Ateles fusciceps; assembly: GCA_036589455.1. NCBI lineage: Eukaryota > Metazoa > Chordata > Mammalia > Primates > Atelidae > Ateles > Ateles fusciceps. Next base: position 1,383,112 of record JAZHEH010003406.1, read on the forward strand.
CTGTGAGTCAATTAAACCGCATTTCTGACTGGGTGCAGTGGCTTGCAGTGGCTCACTCACAGCACTTTGGGAGGCCAAGGCAGGAGGATCACCTGATGTCAGGAATTCAAGATCAGCCTGGCAAACATGGCAGAACTCATCTCTACTAAAAATACAAAAATTAGCTGGGCATTGTGGCAGGTGTCTGTAATCCCAGCTACTTAAGAGGCTGAGGCTGGAGAATCACTTGAACCTGGGAGGTGGAGGTTTCAGTGAGCTGAGATCACACCACTGCACTCTAGCCTGGGTGAACAGAGCTAGACTTCATCTCAAAACAAACAAATAAATGTATTTTCTTGATATATTATTCAGTCTTGGGTATTTCTTCACAGTGTGAGAACAGACTAATACAGTAAATTGGTACTGGGTAGTGGGGTGCTGCTGTAAAGATACCAGAAAATGTGGAAGCAACTTTGGAACTGAGTAACAGGCAGAGGTTGGAACAGTTTGGAAGGCTCAGAAGTCAGGAAATTGTAAGATGGTTTGGAACTTCCTAAGGACTTGGAGGGCTCAGAAGACAGGAAGATATGGGAAAGTTTGGAACTTCCTAGAGACTTGTTGAATAGCTCTGACCACAATGCTGATAGTGATATGAGCAATGAAGTCCAGGCTGAGGTGGTGTCAGATGGAGATGGGAAACTTGGGAACTGGAGTAAAGGTCACACTTGCTATGCAAAGAGACTGGTAGCATTTTGCCCATGCCCTAGAGATCTGTGGAACTTTGAACTTGAGAAAGATAATTTAGGATATCTGGCAGAAGAAATTTCTAAGTGGAAAAGTGTTCAAGAGGAAGCAGAGGATAAAAGTTTAGAAAATATGCAGCCTGATGATATGATAAAAAGAAAACCCTGTTTTCTGGGGAGAAATCTAAACCAGCTGCAGAAATTTGCATAAGAAAGAATGAGCCAAATGTTGATTACCAAGACAATGGGGAAAATGTCTCCAGGGCATGTCAGAGACTTTCAAGGCAGCCCCCTCCCATCGCAGGCCTGGAGACCTAGGAAGAAAAAATGCTTTCCTGGGTGGGTCCCAGGGCACCCCTGCTCTGTGCAGCCTTGAGACCTGGTGCCCTGCCTCCCAGCTACTTCAGTTCCAGCCAGGGTTAAAAGGGGCCAAGGTACATCTGGGGCCATTGTTTCATAAGGTACAAGCCCTAAGCCTTGGCCATTTCCATGTGGTGTTGAGCCTCTGGGTACACAGAAGTCAAGAATTGAGGTTTGGGAACCTCTACCTAGATTTCAGATGATGTTTGGAAATGCCTGAAACCCCAGGCAGTAGTTTGCTGCAGGAGCGCAGCCATCATGAAGAACCTCTGCTAGGGCAGTGCCAAAGGGAAATGTGGGGTCAGAGCCCCCACACAGAGTCCTCACTGGGGCACTGCCTAGTGGAGCTGTGAGAAGAGGGCCACCATCTTGCAGACTCCAGAATGGCAGATCCACCAACAGCTTGCACTGTGTGCCTGGAAAAGACACAGACATTCAACACCAGCCAGTGAAAGCAGCCAAGAGGGGGACTGTATCTTGTACCCTGCAAAGCCACAGTGGCAGGGCTGTCCAAGGCCATGGGAGCCCAACTCTTGCATTAGCGTGCCCTGGATGTGAGAAAAGGACTCCAAAGAGATCACTGTGGGACTTTAAGGTTTAATGACTGCCCTATTGAATTTTGGACTTACATGAGGCCTGTTGCCTTTGTTTTGGCCAGTTTCTCCCATTTGAAACAGGTGTATTTACTCAATGCCTTTACACCATTGTATCTAGAAAGTAACTTACTTGCTTTTGATTTTACAGGTTCATAGGCAGAAGGACTCATCTTGTCAAAAATGAGACTTTGTCCTTGGAATTTTGAGTTAATGGGACCGTTGGAAGGGCATCATTATATTTTGAATTCTGAGAACATGAGACTTGGGAGGGGCCAAGGACGGAATGATATGGTTTGGCTGTGTCCCCACCCAAATCTCATCTCGAATTGTAGTTCCCATAATCCCCACATGTTGTGGGAGGGACTAGGTGGATGTAATTAAATAATAGGGGCAGTTTCCACCATCCTGTTCTTGTGATAGTGAGTTAGTGCTCAGGAGATTTGATGATTTTTGTTGTTGTTGTTGAGACGGAGTTTCGCTCTTGTTACCCAGGCTGGAGTACAATGGCACGATCTCGGCTCACCGCAACCTCTGCCTCCTGGGTTCAAGAAATTCTCCTGCTTCAGCCTCCCGAGTAGCTGGGACTACAGTCATGCGCCACCATGCCCAGCTAATTTTTGTATTTTTAGTAGAGACGGGATTTCACCATGTTGACCAGGATGATCTCGATCTCTTGACCTTGTGATCCACCCGCCTCGGCCTCCCAAAGTGCTGAGATTATAGGCGTGAGCCACCACGCCTGGCCTAAGATCTGATGATTTTTTAAGGGGCTCCCCCTTTCGCTGGACACTCACTCTCTCTCCTGCCGCCCAGTGAAAAGGTGCCTTCCACCATGATTTGAAGTTTCCTGAGGCTTCCCCCTGCCATGCAGAACTGTGAGTCAATTAAACCTTTTTTCTATATAAATTACTCAGTCTTGGGTATTCCTTCATAGCAGCATGAGAAGGATCTAACACAGTAAATTTTCATACTGAGATTTAGGAGATTAGCTTGAATGAATGTTGATTCATTTACTGTATGCCATATGACTATATATAAAACCTTTATTTAATTATTTTAAAAATTATTTTCTTCAGTTAAATGGTTGTGTAACAGGGAAGAAGAGGTCCTGCCAAATACCTCCCTATGTCATTTTAGAAATCTGCCTCTTTTGGTTGTATTTGGAATGTGCATTTTGTTTTTATGATCCAGATGACTTGATTGTTGAGTTTAAGATCGATTGGATGTAATTATTGCATCAAATTCTGATTTTTAAAACATTTTAAGTCTAGAATGATGTCAATATATATAAAATAAGAGTAAAACTTGAACAATGTAATAATTTTGGTCAACCTAATATCAAAGCATTTTTTCGATAAAAATGTCAAGCCAAGTTTATTGATAAAAATGCAATCATCATTTAGTTTAATTTAGGATATCTGTTCGAAAATGTTAGCTGAATAGGCTGTGGTTTTGTTGTTTGTTTTTTACCATATCTGGATAATATGAAATGGATAAGGGTTTTTAAATTAACTCAACAGTAAATTTTTAAATTCTGTATTATGTTACCCTTTTTTTAAATATGAAAATTGTTCAGATGTGTTATTTATACTGGTAAATTGTTAAAACCTAATTCTCAGTCCTTTCTGTTTTAACATGCTTGTTTGAACTTGTTTAAACATACTCTGTGACTATGCCTATCACATTCCAACAAATGGATCAACACATCCCTATACAACTGAATCACTTATTAACACTACACATTACTTCCATAGCTAAAGTATATTTGCCTCTATTTAAAATGTATTTATGATACAGAATTATATACAAGTCTAATAAACTCACTTTGGAAAGGGAATTTATATTAGTAATTTATGACTTAAATGGAGACCTAATAAAACCAAGAGAAAGTTAATTGTTAAAATGGAGGTTTGGTACTAGTTAATGCAAACAGGTATCAGTGACTAAGTAACTTTGTAGGGGATCTACACTGAACTAAACTCTGGAAGAGTGGTAAGATAGATCAAAGCACTGAACCTAGAATGAGTTTTTGCACATGTGAAAAGAAAAAAAAGTACACATGAATTCCGGTCACATAAAATTGTCAACTCCAAAATTTACTGCTTGCATGGTCAATCAGCTGTACAGCATTATTTTGTGATGTATTATTAAATATATAAGCATCTCTTATGGCTTTTGAAATATAACAAAAAAATAATAATCTTATTTTTATGACATGTTTAATGGAAGAAAACAGCAATAAAATTCATCCAGACATAAAACTGATTATAGATAAGTATATGCTATTTTAAAACTTTTATTCTTTTGATAATTGTTTTATACATTTTAAAGTCTGCTGAATAATGAAATCTTATCTTATTTACGGTTTGAGACTACAAATAGCTCTCCAATTCTAAATACAAACTTAAAAACTATGGAAATTAATTCAACTACATCTAAAATGCTATGATGTAAGCTTTTGTTTTACAGAGAGTCAGTTAAAAACACATAGTTGCAATACTAAAATAAAATGAACTATATTTTCACATTCTTTTTGTTTCCCAATTTCTGTGAAGTAAGATAATTTGCACAAGCTTTATGAAAACTATATAGAAATTTAATTAATTACTTTATATTGTTTTCAGTATTCTTTAAATGATAAGAAATCATACCTGCCATTGGAGCAATTAAATCTTTTAAAAATTAAAATTCAAATTAACTGATAAAGAAAATACTGGACACACATTATTTTGTTTTTATAGTATGTCTCTGAGTTGGGACAGACATTTTAAAAATAAACAGCCTGAATATTTAAAATAGACAGAAAGGAAGTGAATAGGAAAGTCTCTGAAGAAAAATAGTAAATATTGTGGTCTACTGAATATGTGAATTATACTGAACAGTTTATCAGAGATGCATGTGGTGCTGAAATTTCATTTTTCTCTTCATTGTTTGAACTGAAATGTTCTCTGCATATAAATAGCTCTTTATTTTGTGTTTGATAGCCATAGTCACATTTGTGACTCTAAAAATTAACTCTATATCCAACTGAAAAATACTAATCCCTAACACAAAACAGAGGAATGTTGTTTATTATTATTTTTTGAAACAATTTCTTATACATTAGTAAAACCTGTGAACACTAGTCAACAGTTATAGAGTAGGTTTTCAATTACCATACATATGACCTTGAGAGATAAGAATCACACTCAAACTGATTTTCCACAATTTAAGATCCTTATTTTCAGGTTTGATTATGAATTTTGTAAACAGTAAAATTTGGCATGCATGTTTCATTTTAGGTTTCTTTAGCAAGAAACCTCTTTTTTCCCAATGACTTTCAGTTTTGAAAGGGAACACTTTCTGAGAACAATTTGTGGTTAATACCTTTCAGTGGGCATAATCCCACTGAGAAGTGCTCTAGCTAACTTGCTCTGGGTTGTGTTCCAACTTAGTTTAAGGGACTTTAGGGGACACATTCCTGCTGATTCCACTGTTCTTTCCTGTCTTCCTTTTTTTTGTAATCTTGACCCAAAAACTATTTTAAGTGATGTCTGATTTGACTTCCTGTGGTGCTCAAATGTTCACTGACAAAGGATTATTGAAAGAATGCATGACTCTCCCTTTCTTTTGTTGAATTCGGTTTCTGATGTTGATATTAATGTGAAAGGGTCATCCACAAAGAGACAAAGAATACTAATGTTACAAGGCTTCTCAGCTCTTGTCCTTTATCTCAGTTGGTGGACTCCAAACCAAAGGGATCAAATATCTTCTATCACCTCCTTAAAAACATCACCATCTGTGTCATCATTGGCCTTTAGGCTGTGAGAATTATTCCAAAAGTGTTCCTCTCTGTACAGTCCATCAATTGAAAGTGATAGAACCATGGGATTTTGGAGCTAAAGAATACCTTAAAGGTGAAATAGTCCAGCCCCCTTATTTATAGAGTTGAGAAATTGAGGATTATAATGAGTAGGTTATTTGTCCATGCACATGGACAAAGATAAAGGAATGGACGAGAAAGCAGTATTTCTAAATTCAATATTTCAGCAATGCAACTGCACACTGCACTTGTATTAGGGCTATGTTTCCCCTTGTTTCTTTAATACCTATGGTCATCAAATCTTGTTCACATCCTAGTGAATTTTCTGATATAATTGAGTTAAATAGATAACAGGCTTTAACACTGACTCACTAAACAATTTTAAATCACAAGGAACCTAAATACCTCAATATTATTTGCTTTTTCTAAACATGTCACCTTTCATATCTAGCAAAAAGTTGTAGTTACTTTTACTTAAAAGCATCACAAGAAGTGTTTAGTGAAGAATAAATTAAGGTCTTAAGTAGATGACTGTGGGAATAGTGAATATTGACTCTCAATCAAGGATATCTACCACAATAGGATTCCTTGGATTCATAACAATATCATTTATTAAATAAGTTCAGACTGACTTTAAATCACCACGAAGACTGCAAAAATCTTAAAAATCAGGAAGATTTTTAATTATATAGCTTTTAGAAGTGTAGGTCAACTTGAAAACAACATGACTCAGCATGAGTCATACAAGTAAAGTTTTTTTGGTAAATTATACTTAATGAGAACTTCAATGTAAAAGTAATTCACGTGGTAAAAGTAACTCACTTTGTCAAAGAAACTTACCAAATTTTCCTTCAGTGGAGCAATAGCACACTTCAACTGAAGAGAGACCACACTGAAGTATGTACTTCATGTGTGATATGATATAGACATGTCTACTGTCTATTTCAAAGAAAAGAATAATAATCTTTTCATTTTGAGACAGAGGGGAGATTCAGAGAATCAATAGTGAGACTACACAGTAAGTGATTTTCCTAATATGTTGAAAGAGATGCAAATTCCCTTAGAGAGCATCCAGTCCTAACCTTCTCTGAATGAGTGTAGAGGGGAACACTGATTTAGCCTTTCTCATTAAGGTAATCTAATTCTTCATGAAGTTGCCTCTTCAATTCTTAGCTTAGGTTTTATATCTTATTCTACAGATTGAGTGAAAATCTACATCCCTGTATCTAACTCAAACATATACTTTGCTCCTTTCTATAAATATTAGGTTTAATTCCAAAAAAATATTTTTAACCTTAAGGGAAATTTCTATTTATCAATGATAAGTTAGAGTGAAATTAATAATATTCAATATTCATAGCCAAAAAAGAATTATTTTGGCTGAGAATATTTTTCATCATTACTAAATTATATACATTGTGCCACCAGTTTTATTTATTTCTCCTGTTTATTTAAATATTTAATAGTTTCCTGCTCTAAGTTCTTAGAAAAGATGAAAACAGCATATTCATATATAATCGTTATACTTTTACATTGATTGATATATTCATAGTGAAAAGAGCATTTTCATTGATGTGCTTGGCTTGAATTGAGAATCCTAGAGAATTATATTTTTTAATACTGAAAAAATGATTGCTTACCAGCAATTGTTCAGTGTGAAGTACAATCAGTGTTTTTAAATGTCATTTGAAAAATGTTGTGTATTTCGTTTTCAAATCTGCTTCCTATACAATAATTTTATGTTCTAACTGTGGAAAAATTTGTGTTATTTTTAAAGTGGTTGAAAATGGCATAATACCAAGGCAGTTTACCAAATGTTCTGGGCCACATACACTTCTATGAAGTGTTATGTGCAATCTTTGAAATGTCTGCTAAGAGAGAGAACGTCAAATGGATGATACTCATGCTTTGATTAATTTAGAGCCTTTCTGTGAAAAGCTATGTCCAGTTCAAGTCCCCAAGCCTTTCTCCTTATCACTGCCACTTTTTGAAATTGGAGGTGAAATGCTTGAATTCTAATACCTGAGTATTCAGATGCATAAAAATGGTAGTAAGAGCAGAAGCAATCCTCTCAAACAAACTAGCTCAAGTTCCTCTGAGCCTATGAGCCTTTTCCTACTCAGGTAAAAGAATTTCTCCTAATCTGAAATATGTTGTGATACCTATACAGTTCTTGGCCAGGTGCAGTGGCTCATGCCTGTAATCATTCTGAGAGGCCAAGTGGAGTGGATCACCTGAAGTCAGGAGTTTGAGGGTAGGCTGGCCAACACAGTGAAACCCCATCTCTACTAAAAATACAAAAAAAAAAAAAAAATTATCTGGATGTGGTGGCAGGCATCTGTAATCCCAGCTACTCGGGTGACTGAGGTAGGAGGACTGCTTGAACCCAGGAGGCAGAGGTTGCAATGAGCCGAGATTGCACCACTGCACTCCAGCCTGGGTGACAGAGGAAGACACTGTTTCAAAAAAAAAAAAAACACCTAGAGGGATTCCCCATAAGAATCACCTGAGGTGCTTCTTCAAAAAGGTGCTTTAAAGAGGTGCTTCTTTAAAAAGCAAAATCCATGACCTTATTTAGGGATGTCATCTAGAGGATGTGATACATGCAGTAGCACAGGGTCCCATGCTCAGGAGGGCTACCACACTAGGTTTTATGTCATATTTTCACCATCTTGAAATTCTTAATAGTTTTATTTTTGGACTCATGTTTTATAAGTGAAGTCAAATGAGACCATTCAGCACATACATGAGGCGAGGGGATACACGCAATATGTTTGTCCGCTATTGCTTGCCGCACCGTTTACAGATAGCATTTGTGAACATGTTAAATGTTCTTATTATGTGCATCTTAAACTGGCATTGCACAATATAAAAATAAATGTAAAATTTATGATTAATTTAAATTTTTAATTTTTCTTTACTTAAAACAATATTACATATCAAATAATAGTCACCATGACAAGATAAAGAGAACTACTACCAGAAAAAAGAAAAAACTTAATATTTTAGTATTTAATGACAATATTTTCTGCTTTTTTGAGCAAGGGCATCCATGATTTCATTGTTCCTAGGCCTTGAAAATTACTCTTTTTTCAACAGGTCTAGGGTGAAACTGGATATCTGTATCTTCTTCAAGCTTGTGATTCAGATAGTACATAAAACACATTCTCTCTACAGCACTCATTTGAGTCCTGTGAAATATACTCCTTTGTTATGTGTGTTTACATGAATGTAGCTCAGAACAGACAAGATTACAAGGTCTATCAGGGCAAGATATATGAAATAATTTTAGGTCTCTTCCTATGGTGTTTTTTAAAGAAAATATTTATATATCAATAAAATTATAAAGCGACACCTGGTGACAGTCTTACCAAGTAGTGATAATTTTTTTTCAAAATATACAATAAGACTGATTTAGGAAAAAAAACGTAGTTCTGTTGTTATACTCATGACCTAATTTAACATGGTATCCATTAAATCACAGTTCTGTAATGAAAGTTTGTTCCATTTCCACCTATAAATTTTCAACATAAAGCATTTTCCCCAGTTCTTAAAAAGTACTTACAATTAAAATGAAATATGGTATGAATATACAGTTGTCCCTCATTATCTGTGAAAAATGGGTTCTCACCCCTCTCCCATGACAAAGCAGATGCTCAAGTCTCCTTTTAATGTTATATCTCATATGACCTATACACCATCATCCCACATGCTTTGTATCACCTATAGATTACTTATAACACCTAACACAATGTATATGTCATGTAAATAGTTATTATGCTGTATTTTTATTCGTATTTTTATTGTTGTGTTATTTTTGTTTTTCCAAATATTTCAACCCAAAGTTGGTTGAATACGCCAATTCAGAGAGATGACTCCATACAGATTCATGTTTTACAACAAAATTTTCATGAAGGATTTTAGTGAGATATAGTTTGCTCTAAATGATATTTTACATGTAAACTCAATGTATTGAACAATTTTTGTCAGAAATGGCAGGAGACCAGAGTCCCACCCACCAGGATTTAACCCACTTTTTTATCTACATCCCTTGAGGCACTGTCTGAAAAGGAGTGTTGAGTTTCCAAATAATGTAATTATGAGATGGTCAATTCAAAAAATAAAAATAAAAATTACTCTTTATAAGGTTTATGATATACTACCTTTCAAGTTAAGTTAAATTCAGAAACTTAAAAGTAAATTACATTAACTTTTATTAACTTAAAGTATCTTGAAATTTTAAATTAAACAGAAATTTTTAAATTAAAATGCCTTAGAAACACTGGAGGACAGATTCTTAATATTGCTAAGAAATTAAAATGTTGAAATATATTTTTAAATAAGCTTAGTTTTTAGAAAATAAGTGTTTAAATAAATTCAAAGACAGTGACAACCTGAGTCACCCATGAGACTGAATTTTGTTTATTTCCCCTCTACTTCTAAAACAAAAAAAAACAAAACAGGACATTATTTAGTTTGGAGTTTTGCCAACTAATCTTTACAGAAAGACACCCCTAAGAGAACTGTCTTACAAATGAGGATGTGGGAAGTTATTCATAAATTCAGCATCCCTTTTTAAAAGTGTCTGAGAAAGTGTCTTACAAATGAATGCTCCGTAAGGTATAATCACTGAAGATTAAATATTGCTGATTTACTTACTGGAGATTACATATGGGCTTCAGTCTTACAAAAAAAGGTGGTCTGGGTAATAACAACAGATGGATGGATGTGAAATGCTCAGGGACTTATAGTATTCCAGGTCAGTAAACTGTGAACTTAGGAGGACTTCAATGATAGTTCATAATAACTCATTTGGAGCTGTTACAGTCAGTTAGGTTAAAATTCCTGTTTCAATTGTGACCTACATATGGCTGGACAAGGCAGATGAAAGCAAGTTTGTTCCTAATGGTGAGATGACAGTTAATAGCCCCACACCGTAGATTTCAGTCATGTTTTACTGTCCCAAGAAAGCTGTATTATTTTAATTGAGACTATATTTATGAAAACATAAGTATACCCCTACTTTAAAAAAATCTTCAATTTTATAGGTTTTCACTCTTGAATCAAGACTACAATTTCTATGGGTCTACTTTAGTAACTGATCAATGAGTTTTAAGGGTGCAATGTGATTTTGTGAGTTACCTGAGTAATCTGACATCTCCAGGCAGTAGTTTCTTCTGTATGTAGAATGTGACTAAATTATACAAGAAAAGTTTTTTTGAGTAAAAATTTACACAGATGAGTGCTTCCTATATATTCGCTTTCTATATATTCCCTTCCATAATAATAATTGTTGCAGCTTAAAATTAAGAAGCTATGGTAAGGAAACATTTTTATTCTAAAAATTTAATAAATTTTTCTTATTGGATGCTAACCCATGGGTTTTTTTGAATAAAAAATATATACATATACATGTACAAATTTTAAAAAAGTACTCCCTCTAAATATACATCCCTTATTTGTGCTAAAAATCTAGAAATGATTTCAGAGCCAATTCATTGAAAAAGCTTGACAATGCATTTCGTGAAGAGGATGGAAGATAAAGTTCATGGGGGGGAAAATTGGTCATGAATAGCTGAGATGATCTGAAGTAATAAAAACATTGGCACATCTGTTATTGTGCTCCCCGTCCTGTGAAGGAGAGCTGGGTAGCCATATAGAATGCTGTCTTGGACTTGCAGTTCCATTACTATTGAAAATGAAGGTACTGACCTTGTCAGAAATGGACTTACACTTTTTTTTCCTTGCTTAACAGGAATCAAATATTTAAGGTGTGATGCCCAGGACTACTTCAGAGAGAATAAAATTTCAGTAGCTCCCATTATTCATTCTGTTACCTCCTTCTAGATAGCCGCCTTTGGCTAATGCAAGTATCATGAATATGTTAGCCTATATGTTGCATACAGGTACCTGCCCATAGACATGCATGTGCAAGGTATCCAGTTCAAATACTGCATTAAAGGAAAATTATTATTTTAAAAATTGCTTTCACTGCTATCCTTTAAAAAATAATCCATAAAGACAGACAAAATAAACTAATAATGAACATGTCCTAATTATACCCTAATGATAGTTCAGCTTGACAGCCACCCAGTTGAAACTTTTATATTCCCCAGTACATTTTTGTTCATTATTTCCAACATCAGCAAAGATTTCAGAGATAAATTAATGTTTGATAGGCCTCCAATTACCTTATCTTAACCTCTGCTTTTCTCTTCATTTTATATCACATATTCATTCAATCATTATGGAAACAAGTTTTGATAAAAGATGAATTATTTTAAAAACTCAGATTATCTTATTTTAATTTTTGTCCTGCCCCTTTATTCTATGGAGTAAATGAATGAGAGAAGAAATATTAAAGAGATGCTTATGACAGTTAATCAGTATAGAAATATACCCAGTAAATAAAAATCCAGAAATGCCTTTAAGACAATAAAAGACATATTGCTCTGAGCACAAGTGACATGCCAGATATATCCTATAAATTGAAACAACTTGACAGCATTCAGTACTCTCTATCCCTGTCATGACCCTGATAATTTTTCTTGGTACCAGTTGACTCTACTAAGTATATGTTTACTCCATAACTATCCACAGCAAAGGAATATGGGTAGTAATATTGTTGATACAAGGAGTACAAAATATTCTCCCTTTTTTTTCCCCCCCGGTTATGCTGGCATTTGCTGACAGTTGTTAAAACTTGTTGTTGTTATATGCAGAGACAACTCCAAAGGCATACAGGGAACAGATGTATGCTATCATAGTAACAAGGTGCCACTTTTAAAAAATACTTCTCAGCTTAGGGCTACATTTAAACCTTCAGGTACAGTTCTTGAAACTCATAATGTGGGAGAGTGAGTACTAGTGGTGTCTTTGAGAGTCTCTAGGGGAAAAGACTCTGAGTTATTGTTATCATTATCACCATCTTGCTAACTGAATCACAGTTAGTGCCATGATTATTACACCTAAGGGAGTGACTTACTACCCTCTAGGTTGAAATAAAGGGCAAAATGAGATTCTTCCATTGTAGGATGGTGGAACAAATTCAGGCCACACTGAGAAAAAGGCATTCTATTCAATCTCATCTTTTAAAAATAGAAAACTAAATTAATCTGAATACGGAATTCTCCGTTTGGCCATATAAACTAATTGAGCATACGTTTCAACTAAACTGAATACAGATGGAAAGTCTTTGTAGAGTTAGATATATTCTTCTAAAATATATGCATGTCTTATTTTTATAGAAACAAAACAATAGGCAAGAAGATTTCATACAAAAGTAGAGTCATACCTAAATGTGAAAGGACATAAATGTGCCTCAGATTGCATCCTATTTTATCTTGCAGTCAGTTACATTGTAAAATCGTAAGATGCAGTTGAAGTAATTCAATCAAATAAAGTGAGAGTAATATCGACGAAAACCGCTTTCATTTCTATTGACTCATAAACATTAGAGTGTAAATGTGTAGACTTCCTTTCACACCCTATAGATAGAACTGACTGTTCTAACTTTAAATATCTGGAAAGGAAATATAAATTGCATGTTACACTTGCACCTGAAATATAAAATTGTCACTGTGTTTTGATGATGAAAAGTTGAGCCCTTTTAACAATGCCCTATTTTTCTCTGGAATTGTATTTTTTACTCTGTTCCTGGATATAAATTTTGTTTCTTATTTCTATTATTTGTTTCTGATTGCGACCCCAATTTATTTCGCATAGAATTGTTAAGTGCCCTGTCTGTTTGCAGTAGTTCAAATGTAAATTAGCTAAAACAGACAATTCTTCAAAATCAATTCTGGCCTTCTGCTTTTATATTTATTTATAAATGCTGTAGTCTGAAAAATGATTAAAAGATGAAAACACCACAGGGCTAGTTTTCTTAATTACTTTCTCAATAAATCTTAAATGATTGGGACATTTAAAACACTTGAAATATGTTTAAATATAATTAAACTAGACTATCTCTTTATAGGAGAGAGTAGAGGATACTGGGATGAACAATTTTGATTTTAAGTGTGAATCATGGAAATAAAAGTGGCTGTGCTTGATCATTTACTCAGCACTGGAGGCAATAATCAAGTTTCACAAATCAATTACACCTTCAAAGAGTGATGGCAGGGAGCAGAGGATTTATCAGAAAATCTCTGTGTTTTGTATCCATTCGTCTCTTTGTATTTTTAGACACAAATCTGTAACATAGAGTGTGTATCCAGACAACATTCTCTCCTCTCTCCAGGTATTGACTGCATAACAGAATTTGTGGATGTTGAGTACCTGAGAGAAAATTTGTAAGCTGAGTAAAAATTGATATTATTACATTAAAAGAAGATTTATGCTTTAAATATATATATCTTCAGAGTAACAGAGTATTTAGGAGAATATATCAATTTTATGAAATATTTTGTCATATATGGATATTAATATAGATAGGAAGATTGATCCGTTTATATTTTACAGTTGTGTAAAACATATTTTACATATTAACCTAGGTATTATTATTAGCAAACAATGGTAGTTTTATTTCACAGTTTAATGTAAATCAAAAATTCTGTGTTTGGACTCATGTCAGATAAGAAACGGAGCAATTTTCTTCTGTTGATTTTCTAGGTAAACACATATCTTCTGTTTTAAAAGCTGTCAAAATGAACTTAACATTAAATTGCTTAGATATTGTATTTCCTAACATTGATCCAGACCAATATTTTTATTGCATTTTGGTTTAATATCGACTAAAAACTTCTGAATGATATGGATACAGGGGACATGTAAGTTATCTGTTGTAATATTAATTTAGCACTCAATGAATGTGTCTCCAAGAAATACAAAACTTAATAGAAGTTGGAGCAAAAAAAATAAATCTCTTTTCTTTCATTTCTAACATGTCAAATTGATAGGCAATGCAATGTCAAAACCACGAATATTATAAATAGTTTATTTAGTGAAAACTGGTGAATTGTATAGTGAATAGGAGCAGGGCTGACAGATTTTTTTTTTTAATAAAATGTGGTAGTTTTGTCCTTATATTTATTTAACTTGAAGGCCATTAAAAATAGTAAAGACTATAAAACTTGAAGAGTTACTAAATACTTGTTTCTGGTTCATACTTATACATTTGGTCCAGGTTGATACAGGTTATATTCCCCCTGAGTAACCAAGTGTATGGCTTGGAGAATTGCTTACCGTTTCAAAACAACAAAATAAAATAATTGAGTTGATATATTTATAATATGTTGAGGTCAAAGGTCATCTAATTGACTATGAATGTGCTAATGATGGCAGATTCACACACCCATTCAAAAGTCTTTAGAATTTAATAATTTTTTCACTTGCTTAAAAATTTATCAGTAATATCTATATATAATATATATATGTGTTTATATATTCTATAGTATACTACAGAACATAGAATATATATTATTATATACACATATATTATATACATATGGGATGTGTGTGTGTGTGTGTGTGTGTGTGTGTGTGTGTGTAATAACAGGCCATTTGGAATGTTTAAACAATTGCAAAACTTATTAATTTTTAATATTCATTTTTATAACATTTTGTCTTCACTATATTGTGCTATTGTCCATGTTTTATAGGTTTTTGAAGACCTAATCTTTCCTTTGTTTTATGCATTATAAATGCAATAGTTAATTTGGGTAATTTGTATGTACTTGTTCTTCTGATGTCATATACTTGCTTGTTAAAATTATACATTTAATGTTTGTTTCAGCCATTAAGTTTTGTGAATGCTATCTTGTTGAAAGTCATTATTATAGTAAGTGGATATTATCCTATCATTTCCCTCCCTGAATGGAGGATATCATTATGAAAATTTTCCAATGGATGACCTAAAGAAAAAGTTTGATTATTTTTGTTTGAAGGAAATACAGAGATTGGCATTCCCAAGTGATATATATCACTGATGTAAAAAATTATGTCTTGTTTTCACTGCATTTGGGATTTTATTTTGGTTTCAAAAGAAATGCAATTTTGAAAAGTGAAGTAAAACATATAACTACATTAATAGATATGTGTTGTGATTAGTAGAAAATTCAAAAATCAATGACTTTATTTCTCAATGCCAGGAGATAAGGAAGACAACCAAATAAATGCTAATTATTTCAGTAATCCTGCCATCAGAAGGCTAGAAGCTTGCATATGAGAATTTAACATGATTCTATCTATATTATCAAAAGACATTACACATTTATCTTTATACTGAAAGTAGTATTGATGCTCTTTATTTTGAAAGTCTTGAGTTCAATGTTTTGAAAGTCTTGAGTTCACATGGGGTGTTACATACTATATTCCATAATATAGTCAGGTGTTTACATTGTCAGATATCAATTAACAGTGTCCTCTTAAATGGATAATTAAGGTTTAATATGAAATGTACTTTTGCCGGATGACCTCACAAATGTTTAGGGTATAAAGCCCTACACACAACATTGTGCCTAAGTGGGTCAAAAATGAAGTGTATCACTTACAATAGGTTTGAACTTTTGGTGGATAATAGAAGAACAAAAGTCTCCTAGATCAATCTTTCCTAGAACTTAATCATAGGAACAGCTGCAAAATTCAATAGGTACTTACTTGACACATGCCCAGGTATACAAAAAAAAGTAAAGACATGCAACATACCAAACATAATTTTATGGTCAAAAATATTGGAAAACTCTTCATTAAACAGAGGTAAATAAAATTCTTTGCTGTACAAATTCTCAGACTATAAAACAATAATTTAAACTGTCTGAACCCAAGATATGCATACAATAGAAAAGGCATTACAAAATACGTTGACCATAGGACACATTTTTCATGGACTATCACAAAGAAATATAATTGTCTGAAATTCTTAAGAAACAATATGAAGATTTTTGTTTTATTGACACTAAATCAAACTGGCACTTTAAAACCACATGTTACTTTAAACTCTTATTAGAGTTTATCATTATGAGCACTTCACTATTGGCTTCTAGCATCTTGTGCTTTCCTTCTCATCTGTATCTTTCCATTCACAGAAGGAAACAAATGAAGGTTTTCTAGACAATCCACCAAAATGCTAATTTATTATGAGAGCTTTCTCTCTTTATCATACTTCAGCTTCATAATATGAATCAAAGCTCTTTTTCCCCTTTACAGAATGGAGGAAAATAAGCTTTTATTTATGTCTAATTGCTAACATAATATAAGAAGAAAACATATTATGGAGAGGTGGAATCTAATTTGGGACTAAAATGGTCCCAAAGAGTATTCATATTCCTGGTAAAACCACCTCTTCCCAGGTTTTACATTATTCATATCAAAGATGAAGGTAGAGCATCTGAAAATTCCTTACACATATAGTGAAACCACCACTTCTTCTAATCCCCAACCATGTCTGTCCATGAACTATAAACTTTCTAAAAGATATCTCTATAGAACAGCCTAATTTGAACAAGTTAACACATTCACTTCGTGAATCTTCAAAATTAATCCAAATGCTTTCTGTGTCCTTGTGTATGTCAGCATCCTAAGTAGTTTAAGCCATGCAGTGCTTTCTTATCACCTGGACTCTTAAGGACTCAAGGCTCTGTATATCTCTGAAGTGACTCATTCTCTCACAATGTAACCTCCTCCTATGTGACCACTGAATATACGAAGTCGTGTATACCCTCCTTTTGTCTCAATGTTTCTTCCACTTCCTGTTCTAACTGAAATCTAGATTATCACCTAGGGACAGTGTTTCCAAAGCAGTGCTCTCAAATAATCTTTCACACACATCCCAAGTTGCAATAGTCCTGGAGTTAAAACAGGTTTCTATTCTTCCCTAAAACAAACAAATGAACAGCAATCTGTTTCAAATGAACCAGAAAGATATGTGTATGTTTTCCTAATGGTTGTAAATACCTAATAAAAGTATCATTGACAATAGTATCACCTTGCTTATTATCTTTTTTCTACCAATAGGAATATTATTATTTTTGGTAATGTCACTATACATCTAATCTATGTAATGTATTTTAATCTTTTTCATACTCTTCTTAACTCCAGTAATTTTTTTCTACACTCCACCACAATCACCTATTTCAATCATCATTCCCTCCAGACATTGTCACTACTGATATCTATAACACTTCCAAAATTTTAATTATCATACCCCTATTTTAATATCCATAGTTTTATATTAAACTATAAACTGTTCCAGAAGCCCAACTCTTCCAACAAAATCTCATCCACTGAAACCGCCAACAATTGACTGTTGATCTCCCCATTTTGCTAGTTTCTCCCCTTCTCACCAAGATTAGATTCCTTTTGACTGTCATTAAATCCATCTCTTTGTTACTGATCTTCAATTTCTTTACCCTTTTTTCTTGCTTTCTTTGACTAGACTAGTGTATTAGTCTGTTCTCACACTGATGATAAAGACATACCCAACACTGGGTAATTTATAAAGAAAAAGAGCTTTAATGGACTCACAGTTCCATGTGGTTAGGGAGGCCTCACAATCATGGCGAAAAGCAAAAGGCACATCTTACATGTTGCCAGACAAGAGAGAACTTGCACAGGGGAAACTCCCCTTTATAAAACCATCAGATCTGGTAAGACTTCTTTACTAACAGAAGAACAGCATGGGAAAGACCCAGCCCCATGATTCAATCACCTCTCACCTGGTGCCTTCCATGACACATGAGAAATGGGGGAGCTACCATTGAAGATGAGATTTGTGTGGGACGCAACCTATCAACTAGCTAAACCACAATGTTGGCTTACTCTCATTATCTGCTTACGCTAAATGTGCACCAGGAAAGCTAAGCAGGATGGGGAAAAATACAATCTACTTGATTTAACTTAAAGCTCAATAATGTCCTCACAACACATTTAATTCTACTTAAAAAGTGCATTTCTCCTGCCTCCTTTGTTAACACTCCTCTCCCTCAAACTATTGCCCTCAACAGTACTCAGAATTGAATTTAGTTTTAGGTTACAGAAAAAAATTAAATACAGTGGACTGACTTTCTCAGTATCTCCCCTCTCTTGAAGACCATCCAATTTATTCTACTGAAATTACTCTTGTCAGTGCCATAAATGACCTCCACGTTGAGGGATTTGGTAAGCAGATGTCGATGAAAAGAACAAACACAGCATAATTTAGCCAAGTTAAAAAGGTTTTCTTATTTAAATGATACAAAAGAAGTCAATAGAGTCATGATTCAGAGTAGAAAGATAACCATTGTACAAGAGATCTGACTGTGAGCTTTAGGGTGATAGAAATGTTCACCATGTTAAAATTTAAAATGTTACTCAGATTTGCAATCACATCAAACCTCCTGGAAGTTCATCTTCTATCAGACCCATAACTAAATGAAGTTGGAGCAGTCTAACACATAATCATGTAGGGTGTTTATCTGTATTCACTTATCTGGGCCAGAGGCATCACTTTAATCTCAGAGACATAAAATATATGTGGTAGGAGATAGTATGTAATTCTCAGGTATAAATGTAATGATCATTTTTCATCTTCAGACTTTTACATAGAAGCCTAATCTATCGTTTCTTAACTGAGGGCTGAAGAACTGAACTTCACTGTTTTCCAAAACTGCCAGTCACCATACTCTAGGAACCATGAAACATTTGCCAGCACACTTATAATTGAATTTAAATTCTTTATAATGCCCATACAATCCAATAATATTTATCTCCTGGCTACCTCTCTAAACAAATTTATTATCATTCTTGCTTTTTCTTAGTGCGTGTCAGACAACCTTGCTTCTTTTCTAATCCTCAAACACGCTGTGCACTCACTAGTCTCGGGGCTCTGTATATACTACCCCTGCGCTATAATGCTTTTTGCCCAGTACCTGCGTGAATTGCTCCTTACTAAATTGGTTCAAAGTCAGTTCCTGAGAGGGGCTTTCTCTTATTTCCTCATCTGAAAGATCACCCCACTTCACACTACATTAAACAGCTTTAATTTTTCTTCATAGCGCTTATCAGTCTCAGAGATTTTTGCTTATTTGTTTTTGTTGAATAAATAAAAAATTGATGTATATAATTATGTATGTATGTATTTACCTGAAATGGCAAATACAAAAAACAATTAATAACAAATTTCTATTAAGCTTTTAGTTTAATTGGAAAAACTCAGGTTTTCTGTTGTTTCACTTCACTAACTAATGAATACCACAATTAATGTCTCTTTAATTAAAAAAACAATTTTAATGTATGTGACCAAAACTGTTTACCCAGGCAGCTTATTCTGATATGTTAATTTCAAATTCATTCATCTAAAATGGAAATCATCATTACTTGTAATGAAATCAAAAGGTTATCTGGCTTGAAAAGCTCAAAAGGAATAAAAACATTCCTAAGTACTAAAAGAATAAAGACGCTTAAGAAGGAAATGTATGTTTTTTGTTTTTTGTTTTTCTTATCTGTGTTTTCAACTGAAGTGTAATGCTTCCTCATCTCACCTTTGGGGAATCAAAAATGAGAACTCAACAGGGAGGAAAAGTGTGATAGTGTAGGTTGTTTGCTCCTGAAAACTTACTAAATTCTGAGAGAAAACAAGATTCAAAATAATTGAAAATGCTGGTTTTCAATTTGTCTTGTTTTTGCCAGTGGAAGTTATGGTTAATAAAGAAAAATATAAAATTAACAAATAATTTGATATACCTATAAAATGTGCTTTTTACTTATAAATCACTAAGTATTTTATATTGGTTATATTCTCTTTCTCTCTCTCTCTCTGCACACACACACACTCACAGAGTGAGAAAGAAATGTGTGTTTAATAAATACAATGTATATCCAAAAACATAGTTTTCTGAATTTCCAAACATGTACCATGGATGGAATTAGAAATAAATCCATGAACAGGCAGCATACATTTTGAAAGCCTTTGCTCCAAGCAACATGATTGATGTTTTGGACTGACAAACCTGCTGTTGCTGACTTCAGTGAATTTGATGTTATTACAGATTGCTGGTGTGTTAATCATCAAATGAGGATAATCTTTCCTTTGCTTTTTTTCTAAATTGGGTATCTTTTCTCTGGGAATAACTGTGTGCCCTTTCTGCTGTTCTCTTCCTAACTGAAAGACTGATAATTCTCAGGCAAGATTAATTTTACTGTGTACATAAGGTTGACTTCACTTTTTTCCTCTTTCTTTCCTTTCTTTCTTCCTTCCTTTCTTCCTTCCTTCCTTTCTACTTTTCTTTCTTCCTTCCTTCCTTCCTCCCTCCCTCTCTTCTCTCTCTCTCTTTCTTTTTTTTTAAAATAGGTTCTTACTCTGTTGCCCACCCAAGTAGCTGGGATTACAGGCATACACCACTATAACTGGCTAATTTTTGCATTTTTATTAAAGACGGGTTTTCACCATGTTGGCCAGGCTGTGATTTCACTTTTACTAATTGGTTAAAACTTCCCCAGTTTATTGAACAAATAGTACAACTTCAGTTCTAACCCTTGACCCCTAATGCCGCTTTTATAAATCTTCTTTATCCACAATTCCACTAGATTGGCTTTCCTGTCCGAATGTAGGTAATGGCTTGACACAACCAAACCAAAATAAACTGTATTTTTAAGTGTCAAGACATTTGGATGATGACAAAATCAATTTTGCTCTCTGTGGTTACATATACCATAAAAGTTGTTTTCAAGCAATGTTCCTTTCTCACATGGAAAGTGTCTAATACAAGGGAAAGAATGTAAAGTCCTAAAATTATTTAATATACTTTAAAGAAATTATTAGATCAAATTAAACTTGGAATATAAAAACTAGGGATGATACATAAAAGCCATATATATTATTATTTTATTTATTAAAATATCATTCTTATCTCTAAAATGAGAGGGTTTATAAGAAACATAATCTATCAGGTGAAAACTTGTTAGGTTTAGTAAAGTCTTAGAGTAACATTAGCTTTCTTCATCTTATTCAATTATTGGCATGATTTCCCAGCATGTTCTTCCCAAGTACAAATAAACAAAAAATTATTACTTAGTTTCAAGATGCATGGAGACACTACTGTCAACTGAGGGGTGTTTCAGGACTCACAGGCATGGCTTGCCTCTCAATATTAGACAAATGATTGGATCAATGTATACCTGGGTCTTCCTTTTACTTGTAAAGATACAAAAACAATTTTGTTATTGAGCTGAATAAATGCACAAAAGTTACAGTACAACAATCTTTATGCTAATAAAGTTCTACAATATTGTTTCTCTCTTATTTTATATATTCTCTTTTGAGATATGAATATTAGACCTTCTCAGTTTTATCCTCCATGTTTCATGAATTCTTTATTTCAACTGCTAGGCTACTCTGTTGCATTCTGGGTAAGTTTTTAAGTAGCTCTCTATTTCATGAACTCTCTGCCTTTAGTATTGTCTAAAATGTCATTTAACACATCTCCCAGTCATCTCAATTTTTTACAAAGCCATTTGTTAACCCATTTTCAATTACATTCCCTCTCTCTCCCCATTCCCTGCTGAGTTAAGCGCTATTTTTAAAAGTTTTACTATGTGTGTAAAAATATGGAAAATATATAATTTAGGTATTACTAATATTTTGTTTAGGCTTTTTACATCTATGTGAAAAATAAGATTGATCTGTAAATGTTCTTCATGATGTCTTTGCATGAATTTTGTATAGGGTGGAAATGTCTTATTTGGAAGACTGGAATATCTATCTTGAGTATGAGTACTTTTATAAGTATGTAGCTGCTTGAATTTTCACCAAGAGAACAAATCCAAAGAGAAATTGCCAAGGAAATCAAATATTACCAGTATAGAGAACTCCATCCAGATCTCATTTCTAGGTCTTAGTTTCTCTCTTCCTTTAAGATAATCACTGTTCTTACCTAAAACAAAATAGAATGGTTATAGCCATTTTTATTTTGTTCTGTTTTTTAAACTTCATATGAATGAACTATGTATTACGTGGTATTTAAAACCTAACATTAGGTTTGTAATATTCTTTCTTCTTGTTTTACAACAGTGTCTTGGTTCAGTATAAGGGCATTGTGTGGATGTGTCACAATTTATTGTCCCTTCTACTAGAGATAAGCACTTGCATTTTTCAATTTTCTGACTATTATAAATAATGCTGCTGTAAATAACCTTGCAATACCTTTTGTGTGCACATTTATTTCTGTTGGGTGTATTCAGGGAAGAAATTGTTGGATCACAGATTCTGTCAAACAGTTTTTCTAAAGGGCTAAATCAATTTTAAATCCAACAGACAGATTTTAAGTATTAATTCATTGTACTTAATAGTGTTCTACTTATATTTTCCATTTCATTTTTTGTTCATTTAAGTAAACAATAGTTTTTGAAGGCTGCTACTTTGTCTAAGTTTTTCACTGTTGGCATAAAGAAATTTCCCATTTTATAATTGTTTTCTTAATTCTTTATTTTTCCCCTTTATCTATTATTCCTGAGGCCTGCCAATTTTTTAGTCTTTTGAAATAATCAGTATCTGCTTCTAGTGAGTCTACTTTAATTTTATGTTTTATTCCATTAATGTCTACTTATTTTTTAAATTGTTTCTTCTTTTGTACTTATTTTGCTTTAATTCCATTGTTAGGTTTTGACTTCTTTATTGGATGCTTTTTAAAAAATCAGCTTTATTAAGGTATAGTTCACCTGCAATAAAGCACACATATTAGGAACATACTATTTGATACTTTAAAATCAACTTTTCATTTTAGAATAGATTTAGATTTATAGAAAAGTTGCAAATACAATACAGAGAATGCTTACATTCCGGAGGAAACTTCGCACCAGTTTCCTCCATTATTTACATGTTACACTAATATGGTGCATTAATCACAATTAATAAACCGATGTTGATATATTATTGATTAAAGTTCATCCTTTAGTTAGATTGTTTTAGATTTTACCTAATGCACTTTTTCTATCCCAGGGTCCCATCCAAGATACCATGATGCATTTATTCACCATGTCTCCTTAGATGCCTCTTAGATGTGACAGTTTTTCATACATTCTTGTTTTTGATGTCCTTGAGAATTTTAAGAAGTGCTAGTCAAGTAATTTGTAGAATGTCCCTCAACTGTAATTTGTTTGATGATTTTATCATAATTAGACTGAGGTTATATGTTTTGAGGAGTAATACCACACACATAATGTATCATTTTCATCATATTATATAAGGTACATGTTATCAACATGACTTAACCACAGTTCATATTAACCAATCACTTAGCTGAGTTACAGTCTGTCAGGTTTCTCCACTGTAAAGTTACTCTTTTCCACCTTGTTTCATGCAGTATTAATTGGAAGGAAGTCACTATGCACAGGCCACATTTAAGGTACAGAAATTTATATTTCACCTTATATTCCACCTCCTTTTGACCTTCTATTTGTTCTGGCTTTGGCCATTAGAAGTTTTCATTTGACACTTGTGTCCCCTGACTTATCCCATCGTTGTGTGTGTGTGTGTCTGTGTCTGTGTGTGGGTCTGTGTGTGTGTGTGTGTGTGTGTGTGTGTATGTAAAGCTAAGCTTGATAATTCAAAATCTAATTCATTTCTACATCATTTTAGCCTTCTGCCTTTGGCTATCTGTAAAATACCACTCTAACAGTGAAAATCTAGTTCTCACCATCTGCCATCTATTTACTTAATTTTTCAGTTTCAGTATGCATGTAAAGAGGATTTTTAATTCAAACCAGTAGCTTTATAGGATATGTTTATCCACTGGAATATGTTGTTTATATGTAATGTATGTTGTCTTTAGTTCTACACACTCCACCCGTTTCCAAATTTCTTTAGGTCAGCATCTCTATTTACCTCCTTCAGTGAAGTTGTTTAGTACAATTAGCTAAATTGATTTGTCACAATCTGCATTTTATTTTGGTATCCCTGAATATCTTCTAGTATTTTAATGCATATAAAATTAAGGTTCAACTTTCTATATAGTTATGTCGGTTTTGAAAAACTCACAGTGTTAAAATTCATCATTAAAGTATCATAAAGAATAGTTTCACTGCCCTAAAATATCCTCTGTATTTTACTATTCAACTGACTCCTCACTCTTAAACTTTGGCAATCGTTATCTGTCTGTTTTACCTATAGTTTTGCCTTTTACAGAATGTTTTCTGAGTTATATTTTTGCAGGATATAGAATTTTACATTGACTTTTTTGTTTCAGGATTTTAAGGATATTGAAACACTGTCTTCTCTCTTATGTTGTTTCTTATCATAAATCAACTGTTATTATTCTTTATTTCTTACATGCAAACATGTCTTTTCAAAGTTCCTTTTAGACATTTGGTTTTGATTTTTTAAAATATTTTTTATGTCTTAACTTATTGAATACTCAGAATATATGTATAACTTTCAATGTTTATTTTAAAAACTCTATTATTGTTGTTAATTCTAGGTTGGTATCTACTGACTTATTTTTCTCTTTCTTATGAATTGTGCTTTACTGCTTCTTTGCATTCCTATTAATATTTTATTGGATGCAAGACACTGTACATTTTAACTGTTGCTTGTGGCATATTATTGATTCCTAAAATTTTTGTGGGTTTTGCTTTGTGACACAATCAAGTTACCTACAAACTGTGTGGTACATTTGGGTCTTGGCTTAAGATTGGTTTAAGATGGGGGTTCAGAGTGATGTTTAGAATTATTATTGTCCCGTTACTGAAAGGTGCTTTGAACATTCTACTTAAAACGTCTGATGGTTTCTAACACGAAGGCTAGGAACTCACACTATTCCCGCTCCTGTGTGAGTGGTAGGCATTCTTACCACTAATCATTTTGGGTAGTGTTTTTCTTGGTCACAAGCAGTTTCCTGACCACACATGTGTTGGTTAATATTCTATTGAATACTCAATAAAGATTCTATGCAATTTTTGTAGTTTAGTCTCTGTATAGCTTTCTTCTCCGCGGAAATCTGTCCTGTTGATTGAAGATACGTTTTTCTTCATGGACTCTCCATTTTGTTTCCAAAACTTAGAGACTTTCATATTTTCAATGAGTTTTTCTCCCTGCAGTAAGTATGGTCATTCTCTTAAGGTAGTAATCTGGGACAATTACATGCTTGCTTCAACTTTCTTCAACTTTTTCTTATCTTTCATAGTTGATTTTCATTTACTTGATTTCTAAGGTATTGAAAACTAATATCTCATATAGTTTTCCCTTTTTTTAAATGATTTCAGGTAAAAGGATAAATTCATTCCTTTTAATGCCATCTTGGCTGGAAACAGAAATCTCCACAAGCTTCTTCACTGGATACTTAACAACTTTAATTTATTAATTATTTTTTAATGTTTAACATTTACAGATGAAATTTTCCCTGTCAGTATTGTTTCATGAATATTATGAATTTTGGTATTATCTATTCTGTTAATTTGTTAATTGAAATAATAAGTGGGAAAAACACTTTTATTCAAAATTTTATACTTTTTTTTCAAAATGCAAATATATCTAAGACTTCTAAGATTTGGCTTGCTAAGATTTGAGAAGTTTACTGAAACACAGAGAAGATAAAATATCTCATCAAGGGAAGGTAGATTTTATTATAAGTAACAGCTTCAAAAAGCTTACTTTGATTTGAATGTATTCCTGCAAAATGCATGCATTCTCATCTTCTCCCCTAAGATGATGGTATTAGGAGGTGGTGTCAATTGAGATATAGTTATGTCACAAGGGCAGAACCCTTATTAATGAGATTAGTGCCCTTGTAAAAGAGGTTCTAGACAGCTACCTGCTCCTTCTACCATGTAAGGACACAGCATAAAGGGGTCATCTATGAGAAAACCGGCCCTCACCAGATACTGAATCTTCTGACCCATTATTCTTGGTCTTCCCATTTCTAGAACTGTAAGAAATAAATTCTCACAGTTTAGAAGCTGCACAGTCTATGGTATTTTTTAATAGTAGCTCAAATTGAATGAGACAAAGGTATTTGAAGGAAACACTTAAAAACTTGAAATGGAATCAGACATACATTTTGAGACATTAAATATGCAATTGAATAAAAGGCACTTATATTCAAAGATAAATATTAAATTGAATATATGTTAAAGGGCCATAATGCTTTTCAAAATAATATCATAAAAAACAATTTTTTATTTATGTAGACTGATGAAATTCTGGTGCTCAGGGTGGGGCTACATTTATTATCAACACAAATCTTTAGACTTGATAAGCACGGAAAATGACTAATACAGCACATAAAACTAATCAAATCAAAACTTATTTCACTGAACAGGAGAAACATCAATAGAATGATGAGATCCTAAAAAAAAGATAAAATTTGAATGGGAGGTCAGAAAGACTTGTCTAAAATTGAATTAAAAAGCAACAAATTTTTTAACAGCAAAAATTAAATCTCAAAGATAGAATAACATATTCAAAGTGCTGAAATAAAATTATTGTAAAGCAGTATTAGTAAATATTGAAGAGAAAGAGAGGGAGAATGACAAAGAGAGAGAAGGAGGGAGGGAAGGACGGAACAGGAGACAGAGAATGAGAGAGAGAAATACTGAGACAGTACTACTAATAGACTGTCAGGGTAAGAAATCTCAAAGGATGAACCTTGGATAGAAATTAAATATCCTATTTATAAATAAAAATGATTAATGTGTCATTAATAAAAATATGGGTAAATCTAAACACTAATGTACAACATAGAAATCATTTTAATTTTCATTGTCAAAACCAACGTAGAGTAAAAATATCAGAAAATAACAATGTCTAAGATAGGAGGAATGATTGGAGTTACACCATTTTAAAATTCCTAAATTTATTGAGATGGTTTAGAGTTATTGAGTAAGCCTGTTGGTTAATATTAGATGCATTATAAATATGTATAGCAAATATTTTCCTCTAAATTTTCTTTTATTTAATAAATATTGATTGATATTTTACAATACTTTTAGATGTATAGAAAAGTTGCAAAGTTTCAAATAGTTTTTTGACTCAGCTTCATCTAATGTTAAACTCTTACATCACCATGGAACATTTGCCAAGACAAAGGTATTACATTGGTTCAATAATATGCACTAACTCAGAGATTCTGTTCAGATTTCACTGCTGTTTTTTTCTTTAACAAATGTCCTCTTTCTGTTTCAGAAAGAGTGCAGAATATCCATTCCAGGATACCATATTATGCTTTGTTGACACTTTTTAATTATGGTAATTAGACCTAATATAAAATTTAATTTAGCTATTAAGTGTATAGTTCAGTAGAATTACCTACTTTCACATTGTTATACAAATATCATCACCCTTCATCTACAGAAGTTTTTCATCTTTCCAAACTCAAACTCTGTGCCCATTAAACAAGAATTCCCCATTCTGCCATCCCCCTAGCTCCTGGTTACCACCATTTTGCTTTCTGTTGCTATGACTTTCACTACTCTAGGTACTTCATATAATTAGACTCATGTATTCTTTTATATCTAGCTTGTTTCTGGTTTAGCTATGATGTAGCTTATGTCAGAATTTCCTTTATTTTTGAGATTAAGGAATATTCTTTTGTATGTGTATACCACATTTTGTTTATCTATTCATCCACCAATGGATATTTGGGCTACTTCACTTTTTGATTATTGTTAATAGTCCTACTATGAACACTAGCATACAAATATCTGTTTGAATGTTAAACAAGAGGCTTCCAATTAAGGAACACTGGATTTTTTTTTTCATTTATTTGTCTTCTTCAATTTCGTTTAGAAACATTTTGTGGTTTCAGTGCACGTCTCTCACCCCCTTGGTTAAATTTATTACTAAATAGTTTATTCTTTTGGATGATACTGTTAATGAAAATGTTTTCTCAATTTCTTTTTGTTTGTTCATTGTCAGTGTATAGAAATGCAATTGATTTGCGCATGTTAATTTTGTATTCTGCAACTTTACTGAATTTGTTTATCAGTTCTAATAGTTATTTGTTTTGGTGTGGAATCTTTTCTTCATATAAAATTATGTCATCTGAAATTCTATTTTTTTTTTTGCTTGCCTAATAGTTTTGGCTAGAACTTGCAATACTATATTGAATAGAAGTGGCAAAAGTGAGAATCTCTACCTAGTTCCTGATCTTAGAAGAGAAATCTTTTGTCTTTCCCCCATTGAATACGATGTTAGCTGTTGATTTTTCATATATGATTTTTCTTATGTTGAGATATTTCTGTTCCTAGTGTGTTGAGTGTTTAGATCATGAAAGTACATTAAAGTTTATCAAATGCTCTTTCTGCATCAACTGAAATAATTATGTGGGATATTTTCACTTCATTCTGTTAATGTGGTGTATTACATTGATTTATTTAAGTATTAAACCATCTTTGCATTCCAGGAATAATTTCACTCGGTCATGGTACATAATCCATTTATTATATGATTAAATTTTTTTCCTGGTATTTTATTGTGCATTTTTACACTAATATTTTTAAACATATTTTTAGTTGTTTTTTTCTGATAGTGGCTTTGATATTAGGGAATTGCTGGCCTTATGCAATGAATCCCAGAATTGTCTTTTCTTCTTCAATATTTTTTTAAATAATTTCAGAAAGATTGAAGTTAATTAAAATGTTTGGTAGAATTTACCAGTAAATTCATGTG
Organism: Ateles fusciceps; assembly: GCA_036589455.1. Taxonomy (NCBI): domain Eukaryota; kingdom Metazoa; phylum Chordata; class Mammalia; order Primates; family Atelidae; genus Ateles; species Ateles fusciceps. The sequence continues at coordinate 1,412,170 of JAZHEH010003406.1, forward strand.
GAACTGGACTTTTCTTAGTGGAAGTCTTTTGGTTATTGATTTAATTTTCCTACTAGTTGTAAGCCTTGTCACATTTTCTACTTTATCATACTTAAGTCTTGCTAATTTGTGTGTTTCTAGAAATTTTTCATTTCATTTAGATTATCTAATTTTTTGGCATCCTATTTTATTTTCAAATGTACACATTTTATTATTATGCAAATAACTGATGTAAGAATATTTAACAAATAGCTATTTTTAATAAGTTAAGTATATTTCCAAATACAGGTTTATATCATTATTTCAATGCCTATTGTTTTCTCAAGATGAAAAGTACAATTTACAGACCTAGTGGAAACCAGATTCTTCTGCATAATCATGGCTGCACAACATTTTTTTGTCTTTTTTTTTTTTTTTTTGCAAGATCTAATTCTGTTTCTTAGGCTTCAGTGCATGCAATGGCCCAATCATGGCTCACTGCAGCCACAACCTCCCCAGGTTCAGATGATCCTGACACTTCAGCCACCTGAGGGGCTAGGACTACATACCATCATGCCCGGTTAATTTTTGTATTTTTGTAGAGACAGGGCTTCACCATGTTGATCAGGCTGTTCTTGAACTCCTGATCACGTGAACTCTTGTACACTTTTTAATATTATCCAAACAATTGATGTAAGAATATTTAACAAATAACTATTTTTAAGATGTTAAGTATATTTCCAAATACAGGTTTATATTATTATTTCAATCCCCATTGTTTCTCAAGATGAAAAATGATGTTCTTCTTGAACTTGAACTAAACTTGAACCGAACTTTTCCTGTTCTTGAACTAAAAAGTGTATCTGCTCACCTCAGCCTCCCAAAGTGTTGAGATTACAGGCTTGAGCCACTGAGTCCAGCCTTCACAACCCTTTTGATAAGCACAAGGCACTATTAATTTAGCACATAATACAGGACCTGTTAAACATCAGCTTTTTCAATAAATAATTGTGAAATGAATGGGGGAAAAGGTAAATAAGAATTAAATGCTTTCCTTAAAGCACAGCCATAATCAGATACATGTAAAAGGAGCTACAGAAACCAAAATATGGTTCATCTTATTAACATCTCATCATTTTTTATGACAAATCTTATTTTCTTCTCTGGTATTCCACAGAGCTCAACACATTTTAACAATGTAAATAAATGTAGTATCTTTTGCATCTCTTTAATCCATACTAGTTTGTATTTGAATTCCAGTCTTCTTGCCCTTTTCACATTTATTTTTTCTTTAGGCTTCATGTTTAATTTATCACTGTGACATATCAATAAAAAGTTAACATAAAGCACTGACAATCACAGAGTTCAGATGAGGAAAGTATTTATTTGAAGATCTTAGAAAGCAGGTCAATCAATTTCTTCCACAGCCTCCCTTTGCCAATCATGTGAATTATTTCAAATAAAAGTTTAAAATATCTCTCTCTGCATCAAATTTTTTCAAATACTTCCTAAGCAACATATGCTTAAATACACAAAACATCATTCAGCAAAACTGACTTGAAAAGGGATATAATGAAATGTGGTTTTAGCAAACTCTGTAAATTACCTACATTATTTGAACATTTTCCCCTTTAATTTCACAAATTAAAGTTTTATAGATATATTTAGTCAAAATTAAATTAAGATCAAATGAAATTTGAAATTTAGTTCCTTCATCCAACTAGCTATATTTTTAGTGCTCGATTGTAGCACTTGGCTTGTGGACACTGTTAAGAATAGTGCAGATGTTAAATATTTCCATTATCTCATAAATGTATATTGGACTGTGTTGCTCCAGACCTTAGTGGCTCATATTTTGGCTACTTACATAAATTTTCTTCTTACTAACACGAAGTATGACTCTTCCTCAAATACTATTGGCCACATAGGAACTGTAGTCTGCATGTTAAATGAATCTCCTCTAAAAAGCGTGTTTCTGTCTTTTTATACCTTCTTATGCTCTCTGATAGCAACTCAGAAGCTTCGACTACAGCATCTTCACAGTTTATATTTTCACCACTTCCTTGGCAAGGCATCATTATAGTTATAAATTCGAAATGAAAATTAAAGTAAGATTCTTTGCTATTCTGTGATTTTCAAGGAGAAAGTAAGCTGAATAGAATGTATGTGCTGACATAAAAAGATATTGTTCATATACATTTCTTTGCCATTGCCTCTCGACTTATTTCTTTCGGACTGCTCATGAGAGAGGTTTAAAAGCTTTGATTCTGGAGGCGCAGCCCTGTTTTATTGATAAAAATAAGCCTTAATATTTTTTTCCTTTGCTTTATCTCTTTTTACATGGACAGCTGATAAATTCCAGAATTCCTACGGGATGTTCTAATGGAATAGCAGGTTGAGCTGCCAGCAGTGTCAGTATTACAAGATAAAAACATAATGCCATGAATCTATATATCAAATGTTACGTTGCAAATGAAACACTATCTACTTCATGTAAAAGCAGCTTCTTAGCCCTATCTTTGAACAGCTTTTCTTTGATTCCACAATGTTGACAAATAGGTTAGGGAATCCACTCTTTCCCCCTTGAAGTTGCACGTACAAATTCTTTCAACATTGTTTTATGAAAGGGCTATTGAGTCATTGGTTGTAAAAGGAAAAATCTAATTAAACCTTGATGAAGTGTTTGTCACTCTGACTCACAGAAGACAGCCTTGTGTCTGACTTACCCCTGAATCCACAAAATGAGCTAAGGATTGGTCATTTTAAAGGTCAAGAGGAATATACGGGCAGGGGAAGTGAATGCTCTCAGATCTCTAAAAGAATTACTGAACACTGCAGGTTTATTATGGATTGTTAAGCCATACCCAATAGCTCTAAAACTTGATTGCTTAAGGAGTGACTTACAGTATTGGAGACATGCTAACATCCTAGGAGAATCCTAACACACTAGCCTTTCCAAAAATGTGCCACTGGGTCTGACTCATTCAGTATATTATTTTGTGGTTTGGATTTACAGCTTGTTTTTTATACCTTTAAATTTACTGAATAAAATGACAATAAAAGTCCATGCCTACAAAGTTAAGATAGTTTGCAAATGAAAAAGTTACAGTTCTGCCCCCCTAACCTTGCTTTGTGTTTCATAATATTTTCCTTCCCTAAACAAACTTTGACATACAGATAAGGGTCATGACTTAACAATAGCCAGGCTTGAAAAATATCTTTCACAAAAGAATGACAACAAAAGTAAAACTGCCAGTGAAAGTAATAAAAATAATTGAGAAAAAGGTCTCCAGGTGTGGCAGTGTGGGGAGCTGGGAAAAAGCTTTGGGAGACTTGGTGTTTTCAGTTTAAAGGACGTTGTCAGTTAAGAGTCTGGAGATAAATTCTAAACTTCGCAAAACAAAAAATACTAAAGAGTAGCTCAATTTACCAGAATAGGAATAAAAGCTTAAGAACTGGTTGAAGCAAGCACAGCAATGGGTATCAAAGTAAAAAGGAAGAAAGTCATCAGAGTGAGAAATTAATGAATATCAAGGCTAGTTGTTATGCCAAAGTTGCAACATCTGCATGTTTCTCTATGAATACTGACTTTTCACTGGGACTTTAAACTGTTAAGGCATGTAAGTCTGTTTTTGTGTTTCTACAGGTCTTAACTTTCATTAAGTTACGTATCATTTTCAGAGTGTGATCAAATCATACAGTTTCTTTCCTGAAAATTAAATATGCTCACAAACATACATAAATTCCTAATTCCTGTTCTACATCGACACCTTTTAGAACATCTGTGGTTTGTCTTCTAGCCTTTGCTATTTTGATTCTAGGGAGTAACATTTTATTATTATATGTAGCAGTGTTGTCTTGACAGACATCTATTTGTTCTAAATAGTTTATTTATCTGAGTATAAATATGCCTACATATAAACTAAACTGACAGCTCTAGGTTTGCAATCTTGAGCAACACAGAACAAGCTCTTCCACCTGATGGTCCTTCTTATATTAGAAAATGAAACTTGTTCACTACCTACTTGCTTCTCTAGCCGAAATAGTTCACATGTTTTAACTAGTTAAAATCATATTTTCTAGAAAAGAATAATCCAGATCTTTAAATTGGCATTCACTATCTTTCAAATCCTAGATAAGTTTGATAATTCTAATCAAGTTTGCTATTACGGCTCACTCTGTAAATTCTGATTTCAAACAGATTGTCTCTCAACACGCTGTAGAATTTCCTGAATTTATGCTTATGTCCCTACCCCTCCCTAGAATTAATACTGGCTTCCTGCCTCTTCAAATCCTACCCATTCTTCATAATAATACATTTTCAGTTCTAGATATGTAAAATGTCTTAAGTTTTACATGTGTTATATTAGTTTACAGTAAAATCTGTGAGTAATATTATTTATTATTACCAATTTCACAAACAGCTGTTTCTTTGCATATACAAAGATAAGAGTCTGAGATCAAACCCACATAATTACACTACTTTACTAATTTTAAAACCCTGTTCATATGCTACCTCATAAAACAATTCTTTTTCTGGTCACCCTTTCTCTCTTTGGGGATACTATCCAAGGTCAGGGGTATCTTGAGGTAAGCAAAACCTAGAACTTGCCATTGGAAAATTCATCTACAACATTGCTGTGCTAAAATGGAGTGCTCATAGATCCAATATGGAACAGTCATTCAAAATTTTAGAACACGAGGTTTTCTAATCACATTTCAGAAATAAGAGAACTAGATATTGAAAGGACTGAGAAATGGTCAAGATTCAACTACAAAAGGATGACAATGAAACAAATGGGAAAAGAAGGGCTTCTCAGCACAAAGGTCTGGATATGAAACAAGTTGCACTTTCATATATGGATTAGCACACTCAAAAAGGAGCAAATAAATATACCAGGTAAGATTAGATAAGGAAAAAAATGACTAAATTACTTCCTTGCTTTGTTTTGTTGATGGCATCTATTAATAGGTTGGGCATTTGTTAAAAACATATTTAATAAATTATAATTCTGTATACCTAGGATGTTGACAAACACAATTCTATATATGTAATGAATGCTTAATAGGCATTTGTACAATTAGGAAAAGAATGAACATGTAAAGTAGATTTAACAATTGCTTGAGACACTTGGTTGATCATATATAAACAAACCATAGATATTTTCTACCATTATAATGTTTCCTTCTGGCATGAGCATATGGATATCCTGTTACCGAGAGGTATAGTTCCCAGAAAATAGTTGATTTAAATTACAATAACAAAAAAGAACAATGAAGTTTCTATAAAATTCCTAAATTAAATAGAAATTCTGGGGCAGGTTACCTACTTTATAATATCCATTTCAGAAAATAAATGAACTGGAATGATGTCAGCCAAAAAATGGTGAAATAAGGATCTCCAAGGGCCCATCTCTTCATCGAAACACCAAAAAATATGAGCAAAACAGTCACAACTGCCTTTGTTAGGACTCTAGAAAATAACCGAGTGTTTACAAGTAACTAAACTCTGGATCAATAAAGATATATTTCACCAACGTAGTGCTAAAAACAAATACGGGTAATATTTTATTTTAACTTAATAAAAAGAAAGCTTTTTTTTAATTTACTAAACCAACTTCTGTTTGAGATCTATTTCTTGCTTTCAGTTATTGGAAGAAAAATTCTTCCATAATTTTTGGTCAAATATTCTTCAAAATCAGTCATGATAAAGTCAGACTGTTCAGGTGGAAGGCATGGGGAATGCAGATACTAATACTAAGGAGATTGGTTGAAGATTTAAATCCTCAATGACTAGACAAGGCTTAATTCCCGAGTCAACCAATATTCCAAGCTCCATGAATTCTAAGTTCTCTGCTTCACTTAAAGATAGAACGAGGTAGAAGCCATTTTTAAAGTTATACCCTATACAGATCAATCTGTGATAAAGTCATAAAAGAAAAACCTGCTTATTAATTTCCTAAAATGCTGGCTAGAGAGTAGTTTATGAAAACTATTTCTTCTATAACAAAATTTCAGATTCTCTGAGCCCTAAGAACTTATTTTTATGACAGTCATGTCAATGTTATTTGCAGTTAGTCTTCTGAACTAGTTTTTTTCTTTAAAACAACAGCAACAACAACAATAAAAGAGTTTTGGATATGTTTCCCACTTTTTTGTTGTTTTTTGGTTTTGTTTTGCCGTTTGTTCTTGAAACTCAAGTGTATGTAATTAAACTAATGTATTTTAGTTAGTGATACACTAGGCTTTAATTTATTTCTTGTTTTCTTCCTTTGTTTGCAATGACCTCATGAACATATTACTCAATCTGAGAACTAGAATATTTATAACAAATTAAAGCTAACTATGGGCTCCTTTCATATTTTCCTCTTTTATGTCACAACCCAGGGAAAACATTGTTCTAAATTTTATAATTTTTGATTTCATTCTTTTTTTAAATCACATATATGAATCAAAACAATGTATTTTAAATTTCAGATAATTTTGAAATGTGTAGTAAAGTATTATGCCTTATGCTATGGTCTGTAACTAGATTAATCTTTTAATTAGTTTTATGGTATTATAAGTAAGGTTTATTTCATATTATTGCACATAGCTATGGTTCATTCATTTTTACTATGTAAAATCCATTGAGTGAAATACTGCATTATTTATTCATTAGGTATACATCAATACGTTTTTTCCATTTTTAACTACTATGCACATTGTAACTGAGACTTTGTGTATGCCTCCTATTCAATATACATACATGAAGTTTCAATTCACAATATAAACTATTTCCCAAAGTGGTTTTCCAATTTTAAAATCCAGTAGAAATATCATGGATAAACTTCAAAATCATTAGGCTATGGGCAAAAAAAAATCCCAGATACAAAGACTATACATCTGATTGCAGGAAATTCAGGAATAGGCAAAATTATAACGATAGAAAATAAATCAGTTTTTTCCAAGTCTAGGATAGAGCTGTGAATTGACTGCAAAACAGAATGAAAGAACTTTTTGAAGTGATGGAAGGAATCCAAACACTAATTTTAGTAGTGATTATGCAGCTGTTTATACTTGTCAGACAAAACTCATTGAACTGTTCATTTAAAATAACTGTTCATTTAAATTAAATATTTTTGAAATTGTATCTTCACAAATCTTATTTAAAAATAAAGTTCAAATAATCTACATTGTTTTCAATATATTGATATTTTGACTCCAAATTTGTGCATTTACATTTCCTATGCAATACCATTTCCTTAGGATGATATCCAGTGGTTAATAACACAGGCATCTGAGTCATGGTTTAATATTTACAACAATATTATAAATCATTCGGCCTTAAAGTACTTTTACTTTAAATTTTTTAAAAGAACTGATTATATGAAGACCTTTTTCAAAAAGTGTGCACTATTTGGTTAACCAATCCGGAATAGTTCTTAGTAGAATTATAACCTAAGTGATAGTTTTCTTAATTGTTACAAGTGGTTTTCAGCATGTTAACTGGTGAGAGTAAAGACTGGTATAAAATGTACATTTATAGCATAAGTCCTTTTGTTCTAAATATTGTGACTTTTAATATTTTAAGACTATATTATCAAAAATTAAAAGTGTTTTTAATTTTTGTTAAACAATCAAAGCAACTTAGTATTGGTTTTGAATTTGCTCACATTTTAGGCTGACCTCAGATGTATGATTCTCCTGTTGGTGTTCCCCATATTCATGAATATAGCTCTGGTAGTTCAACTGGAGCCAGATGGACCAAAATGATCCCATTTACATATCTCATGGTTATTTAAGACTCTTGTCTGAGACATCTGGTTTCATCTCCACCTGGACTCTTTAGAATGGACTCTCAAAGCAATGATAGCATTCCAAGAAGGAAACTCCCATTGCTCAAATGCTTATTAAATCTGTGCTTGAATTATGTTTGCTGACATTTGCAGAGAATACAAAATTTTACCTCTACCTTTTTTGGCCAGATAATTAAACTGACATAAGACAAACCTACAGGAGAAAACCATACAAATTTATTTCATACATATACTTTTCCCTTTGTGACAGTGTTAAACTCATCCTGATTAAACTCATCATGATTAAACTCATCCTAGGTTGAAAATATTGTAAGTCAAAAATGCATTTAATACACCTAAGCTACAAAACATCATAACTTAGCCTAGCCTACATTAAACATGTTTAGAACACTTACATCAGCTTACAATTGGGAAAAACCATCTGACACAAAGCCTGTTTTATAATAAAGTGTTGACTATCTTATGTAACTTATTGAATACTGTACAGAAAGTGAAGAACATAATGGTCATAATGATATTCATCATTAACATACACAGCTGAAAGCACACAGGGCATGAAAAATGTTTGAAACATTGAACTGAAGTTAATTACTGGGTGATGGGAATGCTACTTCAACAAGGACATCGATTTTTATTTCTTCTGATGAAGGTAAAAAATCGCTGGTAGAATTCAGGGATTGCCACTTACTGGTAGTTTAGCAGGCATAGTGTTTTTCAAGAAGATACCAAGTTTTGACTGTAAAGTGTATTCTTTTCATTATGTACTTCTCTTTTGCAAGCAAGAGCATCCTGTGTTTCGCTGTCAGTTCTTACCAATCTCTTGTAATTGGCAAGAAACTGATTTTTTTTCTAACATCCATAAGCCACTGCTGAGAGTAGCCAATGCTGCCTCCAGTTCCCTCACTGTGAGCTTTCTTTATGTCCCAGGTATAAATTTTTCTTCCTCTGCATCAACTTCTTTACTTCTTTCTTCCTCCAGTTTGATCAGCTTCTCTTTGGTAACTTTTCAGCCTCAATGCCAACAAGCCAACAAGATCATGAATATCATCTTCATCCATATACAATTCTGGGTGTTCATCAAGCACTAATATCTTGTTACTTACTATTTTTGTCAACAGAAGAATCTTTGTTAAAGCTTTTGAATGTGTTCACATATTTCATCAAACTTTCTTCCAAATAGCGTTGTCATGTAACTTTTTCTCATGCTGCAATGATGTTACAGAAAGCATTCAGAATGCTAAAATATTCCAAAACTCTTAGAGCCTATGACCAGATTCAGTCACTTCAACACCCTGTATAAATGTTTCCCATAAGTAGTGTGCTTTTAACTAACCTACTGCATCTTGGTCCATTGCTTAAATAAGTGCTGCTGTATTCAGTGGCAAATCCATGACTTTTACACTAGAAGGAACGTCACCAATATGCTGGAGCATTGTCTAAGCTTGTTAAGAATCTGAAATGGGGTGCTGTTTTGCCTACAATATTCTCTTACCTTCAGAATAAAACAGGTCAAAAGCCAGCCTTCAAACAATGCTGACATCATCCAAGCTTTCTTGTCATAGTAATAATAAATGAGAAGTGTATGCTTGCTCACATTCTTGAATGCTCTAGCATTCTCCCAGTGGTAGTATAAGAAAGGCTTTAAATTAAACCGCAAAATTTTCACCACTCAACAGCATTACACAGTCTTTGAATGTCTTGGATCCTGGCATTGCCCTGGACTTTTGATGAATGTACGTATGCTCCAGTGTATGATTTCAGAACAATCTTATTTCATCAGCATTAAATATTTGTTCTGGCAAATATTCCACACCCACAATTATCTTATGCAGCTCTTCCTTAAAAACTTTGGCACCTTCAGTACTGGCACTTGCTGCTTCACTATTGACCTTCACATCATAAAAATTGTGACATCTTTTGAAGCATTAGAACTATACAAGACTCGCACATAAGTAGAATCATTTGCATGCTTTTCTTTGAGTGTACTGGAATGACGTCTTGCCTTAGCTGAAAATTTTATTCTCTCTTCATGGACTGCAAATGTCCTAACTCACCGCAATGGCCATTACTGGCTTGCCCCCTTATGCTGAGCAATTATCTTAAATTTCATCTAAAAAGTATTTGCCTTCCTCTTCTCACAAGAAGTAGGAGACACAGATGGAAGTTTTGTAGACATGATTGGATGCAAAAACCCAGAACCCAATATCCAAAAAACACTGGCAACACAGTACACTGTAGAGCAAACTTGTGATTGTATGGCTGACTGGGAGCTGGGGCTCACTGAACTGCTGTGTCCCAGCATATAGAGGCAATGTGGATTACATATGGCTCACCTAGGAAAAGACAACAATTCCAAATTCAATGTATAGTTCTTATTGCATTTGTATCACTTTCACACCATCATAAAGTCAAAAAAAAATGTGTTGATGATTTTATTCTGGAAATTACCTGTAAAAGTTTCACATGGCATGGGAGCTTTCATAAGGAAATGAACACCCAAAGATGCACTTAGAGTTGAACACCTACAGGCTAAATCAGACAAAGAGTAAGAAACAGTGAAAATGTGAAAAGGCAAAGGGACCTGGGCTAGGGTAGTTAATTGGGTGAGAAAGTGGCTAGGGAGAAAAGGGTTCATGTGACAAGCTTTGTTTTCACATATTTTCCTCAGCCTCAATTTCCTATCCTTGATAAAAAATGGTATTTTCTTTCTGGTATAGGAAGAATACCTTCCACATGGGAATTCCATCTCCCACTTTTAAGAAGCAAAAAGGTCAGTGTGATCTTCCTATACTTGCTATTTTCCAAGGGCCTTTAATTCAGAATAGTCAATATGCCAGTAGTATATTTTGGGGTAGTATGTTATTAATGCCAACATGTCCTTTGGGCCCAAGTAAGGCATATGTCCATGCCCAGAGTCACTACAGAAGTGGACTACAGAAGGGCATGAATACCCAAGGATATGATTTATTTAATTGCTTATTAATGTAATAATCCACCGTAATATGTACTCTAGATTAATAATCTATGACAATTTGCTCTCTAGACCCAATGATTAAAGACTTTTTATATTCAAAATGCACACTCACTCTTCCAAGACTCCCCAAATCTCTTCTCATGATATTCAAGAAAATGGAGTTTTGCTTTGAATTTGGTTTTGTGAGGAATTAGGAGTGATTTTTAAGATGGGGTATATTAATATTGTCTAGGAGGAGGAAAGACTAAAGTGAAAAAGGACAGGAGACTAGAAAAGAAAAGAGAAAATCATCCCTCGACCTGCAGGAACTGACCCAAAACTAACACCTAGGTCATAGTGTTGTTACAAGCTGGCCTGGTATTCTCAGCTAGATTCTGTTATTTTCCCAGAATAAACAATCTTACTGCAACTAACACAAGACGAGTCCATTTTAAAAATGTAATGAAGTGAGACAAGAAACAAAACAAATACATAATTTTAACTAAACACCGACAATTATGGAATTCACAAAAATAAGTAGCCCTTCTCTTGGCTAAAATTGGCAAACCAGTTGCAGCTTTAGCCTCATTCTAGTCTTTCCTTTTCAAATGTGTGTTCTGGTCTTCTTTGGCTGGATAACATTGGCAGTATTATGCCTAAATTTCATGATGTGCTCATTTTCATCAAATCTGAATTAAGATGAGACTTTACAGCTGTAGCTACTCTTGATCTCGAAGACAAAACCAGAAAGAAAAAGAGAGAGAGAGAAATGGACAGATGGATGTAAGGAAGGAAAGAAGGGAGGGAGGGAAGGAGGAACAGAGGGAGGAAGGGAGGGAGGGAGGAATGGAGGGGAAGGAGGGAGGGAGGTAGGTAGGAAGGGAGGGAGGGAGGGAGGGAGGAACACTCACTCTATAATGTACAAAGACAGGATAATCACAATAGTTGCTTTCTTCCAAAAAAAGGGTCAAGTGGGAGACCTTAGCTGATACTTGTCAATCAGTAAGTGATTTTAAAATCTAGCCAAATAGTCAGGAGTTCCTATTGTAAGGGCAGGGAATTTTTCATGATTAGTGCCGGGTTCTGTTCCCAGGTAGCGGTTCATAATCTCTTATTGTCTCCTGTGACTGAGTACGGCCTCTGGGATTTTTAGCTCTGCTTTCTACAAGGTACTCCTTTTTTTCTCAACAAATGGGTATACTTGAAGCTGCATAGCTTTTTCAGCCTGATCTTTGTAAAACATTGATGGTCTCTTTTTATTTTGCCTTCTTTTTGACTCTTTTCTTCAAGCTAGTAGAATCTTAATAAATTCTTAGTTTTTATGGATCTGATCATGGCTTAATCCATGTGTTCTAAAAAAAAACACACACATCTATAATTTTCTCTGGACTTGTTGGACTTCCATGGAATCATATCCACAAAGTTAGAAGCCCTTTTGTTTCTCACTTAAAGGGTCCGCTAGGCATTACCTTTAAAGTGCAGAGGTTTTAACATAGTATTGACAGCGACACCTTTCTATGATCCTTACTCTGAAGCCATTTCTTTGAAAATATTTTGTTTTTGTCAGGTAAAATGGATTTTATCAAGCTTTGTTTATCAACCCAACAATCCCTAGAGGCTCTAAGTTTCCTCAAAATTCTGCTTACAAGCTTAACAAAATTCTGCTTTGTAAGCTACAACTCTTTACCTCTCTCCTGTACCTCTATCTCTCTCATCTTTTGCAGCTAAAAGAAGCTAATTGACACTTTTCACATTCTCCCATTACTTTCTACTACAAAACAGCTCATAATTCTTCCAGTCCTCAGTGATAATTTCTTCACTGCCTTTTCAACTTTCACTAACAATTTGTTCACCATTCTTCTATCTTTCATTCAATGCCGTCAACCAATGTCATTTGTTTGATTTTTTTGAAGGGTTGCACCCCAGATTTAGCTACCAATTTTTGTCTCAGTTAGCTATGCTTAAAACAACAATCTTTATTTGCATGCTGTTCTACAATCTGGGTCGAGCTCAGGTGGTCAGTTTATCAGATGGTCTTTCCTGTGGTCACTTGCATATATTTAGTCCTCTGGCTATTCTCCTAGGGCTATGTGGTCCAAGAAGGCCAGAACCACATGGCTGGATATTAGCTGGGGCTGCAGGTCAGGGTACCTTACTTCTCTTCCACCTGATCTCCTCTGAAGAGTCATCCAGATTATTTACACAGTGATGGCAATCTTTCAAGAAGCAATCACGGTGCTTACCAAGCCTCAGCTTGTGTTATTTCTGCTGATGCCTAATGGCCCAAGTAAGTCTGAGAGCCAAGCCCATGTGAGTGAGCAGATACTAAGAGATATAATACAGTAGAAAACACTAATAACATAATCTTCTAATTTTTACCTATAAATATTTAAATAATATGTGATAATATTTTCATTATGATCATTTTTCTAAACTTTCTATCTTACAGATAATATTTTCTGTATAATAAAAAACATGTTAAGTAATAATTTGAATTGTTTTTCCTTGCACTCATGTTGTCTTTAAGACTGAAGCAAACTTACACTTTAAAAATTACAATTTATGATTTACCAAAACAATAAAGGCACATTTTCAATGTGAGTTTATAATATTTAATAATATTCTCATTTATTTTTTGCCTTCTTCACCTATATGCTATAGTAGTGTGCTAACCAATGCCAAACAATTGTTTATCAGTAGAAAATGCATTTTATCTTCAATTTGCTTCAATAATATATTTACAAACCAGAGTCAACTCAAATATTTAGGAAAACCCATGCTTGGCAAGTATATTCTGTACTTACACTTACTTGATAGGTTTCAAAATACAATTCATACCATCATTCAAGTTTATTTTCTATCTTTCAGGAATATAATTTCTCCCTTAAACACCCCCTAACAAACTACCGATGTGCAACAATTTTAAAACATGACATTGCCATTTTGTTCTAACATTTTTATAACAAATCAATTGGCTTCAACTAGGAAGGTATCCTGTTTTTGCTGGAATAACAAATAACACAATGTCTTAATACTTTCAAGCGATTATAGAAAAAGTAACTTAATGTTTATGTATTATTCTGTATCTTCTCATAACGCAAATGTCTATATCTACAGAAAAATCTGATAAATTGTCAAATCTTTCTAGTACAAGGCAAATAATATATGTTCCCCTTTCTCTTCCATTCAACATGTAGATAAATTCCGAGATCACACAGACCTTATTATATTTATTTCATCATTTCTATTGAGATTTATAAAGCTATTTTTTGTTTAACATTTCTTCCTCCGGGCCCTTGTTCAGACAAAATGACCACATATACTTGTTTGTAGGCAATTAACATGCAGGCTATGGATTTAAAAAAAAAACTATGTTTCTTGATGTCTAATACTTATGCTCACCTCTCAGTTGTAATTACAAATGCTCTACAATTTTACTTTATTTATGTATTTGCTTACAGAGATGCCAATTAGGTAGGATATCAGACAGAAGGGGAAAGAAGGAGATGAGATAATTTGTGGTTTATCCTTTTTGCTTACAGTGTACATATGATCATTGATGAGGAAATATATCATTATCTGGTACATGGGTATAAGGTGAATGTGCTTCCTAGTTACTTATTTTTTAATATGTGGTTGTATACAGATAAAGAGGTTCAGAAAGGGGGAAAGAAAAGGGAAGAATGCAAATAGAGTATAACATAACTTTTTTGAGTGAATAAAAAATATACGGACACACAGTTACTGGTTTTTGCATACAGAGACTTGTTTTTTTTGTGTCATTCATAAAGAAAAAAAAGAGCCTAAGGGAGAGTAATGGTAATAGACAATAAAAAAAATACAGGATATATGAGTTATACAGGAGTCGTGTCTACTTAGAAAGTATGTTCTTACCCATGTCAAGAGTATACTAAGTATGACGTGATGAAAGAGTGAAGCCCTTAACTCTTGCCATCAGCCAAGAATGGGGATCATAATATATGCGATTTATCATGGATTATATTTTTACTTCAAATAAGAAATTTATCTTCAAAATGACCACATACATGGACTTACCCTTCATGAAACAATAAAAATGTCTAGTAATTCCTCTTTCTAACACACAAGAAAATACAGGGGGTAAGACCACATGCTCATATTTCGAGAAAGTGAGATTGTAGAAAGTATAATAAGCAGATGCAATTAAGAAGAAAATACGCCTATCACAATCCCTATGTATTTGCATCAACTTTCCAAAAGTATATATGAAATTAGATGTATACATACCATACAACTAAGGAATTCCAGTTCAAGATGGTGAAAAAGAGCACAGCTATCTGCCTCTCCCTTCATCTTTGTTCCATTTAGGTCAGTAAAGATATACCATTTTTATCAGTAAAAATCTACCCTAATGATACAAGAGGAGAAGAAAAAGAAGGAGAGAAGGCCATTGCAACACTGAAAATACATCAGGAAAAGAAAAAAAAAAGTATTTCCATGGATTTTTGAAAGACTCAGAGCAGATGGGATAATATTCATAAATCAAAGGAGAAGAAACTCAATAAACAAATATTGAAGGAAGACAGTCACAGCAGAGGTGGAAACCAGTGGATTTGACAGAACCGAGCTGAACCCAGAAATAAATTCAAACTGGGGGGAAGGCAGAGGCTGGGAGCAGGCAAGGACTTTGAGGCAGAAATCAGAGACAGAAAGTGTCAGACCATCTGAATAACAGCCAGGTCACTCAAGATCTCTCTTGCCTCCATGAAAGTGAGGCTGTGCTGGCTGAAGCATCTGCCTCTGGGAGATTTGCTTGAGGAGGACACGGCCTGGGTTTTAGACTGGGGTGAAAGAAAGAGCAGATTCTAACATTACTGTGGAGCACCACCAAGGGCCCATGTGTGAATTAACTAAATATCTATCCACAGAAGAAAGGAGAAAGATTATTTTTGGCTGAAATCAAGTAATTAAGGAGTTTTTTTGTTTTTTTTTTTTTTTGCCTTTAGGACTCCTATTTTCAAGCTAAAGGAATATGACTCCATTTTGAAAGGTTTTGTTTTTCGTTTTTGTTTTTAGCAAGAAAAACAACTAAATTTACGCACTTGTCCCTGGTTCCCTGAATAACTTCTTGCTAGAAAAGCTTTGGTATTGGATCTATTTATGCTACCAAGGTCAAGGTCAATGAGATAATAAAGAGGATAAAAAGAATCATGAATTGAAATTAATTTTATGGATTATAAATTGAGCTTCTTGAAATAATTTATTTCATATTATTTGTTAATATTTTCCTTAATTTTGTCTGGAGTAGGAAACTGTGTGTGTGGGTGAGCTAAGCTAAAGGGCAGGCAGAATATTCTCAACAGGCAAGTTTGGGAGGTTTTAACAGCTTGTATATAACAGTGGAAATTATTAGAACAGAAGTTCCATCATTTTCAAGGCAAACATGAGTGATTTGGCCTCTCTCTTTTATTTGTTCTCCTTTCTCAGCATAGTCACAAGCTAAATAAACAAGAATACATGTTTCTAATATTGTATAAAATCTGCTATTATAAAGACATAAAAGTTGCTAATCAGAAGAAATCATAGGATATGAAGACAAAGACAAATCACACAAAATTCCACTTCTGTATCCTCTTCCTACACAAGTCACTGCAGCAATATATGGAAAATGATACATATATAGGAATTGTCGAAAAACTCCAGCTTGACTCTACTCTGTCCAAATTACTAGAAAATTGCTGACTTTCGGGTTTACTTTATCCTGGGTTGACTTAGCAAGATTATGTTATAATTTCTCCATTTACTAATTATTTATGGATTATTTTAACATATTTATTGAGGAATAGTTCAAATATTCTAAAATCAACCCATCTAATGTGTATAATTCAATAGTTTTAGTATACTCAGAGTTGTGCAACCATTGGCAAAATCTTTTTAGAAAATTATCACTTCAAAAAGAAATCCTGCAATCAATAACAGTCATTCTGTCTTCTAATGCATATCCCAGCCAAATATTTACTCTCTGTCTCTATAGATATGACTATTCTGGACATGCCACACAAATGTAATTAAAGAACACATTCTCTTCCTAGTTAGGTTACTTCATTTAGCATAAGGTATTCAAGGTTCATCCACATTGAGGCATGTATGAGAACTTTATTTTTATTTTTTTGGATTGCTGAATAATATACCACAATATGTTTTTTCACTTACCAGTTTATGGACATTCGGGGCAGTTTTCCTGCTTTTTATATTATGAATAATTTAGCTGTCAACTTTAGTGTACAGGTTTTTGTGTGTAAATATGTTTACAATTTTCTTGGGCATATACCTAAGAGTTGAATTTTTGGGTAATGTGGTACTGCTATTGATAACATCTTGAAGGACTAACAACTCAATGGACTGTAAAATGGCTGTACCATTTTTATTCCATTTTTTCCACATCCATGCCAACACTTGCTATTGTCTGTCTTTTTGATTATAGGAATTCTAGTGCTTTGTATTTCCCCAATAGCCTGCAATGTTGAGCATTTTGACTTTTGAGCATCACATCATTTTACTGACTTTATTACTTCCTTCTCCCTGATACATTTTATTCTAATATTTCTCCTTGCATCCTATGGTACTCTTATTTGAATTGCCACCCTATTCACTACCATTCTTATGAATACATCAGTGAAAATGGTTCTTTTAAAACACAAGTCAGTTCATGTCAATCCTTTACCCACAATGGTTATGCATATCATGAAAAGAAAAAAACCACATCTTACAATGGCCTACAAGGCCATTTACAAGGCTGTTTGTCCCCATTAACTCTATGTTTGTTTCTTGTACTATTTCTCTGTATCTAGTTAATTCCAGCTTCTCTGGCCTTTTTTATATTTCTCAAAAACTCCAAAAATGTTTCCAGGGTAAGGCTTTTGCTTCAGCTTTTTCCTTTGTCTTTCCCCTCAGATGTCCTCAAAAGATGAGGACTAAAATTAGTCATTGGTTTTCACAAACTGGAGATCTTTGTGGCCTTCATCAAATGCAGTTTCTGTGGAATGACAGAGAAGAAAGACGGATTGGAGAAGCTGCAAAGGGCATAAAGGAGAGGAACTGGAAATTCTAAGTGTAGAAAACTCATTAAGTTGTGTTGTAAAAGAGAGCACAGAATTGGATCAAGAAATGCAAGATTAATGGGGTCAAAAAAGGGCTTATTTATAGCTCCAAAATTGAGCACTTAAAAAAGTTTCCAGATTAACACAAAAGTTACAAATGATAATAGAAATATTTTAATTTTTTATTGAAAATACTGAAAGTCTTAGTGGATATTTAGATTTTATTTGTTTGTTTTATTCCACACAGCATTCTTTCTCTCTTTTCATAATATCATATGTTTTCATCTTTTGATGTCTAACTTACTAATAAAGCAGTGAAAAATATCTTTTTTCCATCTTAAGAAAAACACTGACTTTTTTCCTAATACACACTGTCTGAATTTTAATTCACAATATTGTGTCCCTGCTGAGTCTCAAAGAATGAAAGAAAGAAAAAGTTTTAAATGAAATTCTAAGAATCAGTAACAAGGCAATTGAAATCAGTTTTTCCAAACACATAAAAGGGAAGCCATCAATGTATTTTGCAACTCTTTCAGACTCGAGACTAATATTGATTTCTTTATTGATTTCCTTAATATTTTCTGGGGGAGTATTATTGTAAGGTTATATGTGCATAGTAAGGTACTGGCATTTTAATACCTTTCTTTAGGGAAAGAAGTGCATGGGAGTTTTTGTTAAAATGAAAAGCTAAATAATTGCATGTCATCTTCAGTACAAACAGATAAATCAAAAGTTTGCTGCTTTTGTTTATTACATCTGACTTGTCTCTCGAGGGATATTTTCCCAGTGTCATTTTTAAAAAGGCAAGAATCTCTAGATTACTTATGTCTTTACAAGACTTTACAATGAGATCTTCCAGGCACATTTCCCTTCTACTGAAACTTAATCACAATGTACTAATATTGCCAACAAACTCATTTCATCATGTACCACCATGCATTTTTACAACAATTATTTGTAGGGCTACTAGCAAAATGTTTAACAGGCCCATATAAGAATTGTTTTGAAGTGTGTTAGTTAGACTAAGAACAGAAAAACAGCAAGGAATCCTTTTCTCCACCCGTCTATTTTCTGTGTTGTCTTCTTGAGCCTGAAGAAAATTAGTAAAGGAAAATAGAAAGCCAATAAATAGGCTATCAAGTTCTATTTCTAAAAAAAAAACTTCCCTTGGCACTAACATATTTTCTAGCTCTTTTTTTTAAATTTCCTCATGCCATGGTTTCAAGATGATATTAATACTAATAACATTTATGAATATAAAAAAAACAAACTTCTTTTCAAAGACATGCACATTGAATGTGATTAATTTACTATGTGATAATTTTTAATAAAAAATATTATTGAAGGTGGCATTTTAGTGAGCAAACACATGTTTAGGTAAAAGTGAGTTTTCCTCAAATACAAGAAACTTACATTTAAAGAATGTCATTTTGATAAGAGTCAACATATAGATGCTTATTTTTGAAAAAATATTAATTAAACTAGAAAAATTATCAGGCCATTAACTATTGACCTAAAGTCAACACTTGGCCATCTTTAAATTATAATTTTCATGGAAAGAGTATACAAATACATAATTAATGAATGTTAAGAAATGTCTTATTTATGGATTCATTTTAAATTTCAAATGAGATAATACTGTAGATGATACAGAAGGCATATATAAAGCGGTTTTATTAGTAATTTTAAAAAGCAGGAATACATTGTTTTCAAAGTAGTTAGAAATGCATAATTGTCATTTATTCTTTAAACAGAAGGCTATCCTGTTACTCCAGATAAGACAGAAAATGCTAAGAAGATAATCACTCTGGCTTCAGAGTTATCCTTCCTCATCAAATGTGAAGGAGAACATGACAAGTTTATAACAGAATAAGAATAAAAGTCATGTCAAAAACAAAACCAAAGCATATAATAACGAACTTCAGTTAGGGTCATTTTTACAAACCAACATTTAGAAAACAGACCTTATTTTTACCTATTTTCATAAAAGAACATACTAAAATAATAATAAAATTTTGTTTGACCAAGAGAGCATAATTTCTACTACACATTCTTAGTTGTTGAAAATAAAAATCTGTTTATAAATTATGAGTAAATATAATTCATATCACTGGGTGTTCTTCTCTTTTATTCCTAAGCTAGTCACATAAAGAAAATACACTGTGCATATTACATTTTTTAAATGGTGAGACATAGAAGTTTAGAAATAACACAGCTTTTGCATGTCCCAAAGACAGTTCCTGTATTTCTCATTACTGTAATTCCTAGAACAGTATGCAAAGACTGTAAAGTATTCATTTCTAATTTTTGGTCAATATACATATGTGTTACATATTTATATATTTAAATAATAATATTCATTCAGATTGACTATTCAGAAGATTGCTATATAATGATAGGTCTATGTTTAAGTACTAAATTAAAAGACTACTCACAGTATATAAGAAATTAGAACCCATTAAATGTTATATTACTCCTTTAGAGAAAATAAATGGTAGAGTAGTATTAAACTTGTTCCAAACAATACTTACATAAATTATAATGATATGTTATTTCATTTCCAATATTTAAAATAAGATAATTACCAAACACTGAACACATAATAAGAATTATAGAGCAAAATGTAAGTATGAAAATTTCAACAAATAAAAGTAGAGTTCACTGAAAAAGCTTGGGACCATGTGTGGTGGCTTATGCCTGTAATCCTAGCACTTTGGAAGGCTGAGGCAGGCAGATTGCTTGAATCCAGGAGTTTGAAATCAGCCTGGGCAACATACTGACAAAAATTAAACAAGAACAGCCATGTGTGGTGGCATGCACCTGCAGTCCCAGCCACTCAGGAGCCTGAGCTGGGAGGATGACTTAAGCCCAGGAGGTCAAGGCTGCAGTGAGCCATGATCATGCCACTGCACTCCATCTTGGGCAACACAGCAAGATCCTGTCTCAACATCTTATCTCAAAGTAAAACAGAACAAAACAAAATACTTGGAATTTCAAAGAAAGCATAAAGAAGAATAATAAATGGAAAAGGAGTAACATCTTCATCTTCAGTAGAGATACACACTAAAATTGACCAATCATGACAGATGTAAATACAATATTTAGTGATATTGAGGTGATTAACTGAAGGCTTTAAACAAAAGTAGGTAAAAGAGGCTGCCTCTCGTGATTTGAATGAGTGTTTAAAAACAATAGGGTTTTAATTTTAAGCTGTTAGGTTTTATTTTAACCATATGAAGGAGCCGATTTAATTAAATCATAAGCTATATGATGTGGTTTATCTGTGTCCAGAAGAGTTATTGGCACAAGTAGGTTCTCAATTCATATATGTTGAGCAAACTAATTCTGTAAAGTGATTATTATTTAATATTAGCAGTAGATTCTCACCCTGCCACCATCACTCACTACTTGTGAGGTCTTGGACACATTGCTGAAGTTTGCATATAGGTATTAGCTATGAGTGATTTTGTGCAGCAGTAGAGTTGGATAGTTGTGACAGTAGGGATTGGCTTACAAACTGTAAACTATTTACAATGTACAGGACCAGAAAAAGTTTTCTATTAAAAAAAACTATATATTTTTTATATTTAAAAAAGTTTTTGGCCACTTCCTAGAGGGTAAAAATGCAACAAAGGAGGGTTCATCTCTCTCCAGGCATGTGGAAGCGTGCCTGTGGGCCTAGCAGAACTATTTTAATTGAGAGATGTTCATCTGTCACAGATCTGGTTCAGACCTCAGGGTGAACTACAGATTCTCTGGCTATATGAAATCCAAATTAGCACATTCTGATCTCCCTGCAGTTAGAGCAAATTGTTAGATAATATAAAAATGTGGCTGCACAGAACCAGAATGAGTGGGGAGAACCCTACCTAACCAACCTGCAAGTTTCTCAGAGGTAAAAGTGCATTGTGAAGAGTTCAATGGCTCTCTCCTGGTTCTGCCTAGTTGGGTTTGTTTGTTTGTTTGTTTGTTTGTTTGAGACGGAGTCTCGCTCTGTCGCCCAGGCTGGAGTACAGTGGCGCGATCTCCGCTCACTGCAACCTCCACCTCCCAGGTTCAAGCGATTCTTCTGCTGCAGCCTCCCAAGAGGCTAAATTACAGGTGCCCACTGCCACAATCGGCTAATTTTTTGTATTTTTTTTTAGTAGATAAGGGGTTTCACCGTGTTAGCCGCGATGGTGTCAATCTCTTGATCTCGTGATCGGTCCGCCTCGGCCTCCCAAAGCGCTGGGATTACAGGCGTGAGCCACCAGGCCGGCTGGGAGTTTTAACTATTATCTGGGCTGAGAACCTGAAATGCTTGGAACAGTAACTTGGAAGATGAGGTGGCCATTAATAAAGACTTGGGAGTGGTTAGTGTTTGGAAACAACCTTCTGGTTTTGAAGAAGTTACACAGAAGCAACGAAAATAATAGGTAAAGTAAATAGAAAATTAGTGTCAAGTGAGTAAATGGTAAGCTAATCCAAATATTGGGGAAAAAAATAAGACAGTCCTCCTTATTGGCAGAAACATACAGCATTTGTAAATTCTGGTGTAAACTAAATGTGAATGTGAACTTGCAGGTTTACATTTGCAGCCGGCAGGAAGTAGCTAGAGCGACCAGAACAAAGTTCTAGCTCTATGAGAAGTTAGATATGGAGATCTATGTTTAATGAGCCTGGCAAAACAATTTTATCTCAGATGGACTAATTGGAAAGTAATATTCATATCAATTGTGCTCATGATATAAAGCAAGGAATTCAAAATTTTGAGGACATTAAGTAGTAAAGATAGCTTCCAACAAACTAGCTTGTTGATTCTTGGCGGATGCATTACATGAAACAAATTACATAGTCTTCTGAGTGCATCATGATCACTGGGGAATGTGGAAGAGAATGAGTTTTCAAATATCTTTACGTTCTGAACATCAGCATTTAAATTCATTAAAAGAATAAAGTGTTTTATAAAGTGATCCAGGCTCCAATTAACTTCTCCAGTCTCATTCTTCTTCACTCATTTCTTTCTCTCCTCATTTTCTCCATCCAAATCAATTATGTTTCAGCTCTACCCTATTCCATTCTGTGCATCCTATCATGGCACATAGTAGGTCCATTGAACTGGCTTTATTAATTCACTTATTTCTGAGACCTTCTGTCTTCCCTGGGTGACATTATTGAAGTGGTAACACAGCAGGTGCTCAATAGTTATTGGTTAAATATATAGATCAATTAATTAACCTACAAAAACAACAACAAAATTTAACCCCAAATCATTCCTCCATGTATTCATTCACTGTATAGTTTACAATTTTACTGTAATTTTCATGGTGTTTGAAACTAAAGGAGGAAGGAAGCCAACTGAAATCATACCTCTGTTTTACGTGGAATTTGATAATTTCCAAATTGCTTAAACACAGATATTGTACTTGATCCTCACACCAGCCATAGAAGGAATTATCATCTCCTGTTTTAAAGATGTGGAAACTGTAAACCAGTGAGACGAAATGACTTGCCCAAGGTCACAGAACTGGAAAGTGCTAGCACTGGGACTTATGCCAAGCTCTTTTGATTTTCTTCCAACATTCTTTCTACTATGTGTGGAAATGTGCCAACCTGAACCGAATACTGTGAGAGAGAATGCTTGTAGCTGGATAATTTGTATTTGTAATTTGAGATTCGCTTGTAGTTTAATAACATTGCAAGATTGCTGGAGAGAAAGAACATGGTGAAGTAGGGAGGTCCTAGAGGAGAAGGGGCAGACTTAATAACTGTGATTCCAGGGGGCACAGTTCTTATGCTGAAACTCTTATTTCCCTGGATGATGACATTAGAAGTGTATTCAGCTGAGAAAGTGATGGCCTTGGGAAACTTCTCTGAAGGGATAACTTGAGTTTTATTCACTTCATCACATAATTAATACTTCATTCTGAAATTAAGTATGAAGTTTTTTTAAATCAAGTCTGAAGTTGCTGAAACTTTGCACAGCGGTCTGATTAGTGTTAATTCTGTTTCTGTGTGGTACATTTTCTATTTATTTTCCATTTTTACAGTTCCCAGAAGGACAACTTTCTCTGTGAACAGAAGATGTTTACAGAAAATCTTATTTTTAAAAAGTCACAGATGTAGATATGTGCAAGTGAAAATGTATCACACTATCATCTTTTGTCAACATGAAGACATAGGTCATTGTAAAAAAATAAAATAGGCAGGAGAATGAGGAACAGGCAAACAGAACCTGGAAGTGATCAGCATAAAATCGTGTGAACATTTTGAATAGATTTTAAAACAGTGATAAAAACAAAGTGACATATAGGAAGAGACTAAGAATATCCATATTTCTGTTTCCAAAACTATCATTTTACTCTCTTCATGACTCAAAGTACTTTGTCTTCATAATCAGTATTATGGCATTGATCAGCAAATGGGAAGTCAACTGGGTGTGTGTACAAAATTGAGACTAAGCTAATGTTGGAATGGGATGAGTTGAAAAATTTGTGTGTGACATGATTCTGTTGCTCTCGAATTACATAATGAAGACATCTCCTGCAAGACATGATCAATGCTTGGAACTCATCTACTGTGCTTTTCAGACTCCTGGAGTCACTCCGCTTCTAATTACATCTAACAATATGAAGCAGGCAAGCTATGACCTGGAGAGAGGCCAGTGATTCTCCATAAAAAGGCAGGTTATAATTGGAAAAGCCCAAAATCTGGGGACAGATATACTGAGATTTAACTTCAGCTTGTTTCACTTATTGGTCCCTTCACCTCTGCTTGGTGACTAATTTTCTTGGAGACGTGGCTTCCCCATCTGTAATTACAATAATATTAACAATAATCTTAATAATGGTGACAATGTTAATATTTAACATATTTGGAACACCTACTATGTGCCAGACATTGTTCTAATTTCTTGGCATGTTTTCCAATTTAATTATATGGCAACTCTTTGAGGGCAAGTACTATTGTTATCACATTGTACTGGTGAGGAAATGTATGCAGGTAGCTTAAACAGATCAACTGAGTCACATCAGGAGAAAATGGTGGAGATAGGCTTCATACCCAAGTAATCACCCTCAAGTGGCTATGTGTTTAATTGGTAGTCTATGCTGCCTTTTGTTAATACCTCAGTTTCTTTAACTGATAGATGAATATAATAAAACCCTACCTCTTTCTAAATATCAAATGACACAATAACTATAAAGTATTCAAAACAAGTCCTAGTGCATAGTAAGCTATTATAAATGTTTTCAAATAAAATAAACAAAATAAATTTTCCCAGTTACAGAGCTAGTAGTTGGTGAAACAGGAATTCTCACCCACTTAGTGTAAATCCAGACACCTCACTCCCTACAACATTCTTTCTCTTGATGGTGCCTCTAATTAAAGCTGCCTTGCACAGATAAGTAAGGCATAATTCAATTTGTACTTGTACATGAATAAATTTATCATTTTGAATATCTGCTATGTTTTAGGCATAATGTTTAGTCCTAAATTTTACCTCACCAATATATCTATGTGAAGTCTAGGAATCCACATGTCTTTCAGATCAGTGGCTCAGCAAGCCTTTTTTAAGAATGCATGTTTTATCTCAACCTGTCTCTCCAGAAGCATGGGAAATTAAGTCTGCAGGCCAATAATTTACACTCTTGTGTGATCTGACAATGCATCACTGGGTTCTCACTGACTCTTTCATCAGCAACCCAAGATCGCATTAACTTTTGAAGTAACTACACCTCATTGTTGACACTCATTGAACTAATTTTTAACTAATGCTTATTATCAAGGTCCAACCAGAGAAGCAGAACCAGTAAGAGATATACAGAAAGCATAATTGAAAGGAATTGGCTTATATGATTGTAGAAGCTGGCTAGGCAAGTTCTAATCCACAGGGCAAGTCTTCAAGAACAGCAGATCTTAAAGAAGGGTAGCCAGGTACTGGTTAAAACTGTGGACCACATGTGGAATTTGTTTTTCTCTTGTTTATGTCTTTCACCTGATTGAATTGGGCCCACAAAAATTATTTAGTATAATCTCCCTTACTTAAACTTAACTGATTACAAACTTTAATCACATGATATGGTTAGGCTCTGTGTCCCCACACAAATCTCATTTTGAATTGTAATCCTCATAATCCTTACGTGTCGAGAGCAGGACCTGGTGGGGGTGACTGAATCATGGGGAAAGTTTCCCCCATGCTGTTCTTGTAATAGTGAATAGTTCCCACAACATCTGATGGTTTTAAAAGCATTTGACATTTCCTTCTATGCACTCATTCTCTCTTACCTGTCACCATGTAAGACATGCCTCTTACACTTCCACCATGATTATAAGGTTCCTGAGGCCTTCCCAGCTCCACAGAACTGTGAGTCAATTATTCCTTTTTCCTTTGTAAATTACCCAGTCCCAGTATTTCCTTATAGCAATGTGAGAACAGACTAATATATCACATGTACAAAATACCTTCCAGGCTACACCTGGATTAGTGTTTAATTAAATAATGGAGGACTATATCCCAGCCATAATGACACATCTCAAAGACCATCAAATCATGTCATCAATTTTTAATAAGAAATGCTAGTAACTTGTTTTCCATCTTGGGCTTGTTTTATGAGCTCTTCAAAGCAATCAAAAACTATGTTGTAGAGTCTTATATAGAGGCAGATCCAAGTTTTTCATAAACATGATTTTACAGTCTTCTTCTTGACAAAGACAAATACATAATTACAAATACACAATTAGGTAACAGGTTTTATGAAGAACCAATTTAATTGAGATGCCCAAATATTTCAGGTACATTAACTTTATACTGTATTTGTCCCTACCTTATATTTATCCTAGAATATATCACAGCAAAATTATCTCATGCTATTAAGACTTTTTAGCATGTCAGTTCTACAACTCATTATTTTTGCTATTCTCTTAGCTTTATATTATCTGAAAATTTGCTAACAATATCTACCATCTTTACAAAAGTCCATGAATAAATGATTAAGATCAAGCTAAGAGAAGGATTCTAGAGGAAAGTACTAAAACCCTTCCTCTCAAAAGACCCAAATCAGCACTCTTTGAATGTGATTATGTAAACTGTTGTAAGCTCATTAGATTTTATTAAAATTCTACAAATATTTCACCACTTATTCTGTGTGTATTTCTATTTTGTAAATATTTATTAAGCTCTGATTTGTTGTAGTGAAATTCATTGTGGATACTTGTGCTATGGTAGAGTTAAATAAAAGAGCTAATTTACTCTCAAATTCCTTTAGTTAAGTATTTCTCCCTCAGTTCCAAGAAATAGAGCATAGGTATTATCAGTTTCTAGTGATTTGACTTTGACTTAACTATAAGGTTGCTTATATCTGCTCATCTTTAAAGATCAGCAAGAATACATATCTAATAAGAAGGCTTAGAATATTAAACATGAACTATATGTAAAAGTATTAACCTATCACATAGTAGGCAATTCATTCAATAACTATTAGCTATCATTACTATATTGATGTGGATAGTTATGATTACTCTTATATATATAATTAAAGTGTATATGTTAGAAATGTTAGATATTAGAAAGAAAAATGCAAGAGTTTATAGTAAAAATAAAATATTTCCCTTTTGGAAGATTATAGAAATGTAAAGATTACATGTGAAAGAAATGCCATTTAAACTAAATATTTAAGGAACTATGATCATAAGAAGGTGAAGAAATATTCTAGACAGATAAAGTAGCATAAATAAATCTACAAATGAGAAAGTACACAACATGAATGTGAAATAATAAAAAGTATTTCTGAGATAAAAGCATAAAATAACAAGTTAACAGTTTACAGCTGAAATACAAAAAATGAGTAAAAAAGTTCAAGTCTGTCCTAATGAAGACAGAGAGCATGGCATTAAGTTATAGCTGGGATTTTGTAGACTGGTTTCCATTCCAAAATCAGATTCTCCTGCATGAGTTTCTTTGGAGTCATTGCTGCTCAACAGTACACTGGGGCCTAAGCTACCTGAAACCTGAACCTCAGACACTAATCTGCTTACAAAGTAACTTTAATATATGTCAATGAATGAGAGAAAATAAACTTTATTATTCACTATAATTTACTCTGTGTTAGATGAGGCATCAAACTTTTCTCTTTTTTTTTTCTTTTTCCTGTATCTGTTGTTGTTATGGCAACTACTGTGGCATCTATACTAAAGGGGAGATAGTCCACCTTACAGAAAATGGATATGCCCCAGAATAAAATGTGTAAGTCCAGAGTATATAAAAACAAACATTACTATTGCTACTATATTTTCTACTTCCACTGAAAAGATACCAGCCTCCTAAGCAAAGGGTTAACCTATATACTTGTGTCTATACAGACAATCTAGAAACAAAACAATCTAGAACAAAAGCTGTCAATGCTTCTTCACATGATATGGAAAAATAACTAAAGAAATAGGGAAAATTGTCTTCCAACAAGCAAACTCAATCCTTGTCATGTTGACAGGTAAAAAAGAAGTCAATCTGTTGTCAATAAGGTGGGGGTTTACTGATTTCTATACAAAAGCTATCAACCATTCTATCAATCTATATATTGATTTATAAAAATATTGCTCTATCACACATAAATTGATATTGATCTCATGAAAACTTTAAATTTGTGAATAAAGTCCTCATATTAGGGAAATTTATGCCCTCTACTTTTGGGTTACATACTTTATGTCAAGAAATCCATCCTTAATTTAGAAGTAAGAATTTTTTTTTTTGAAAATGCAAAGAAAAGTGTTCCTCCTCACAGTAGAGTGTGACAAATAATTTCTTCCAAGGAACTACAACATAGGCTTCTGTTAAATTTATAGAAGCTCTCAATTTTAGAATTGGAAATAGTACTTAAATATAATCTTCTCCTATATTCTCATTTTATTAAGAAACACACCCCAAACTAGTGACTTATCTAAGAAAAAAATTTTAAATACTCTTTCAGTCAACACACGTTTATTGAGTATTAGTGATATGCGAGGTACTGCTCCAAACCCCCAAAACAGACCCCAGGTCTCTTTACTATGGAGCTTGACAAAGTTTTGTGTGTGGAAAAGAGGTTAAAGAAATAACGCAGTTGTCCTCAATTTGTAAATGTTAACAAATGTAAATGTTTACAAAAAAGGAAGGCATGCTTTAAAAATACAGATCCAATAGAAGAGACACAAAAACTTGGGCTAAATGTCTTTCAGTAAAACAATCCTTGGAGAAAATTTTTAAGATGAGTGGGGAAGGGGAGAAAGACAAGCCTCAGGAAAATGTTAATTACCTTTCAGTGACACAGGCAAGAGAATTGAAAATTATTGTTAATCGAAGCCACTGCTCAAGTGACAGAAAGTAAATAACCACTTCTGTTCCTTTCAGTTTTTTCTCTACTTCAAAAATAGATTACGTCATGTAGCTGTTTGATATATTAAGATCTAATTAGAAGTCTTATTTTAAAATTATTTATATAGTTAAAATAAATATATTATATTTATTTGGGAAAAATTTATTTATGGGCCTTTGCTTACATACTAAGTACCGAGGGCTTTAAGCATGGAAATGTTTTCCACAGGGAATATAGAAAAGAAAGTCACAAAATAATGACTTTATTTTTGTTTCTCTTTTTTATTCCAAATTAACATTGATCTAAAAGATTATTTTAGAAATTATAAAAATAAAATTTAAATATATAATTAAAATTGCTCATAATTCTATCAAGAGATGAGCCACATGAATATTATATTCTATAATAAATAGTATTATTTTTCTATACATATCTTTTGAAATCATTAAGATCAGACCATTGATATTTTTGTAACACTTTGCATATTATTTTATGTCAACATTTTGTTACCGTATAATTTCCCACAATATGCTTTTAATTCTAAATAATATTCTATTATATATATTTGACAAGTTTTATTTAATTTCTTCCCTATAGTTTCACTTTCACGTTATAGTAAACTTTTATATTTTATTTATATTTTTAAGAAAAAAAATCATTGAGATGGTTTTAAAAGCACAGCAACATAACCTTTTTTTAGTCTTCATGGCAAGGCATTTTCCATTTAACTGTTCTTGAATTCTTAATATTTTCTATACTATCAGTGTACAAAGTATCAGTTATTCATTAGTAAAAATCAAGATACCATCTCTTTCCTCTTTAAATTAGTAGCAACTTATTGAAGAATTTTGTTAAGAGAGTACCTATTTTTTTCTTTTTTTAAAATTTGGAAGCAGATATGTACTTGGGTTTTTAGCCTTTGCTTCTAAC
This sequence comes from Ateles fusciceps, assembly GCA_036589455.1. Taxonomy (NCBI): domain Eukaryota; kingdom Metazoa; phylum Chordata; class Mammalia; order Primates; family Atelidae; genus Ateles; species Ateles fusciceps. Next base: position 1,442,216 of record JAZHEH010003406.1, read on the forward strand.
TAATAACCCTTAAGAATTATCTAGCACATTTGCACTTCACAAAAATAGTCTCTACGATGACCGTACATTACGTATATGGAAATTTATGGCAATCCGCTTTAATGCACTTGGAGTATTAGAGATTTGGTTCATTCAAAATACATTAAATTTAATAACTTATAATACCTTATACACTACAAAATAGTTACATTTTTATGTGTAAAGGGACAAGGATTGTACCAAAAATGAATTCTGAACCGATCACCTGAAAAAATACCTGTCCAGTCAAGCAAAGAGTTCATTTTGTAAACGAGAATGGAAAACACATCAATCATGACATGTCAGGAAGAGTAGAAAGAGAAACAAAGGAAAGAGAAGAAAGAAAACTGGAGACCTCTAAAGTCAGCTCTGTGTTATTTTCTCCAATTTCTTCATGTGAAAACATGTAAGTCATTACACAAACTTCTGGGCAGAGTACCTTTAGGGGGTGGGATTTTCTGACTGTTTCATATTAGAACAATGAATGCTTTGGTTTGAATTTAAACTCCAGTACTATTTTTAAATGAAAAATATTACCTTTATAGTCATACTCTTTTTATCAAACTAAATATATTTTATATATATATACAATACACACACACACACACACACACACACACATATATATATATATATGCAGAGACAGAGAGAGAGAGAAATTACTTCCAAGTTTAGAAGTTTACGTTTGTTAAATATTTAGAAATATGTGTTTATGGGAATCAAAGACATTTTAATATACTATCAAGAAATACAAGGAGAAAAGAATTAGTTCTAGAAATTTAGATGCGGGAGATACCTAATGATAAATTCTTTTGGTAAGCAGAAAATTAAACTAACTTTATATAATTGCCTGACAAACTTACTTATTGAGAATTAAGCTTAAGGATTAACAAATATGAAATAGATTACTTAAAGCAAAGAAGCTCAATATTTAATCCAGTAAATGTATTTCAATTCATGGAAATGTATTTTAGTTTAGGCGTCTTTTGGTCTGTTTTCTTTCTTTCTTTTTATCTTACATTTGGCCTTCAGTTTTGTGTAGAAGGACAAATGCCTGTCATCTTTACAACCAATATTGGTGCCTTTCAGACAAAAATGTCATTCAAGTGTCCTGTTTAAACTATTGGATATTTAACATCTTATTCCAATTATGGGATCAGAGTAAATCCGAGTTGCTACAAATCTTCAGGTGGTTTATTGTGCCAAGAAATGTAATGTTCTATCTGCATTTTAAAGACATTTTATTCTTTACAAATGCAGTGTACAAATGCATCAAGATAATCTATTGTTTGACCTTATGTAAAGTAATAGAGGTCCACAATACATTTAGTTACAAATGTTTGATGTTTTAGTATTTCAATATCCAGTCTAATTTTCACCTCTAATATTATCTGAAGAATAAGAAATATAAAGTACCCAAACTATAAGGCAGAGTCAGTGACAAAACTCAGTCTTCTATACACTAATGAAAGTCGCATTTATTAAGTACATTGTCCAGATGGATTGCATGGTGTAAGATGCAGGTTGTATACATGTGATGGTATGAAATATATGTGTTTGATTTTTTTTTCCCAAGATAAAATCAGTGTCTAAAAGGAGGCAAGGATGATAATGATGTTCTCAGCACACAAAGCAACCTTTGACTCTGCCCAGCAGCCTTTAACTCTGCCATGCACTCTGTGCAAGACTGAAGAGTGTATGATGAAAGAAGTTAAGCAGAAGTAAGGACATGTTGTGGGAAAAGGAGCCATTATCTACAATAGAATAAACCAAAAAGGCCACTAAGAGATGCAGCCACTTCAGTGACACTTTTGTGGAAAAATTTTAGCTTCAGTAATTGAAAACTTCATGCAGAAGAGAGATATTTGAGTTTAGGAAGTGAAAACTTCCAAACCATAAAAACAAAGGAAAAGCAGCCTTCACATGGGATGTACTATTATTGTCGAGGCACAGATATTGACTAAAATTATAAAATATGAATCAATGCTAAAAAGGTGATGCTGAGTAATAGTCTTGAATATTTTAATAAAATGAATACGTCTTCTAAAATTCTGGTCCCAAAATGTAAGATGAGCATGTATGAAGTACAGAACTCTCCTTTATCTCTAATAATTTTGTTTCTGCATTAATAGCCTGTGGTCTTATTTTCCATTACTACATACATCCACAATTCATTATTACTTTTTAGGCATGTATGAAAGAATAAAAAGATGCAATTTTCGCTTGACTGGTATCTATTAAAAGCAACAACCCAAAACCGACTTTTGTTTTCTTTATACAAACACTTTATTTTAAAAATGGCAAAAATAAAAATATAGAAATAGATCAGTCAAACAGAAAAATGAGCCCAAAATAGACCCACATAAATATAGTCAATTGATATTTAATACTGGACATAGGCAATACAATAGAGAAAATATGGTCTTTCAAAAAACGGTGCTAGAACAACTGTACATTCACATGCAGAAAAATCAATCTGTACACAGACCTTATACTCATCACCAAAACTAAGTCAAAATTTATCACAGACCTAAATGTAAAATGCAAATCTATAAAACTCCTAGAAGATAACATAGAAAAACATGTAGAAAATTTGGGGTTTGATAAGGACTTTTTAGATACAACACCAATAGCACAATCTGTGCTATTAATAAACTGGAATATATTAAAACTTTTAAAAATCCTCTTCTGTGAAAGACAATGTTAAGAGAATTAAAAGAGGAACCAGAGACTGGGAGAGAATAGGTGCTAAGGACATATCTGATAATGGATTGTTATTCAAATTAATAAAGGACTTTTATAACTCAATTATAAGGAAACAAACAACTTATTTTGTAATGGGCCAAATATATCTCACCAAAGAAGACATACCAATTGCAAACAGATTAAAATATGTTATACAGTGCATATGGCACCAGAGGAATTCAAATTAACACAACAATAAGATACCACTACATGTCTTAATGATCCTCCCTAATGAATAGCCACAACCTAAAACACTGACAACACCAAATGCTGGTGAGAATTTGAAGCAAAAAGAACTCTCATTTACTTCTAGTGGAAATGCACAATGGTACAACAGCCTTGCAAAACAGGTTGGCAGTTGATTACAAAACGAAGCATACTCTTACCATACAGCCAGCAATCATGCTCCTTGGTATTACGCCCAAAAGAGTTGAAACATTATGTCCATGAAAAACCTGCACACAGATATTTTCAGTAGCTTTATTCATAATTTTCAATACTTAGAAGCAGCCAAGAAGTCCTTCCATAGGTAAATGAATAAATACACTATGATACATCTAGATGAGGGAATATTATTCAGCACTAAAAGTGAAATGAGCTATTAAGCCACGAAGTCACATGCTCTTTCATTAAGTGTGCTTCAATGCACTTAGTGAAAGATGCCGATCTAAAAAGTATATATAATGTACGACTGCAACTACATAACATTCTGTAAAAGGTAAAACTAGAGACCATAAAAAGATTAGTGGTTTCTTCCAGGAGTTAACAGGAAGAAAAGAATAGGCCGAATGCAGATGATTTTATTTTGAGCAGTGAAACTGCTTAGCATAGTATATGTCATATATTTATCTAAACCCATAAAATATTCAACATCAAGAGTGAACTCTAATATAAACTATGGACTTGGGGTAATAACAATATGTCAGTGTTATTTCATGTATGGTAGCAAATGTACCATACATGAAATTCTGTGAGAGATGTTAGCAATGTTAGCTATGAAAGTGTGGGGGGCCAGAAGGAAACATATGGGAACTCTATACCTATCATCCAATTTGGTGAGAACCTAAAGCTGCTACTAGATTTAGTTTTATGTTTGTAATCATTTTATGTGTTTGTTTTGAGCTAGTGGAAGCTTAATTGTGTAAAGAAGATTACATTTCTGTACTGGTTCTTCAATTTTGGTTATATTTCAGTAAAATTGAGGTGTAGAATGATTTAAAACATTACGTTGCTTCTCTGCTAATTAAAATTTCTCTTTTCAATCTTCACCTAATGTAGCTTTTATTTTCTTAAGTATAGGTGCTGTACATAAAATAGACACTGACTAACTTTACTAATCCTCAATTTATACTGAAATACTCCCTGGGTATCTGTGTACAAGAAAGGGAAATTAAATTTTTAAAGTAAAATAGTGAAAAAGAAATCTTGCGTTTAAGACATTTAATGAATTTATATAACATAGTTCCCTTAGAATTGTTATCTTGTATTTACTGGATCTGAGACTTATACTACTAAAACTAAGATTATTGAATGGCCTCCTTACTCATAGACATGATGTAAACATAACCATTCAAATCTGTTTCTATGATTATATTTATTTACCTCATTCCTAGTACATTAATATTAACCAGGGCTCATTTTTAAAACAATATTATATCTGTAATTGGAAAAATTTTAACACTGGCAGGCAATGTGTCAGGATATATGGTGCATTAGTCCATTTTCACACTGCTTTAAAGATACTCCCTGAGACTTGCGAATCTACAAACAAAAGAGGTTGAACTGATTCACAGTTCCACATGGCTGGTGGAGGGACTCAGGAAACTTACAATCATGCTGGAAGGCAAAGGGGAAGAAGCAAGGCGAGTCTTTACAAGGTGACAAGAGAAAGAGAGAGAAAGCAAGAAAGTGCCACTCTTAAAACCATCAGCACTCATGAGAACTTTCTCACTATCATGAGAACTGCATGAGGGGAACTGCTGCCATGATCCAGTCACCTCCTACCAGGTCTCTCCCTCAACATGTGGGGATTACAATTCAAGATGAGATGTGGGTGAGGACATAGAGTCAAACTATATCATTCTGTCCCTGGCCCCTCTGGCATCTCATGCCCTTCTCACATTTCAACATACAATCATGTCTTCCCAGAAGTCCCCCAAAGTCTTAACTCATTCCAGTATTAACGCAAAAGTCCAAGTACAAAGTCTCATCTGAGACAGAAGAAGTCCTTCCACCTATGAGTCTGTAAAATTAAAAGCAAGTTAGTTATTTCCTAGATACAATGGGGATACAGGTATTGGGTAAATGTTCTCATTCCAAATGGGAGAAATTGGCCAAACAAAGGGGCCACAAGCCTCATGCAAGATTGAAACCTGGCCAGGCAGACATTAAATCTTAAAGCTCCAAAATCTCTTTGACTCCATGTCTCACATGCAGGAAAACACTGACACAAGGGGTGGGCTCCCACAGTTCTGGGCAGCTCTGTCTCTGTAGCTTTGCAAGGTATAGCCCCCGTTGCTGCTTTCTAGTGCTGGCATTGAGTGCCGGTGGCTTTTCCAGAAACATGGTTCCAACCCCACACTTCTCTTTTGCAGTGCCCTGGCAGAGGTTCTCCATGAGGGCTCTGCCCCTGCAGCAGACATCTGCCTGGACATTTCCATACATCCTCTGACATCTAGGCAGAGTTTCCCAAACCTCAGCTCTTGCCTTCTGCACACCCACAGGCCTAACACCATGTGGAAGCCACCAAGATTTCTTGCTTGCACCCTCTAAATTCACAGCCCAAGCTGTAGCTTGGCCCCTTTTAGTCACAACTGGAGCTGGAGTAGCTGGGACACAAGGTACCAAGTCCTGAGGCTACACAGAGCAGCAGGCCCCCGGGTCTGGCTCACAAAAGCATTCTCCCTCCTAGGCCTCCAGGTCTTTGACGGAAGGGGCTGACGTGAATGTCTCTGAGATGCTTTGGAGACATTTTCTCCATTGTCTTGGTGATTTACTTTCAGGTCCTCATTATTTATGCAAATTTCTGCAGCTGACTTGAATGCTTCTCCAGAAAATGGATTTTTCTTTTGTACCACTTTGTCAGGCCACAAATTTTCCAAACTTTATGCTCTGCTTTCCTTTTAAACATGAGTTCCAATTTCAAACCATCTGTTTGTGAATGCATACAACTGAACACTTTCAAAACAAGCCATGTCACTTCTTGAATGCTTTGCTCCTTAGAAATTTATTCCACCAGATACTCTAAATCATCTCTCTTAAGTTTGAAGTTCCACAGATCTCCAGGGCAGGGGCAAAATGGTGCCAGTCTCTTTGCTAAAGCAAACCATGAGTGATCTTTACTCCAGTTCCCAAAAAGTTCCTTATCTCCATCTGAGACCACCTCAGCCTAGACTTCATTGTCCATATCTCTATCAGCATTTTTATCAAAATGATTCAACAAATCTCTAGGAAGTTTTACACTTTCCCACATCTACCTTTGTTTCTGTGAGCCCTCCAAACTGTTCCAATCTTTGTCTGTTCCAATGTCACTTTCACATTTTCAGGTTAACTTTATAGCAGTACGCAAGTCTACTGATACCAATTCTCTATATTAGTCTGTTTTCAAACTATTATAAAGATACTACCTGAGACTGGGTAATTTGTAAACAAAAGAGTTTTAATTGACTCACAGTTCAACATGGCGGGGGAGGCCTCAACAAACATGCAATCATGGTAGAAGGTGAAGGGAAAGCAAGGTACATATTCACAAGGCAGCCGGGGAGAGAGAAAGAAAGAGTGAGGAAGTGCCACACTTAAAACCATCAGCTCTCATGAGAACCCCTCACTATCATGAGAACAACATGGGAGAAACCACCCCCATGATCTAATCACCTCTCACAAGATCCCTCCCTTGACATATGGGGATTACAATTCAAGAATAGATTTGGGTGGGACATGAAGCCAAACCATATCATTTGGTGAATAATTATTCACAAGAATCATACTCTATATTCAGTTTTAATTTATCTTGTTTGACTTGGTAGTATACAAATAATTGAACAATTAGTAAGTTTTCTTTGCATTTCTGGGCATTTACTAACTCTATCAACCTGTCCCTTTATTAAAGATTTTCTCCTTTGTATCATGACAGTTGCTAGCTGTTTTGTTTATAAAATTTAAAAATCTACAGAGAACCATTTCAGGAACTGTACTTTATTCTGACTATACTGATAAGAAAATAAAATTCAAATTTTACATCTCAAACAATTCATCTTTTTTAACTAGATAATAATTTTAGACTAATTTCTCTTAGAGTTGCAAAATTAGGACCAAAATTCCTGTATACTCATTAACTATCTTTTCCAAATATTAACATTTATATAGCCGTAATATAATTATTGAAACCAGAATGTTCACATTGCTTTAATACCAAGACCTTGTTCAAATTTCAACATTTTCATATTAATATCCTTTTAATTTTTGTTCCAGGATTCTATTCAGGAATCCACATTTCATTTAGTTTTTATTTCGCCTTAGATTCCACTAATCCTCATTATCTCTCTTTCAAAACCTTGGCACTTGAGTACTGATCTACTATTTGACAGAATTTCCTTTAATTTGGGTTTATCCAATGTTTTCTCATGACCAGAATAAAGTTACACATCTTGGAAAGACTATCACAGAAATAGCAATATGTCCTTTGTGGTGTGCCATGCCAAGGTGTTTGTGATGCTGATATTTCTTATCACTAGTAAAGTTAATCTTGATTAGTTTGATTATGGTGCTGTCCACTGTAAAGTTACTATCTCTCAGTAGTTAAATAGTATCTTGGAGTAAGTTTTTTGAAAATACACCACACTATTTCTCCTTAAACTTTGCTAATTGTTTTTTGCATCCATCAGAAGATCATGCCTGCAACAGTCATTGCTATGGTGTTTGCTTAAAGATAGTTTTCTACTCCTCTCATAGTTCTACAGTTAATAATTGGAATTGTTCTGTTAAAAAAAAAACCTATTCTTTATTCCCTATTTACTTGATGGTTATTATGTATAACAATGTACAAACATGAATATTTATTTTATTCTCTGGGTTAAATTTTAATGTCCAGATTGCTCCAGCTTTGCCATTGGGAACATCTTCAGGTTAGTAACTGTATTCTTTCAACAAAACCTCACATTTTTGGGAATTTTCTTTTTTTATTTGATTTTTATTTTATTTTATTATTTTATCTATCTATTTATTTATTTATTTGTTTGTTTATTTTATACTGTGCAACCCCCTTCAGTGCTCACAGCCCACAGGTAAGGGGCTGGGCAGTGGTTCAAGGCTGCCATTTACTCTGGCATGGGTACACTATGAGAGGCCCACAGAGAAGGACACACCATAAATCCATTACCATGCTTGGAACTTTCTTACCTTCTAACTCCAGATTTATCTAGTATTGCCTCTACCCACCCCTGGAAAGCAAGCACTTCTCTAAGAATTCCTGATTCCTTTTAATTGAAGAATGGCATTTCCAAAACGAGATCTGGCAATAGGAGCCTCATTGCTACTAGATTTCACTGCTCCTAGAAGCTCTCAGTAGACAGGGATAGGAGATTACATATGTAAACTAATCTGTACAATACTCACTTCTATATTTCTTTTTCTACCTCTCTTTGTATATATGTATTATAAAATTTAAGATACATGTCACATATGTGTGTATATACACAGGTATGTACATAGGCATGTGTGTATGTGTTTATATCGTTACCTTTGAGTGCAGTCGAACACAATGGAGTTTATTTTATCCTTACTCTTTTTCTTAAACATGATAAGTATAGTTCTTATTTACCTATGGTATATTTATTCATGTTTGTTCAATACTAGTATACAGATAAAATAACTTCAGGATTGCTAAAGACTATCATTGGAAGAAATATATTTACTAACTAGAATACAACATTTACGCATAATTCTTTCTGTCTTTAGCCTTGCAGTATCCAATCAAGATACTGTTTCCCAAAGTTACTTAGGTAGTCACTTTCTCCGTAACGAACTTCAGGGGTGATGCTATTATGTGTAATCTTGTTAACTTCATTTGTTAGTGTGTGAATTCCACTTTGGCTTTCCTCTACATCTTGTTAGGTTTTAATAGTTTATTTTGAGGGGTTGTGAAGGGTATGAAAACGTTACTGTATTTCCAAGAATTTGAGCTACAAAATAGTTCTACTCAGATGAATATTACCCTTTCTTCACTTCTGCTGCCCCATTCTCATTCTGCTGTTCTTAACACCACTTTACACACTTTCCCTGTAGGTAACCAGTTAGAACATTCATGCATATATTCTTGTATCCCCTCTTCTTCCTGTGAAGAAGGGAAACATAATATAGGTATTTCAGTCCTTGGAATTTTTAAGTGGATCTATATCTAGAAATCATCCCACTCTCAAGTGGCAGACATCCCCCTATTTCACTTTTTACAGGTGCACAGTGCTCCATTGTATGGACATAGTTTTTCAACCAATCTCCTGTGTACTTAAAGATATTTAGATTGTTTACAGTATTTTACAAACTGCTGTATTGAATAATCTTATTAATATACACTTTTAAATAACTGGAGCTGTCTCTTCAGTGTAGTCTTCTACTTGTAATCACATAAGTGTGTAAGTAGTATTGTTAAAGCATTGTCAAATATCTGAACAGAAGTACTGTCCTAATTTAAATTACCAACAATCTGTGAGCATTAGGTGCCTATTTCTCCATGAGACGTGTTCTTTCTTCATGTCACTTGCATTCTTTTTTCTTCTTTCTTTATGTTATAAACATTCCCTTGATTGATATCTTGCCCTTTTCCAATAATCTTTAGTAAATGTTCATCCAGGTCAATTATTGCTGTGGTGTTTTTTCACCCAAAAAATTGAGCAATTTTTTATTTCTAAAGTAATCTTATCTTATCCTTTCATTACTTTTCAGAGTTCAATCAATTTTCATTTTTTTCCAGTTTTATTGTGTATTTCTGTTTGTTCTTTTTGAAGTTCTTAAGATTTTATATATCTTCAAATGCTTGTTTGAATATATTTAATATTTTTGGAGCATAGAATTACAGTTTTTCTTCTGTTTCATTTTTATTTTTCAAGGAGAAATTTTCTCCAGTTGATTTGGAAAATTTTGTTTCCTGATTTACTGCAATAGTTGTCTACAGATTTTTCCTTTGTTTAATTTTGTAACATTGGGGTATTTTCCAGATTTTTGTTTAATGCCATTCTCCTTTGCTTGTCTTTCAAAGTTCAGGTATATAACAAGATTTTTTGTTTTTATGTTTTGCTGATAGTGGCATAGTTGTGAGTCCCATGATTTTGCAGTTTTCTTTCATTTGTTTAAGGACTCTGAAATTTCCACTTTTACTTCTTTTTTCCTATTTACCACCCAATTGCCAATATGTGCTTTTGTCTTCCTTATTATTGCCCTTTGTTCCCTTGAGAAGCTATGTCTTGATTAGTTTGACCATTTAAATCATGCTTGCTCATTTAAACCAAATGTATCCCTGTATATAGCAATTGTGGCTCTTTATGTGGAATCTGGCTCATCAAATTATTCTTAATTTGAAATCCCTCCTCCATAGTTTGTGCTTTTGTCTTTTCAGTAATATTTTTAGATTTATGATGAATTTAATCATTTTTGATGCTTTTCCTACCTAGTCTTAACTCAGTCCCTTTCACTGATACTCACCCTGATTTCCATGTGTACTTTTTCTTGTGTGAGTTTGTTCACCATATTCACTACAAAGTCTTGTTGTGCAGTGGTGGTTAGATGGCCGCTTATACAACCATAGACTGGGAGTTCTTTTCTTTTACTCACAGTTGTTTTTTCTCAGTGTTAGCGTTCTTTTTTTCAAGAAATACAAATAGTGTGGGTTCTTCACAGAACTTTCTTAATAATGAAGTAATCTCATATCTTTTAGTAAGAAAATTGGGAGAAACTGGTTATTATAGATGAGCTATTTTCTTCCTTCACTTAGGCTTAAGCTCACATTTTTTTCAAGAGATTAAGTACTAAAATTGCATAGATAAATTGGATGCTCCCCTACCTTCCCATCTTGACCCCAATAAACATTTAAATGCCACTGAACTACAACAACCTGTCTACACATTTTATTACATTTCTTGACACTTACAATAGTTTGGAAGCAATTATTTGGGCTTCAAGTAAAATAATGATTGTAATCCATCATCCCACACTTCAATAATTGTTGAATCTGCATAGAAGATTTTATCATATGCACATTAATTATCTCTAAGTACAAGAAGCTTATAATTCAATAAGTATAAATATTCCAAATTCTTAACAATAGATCTTTATGCATTCTGTACTTCAAAAAAAATTGAATGATTAATTGTTGAGATTTTTCCCTCATATAACTTTCAAATTATTCCTAGGATAATTTCTCAATAGAGCAAAAGTGACACCCATTATTCTTGTTTTGTAATTCTTCCTTCCACAAACTTCCTCAGATGCTGTGAATGACAATTACACTTCTTTCTTTGAACTCTAAGTCAATATAATTACCTTATCAGCAGTTCTACTCTTTTAAGTTATCTTGCCTTTCTATGATGTTCTCACTCATCTCAGGAGCTGTTGCAAAGGCTATGAATGTACACCAATGGTCAATATGTCCTAGTTTTCTTGGATTCTGCCACGCTTTACTCTACAATTCAGAGTACATAGGCATTTAAGTTATTTTCAATGGCATGTGAGTAAAGTTATTAGCTCTACTTCTAGACCTAATCTTTAGAAACAATCCTTTCTTTAGCTGTTTTGTTAATGCAATGGATTCAAACAACATAGTGGGAAAAAATGTGAGTTACTGAATGGCTTCATGCAACAAGGCATGATCACCACAAGGCATGGGTCACACTTAAAAGCTTTTGTAGTGAAAACTTTTGAAATTTTAACTGTAGTATCAGTAAGCTTATGCTAGGTAATTCAGGCACAATTATCATCTTGGATTGAGATTTATTACACTTCTACATTGCCTGTATTACCAACATTGCCTCTAATATTGTAATAAGCATGCAAAAACTCTTGTTGAATGGATATTTTTGTCTACCAATGTAGTTACTGGTACTGATGTTCTGTTTTTATTGAAATTGAAGTTCAATATTTTTCAAGGAACCCTTGAGTCTATTGAGATATCCTGACCTTGGAAATATTATAATTTATTTTAGGTCTTCAGAGTTAATTTACACTTGTTTCACAGTTTCCATCATTGAGAAACCTGTAATAATATCCTGGGACTGAGGCAGAGAGTATCATAAAACATCCATCTATGGTATACTCCAAGGTATTTCTCTCTGATGTAGACACAATGAGGCACCACCCAGATCATCGCTTTAAAAAGATTTATTTCCATCTGTGGGAGTGCAGTCACCAGAAAGCCTCCAGGTATCAGGCGTTGCCTCAGGTTCAGAGAGTTGCCTTGCTCAAGGTCATGGCCTCCTTGAAACAGCCTGAATCTTGTTCATGAACTAAATGAGACATAAAGGCTTGGACTTTTCTTTTTTTTTTTTTTATTGTACTTTAGGTTCTGGGGTACATGTGCAGATCATGTAGGATTGTTACATAGGTGCATACATGCCAATGTGGTTTTCTGCCTCCCTCCCCCAATCACCCATACTGTATCTGGTATTTCTCCCCATGTTAACCCTCCCGAACCTCCCCCACCCCCAGCTGTCCTTCCCCTAGCCCCCTACAACAGACCCCAGTGTGTGATGTTCCCCTCCCTGTGTCCATGTGGTCTCATTGTTCAAAATCCACCTATGAGTGAGAACATGCAGTGTTTGATTTTCTGTTCTTATGTCAGTTTGCTGAGAATGATGGTTTCCAGATTCATCCATGTCCCTACAAAGGACACAAACTCAACATTTTTTATAGCTGCATAGTATTCCATGGTGTATATGTGCCACATGTTCCTTGTCCAGTATATCGTCAATGGGCATTTGGGTTGGTTCCAGGTGTTTGCTATTGTAAACAGTGCCGCTATGAACATATGTGTGCATGTGTCTTCATAATAGAATGATTTATAATCCTTTGGGTATATACCCATTAATGGGATTGCTGGGTCAAATGGAATTTCTATTTCTAGGTACTTGAGGAAGCGCCACACTGTCTTCCACAATGGTTGAACTAGTTTACACTCCCACCAACAATGTAGAAGTGTACCTGTTTTTCCACATCCTCTCCAGCATCTGTTGTCTCCAGATTTTTTAATGATCACCATTCTAACTGGCGTGAGGTGGTATCTCAATGTGGTTTTGATTTGCATTTCTCTAATAATCAGTGATAATAAGCATTTTTCATACGTTTGTTGGCCTCATATATGTCTTCTTTTGAAAAGCATCTGTTCATATCCTTTGCCCATGTTTGGATGGGTTTGTTCATCTTTTTCTTGTAAATCTGTTTTAGTTCTTTGTGGATTCTGGGTATTAGCCTTTGTCAGATGGTAGATTGCAAAATTTTTTCCCATTCTGTTGGTTGCCGGTTCACTCTAATGATTGTTTCTTTTGATGTTCAGAAGCTCTGGAGTTTAATTAGATCCCATTTGTCTATTTTGGCTTTTGTTGCCAATGCTTTTGGTGTTTTGGTCATGAAGTCCTTACCTATGCTTATGTCTTGAATGGTTTTGCCTGGATTTTCTTCTAGTGTTTTTATGGTGTTAGGTCTCATGTTTAAGTCTTTAATTCACCTGGAGTTAATTTTAGTGTAAGGTGTCAGGATCCTGTTTCTGCTTTCTGCACACTGCTAACCAGTTTTCCCAGCACCATTTATTAAACAGGGGAATCCTTTCCCTATTGCTAGTTTTTGTCAGGTATGTCAAAGATCAGATGGTTGTAGATGTGTGGTGTTGCCTCCACGGCCTCTCTTCTGTTCCACTGGCCTATATCTCTGTTTTGGTACCAGTACCATGCTGTTTAGATTACTGTAGCCTTATAGTATAGTTTGAAATCAGGTAGCGTGATTCCTCCAGCTTTGTTCTTTTTGCTTAGATTTTCTTGGCTATGCAGGCTCTCTTTTGGTTCCATATGAAGTTTAAAGTGTTTTTTATTCCAGTTCTGTGAAGAAGGTCATTGGTAACTTCATGGGGATAGCATTCAATCTATAAATTACTTTGGGCAGTATGGCCGTTTTCACAATATTGATTCTTCCTAACCATGACCATGGAATGTTTCTCTATCTGTTTGTGTCCTCTCTTATTTCCTTGAGCAGTGGTTTGTAGTTCTCCTTGAAAGGTTCTTTATATCCTTTGTTAGTTGTATTCCTAGGTATTTTATTCTCTTTGTAGCAATTGTGAATGGCAGTTTATTCATGATTTGGCTCTCTGTTAGTCTGTTATTGGTGTACAGAAATGCTTGTGATTTCTGCACATTGATTTTTTTTATCCTGAGACTTTCCTGAAGTTGCTTACCAGTTCAAGGAGATTTGGGGCTGAGATGATAGGGTCTTCTAAATATAAAATCATGCTGTCTGCAAATACAGACTATTTGACTTCCTTTTTTCCTAATTGAATACTCTTTTTTTTTTCTTGCCTAATTGCTCCGGCTAGAACTTCCAATACTATATTGAATAAGAGTGTTGACAGAGGGCATCCCTGTCTAGTGCCAGATTTCAAAGGTAATGCTTCCAGTTATTGCCCATTCAGTTGGCTATAGGTTTGCTGCAAATAGCTTTTGTTGTTTTGAGATAAGTTCCTTTGATACCTACTTTATTGAGAGTTTTTAGCATAAAGGGCTGTTGAATTTTGTCAAAGGCCTTCTCTGCATCTATTGAGATAATCATGTGGTTTTTGTCTTTGGTTCTCTTTACGTGGTGGATTATGTTTATAGTCTTGTGTATGTTGAACCAGCCTTGTATTCCTGGGATGAAGTCTACTTGATAGTGATGGGTAAGCTTTTTGATGTGCTGTGGCAATCAGTTTGCCAGTATTTTATTGAAGATTTTTGCATCTATGTTTATCATGGATATTGGCCTGAAGTGTTTTTTTTTGTTGAGTCTCTGCCAGGTTTTGGTATCAGGATGCTGTTGGTCTCATAAAATGATTTGGGAAGGATTCCCCTCTTTTTGTATTGTTTGTAATCATTTCAGAAGGAATGGTACCAGCTCCTCTTTGTACATCTGGTAGAATTCAGCTTTGAATCCATCTGGACCCGGACTTTTCTTGGTTGGTAGGCTATTAATTGCTGACTCAACTTCAGCCCTTGTTATTGGTCTATTCAAAGTTTCAACTTCTTCCTGTTTTAGGCTTGGAAGGATACAAGTGTCCAGGAATTTAACCATTTCTTCCACGTTTATGATTATGTGCATAGAGTTGTTTGTAGTAATCTCTGATTGTAGTTTGTATTTCTGTGGAATCAGTGGTGATATCCCCCTTTATCATTTTTTATTGCATCTATTTGATTCTTCTCCCTTTTCTTTTTTATTCATCTGGCTAGCGGTCTATTTTGTTGATATTTTCAAAAAACAGTTCCTGGATTTATTGATTTTTTTAAGAGATTTTGCGGCTCTATCTCCTTCACTTCTGCTCTTATCTTAGTTATTTCTTGTCTTCTGCTAGCTTTTGAATTTTTTTGATCTTGCTCCTCTAGCTCTTTCAATTTTGATGATAGGGTGTGGATTTTAGATCTTTCTCACTTCTCATGTGGGCATTTATTGCTATAAATTTCCCCTCTAGACACTGCTTTAAATGTGTCCTAGAGATTGTGGTAGGTTGTGTCTTCATTCTCGTTGGTTTCAAAGAACATCTTTATTCTGTCTTCATTTCATTGTTTATCCAGTCAACATTTAGGAGCCAGTAATTCAGTTTCCATGAAGGTGTGCAGTTCTGCATTAGTTTCTTAATTCTGAGTTCGAATTTGATTGCCCTGTGCTCTGAGAGACTGTTTGTTATGATTTCCATTCTTTTGTATTTTGTGAGGAGTGATTTACTTCCAATTATGTTGTCAATATTAGAGTAGGTGCAATGCAGTGCTGATAAGAATGTATATTCTGTGGATTTGTGGTGGAGATGTCTGTAGATGTCTTAATAGACATCTGCTTGGTCCAGATCTGAGTTCACGTCCTGGATATCCTTGTTAATTTTCTGTTTCATCTATCTGTCTAATATTGACAGTGGAGTGTTAAAGTCTCTCACTATTATTGTGTGGGAGTCTAAGTCTCTTTGTAGGTTGTTTAGAACTTGCTTTATATACCTGGGTGCTCCTATATTGGGTGCATATATATTTAGGATTGTTAGCTGTTCTTGATGCATTGATCCTTTTACCATTATGTAATGCCCTTCTTTGTCTCTTTTGATCTTTGTTGGTTTAAAGTCCATTTTATAAGAGACTAGGATTGCAACTCCTGCTTTTTTCAGCTCCATCAAGTCATTTATATTCTTCTCTAAGCTGTTTATTTTAGTTAGCATCTCATCTAACCTTTTTTCTACGTTCTTAGTTTCTTTGCATTGGGTTAGAACATGTTCTTTTAGCTCTGAGAAGTTTGTTATTGCTCACCTTCTGAAGCCTGTTTCTGTCAATTCATCAGATTCATTCTCCATCCATCTTTGATCCCTAGCTGGTGAGGAGCTGTGATCCTTTGGAGGAGGAGAGGCGTTCTGGATTTTAGTGTTTTCATCTTTTTTGCGCTGGTTTCTTCCCATCTTAGTGGCTTTATCTATCTGTGGTCTTTGTAGTTGGTGACTTTCGGATGGGGTCTCTGAGTGGACGTCCTTTTGTTGATGATGAAGTTATTTCTTTCTGTTTCTTAGTTTTCTTCTAACAGTCAGGCCCCTCTGCTGCAGGACTGCTGGAGGTCCACTCCAGACCCTGCTTGCCTGGGGATCACCTGTGGGGGCTACAGAACAGTCAGGGTTGCTGCCAGTTTCTTCTTCTGTTATTTTCATCCCAGAAGGGTACCTACCAGATGACAGCCTGAGCTCTCCTTTATAAGGTGTCTCATTGGGTATATGGGGTTGGGGGAGCTGCTTGAGGAGAGAGTCTGTCCCTTATAGGAGCTCAAGTGCTGTGCTGGGAGCTCTGTGTTCCGTGCAGAGCTGCTGGGCAGGTACTTTAAGTCTGCTGCAGCAGAACTTGTAATCCCCTCTTTTCCCAGGTGCTCTGTCCTAGGAAGGTCGGCTTTATTTATAAGCTCCAGTCGTGCTGCTGCCTTTTTTCATAGTTGCTCTGCCCCGCATAGAGTAGTCTAGTCACAGTCTGTCAGCAAAGGTATTGCTGAGCTGCCACAGGCTCTGCCCAGCTGCTGTGTGAACTGCCTTGGTAGTGGTGGTCACTCTTCCCCCCACTCAGCTGGACCAACCTGGGTCCAGCTGCGCTTGCTGCAAAACTCTCAATCTAGAGTGTTTCAGATTGCTTGTTTTGTGGGGGGTGGTACCTGCTGAGCCTGATTGCCTGGCTCCCTGTCTCTGCCCCATCCTTTTCAGTTGAACAGGCAGCTCTGTCTCCCAGGCATTCCAGGCACCAGCTGAAATGGCTGCCCAGATTTGTGTGAGTTTCTGTGAGCCAACCTGGCACCGGCTGAAACCGCCGTACTGAAAACTCATGGCACTTTTCCGTCCAGGAATCTCCTGATCTGTGGGCAGTGAAAATTTGTTTGGAAATGCAGTGGGCAGTCAACCTCTGCATTGTTCTTGCTGGGAACTGCACTCCGGAGCTGTTCCTATTCTGGATCCTCCTAGGCTTGGACCTTTCAACCAGATGCAAAACACTCTAGATGGCAATATTCCCATCAGAGTGCCCTATTGTTTTGAGTAAAGTTTTGTTAGACCTGTATTATAATTGAATTATTGTACTTCTGTTTTCTTGTTTTTTTCATGTTGAGTCTAATAAACATCTTACATTCTAAACTTTATTTCAGTGTATGTTTGCAGAGTACCCAACTCACCCCACTTGATCATATGTCATTATTCTTAATGATTAAACAGGTTTTAAAAGTCTCTCCAGCAATCTAAGCTTCACTGAAATCTGTGCTGTCCCAAATTGTCTGAAGAAAGAATGTTTCCCAGGTCCTGAATGTGATAATCTGTTATGATAGTTGGTAAAACAATCTCAATTAATTATATAACTGAGCAAAGCATGCCAATTAAATATACAAAAAACAAAATAAAAGACTAGCTGGACTGGTTAAGGAAATGACAAAAAAGAAGGAGAAAAGTGACAGTGGAAAAATCAGCGGGAACTAACAGCACTGGCATAAGCAGGTGTGTGATAGTTGTATTGCAATGCTGTCTAAAACAAAGTAACATTTGGTCCTACATAAAACAACTTGCAAAGACATCATTTTTGTGAGTGTGGCTACCATCCAAAATGGCAGATTTTTTTTAAACATTTCACTAAAAATGAAACCTGCTTTCCACCCAACTCCCAAACAAAATACAATAAAAAACAAAAGCCAATTACACTAAAGCAAATGAATAAAGGAACCAATGAATAAATATATTTAAAACAAATCAAACAACAAGCAAATAAACCCTCTTATGTTCTATTGTCATAACAATTATACAATGTCCCTAGGGTCTCAATCAATATGGAGATTGAATGTTCCTGGAAGCATTGCATTTGTACCTGCTACTCTTATTCTGCAATGGTACTTGAAGGATCATTTGTCGTGGGCACCAGGAATAACAACCAGAGTGCAACAACAATATTAAGGCAATATATCCTATAGTGCTCAGCAGCTGAACTGATAATTGGTTAAGTAAACCAGATACTAAATCAAAAAGGATGGAAACAAGCCAAAATGACATGTGAAAATAGAATGTTTTGAGACAGCAAAGTGCAAACCAAATTATAGTTTGGGGTTACATTTTATGAAATAGGGAGTATTCACTGATATTTTAAAACACAGGCATACTATTTAGAAAGTAAACTAAAGGCATTGATTTGAAACAAATAACTAGGATATGTAATAGTAATTAAATATTAAGTTGAGAAGGAGAGACACAAAATATAATATTAAAATATTCAGTCTGCGAGTTAGATGTTACATACACTGCTAGTTTTTTCTGAAAAATTATCCCATTATCATATAAAGTTCAAAGTTTGCAGATTAGTTAAATAGCTACATTAAGAGTCAGAGTTTCAGTTTCAAAAAAAAAAATTCGACAGAGTAAAAGGATGTTACACATGCTTGACAAAGTGGATATGATTGTTCTATGATCAGTTGAAACAATTACTGCTGCAATTGTTTATATTTTTTTAAAAACAACATTTTTAGCAGAATCAAATTTAGCTCATTTAATTGAAGGATAGAAACTTCCTTCCATGTTCCACAATATTCAGCTGAGGAAAATGATGTCCAGAGATTTCACATTTTCTAAGCGACAATTAGGGAATAGCAGAGTTTGCAACAGTATGCATATGTTGTCTAGCTTTCAAGGCCAGCTATCTCCCGTTAAATTTTCTGTAAATATAAATTCACTCACTGAACAACTATTATATTCCTCACAAAATCAGTATGTTGGTAAGCCCCTGTCAAACTAGTAGTAAGTTACAGCAGAAGCAAAATTAAAGAGGAGACTCTCATCACAGTATAGAGCCAGAAATGAAGATGACTTCTGTTCTTCTGTTAAGTGCTACAAGTAAAAATCAGTATAAAATGGAAATGAAAAGTCCTGAACCTTCCAATAAAATATATTTATTGTCCAGATTTGGCCACATATCCATACCCCTAAACACTCTGTGACAAATTCTGTGAAAACTGTGCTCACAATGGAATTCTGGAAAGATACCTGAGTCTTTGTCTCATATCTGGACTTTCTTTTGATCCTATCACCAGGCTGCAAATATTTATACACACTATAAATATTAATTATCCAGCCATAAATGTTATGGCCAAAAGACTTTAGCAAATTTAAGTATTTATTTGGTTTTAAGCAGATTTCAATAGATCATTTAAGTTACATTCAATCTAATTAAGAAGTCACATGAATTGTATATTTTATATAATAGATTATGTAATGTGTAATACAATATGCAAAATATAGGTTAAATTCAACAATGAAAATAAATTCAGTTCAAAGTACTTTTAAGATACTCTACAAACGTCACTTTTAAAAAATAGCCAATGTGTGAAGCCAGTTATTCATGAAGCCCAAATGCTTTAGATTTCCACCACAATTTTATAAAATTAGCAAATAAGTCTGGTTTTGCTACAAATATTTCAATTTGCCATTCCTGACTGATTTAGTAATAGAGGTAAGAGCAATTGGTATACTTTGAAAATCACCAGTTTAACTTAAGTTTAATCACATGTTAATTTTTGCAAAATGGAATGAATTAAACTCTTGTATTTTTTAAATTTTTTAAAATGTATGTCAGACCCAAATCTTAGTTTTGCCTGTCTTTTATCTTAAATGCTGATATTTTTATATCCATTTTCAGCAAACACATTTAAACACATGAAGTGCTCCTCATGCAGCTCTTCAAATTTTGTTCTTGAGTAAAATAATTTTTTTGCTCTAATTGTATGATCAAATTATCATATGGGAACTGTCATGTTTTGCATAACCCATTTTTGTGCCACCATTGATTGGTCCAAAAATGGCTACTTGACTCGAGATGAACTGGTGATACCATTTTAGTGGTATTAGTGCAGATGACTTGTTTAAGGACAGGTACTTTATTATTCAGAGTTTACCAGAGAAAGAGAACCAACAAGATGTGTATTTCAGAGGGAGATACACTAATTTATTTTCAAGAATTGCCTCATGAAGTTATGGAGCCTAGCAACCCTGATGTCTGCAAAGTATCTAGCAGGCTGGAGACCCAAGAGAGGAGCTGATGCTGTTTAAACCTGAACTAGCAGAATGCTTTATTTGCTAGGGTAGATCAGTCTTTGTTCTATTAAAACCTTTAACTGTTTGAATGAAGCTCACTCTCATTGTGAAGGGCAATCTATTTTGCTCAGTCTCCTGATTTAAATATAATCTCATCAAAAATAAAAATAAATAAAACGCCCTCACAGGAACATTAAAAATGTCTGACCCAATATCTGAGCACCACAGTCCAGTCATATTGGCACATGAAATTAACCATAAAAACACCTTTGTAAATCTGGAATAGTCAGATCTCTTGTCCTGGAACTTAGGTCAAGAAAAAGCACAATTCATCTCAGATGTCCAAGATGAGGTTGTACTTGAAATTTCCAGCTGCCACTTTTATTTTTGGTTGTATGAATAAAGTATTCTGAGATTTTAAAAAAATAATAATATCCCCAAAATAGTAAAAATGAACAACTGGAAACATCCCTACTTCCAATTATTCATGAAGCTCAAGTGTTTCACTATTATATCACAATTGAATTAAATGAGCAAATAAGTCTGTTTTGTTACAAATATTTCAATTTGGCATTCCTGACAGATTTATTAAGGGAGGTAAGAGTAATTGTTTGAGAGGAAGATTAAATGAAGAAGGTTAAAGGACTTCTGGTATAATATGTGGTTACAGAAAACAAGCAATAGAATTAAGCCACTAATACATTACCAATTTTTTTACCTTGTTGTTATGGAAAGTACACATCTGGCTTTTCAGTTGAGAAAATAAGCTTTCTTTACTCTGTAGTGTCATTTTATTTCTAAAAGCACTGGGGTACAAGAAGATGCTAATGGAGCTGTTCTTATTTTTGGTCCTTAATTCATGAAGAAAAGTAAGCATAGAAAGTCAACGTTGAGAATTTGTGATTTTCCTTTTTAATTTTCCCCATGTCAATGTCCTTGTCACTTACCAAGTTTCTATTCCTTTTACCAACAGAAATCTTACATGGTTAACCTTCTGTAATAGTGTCTCTTAATTAAACTATCTGAATTACTATGTTCTGAATCTGATCAATCAACCTATATTAAGAAAAAGATGCTGATAGTTTAATGTAGGATTTCTCAAATTTTCTTTTAAATGGATCCTATTTGAAAGAAGATATTCTGGAGGGAAGCTGAGGCAGGAGAATCGCTTGAACCCAGGAGGCAGAGGTTGCAGTGAGCAGAGGTCGTGCCACTGTCCTTCAGCCTGGGCGACAGAACGAGACTCTGTCTCAAAAAACAACCACCACCAAAAAAATGTAAACCTTATTTAAATTTAATTATTATATAATTATAAATTCATTATGCGTATAACTTTTATACAACCATAATGATAAAAATATAAACAAACGCAAATAAAACTATAAAATCAACTAAGTTGAAATTAAAATTAACCTAATGGGATGTAGAATGTTTAATGAGGAATTTTAGTCACATCATGGTTGTGACATTTGATATTGCCCGCCATGACACGAGTGATGTGGTTTGATAATCTCACAGTTCTGAAACCTAGAGGTCAGAGAACAAGGTGCTAGTAGGGTTGACTCCTTCTGAGGGCTTCAAAGAAGACTCTGTTCTAGGACTCTCCCCTAGCTTCTGGGAGTTTATGGCAATCTTTAGTGACCCCTAGCTTGTAGATCTCTGCCTTCATCTTTACTTGGTGTTTTCCTTGTGTCTGTGTCTCTTTGTCCAAATTTCTGCTTTTTATAAGGATACCAGTTGTTACATTGAATTAGGGCTCACATTAATGACTTCATCTTATTAATCATATCTTCAATGACTTTGTTTCCAGGTAAAATCATATTTCTGGGATACTGAGTTATGTCTTCAACATGGATGTCGGGGAAGGGGACACAATTCAGTTTATTACTATATATCTCTACAAGCTTGGACCAGGTGAATAAATTCTCCCCTACTTTTCTCTGTATGAAGTTCTCTGAAACCTTCATTCATATAATATGCGGTGAAATTTTTTCTCATTTTTTTCAACTTTATGTTAGTACCTCTTTGTATAACTTATCACCTAGTCACTGAAACCATCAAGTAGCCAAAAAGTTTAAAGTCACTATCCATGTCTAGAATATGCTTAAACATATTTTAAACATATAATCGCCAAAAAGACGATAAAATTTTGTTTAAAAACAGAAGATTTATTGTTGAAGCTCATGCATAAACTCTAGGTTGAGAAACACTGGTTTTTTAACGTGTGTAGCAGAGGCCTTGTGGTCCCACCCAAATCTCCTTGGCACTCACAGTTTTGACAGCTTCTTACTGCAAACACCTGTTACTCTCTGTCTAAGGCATTCTTTCGCTATTACATTTTTCTCAGTCTGTGGGCAGGGGTCAAGTCAAAAGTGCAAACAATTTAAAGCCCTCATGAGTAGTATAAAACCAGTCCATGGATGGAGTTGATGAATGGGGATCACACTTTGGGTGGAATAACTTGGAAGCACGGCCCAGTGGGATTGGATCTCAGTTATTCAGTGTTAACTTGCTCATTTATGCACCTGTTTTGACTTCCTTTCTTTGTCTGTCTCATATTTCTGCTCTCCTATCAGCACTTCTTAGGATGACCTATCAAATAAAGTGCTTGTACTCTATTCCCATTTCAGGTTATGCTTCTGTGAGAAGCCAGCATAAAATAATATGCTAGCTATAGCTAGAAGTACACATTTTAATAAAGACACTCTTGAGCTATCTCAGCTAAAGAAATGATTTTGCTTTAGGAAAGCTATATCAAATGAGTAAAGGTTCTGTAAATTCCAATTATAAACAATTTTCCAATCTAGTCTTTCATTCCCATGATCCTACTTTCAGAATTTCAACATTTCTCACAGTCTCAAGGAATATCATTCTGACTCCACTCTTCCCTTTTAAGTACATATCCCAAAATGACACCGCATTCAGCCCTATTAAAAGTCCCATTTCCTAGCACACTTTGACATACCACCTTTGCTCTAGTAATAAGCAGGACAACAACAAAAGCACTGGAACCTCCTCTGAAATAACTGATCCTTTCATGTCTCTACCTCATCTGTGCTTTTCTGCTGCCCATAATTTTCCAGGGGAATGTCTGCCAATTTCCAAAGGACACCTCCCTTATTTTCAGCCATCTGTCTATCATGCCCATTACACATAGCTAGGATCCTAACTTATTGGTGATATAATTTTATGACTGTGCTGTTTTTAACACATATAAAATATTATAAATATTTTCAAAGTTTTTTCATCTGCCATATATTAAACACTTTGAGGAAAATAATATTCATCCCCACGTTTCCTATGCCAGATTGCTAGGGGCTCATTAAGATATTTAATAAATGACTAGGTATTTCTGTAACTTCTTGTAAAGTTCAAGATACAATGTTTATTTTGAAATTTTGTTCTATATGGTACAATACCTCACTGAAGATATTCTGAGAAAATATTAGGGTGAGTAACCAAGTAAAAATGCATCCTTAACTCTCAAATTTCAATTACACACTTTTTCTGCTGTACTGTTTGACACAGCCTCCTTAGAGCCAGTTCAAAACTGACTTTTGACACATGTTTGCTCTTGCTGAATGGCAAACAATCACATTAATTATTATAGGTTCCTAGAGATGGAGAAGTACACTCTGGTTACTTCAGAGTAGTGAAAGTTTGTTGCTTGTATTCAGGGGTAATTAAGAAGAGAAAGCTATCGTAGCAGTTTTACCACCAGCCCTTGGGAAGAAATAATATTTTTCACTTTGTTGGCAATGCAGTAGCTGACTCAATACTTTTCAGCCTGCATTTTCATTCTAATCAGATTAATGTGAATCCCCTTTCTTTGCCTGTTTCTTAAATATCAATATTTTCTGATGACTTTCCTCATTTAGTTTCCCATCTTTACTTACCAATTTCCATACTAACTCATCCATGATTTGCTTTAGTTTCAGATATGTATAAGTAGCACAGATATGTCTCTGAAACATATTCATAGCTCTGGATACATATTTTATTTTAAAAATATATTTTAAAATAATTTAATGTGGAAATCATCCCATATTTCAGCCATCCTAACAAAATTATTATTCGTGTTTGAAAGTTTCCTTTCATTTTTTAACATATGCTTATACATATTATATAGCTTTAAGTAATGGCATTTACAATTTAGAGTCTGATGTTTACTTGTCAATATATCATAACTATTTGCTATTTTTAAAACTTCAAAATTATAACAGCACGATATACCATTTAGAGAATCAGTATGATATAATTTACCATTCTGTTATTTTTGAGTGTATTGGCTGTCCTCAAAAGTTTCATGTAATATTTCAAGGATCATTTCCATAGTTAGATTTTCTATCTGACTTTTATTTTTGCAGGTAAAAAAATCACATAATCAAGAATGAGTACAATCAAAATGCATGGTTCAATAGCTTTGATAAATATTCTAACAAAAATATTCATAAAAATTATTAAGGCATATACCTTTTGTTGCCATTTTTATCTCACCATGCATTCAAGTATAAAATTACTTTAAGTTATCAAAAGAAATAAAATTGTGTTAGTATTTTCAATTACATATATTTGAATCATTTTAACAAGTTAAGGATTGTTTCATTATCTGTTTAGCAGATAATTCTGTCTGTTTTTGCACCATTCTTTCATGTACATTGCTTTTATTTGTTGGCAAACTTGTAGTGCTAATTCCATTTTAAATGTGTTCTCTCAGAAGTATGTTAATCCATATTGTTAGAGTTTTTTAATCCCTCACATAATTGTAATCATATTATATATACCTCCACTTTATTGACATGAGCAAATGCACATTATTATGAAGCACTCAGAAATATTATTTTAATTTTTGGCCATATCTTGTCACGTAAATAGAACATAATTTACCTATCTGTTGTTCAACTGTCCACTGAAATTATTTTTGCTTTTCCTAAGACAATATGGTGAGAAATACATTTATGCAGATAGCCTTTCTTCAGAGAGAGACTAATATTTGTGCACTGTGTACACTGATTGGCCCATAATAGTGTCTCAATACATATTTTAAATAAATCAAAGTTTGAATTGAATATTCAGAATATATAAGGTAATTTTCTTTGTCTACCCCTACTAGTTCATGCCTAAGGTACTGATCACAGTTCCTGATCATATCTTAAGAGGTACATAGTCAACAAACTTTGATTCTTCCTTTTTTTAGGATACTGAAAATATTTTCAATTTGAATATATTAATTCAATTTCAAAATTGGGCCTAAAAATTTAAGATTGTGGAAAGATACACTAAAATCTGTCTTGGAACACTTTCCAGCCAGTTTGAAGGGCAATGCATTCTACAGAGTTTTCAGAGGTTTTGCTCATAATGTAGTCATTTCATATTAGTCTCGCCACCAATTAAAATCTATAATGTTAATTTTGTTAATGACTCATCTCCCCCATTGTGATGGACTGAATAACTGTGCTCCCCAAAATGCATATTTTTAAACTCAAATTTCCAGTATTTGGAAGTAATTAGGTAATGGAGGTAAAAACATTCCTGACAGGGATTCGTATCCTTATGAGAGCCAAAAAGATGATCACTCTCTCTGCTGTAGGAGTATACAGCCAGAAGGCCTCCGTCTTCAAACCAAGAAAGGGCCAGGATATGTATGGGCCAACACCTTGATCTTAGACTTCCTTGCCTTTAGAACTATAAGAAATAAGCATCTGAGTCACCCAGTCCATGGTGCATATTGTACCAGCTGGAACTAAGACACCCATGCTGTTATATTTGTGGAAAAAATTTTAGACCAAGATTAGTCCTTCTCATTTAATTTTTTTAAATGCTATCTCATTGTTAGTTATTTTTTCATGTCATTGACATCATTTTATATTCTGACTCTCTTTATAAAATAATGGTTAGCTCTCATGCCTTTTGTGTCCCTATACATTCAATGAGGAAGGTGTCAATTTCTTTCTGTGAATATTAACTACAGCTCCCTGCTTTCATGTCAGTATTTATAGGTAGGTCATCAGGAATCCATGAAAACAGCAACATCTATAAGAAATGTTTCAATAAATTACAAACTCACTGAATTCTACCATCAAACCTGTCATGACTTTTTGTCTTATTTGTAATTTTTTTGAAAGCATTCAATATTTTGCTTAAATTTTATTTCATCCAGTGAGGCATAATAACATATGAAAAACCTCGTGTTTATTTTGAAATTATTCTCTCTCTTATGGAAATTCACTGGTCTAAACGTTAACTTAATAATCATAAGTACAATAAAACAACAATAATTACAAGAAAAATCATAGCAAATTGCTATAAAATAGATAGCCATGTAGTATCCACTAGTGTAGAATTTTAAAATATTGCTGGACTCTCACGATAAAGTAAATCTTACACTGCCTCACCACTTTACCACATATTAATTTGAGTCTTAAGTGCAGGGATGAAGGATGGGTGAGAAAGAGAGTGAAGGGTATTTACTATTCACATCAATTATTTTGGGAGGATATAGATGCAGTTTCTTTGGCATGACACCCTCCTTCATGCATATGTATTACTCCATCATATGGGCAAATAGAAACATATGTTCCTCTAACATTAACTAAGTATTGCATAATATTAAAAAGACCAAAAGCACCACAGATGCTAAGAAAAATCATCTGAGTATTACACAACTTCTTCTAGAATTCTACCAACTTTTGTGTGAGCCTATTGTACCTGGGTAATCACAGCTATATTCAGAATAGAGTTTATAATTTGTCTTCTTTAAAAATTGAGACCACCACCTGCTTTCATTCTGCTGAAAAAAAAAAAAAAGGTTGATAGGATTAGGAAACACATCCAGTCTCTGTTTTTAGCTGGCCCATTTTGAAAATTGAGGTCATGGATGATGGCTTCCTGAGTGGGGCAGCAAAAGCAATGGTAATGGAGAAACATTAAAAAGATTCAGATGTGTGGTTCTAAGAGGCATTCACAAATGTGTGAGCGCATTGACATGCTTGATTATGCAAAAGCTGAGCTGTGCAAATCATAATAATAAGCTTTCTCATTAGATTCCCTGCATTTTCTGCTTCTTGATCAGCCAAAAATATGGTCAAGTGTTCCTATTCTTTTGAAATTTCCCATTTACATTTGTTTTAATTACTCAGAGAAAAATAGGGAAAATAGAGCAGTGAAATGAGATTTTAATTAAAGGGGAAAAATGTTAAAAGTTCATAAAACTAAAAGATGTGTTCACTTTGGTTATAGTTAGCTAGAAAACAAAATTTTACTTGGCACTCACAAAAGTTAAATCAGTTTACAAGTCAATAACTAAGTAAAATAATGTAGTGCAATTATTTTTAAAGTAAACCTAAATTTGATCATTTTGGAAGCCTAATTGAATCTTTTCTTTCACAAAGACAGGTTTTATTCAAAGAATAAGGGTCATCAAGAGCATAATAATAAAAGAGAAGTAGCTGAGAGAAATGGCAAGACTAAAAACATTCTGCAGTTTTAACATATGTTCAGATACTCAAAATCATTTTATAAGTTCACAATGTAGATTACCATTTTGAGATGAAATGACTAAATATCGTTACTTATGCAAAAGCGAAAAATAAAATAAGGAGCATTCAACATGACTAATACTATCTTTATACTTTTGATGTATCAGTGTCTTGTAGCCCAACAATACATTAGAATAATTTTGTACAACAATCACTGGGTTTGTTAGGCTTCCAAATTTAGTATTAATTAAGTCAATGACCAGGAGAAGCCACAAAGATCTTCGATCTAAGTTTTATGCATTGACACTGGATAATTAAGCAAATCCAAATATTTTCACCTGTGGTAGATAAAAGCAGAACAATTTTTTCCTTTTATGTATTTGGAGGTAAATGCTAGTTTGCTTGATTGGTACAAGATATTAAAAATTATACTTCATAAATTATTCATGTCCATGTTACGATGAAAGAGAATCGAAATAGTAGATAGGGGTAGGAAGTAATTTAAAGATCCATTTTGAACCTCAAAATGTTATGTTATAGAGGCAACAACATCCAGACTTACCAGGCTCAAGAAAATGGATTTTTAAAGCCTCATCTTCACTGCTTCATTAATGATCAAGGACAAACACATAGCATAAGAAGATGGACACTTCGGTGTCCAAAATCTGACTGGTGTCTAGAGATTACTTCCAATTACCTCCTATGAGCTTCTTCTGTAGCCCAAGTTGGGTCACCACAGCAACTCACAAATTTCAAACATCACTGTGTGCCTATTTAGAATATGAGCAACATTCGGTTTTTCTGAGTCTCTCTGAGCGCATGGTGTCACCTAGTTTGCATTCTCCATGACCTAAATATGTATTCTACTTTTTTTGTATCTTACACATTTCACTCCCTGAATTTTATTGTTCATTCTCTGAACTCACAACACGCATTTGTGGAAACCATATAGGAGTTCACTCAAGAAAAGATCACACACACTCAGGAAAAGATCCCCCTGTTCCTTCCTCTCCTCTCTCCCGGTCCTCTCTCCTCTCTCCCTGTCCCTCCTCTCTTCTCTCCCTTTCCTCCTCCTTCTCTCCCTCTCCTTCTCCTCCCTCTCTTCCTGTCCCTATCTCTCTCCTCCTTCTCTCCCTGTCCCTCTTCTACTTCTCTCCCTGTCCCCCTCTTCCCTCTCTCCCTGTGCCTCTCCTCCCACCTTCTGTTTGCACAATATGAGTGTAAAGCTAAAATCATAAGCAACTTTAAAGGCATAGATCGAAATATCTATTAAACGTAGAAAACTTCCAAACCTTGAAAGCTCACTTCAACTGCTTTCTGCCCAACTTCACATTTTAAAGTTGTTTTTGTATACATACAAATTTGAGAAACTCCAAGAAGCCTCAGAAAACCCCTTAAGGATTACCTTATCCCATGGGCCTCAAAAATAAGAAATTTTTTCAATGGCATAGCATTTACAAGTTTTATCTTAAATTTTCTTGAAATTTAAGACTATATTAAAACATTATAAAAAGAAGTATAAAAGATCATTTTGTTTTTCTGAGATGGAGTCTCACTCTGTCACCCAGGCTGGACTACAGTGGCTTGATCTCGGCTCACTGCAACCTCCACCTTCCGGGTTCAAGCAATTCTCGTGCCTCAGCCACCCAAGTATCTCGGCACTAAAATCCTCACACCATCCCCTATTTTTTCACAATGACCTTAATATTACACCCTAAAAGTATAAACACTGGTGGTCTCACTCCTTAATAATCAGGGTACATGGTTAACATAAACTTTCCCAAGCAGCTTTTATCTCAGCTTCAGAAAAGTTTGCTTTGCTTTCCACAAGGGGCTACTTTCCTCCATCCACGACTCCAGACTGCAGAGAACAGTTTTAGGACCCCTAGGTTAATTTGGCCTTCATCACTTCAACTCTTCTTCACCTCACCATCCTCCTACCCCACATGGATTTATTATTATTCCTTCCCTCTGACCTCCAGCTTGCTCCTTTTTTGACTCAATTGCTAAGCATTCACTAAGAGGATCCAATCAAAATGCCCATAAGGGGCTGACATATAGCTTCAACTGACACAAATAACCAATTATACAATTAAAATTTTAAGAGCTTAGACCTGAGCAGTTTTGAATACCTCACTACATTAATAATCCAAATTGTGAATTTTGTCTATAGAAGGAGAAGTAAGGAAATTAAATTTGGTTATTATTTCAATAGCTACAAGTAACATGCAATTTATAGCGATATATCTAGCATTATGTAGAGAGAAACATTTAGATTAGACTATATATGTTGTAGGTAGGGAGGGACAGCTCTAACCAGCAAAACAGATAATCAGGAGAAATGTGTCGTAACCATTCCTCACTAGGACTCTGCTTTTCTTTCCCATGGAAGGTCTGCATCCTGATCATGTTCCTCATTCATTCATATGACCAGATACACTTACCGTTCATTTCTCTAGCAATATTCTACAAGTTCTTTTCTCATATTATACGTTTTGCTATGATCTCACTAACTCAGCATTTCATGTGTGAATTTATTTTCATAGACTGTTTAAGATATACAATCCTTTAAGCCAAAGTCATGCCTTAATGAGACGGTGCTCCCCCAAAATTGACTGTTTATTTTTTCTTTCTCACAAGACTTACTCTGCCTAAAACTATATGCACCATAAAATAATATACTATTTTTCTGGCTTATTTTGCCCACTGTTATATACTCAAGGCTGAATACAGAGCTAGAAAATATGAGTATTTTTAGAACAAGTTGGAAAATTACTAAATAAATACAAGTGTCTCGAATCCTACCATAAAAATTACTTTCCATGCAAAGAGACACTACGTTTTGATGAATATATTTTAGTTAAATTTATATATTGATAATGCTAAACCGTATGATACAAAAAACACATAACTCCATATTTACTTCAAAATCAAACCAAAAAAAAAAAAACTCATTTTCTTTTTGGTCTTAGGCAATGTTAGACAGTTGATTGATTTTATAAAGGGTCAGCAAACTTAATAATCTATAAGAACTTCCTGAGGTATCCTCCTTAACTCTGTAACATCTTCCCTTAGCATTTAATATGTTTACATTCATCAGATACTTCAGTAAGAATTTTTACTCAGGTCCAGTTCTTTGGTAGAGAACTCTCTTCTCTCTCTCTCTCTCCTTGTTGAATTGTAGGAAATTCTTTCCATGTGGTACCTCTTACTAGAGACTTTGGGCAAAGAGGGTGTTATTCAATAACACATTGACCTCTGACTCCTCCAAAAGATGCATCAAAAAAATTCATAAATCTGGAAATAAATATTCACAGGCACACTCTATTAAATATTAAAACTGATTCTAGTCACTCTTGATATTTCTTGGCGACTTCAAATATGACAAATTTTAATTCTTTGTTCTCATTTGTTTCTTATTTTCAAAACATTTTAAAATCTCAATATTCTGTTAAAAACAGAGGATTGCTCAGGATCAACATCTGGGACTCCCTTAACTAACTTAATCTAATTTTTTAGGTTACTTTACTAACATTCATTCCATTAAGAAATGGTTGTTCTCTTTCGGCTGCAATTCTGTATGATCATTTGCAAACTGCTTTAATTTCCCTATTTGATTTTTTTTTCAAGTGAGACCAATGAATCCAATTAATATTAACTCCACAAACAATTAGTTTTACATTAAAAATAAGTAGCTTCAATTGAAGGCAATTCTAGTCAACTAATAGAATTCAATGCTAATTTGGAAATGACACAGAGCAAAGAAGGTCGGATTTAGATGTGAGCTGTACTTAAAAAAAATTCTTTGAATTTGTGAAGAATGTTGTTAAAGTTTCACAGCCAGCAATGATAAAAATGCCTTCATGAATGCTTGGATACTATGATTAATCTGAGTAATAATATACATTAAAGAATAAATCACCAAAGATACCTGGAATTACACAAGAAATATGCTTAGGAAGGATACATGACTGCTACCTGTTAAGAGAGAATACTATAAAATTTTTGAAATTTTTGGATAATCCTACAGGATAAATCAAAGTCATATTTACTTTTGACAGGTTCCAGTATTTTCTAAGTCTTGTTTTAATGGTAATTATGTGTACTTACAAAACAGCAATATTTTAATTTTAAATCAGTAACATGCAAATACCATATACAGCTGTTTAAATCACTATAGTATTTTCATGTATTATGTTTTCACTAAGAAGTAGTTATACAGGCAAAAGGAGACTGAAAAAGACCTTTAAGTATTTTACTTCTTAATGAAGTACAGATAGAGTAGAAAAAAAGTCAGACTCTGTTTCATATATTTCAAAATCTCTCCATTTTGTGGTATAGTTAAAAGAAATTAAGATAAATATTATGTGCAACTTAAACATTTTTATCACCTGGGTAACATAAAATTTTTAAGATGCGTAACTCAAAGAGACTGGTGCTTTACTCAAAAACCCTGGAAAGCAAATGTATTATTTCATTCTGGTTTTCAAAAACTGTAAATTATATTTTGTTATACTAATATTTATATTGATAATTTCCTTCAAAATAGATATTACTTTGGGAGGAAATCTTACAGAAATTTCTTAATGTTTTTCTAATTTTATTAATTTAAATTCGTCCAAATTGAATAAGATAGAATGAGAAGCAGAGCAAAGGGGAGCTATATGAGAGCCTGCAAT
Organism: Ateles fusciceps; assembly: GCA_036589455.1. Lineage (NCBI taxonomy): Eukaryota > Metazoa > Chordata > Mammalia > Primates > Atelidae > Ateles > Ateles fusciceps. Next base: position 1,474,927 of record JAZHEH010003406.1, read on the forward strand.
ATTGAAAATGGAATATTGTGTAAGTCCTGCCAGAAATGGGGGAACTAAAAACAAGGAATTCAAGAGAAGCAGACTCAGAAACAATTTTTAGAATGCTCATTTTACATCCAATCAACAAGAAACATAAATTATTATTGGGCAGACAAAAAAGCAACGAAGTTCAACTTAATTCTGAAAATGCTTTCCTGTTTATGAGGAGGGAAGGAGAACCATAGCCTAGCATAGCGTTTTGTTTTGTTATGTTGGAAGACTGTGTCTTGTCCAAGTGAAACTGGAAGCAAAGTCTCTCCTTTACGCATTTTTTTTCTTGAGACAAAGTCTCTCTGTCGCCAGGCTTGAATGCAGTGGCACCATCTCGGTCACTGCAACCTCCACCTCCTGGGCTCAAGCAATTCTCCTGCCTCCGCCTCCCAAGTAGCTGGGACTACAGGTGCGCACCACCACACCCAGCTAATTTTATATTTTTAGTAGAGACAGGGTTTCCCCATATTGGCCAGGATGGTCTCGATATCTTGACCTCGTGATCTGTCTGCCTCAGCCTCCCAAAGTGCTTTACAGGCATGAGCCACCGCACCTGTCCCCTTTCTAATTTTTTATGAGGCTGTTTCCACAAAACACAACCCCACTTCCTTTGTATGGAAACATGGTTTCATAATATTCAATGAGTCTTCATGCTTACCAGCTAGGAATTGGTTTTTCTCTATTTTCCTGAGTGTTTTGCGTTATTCCTAAAGTGAAGCTTCACTGGTTTATCTGCCTTTTCTATCTTTACCTCTTTTTTCACTCTGATCCAAGTCTGATGCTGAGGAAAAAAACATTTAAAAGCAGTATTTTTGCCATTGTCCATTCCAAGACAACTATTTCTACAGGCTTTGTAATTTTCCAGGGCAAGTCTGGCTTCCACGGAAAAATTGAGAGGAGGCTGGAATCTTGCCACTTGAATTCTAAAGCAGTTCTGCTCATACTCAGAATTTCTCAGACACCTTGGACAATTTAGATGAGCTAGAAGCCCTTTAACCTGACTGACTCATTGGATCTTCCGAGGAAAACCAAAAATATCCTACATCTTCCCCTTTATTCCACATTTCCCACTCCTAAACAAAAACACCTCTCTCCCAGGCCCAAAAAAGCTTCCACTTATTTTGAAATGTGTGTTTTTGAATATACAGGTGTGTCTGTGATGAGAGGAGGAAAGAGAGAGGAGGCTGTGGTGACCACAAGTAGAAGCTAGGCAAATCCTTTATGTCAAGCTTTTGCAACATTGCGGGGAAGCACTCAACATTCATGAAGTTAATTTAAAGAGGGTAAAGAGAGTTCCCATATACTTAAAACACGGATTTCTCTATTATTAACATATTAACCAGTATAATACATTTGTTACAATAAAGTTCACAACTTTATTGAATGCCTGTATTTCCACCTAATGTTCTTTCTCCGTTCCAGGATCTCACCCAAGGTAAGTTTTCACATTTGGTTACCATGTTTCCTGAGGCTCCTCTAGACTGTCACCTTTTCTGACTTTCCTTGCTTTTAGTGACCTTTAGAGTTGTAAGCAAAATTGAACAGCTATGATGGAGAATTTCTCTCAATTAGGAATTTTCTGAGGTCTTTCCTCATTATTACACTGGGATTATGTGTTTCAGAAGAAAGCTCACAGAAGTAAATTACCATTTCATCACATCACATCAAGGGTACATACTATTAACATGACTTACCATTGTTGATGTTAACCATGGTCACCTAGCTGAGCTAAGATTTGTCAGGGTTCTCCACTGTCGTTATTCTCGTTAACCCTCTCCAACCTTGGAAGGAGGTCACTATGTGCAGCCCACACGTAAAGAATGGAGAATTCTGCTCTACATAATTTATTTGTAATTCTGTATAGAAGATATGACTCTAATTTCCATTTATTATTCTTTAATTTGTGTTAGTATGTACTTAGAAATAATTTATTTTATACTTTGGGTTATAATCCAATATTATATTAAGCTTCTCAAATTGTTCCAGCTTTGGTCATTGGGAGCTATATAAATACCCTCCTGGGTCCCTTTGACATGTCTCCATTACTGTGTGTGTGTGTGTGTGTGTGTGTGTGTGTGCACGCGTGTGCGCGCGTGCATGCACTGTTGCTACTGTTTTGATTTTTAGCATTTTCTTACTTTGGGACAATAAGATACTCACAGTTCATCTTGTGTATTTCTGGTCTTAGAGTCAGACATATTTCCAAGGAGATATGGTTTCTTTCATTGAAGAAGAATGGTATTTGAAACGAAGATCTGTGCACTAGGTGCGCTTATTTGTTCTGGGCACTATGTTTCTTGGCCTTCGTATATATACACACATATATAATGTGTATACATACATATATGTATTTATATTTCTACCTGTAACTACTTGTATGTAAATATATGTGTGTATATATACATATATATGTATATGTTTGTGTTTGTGTGTATATATATATATTCCTCATTAAAATTCAATGCATGCTTATTTTCCCAAATCTATTCCTTTGTCACATATATTACCCTTACCTTCTCCCCTTGCTTATCTCCAATCTCTCACCCCAATGCAGAGAAACCTGGCTGTCACTGTCTCCATCTATTTACTTAATTATGCAATTTAGAATACTTATATATTAGCTTTAGATTTTCTAAACCATAAATCCATACGAACAACTTTATAACAAGAGTCTAATATTCCTGTACAGTTATTTTCACTTTTAGTATATTCCATTCACTTCCCAAGTTACTTAAGTTAGAGCTCTTTTCCCAGTGCCCTTCAATGAGGTTGTTTACTGCATTTGTGATACAGTTTGTTCAACCGATCACATTCTGCATTTTATGATGGAATCCCCTGACTTGCCTATGTAATTTTAGTTTGCAAACATTTATATTTAATTCACTCTTTCTGTTGTAAAGTTCTATGGGTTTTGTCAAATTTATAGTTTTATATATTCAACATTACATGATCATACAGAATAGTTTCACCAGCCAAATAAATCTTGTACTTGATCTATACAAACCCCCTATCCCAAATTCCTAGCAACTACTGGTTCAGTTATCATTTGTGTAAGTTTTGTTTTTTCTAGAATGCTGTATAAATGGCCTCAAACAATATGTAGGCTTTCAGGCTGACTCTTCTTTTGTTTTTATTTTTTTTACCTACAAATATATATATTTAAGATTCATCGATGTATTTGCCTGATTTAATAGCTCATTACTTGTTAATGCTGAGCAGTATTCCATATTATGCTTGTAACAGAATTGTTTATCTGTTTATCTATCAAAGTACATCCTGGTTACTTCCAGTTTATGGCAATTATAAATAATGCTATGTGCAGGTTTATGTTTGTACATAAACTTTCAAATCAATATTTAGGAACGCAATAGCTGAAACCTAAGATTATGTTTAGTTTTATAAGATACTGCCAATCTCTCCTTCCAAAGTGGCTGTTCCATTTTGCAATTCCACTAGCAATGAATGAGACTTCCTATTGCTCTGCATCATCACCAAAAATTGCTAATGTTAATCTTTTTAGATTTTAGCCATTCTGGTTTGTTGGAGTCTTGTATCATTGTTGTTTTAACTTGCATTTCCCAATAATAAATTATGTTGAGTATGTTTTCATATGCTAATTTGCCATATGTCTGTCTTCTCTGGAAGGTGTCTGTTCAGATACTTTGCCCATTTTTAATTGGGTTGTTTATTTTCTTATTGTTGAGTTCTAACATTTATTGTATGTTTTGAATGAAAGTCCTATGTCAGACATGTTTTGCAAATATTTTCTTCTTGTCTATAATTTGTCTTTTACATACTTAGTATCTTTTGAAAAGCAGAAGTTTTAAATTTTAATAAAGTCCTATTTATCAACGTTATCTTTTATGTATTATGCTCTGGGTGTTATGTCTAAAACTCATCACCAAAATCAAGGTCACACATATTTTTCTCCTGTGTTTTCTTCAAAAAAGTTTTCTAGTGTTGCATTTTACACTTAAGTATATTACTCATTTTGTTAAAATTTTTTTGCATATGGATAGCCAATTGTTTTAGCACCGTTTCTTGAAAAAGTATTCTGTCTACAAGTTCTTTATATATATATTTAAAATCAGTTGACTATTTCTGTGTGGATCTATTTTTGGACTCTTTATTATTTCCCATTGACTGGTGGAATCCTTCAACTTTGTTTCTTTTCTTCAGTATTGTGTGGGCTGGTTATCCTAGATCTTTTGCCTTTCTATATAAACTTCAGAAAAATTTGGTTAATATTTATAAAAGTGTTTTCTAGGATTTTGATTGGGATTTGTTTGAATCTGTATATAATTAAAATATTAACTGTTACCATCCATGCACACAGAATATCTCTACATTTATTTATATTTTATGTATCGGGTCAATGTGTTATCATTTTCTGCATACAAATTTTGTGCATATTTTGTTGGATTTATGACTTATTTTCAGTGGTTTTGGAAATTACATTATTTAAAATTTCAAATATAGGATAGAAAAGCAATTGACTTTTGTATATTAACTTTGTCTACTGTGCTATCACTATACACTAGAATAATGTCTGCCACAGGGTAAGAGCTAGGTAGTAAAAATATTTACTGTTATTAGGCCAATTTGGCCAAAGCGTTTTGCAAAGTATATAATTACAGTTGTTCAGGAGAGAAATGATGATAAAAGTTTTTACCTTTAAATGAAAATTAAATTCATTTAGGCAAAACTGTTTTTTCAATGATAATCATGCCATTAGAGAAGTGTGAGTGAGGTCTTCTGAGGGCAAGCCAAGTACGTGTTAAAGCCAGGATGAGAGTAATGAATGTCTTATTTCCCTTTCTACACAAATAACACCACTCCTATTTTCAGTAGAATAACACAGAATCAGGAAATTAGGCGTTGGTAAGAGTTTGCCTAGTAATTTTTTTCCACTTTCCAAGTTTATTCTTGTTTAATATCAAGAGGAAAGAATAAACATTGAGTATCTAATGGTAAAGGGAATTATTCTGGTAGCTAAGGATACAAAGGCTCTGCAATATTCTTCTCACCATTGAGAAGTTTATCATATGTTTGGGAAATTAAATATAGATATATGGATTATAAAGTTACTCAAAAGTCCCCTGAAATTTAAATCTCTTATTTTACTTGCTAAGAAACTATAGATCTGAGAGTCAAAAATTTATAGCACAATGCCCAACACCTTGGTGCTAGATCTGGGTCAAAACCAGGTCATTTGCTTCCCACTTGTTTACATTTTCTCTTTCTTTTTCCAGGAGATTGTCATATACTAGTAACAGACGCTCCTTAAATTATGATGGGGTTACACCTCAATAAACACATTGTAAGTTGAAAATGCATTTAATGAATTCAGCCTATCAAATATCATAGCTTAGCCTAGCCTACCTTTAAGGTGCTCAAAACTCGTACATTGTTGTACCAGAGCGAGCATAGAAAATCAACACCAAGACAAAAGTACGCCAAATTGCAGGGTCTTTATTGCCGGAGGCCACGGAGGACTCACATCTCTCCAATCCGTGGCCCCGAGCTCAGGGGGAGCAAGGTATTTAAGCGGCAAAACCACATCCTTGTTTCGGGGGGCTCAGGGGTTGTGCAAGGCAAGCTGTTTGTACAGAAGCTAAAGTCAGCCGTTTGTTGCAAGGGAAGAGGGGCAGCAGTGGAAATTTTTAACCTTAAAAAGTAACACTTCTGAGAATTGCAATACAATAACAGTTCTGAGAACCACAACTCTGCTCAGGGCCCCGGTGGCTTTTTCTATAAGATAGCAGTGCTTAAGCTTTCTGTTCTAGCCTCTATCTCAACATTAGCCTATAATTAGGCAAAGTCATCAAATACAAAGCTCACTTTAAAAATAAATGTTGACTATATTGTGTAATTTATTGAATACCATGCTGGAAGTAAAAACAGAATGAGAACTCGAGATAAGCTTTCTACTGAACGCGTATCACTTTTGCACCATCATAAAGACAAGAAATCATAAGTCACACCATTAGGTGAGGATCACCTGTATTTCATTTTCTGTCCGAAATATTATAGCCTTACTTTTTAGTGTTCTCCATGACATTGAAATAAATAACATGATATTTAAACATTAGGAGAAATCCGGTTTCTGTAGATCATCCTCATTTTCCCTTTTTCTCTTAAGATGTGGGTGTCCACAGGAAACATACACTCTGATCATATTCCTAGCATGGATCAAGGCCTCTACTTAAAGGATGCCAGGGGACTGTGATTATTTGGGATTGTTGGTAAATTCTGGATTAGTGCAATTCAGAGAAGTTTTAGAATTTTGTGCAATTGGCCATAAACAATGTGTAGCATTATGAGATCAAATAGGTTTAATCATTAAAATCAGTAAGATACATGAAAAAGCTAGAATATGTTAGGATTAGTAACATATCCACATATTGCATAGTGATTATTGTTCTGATAATCCCGATTTCCTACTCCCAACAATGGAAAGGGAGTGAATTACCTAGGGGGCATCAATGTTGAATGATGTATTAAATTAAGCATGGCATGGGATGAAGAGTGAGCTTCTGAAAACTTCCTGCTTTGAATCCCAAGTCTACCACTTTCTAGCTTTGCAACTGTGGGTGAGTTACATAACCTCCCTGTGTCTCAATTACCTAAAATGCCAAATAAGGATACTAGGGCGTATTTGATGGGAATTAACTAGAAGAGTGTCTGGCATGTTATACTCTAAAATATTTGTTATGAATTAAAGTATATAAATAAATACACTCAAGGGAGGATGGAGCCATTGGGATATTAATTAGGAAATTACATGTGACTTTGCAGATGGTAGTTATACTATAGTGCCACGAGATGAAGCCCTGACGCTATGTGCTTAAGGAATAAAAGATACCAAGACAGACAAAACAGATTATATAAAACAGAACGTAGCTGGTGTGGTGGCTCATGCCTGTAATCCCAGCATTTGGGAAGCTGAGCCAGGAGGATCACAAGGTCAGGAGTTTGAGACCACTCTGGTCAATGGTGAAACCCCATCTCTACTAAAAATACAAAAATTAGCTGGGCATGGTGGTGGGTGCCTGCAGTTCCAGCTACTCAGGAGGCTGAGGCAGGAGAATCACTTGAACCCCGAAGGGAGGCTGCACTGAGTTGAGATCATCCTGCCACTGCACTCCAGCCTGGGCCACAGAGAAAGTCTCCTTCTCAAAATAAAATAAAATAAAATAGCAGAACGTTAAACTGGAAAAATAGACAAGAACATTAAATATATTTATGTAGCTGCGGGGCTGCGTTAGAGGGACTTACCTGGTCGGCCGGGGGCGTTGTTTCCAGAGCAGAACTTCTCCAAACCGCCTCTGGCCTGCTAGGGTCCTTTGTTTCTGCTTTTCCACCTCTGGCAGGCTACGTAGGGGATTTGTCTCCGGTTTTCCCGCCTCTGGCTCTTGGAAGTGGAGGCTCTGTTACTCAGGATTGTAAAACAGTAGCCAATTCGGTAAAGGATTCAAAGGTCAATTAATCCAGAAGACGTTTGAAAGAACCCCTCTCATTGGAAGAGAACATGAATGGGGAGGGACTAACTCAGGGTCAAAGCTTAGCCGCCACAGCCTGGACCGTACGGGGTCCGGGTCCCCTTCCACCAGCCTGGAAGCTGTCCTTTCGCTCTGCCTAATAAATTGCACACTCTGGGTCCATGAGTTCTATTTGAGCTGTAACACTCACCACGCCTTTCCCCATACTTTGGGGTTAGGAAGCCCAAGAGCCTAAGTTCCAGCTGCAGCTACTCTGCTTCTGTGGTAGTGCAGGGGTTAGGACTCCTGGTTTTCACCCAGGTGAGGCAAGTTTGACTGCTGGTGTTGGAACCAGGGAATCCGGCTGCGGTTACTCCAGTTACACAGCAATCATTTAGAATACCTAAAGAAAAAAAGGAAACTTTTAAAATTTTTTCAAGTATTTGCAGTAAGTTCATCAATTACTTTTAATGCTCATTGAAACTTCAGTTATCTTGTGCATTAATTGTTGGTCATAAAAACTATCTTCTAAGGTAGTGCTTATATACAAAGAGAACTTTAAACACAACTAAATCATAACCTGTTAAATGTCAATAACCTATACATTATTTATATTTGGTATTACTAAAAATAAAGGTCATCTAGACCCCATTTTACAAACCATAAAGAAATAAATAAAATGAATATTTCCTCTTTTATGCATGGTCTATCTATTTTAAATGCTTTAGTTAATAATTATTTCATAGAAACTTTGTAATTCACAGTGTGGTATAATAAAAAGAAAACCTAGAATTACAGTAAATTTGCATCACAAAACCACAACTTGACACTTAAAGCTCTGAGTATCAGGAAACTAAAACCATTATTGGGAAAGGAGGTAAAATATGTTTCTTGCCTTTGTTTAATAAAAGGATAAAGCTCTCACCATCATTAAGGTGAGAGGTTTTAACTTAATCGAGGATTTCCTTTTCTGTCTTTCCAGAAAGTCAAGCACTTTTTTCTTCTGAAACAACTGAAATTTCTTATCTTCCTGTCATCATTTTGTTCATTATTTCATTTTGACTGCATACAACTATTTTATATTGCTTCATTTTACCTACACCTTTTCCCTTTCCAAAAGGAATTATAATTGGAACTGAAAAGATATTGACATTATTTTTAAGGCCAGGGAGAAAACTGGAGGCAATGACAGGCTTTTATTCCTGCTAGATCATACGTTCCTTTCTTCTTTTTTTCTTTGGGGTACCTAATAAACTGTAAGAAAACCACATTTTAGGGGAAGGGACATGAAGGGTCTCAGTAGTCCCATAATTATTAATTACAATGAAGACAGCATGCTTTATTCACATTGTAACTACGTCTTTCTCACAATGAATAAATTGGTATGATACACTGTATGTGTGAATTTGGGATGATACAACAAAATGACACAGTATAATATTTCATTGGATGTAAATAATTTTTATCTTGAAAATACATATATTTTAAATTTTCTTAAAAAAGTAAACATGATTTAATTTCAATTTAAGTTAAAAATTTAAACAGGTACATACTGTTTCTTTTGTTTCAAATCTGCACCTGCCAAAGTCAAAATTTACCACTTTGTACAGTATTTCCAACAAATGTTTTCCTCATTCAAAATCTACATATAAAGGAATTTTAAAAATAATTCAAAAAGTAACAAAATTATTTTTGACAATTTATCACAGTTTTTCAGTATGTGATCTTCAGATACGAAAAGTCATCTCCTCTCACTCTCTTTTTTTAATTGACCTTCTAATGTTTCCAGGGACTTAGCTTTGCCCTGACTTAGTCATTGCAAAACTGTTGGGCTTCATGTATTTATATCTTTTAAACTTTTACTTATCAGCAGATATTTCCAATTCCTTCATCATCATCTTTGGGAGCCCTACTCCTTTAATTATCTGAGAATACCAGGATTGAAGCAGAACATAGATCTCCGTGGACTAATATTTAATAGGGTTGCAGACCACAAGAAATCACTTATTCAGGCTGTTGGTTCAGGCAGTAGCTTAAAGTGCAAAACTTACCTCTGAAATAGATTTATTTATTTAGTTTTTATTCTTGTCTGATCAGGAAATTTGACCATATACATGGCATAGTGGAAATTGTACACCTTTTGGAATCAGTGAAACTTGGGTAACAGTTTCATGTCAAACTTTCTGTTACCTCCACAAATTCATGACTATATATGAATATTATTTTTTTCCACTGTGTGTTGGGAACTAAAAAATAATGCCTTCTTATCTTAACATAATGCATGGGGAATTTTTTTCTGTTCTCAGTGCCAGGGAAAGCTGTGGTAGTTCCTGTCAACTTTCTTTTCTTTATTCTTTGTTTATAGAAACCAAATTGTGTAACTAAACTTATCCCATACTTTGATTTGGCTGCTAAGAAGCTCAAAGCGAAATTTTCAGCCCATCTACCCAAAAGTCTGAACTCCTATTCATGCATTATTAAGTACTAGCTGAAAATATTACTCTATTTAAATTATTTATCTTTACAATTTTTCTTCATTTATTTGTTTTGCTCTTGCTTTATAGCATTCATTAATACAAGCCACTTATAAGTCCCACTTGGAAGTCAGGAATAAGAATATTAATGAACTAAAATCCTATAACATACGTATTATAGATTATGTTATTTAGGTTCTGTAAAGTACTAAATATAGTGCCTTGCAAAGATGAAGACTATTAATAATTTACCTTTTCTTCTTCCCTTCAGTTCTCCATGGACACCAAAAGATGAATTTTATTTCTTAAATTAATCTCAACAACAATTATGCAACTTCAATATAATGATGATTTCGACTGTCCATGAAATTTTGAAAAATTGGGTTCAAAGACCCATTTGTAAAATCTGTGTGAAACTGTCATGCCCCTTAGAAACACTGCCACTGCCTCTCTGTAGACACTTGACTTCTTCATCAGCCCAGTCTTGGTATAAAACACTGCCCTTCATATTATATGGAGGATGAATTGGATGACTGAATGAGGAAAAGCAATGATAATGACAACAATGAAGAAAAGAAGTGAGGAACTGTCTATATGGCAATAGAAATAATGTGAACTGGTAGGAATAAAAAATATATATAAAATGGAGGATTTTTTTATCTACTGGAGACATCAGCCTTTACTATATGATTCCCACCCCAATTCAGAAGGACTAGGTAATTCTGTGTATTAGTATGGCTAGGATCAAAGGTTGAGGCCATGAGCAAATAAGTTCTTGATTTTTTTTTCTTGCTGCCATTTGTAAAACAATATGAATTAGTCAGAAAGAATTTTTTAATTATTTTATTTTACTGATAAAGTTAATATTGAAGAATAGGCTTAATATAAGAACTGACTATTCATACTACCCCCTCCTAGCCCATGGGCCTAGGCCTTAAACTATCTTACCTTAGGGTTGATTTGAGTGTTAGCACATACCCACTTAACCAACAGGATACCAACATCACAGTCATCTGGTGTGAAGAGAGTGAAGTGAGAGACTGAGTATCCTAAATTTACTGTCTTGTAGTATACATGAAACACAGCTCAGAAATTAACTTGTAGCCCCCATTTAGGTTCTCCATCATGAGGAGTAGTAAGTAGACGGGCAACCACATAGGAGTATTCAGGCCAGAATCTCACTTTATGAAAACCAGAAGAATGGGAATATAGAGGGTTGTGTATGATTTGCAAGGTATATATTACAGTAATAGCAAGATAAAATATACTGTAGAGGAAAATGCAGATGGGGGAGATTACGAAATCCATACAGGCATGAGGGACTGACTTTGGGGATGGATGATACAAACTTGTGTTTGTCATGTTTCACAATTCAGTCAATGTGGACTTTAAAAAAGACATCCAGATAGTGAGCCTCATCATCTACACCATCTGCTCAGAGCATCTCAGAAATGACCCACCATTTTTTCCTTTGTCAATGATACATAAACTTAGCAGAATTTGACTCTGTTGTTTTAATCTACGTACAGCTGAAGTTTAAGGAATCTACAATCTGCTGACGTTTTCACTAACTAGCCTTGAATTAAACTGTCAAGGAAATGAATCAATATAGGTTTCCTGTACCCTTCATTAGGGCGTATTCAAGATAATGAGCTAATTTACTCACAAGAAGTATCTTTGGTTAGTAACTGGTGTTAAGTTAAAAAAAATGTTCTTCTGATACTTTTTTTTTTTCTCTATGCTTCTTGCTATTGGCCTAACCTTAGACTCCCAATACAAAAGGCTCAGGAATTGTGCCCCTATATCCAGTCTCTCAACTTCCCAGGTCATCCTCTACCATCACTAGTGATTTTTCTAAAACCACAACTGAACTCTCCCCCCATGAAAGTCCTGGCAAGGACTGTGCCAGCCACGTTCATTTTAGTGTGCTTTGTGCCAAGCACCTGGGTTGGCATATGGTAAGCATTCAACCTATATTTGCTGAGTGAATAAATGAACGAGTAACTGTTCATGTTATTATCTATTTTTTAAAGAAATTAAACCTCTAAATCACTTCAATATGTGCAGGTTACTACCTGTACACATTCCTTAAATGATACTCAATGAATTTGGCAAGTCAATTCCAAACTACCATTTCTTTAATTTGTTCATGCTTTTGTTCATGTGTTGGGTCATGTTTTGTGGGCAAGGATATGGCTATAAACAAAACAGACACATTATCTCAGATTATATTCTTGTGATGGACAAATGAGGAAAAATAAAAATGTAACATGCTAGGAAGAGGCACATGAAAATAAAAACTGGGCAAGGAGAACACTGCTAGTCAGGTAAAGTCTCTCAGATAAAGTGGCATTGAGAAAAGACGTAAGTAAATGAAGACATCAATCATGCTGTATCACAGGGAAAAGTGTTCCGGGGAACAACTCTGAAGAGAATGCATGCTTCACCTGAAATTGTGCTAGACATTTGATGACACTAAATATTATGGTTTTTACTCTGGAGAAATGGAGAACCAATGGAGAATTTTGGCAGAAGACAGAGATGATCTCAACTTTTTAATGGGATTACTCTGGCTACTGGGTTGAAAAATAATATAGATAAGAGAAGGATGACAGCTTGGGACACATTTAAGAGTTTATCTTAAGAAATCTCTTATAATGTGATAAGTTGAAAAAGATGTACATCATGTTCATTACTGTTTTTCACCATATTTGGGGGAAAAGTTACTAAATATCTAACAATAGAGATATACATGAAATTGAATAAAGCCAGTCAAATACAAATAAGATAATTTGTATGTGTTGATATGCAAAGATGTTGTGATCTTATGTAACTAAATAAGGTATATTATAAAGAAAGCACATGATCCTACAGAGAAAGACAACTGGAAAGTTTATATATAAAAGTGTTAAAGTAGTTTTACTCTGGAAAAGTGGAATTAAGAGAAATCTTCACTTTCTATTTTTAAAACTTTGTTATATTATTTTACTGTATTTAGTTATAATAATGATTTTTGTTCTACACGTACTGAATGCCTGATATATGCATCTCTTTTGATAAGCACTTGTCATGATGTAAAAATAGATTGGATGTGTTCCCCATCTTCAAGGAGCTTAGTCATGAATGATTCTCTTACTATAAATTGACAGAGCAGGAGCATTGCCATCTTGAACAAACACTGCCATTTTAAGTTCCCCTTGATTAAAAACTGCCTAAATATGGCCCAGAAACCATCAGCCTAATGGCTAATGCCAGCATGATCATAAACCACAAACGATACCTCTGACCAGAAACATTCTGACACTGAGATAAATTCCCCTCTGACCAGAAACATGCCAGCCCTAAGATAACCTCTCCTACCAGAGACATTCCGACCCTGCAATAAAACTCTCCTCCACCCAGAAACATTCCGAGCCTGCGGTAAGTTCTCCGTCCCTAAACCCTTTAATACCCTTAGTCCGTAAGAGAGAATTCTCCTGACTGAAATCGGCTGGAAGCCCCTCTCATATTTATTTATTCTCCAGAATAAACCTGTCTTTAACTGTTGAGCCACTTTTTGTGTTTGTTTCTGCCGTCTTTGACTATTACATTTGGTGCCAAAACCTGGAACAGGTATTGGTTGTAGAGTCTGTCTTGCAACCCAGAAAGCAGTGAGCAGTGGCACATCATCCCAGGCTAACTCCTGGATCCTGAGAGTGCCTGGCCACATGCCCATCTTTTCTCTCATTTCACTTTCTGACTGATTTGCATGAGGAGGACAACTAATCTGAAGGGGGACTGTGAGGTTTGCACCAGGGCTACTCCTCAGTGGGCTCTCAAAACCCTTAGGTCTCAGGAATCCACCTCTGACCACCCACAATGTGCATTTCACTCTCTAACTCTTGTCTGCTCTTCCTTCCTCTTCTCTCTGTTCCTCACTCAGCTCCATTCTGGGAGGCCCTTTGCCAATTCCAACCAGAACATTCAACATTGGACACTAATCCAGCCGACTGGTAAGATTTCCCTCCCCTGGCTTTCTCATGGTACCCAGGAAAGTCAAGTCTACCATCCCAGTCCTCAGAGGACCAATGGGACTAAGTTAGAAGAAATCTTGGGGATGCCCAGTTTCTTCTCAGCTTAACTGTCCTCTTTATGCAGAGGATTATGGGTCTTTGTCTTTTGTCTGGGACACCTAGAACAAAAACAGACACCTTTGGCCTCTTCTTACCAGTCCACATGGGTCCCAAACATTCCCACATTCCTACATCCTCCCCATTGGGCTGTCTCCTTCACGACCTCACCAAACTTGGCTTACAGAGGAGCCTAAAGCCAAAGGGTTTAGTTTTTTATTGCAACACGGCCTGGACCCAATACAAATTAGATAGTGGCAGCTGATGACCTGAAAACAGCACCTCTGACTTTCAAAGTCTCAGAGATCTTGACAACTTTATAACCAGGGATGGCAAACGGCAAGAGATTCCCTGTATTCAGGCTTCCTTCTACCTTAAATCCCAATCCTCCCTATGTCAAGCTTGCATCCCTCATGAAATCCTTCTTCTTAATGAAAACCCTCCCCAAGTTTCTCTTTCTTCCAAAATCCCTTCCTCTAAAACCCCTTTTGATTCTTCAGTTGAACCCCCTCCATACTCTCAATCCCCTGTATCCACTCCTCACCTGTCTGAATGCTCCACCCCTGTGGCCCCTCCTGCTTCCAAGCCTTTCGCCCCAAACCCTGCCCCTCCTCCTTCTCCGTTACTGGTTCAAAAACTGCTTCAAGAAGTCAAACCACTTCTGCCATTCTATCTCTCTGGGAAGTGGCTGGGGTTGAAGGCATTGCTTACATCCATGTCCCTGTCTCCATGTCTGATCTGTCGCAAATCAAACAGCACCTGAGATATTTCTCTTAGAATCTCACTTGTCATCACAAGGAATTCCTACACATAACCCAATCCTTTAATTTTACTTGGCATGACATTTATATAATTCTAACTCCACCCTCACACCTGATGAAAAGGAGTGAATCTGGCATTCAGTTGAAACACACACACACACACACACACACACACACACACACACACACACACACACACACAGATGAACTCCATAATCAAGCTCCTATGCAAAATCCAGTGACCAGTGATGCAGTCCCCAGTAGAGACCCAGATTGGACTTACTAACATCAAGACAATGGCATCAGGTGAAGAGACCACATAGATTTCCTGTCTCCTCATGGTCATTGACAAAAATGTTTGCCCAAAAGGCATTTAATTATGAAAAACTCAGAGAAATTACACAAGAGCTCCAGGAAAATTCTGCCCTTTTCTTATAATGCCTCACTGAAGCTATGTGAAAATATACCACTTCAGACCCAGAATCTAGAGGTCAAACTTCTCTCCATCCTCAATTTATTTCTCAATCTGCCCTAGATATCTGAAAAATATTACAAAAATTAGAGGAGGGTCTCCAGACATCTCAGTGGGACCTCCTAAATGTGGCCTTGTATGTCTTTAACAACAGAGATGAGGAACAGAAGATTCAAACAGACAAACATCTCCGTTTAAAATACCAAATGCTCTCCTCTGCTGTCCAAAAGTCAGTTACACAAACACCTCCCGATAACCCAAAGACAAAGTCCCACACCCCTCCAGGAGGTTGTTTCTGATGTGGCAAACCTGTACACTGGCAAAGGCTGTCCTAAACCCTGGTTCCCCACCAAACCATGCCCAACTTGTGGTCTTTGGGGACACTGGAAGATGGACTGCCCCCAACAGGGACACCTTCCCCATTTGAGTGCAGGTCATAATGAAGCGTCCGACCATCACAGGAAGAAATCTCTTCACTGCTGGTGCCGACAACTGATGACTGAGGGTGCCTGGGATCATTTTTCCCCATGTCTAGTCAGTCCACAGAACCCGGGGTAATTGGGAAGGTATCTGGTAAGATTATTTTCTTTCTTTTGGATACTGGGGTGAGTCTATCAGTATTAAGTGAATATCAAGGCCCATTAGAATGTTCATCCATTTCTGTTGGTGGCATGTATGGTATACAAGAAGCCCCATATAAAATGCCACCTCTATACGGCTCATTTCAGGGAGTCACCTTCACTCACTCTTTCTTGGTCATTACTCATTGTCCCACTCCTTTACTAAGAAGAGAAATCCTACACAAACTGGGATGAATCATTCATTTATTGGCCCTACACCAAAGTCACCCTTATTTATTATTACTTCAAGAACAGGACCCTTCCTCAGACACTTCACATCAAACAGACTTCAGTCCCAAATAATTCAGCCAAGTACATCCCATAGTATGGAACACTAACTCCCCCAAGGTGGCTACCCACCATTCTCCAATACAAATTTCACTGAAAAATCCTAAATGCTATATAGTGGTCCCACCATATTCCCTCAACCCTAATGGATTATGGGGACTCAAGTCCATCATCTCCCGACTTTTGGCTGCCAGTATGTTAATCTCTATCCATTCTGCCCACAATAATCCTATTCTCCCAATTAAAAAACTTGATGGCTCCTATGGACTAGTTCAGGATTTGCCACACAAATCAGCTCCACCAGTGTTTCCGTTTGTCCTGATGTCCCAAACCTTTATACCCTCCTATCAGGATCCTCCCATCACTAGCCATTCTTCTGCACTGGACCCCAACGATGCCTTTTTTACTATCCCTCCACTTCCCTCCTCTCAAAACCTTTTTGCTTTCACCTGGACCTACCCTGATGCAGGTTACTCTCAACAACTCACCTGGACTGTCATCCCCCAGGGGTTTGGGGGCAGCCCTCACTATTTCGTTCAGGCACTAGACCCAGTGAAAGCACTTCAACTGGACCTTTCTCAACTACCTCTACAACCTAGTGCTTTGCTTCAATGTGTGGACAATTTACTTCCTTGCAGCCCCTCTGTAGAACTTTGTATTCAACGTACCACCAAGCTTTTAAATTTTTTGGCTGAATGCAGGTACCAGATATCCATAAAAAAGACCCAATTAACTTCTCAAAAAGTTTCATATCTAGGATTAATCATAACTCCAATTGCCCAAGAAATCCACCAGCATGAAAGCAAGGCATTCAACAAATCCCATTTCCTAAAACAAAAAGGGACTTACTTTATTTCTTTGGATTAGTGAGGTATTTCCATTTATGGATGGCAAATTTTGACGTTATCATTAAAACTCTTTATCAACACACAAAAGGAAATCTTTACCCACTACTCACTCCCACCCGAGACCTTTATCATGCTTTCTCTCACATAAGACATGCCTTATTACAGGCCCCCACTTTAGGCCTTCCAAATCCTCCAAGACCTTTTAATCTATATTTACACCATTCCGATAATCAGGCCCTTGGAGTATTAGCCCAACCCATGGGAGTTTCCCTCCACCAGTGGCATATTTTTCAAAACAACTAGACCTCACTTACAAAAGTTGACCTTTCACTTAAAAGTTTTGGCCATAGCCTCTTTAATTATTCCTGATGCACAAAAACTCACATTCTATGAACCCCTTCAGGTATTTTCTTTTCACAGTCTACAAGATAAGCTCAGCCGTAAGGTGCTCACTTCTATCTCATTCTCTTGCATGCAAGCCTTACATTCAACTCTCCTTCAGCGCTCTGCCTCTCTTCATATATGCTCCTTCCCCCAAATCCTGCTACGTTTTTACATTTTTATACTTTTACATTTGGCTCTTCTAAAAATTCAGGCATTCCCACATAAACCTTTAATGCTCAGCTCCTTTGAACTCACATACGGGAGACCACTTACCCCTTTTGTTTCACCTCAGGGTCAAGCCCCACCTCTACCAACCCCTCTTGTGTTCCTCTTCTACATACCGTCTGCCATCCCATTTTGGAATATGCTGACAAATACCTGCCACAATCTGTTGCCACAACTCCTCTAATCCCTTTCTACAGCGAGAAGACTGGGTTCCGGTAAAAGACTCCAGCCCTACCTCCAATTCCTCCTTCACAACTAAATGGAAGGGACCTTACCAGATCATCCTTACTACACCCATGACAGCAAAATTCCAGGGACTCCACATCTGCTTTCATTATCCTTCCCTCAAGAAAACAGACTTCCTTCACCACACACTCAAACAACCAAATCTAAAACCCCTTCAGCCTTCTCTTGTGTCTCCACAGTAATCAATTACCTTCATCTCACCCCAATCCTGGAGGAAAAGGAAGAGACATTCACCCAAGCAGCCTGTGTCTCTTTCTTTCCCAAGATTTCATCCCTTCCTAACCAACTTGTTACAGACCTGCTGTGGTACCCTTACAAAACTCCCATTATACATCCTCATCAGCTCCTTACTATACTATGGCACTTATGGCTTCAAGGAACTTTCCAGGACTTTACTCTTACCCAAATAACTTTTTTTCTCTTTCTGTTTGTTTCTTTCAATATAAATTCTCTAATCACATCAACCTCACCAATACAACCACTCCTCACTTCTCTCAAACTGGAATGCTCTATAAACGTTACATAATCCTTCTTGCTACAATACAACTCTTCATTTGCTCTGGGAGTCTGTATGTGCTTATCGCTGTCTTCTTCAGCTTACACAGCTTTACCTACACCCCTTCATTACCTTCTAACAGGAAACATAATCCCAATCTCTAAACTCCAGAAAAGGAGCTTTCTTTTTTGAAAGAGCTGACACCCTGGTCGGTGATTATCCCACATCCAGGGCCAATCAGGCCAACAAATTATTTCAAACCTATTACGACTCCTAAAGCCAAAGGCCCTCCCATTGAAGGGCTCATAACTAAACATATCCCTCTTTTACAACAAGCCTCACTTTGCTCTTCATTCTCTGAGGGATATTTCCCTGCAGAATCCTTAACACCCAACCAATGCAACTGTACTATCATTGTTAAACACCCTTCTGACCATCAAACTAACAGATTTGACTATCAACTACCACTTGAAGCAAACAGAGCACTTTTGCAACCACCTTGTTGTACCGCCTCTCCCTCAACCAATGCCTCTGGCCTAACTTGTGCTGTCCCGAGTGCCCACCTTTATTCACAGCTCAATATCAATAGTACAACATCCAATCACATTAAAAGTGCAAAAAATAAGTTTTCCTATATCTCTACTACAGTGGGTGCCTCCCTGGCCTCCTCCTTGTTCACCTGGAGTAATGAACCACAGGAAAGAAAAAACACTTATCTTTAATTCTTTTTTTTTTTTTTTTTTTGGTGGAGTCTCGCTCTGTCATCAGGCTGGAGTGCAGTGGCACTATCTGGGCTCACCGCAACCTCTGCCTCCCAGATCAAGTGATTCCTCTGCCTCAGCCTCCAGAGTAGCTGGGACTACAGTCATGGCCACCATGCCCAGCTAATTTTTTGTATTTTAATAGAGACGGGGTTTCACCACGTTGGCCAGGATGATCTCGATCTCCTGACCTTGTGATCCACACTTCTCAGCCTCCCACAGTGCTGGGATTACAGGCATAAGTCACCGTGCCTGGTCAATTCACTTGTATTCTTTCCATATCTCTGCCTGTATTTATGATAAAGGCTTATTTGTGTGTGTGACACCAACACATATCTTTGTCTCCCCACCAACTGGACTGGAACCTGTACCCTAATTTATCTTTCTCCCTCCATTGGACTAGTTCCTCCTAGGCAACCTCTTCCCATTCCATCTGTCCACTATGTTAGGAAGAGAAGGGCCATCCATGTCATTCTCTTGATAGCTGCCTGGGTATAACCTTCGGACTTGAATTGGGAGCAGGTGGATTGGCCAGCTCCTTAACATACTTTAAAGCTCTTTCAACAGAACTGCAGGGTTCTTCAGAAGATATAGCCTGAAGGCTTGTAAGAGTCCAAACTAATTAGACTCCTTGGTTGAAGTAGTCCTCCAATATAGATGGGGACTAGATCTTGTAACAGTTAAAAAAAGGGGCCTCTGCCTCTCATTGGGTGAGAAATGTTGCTTTTATTTCAACCAATTTGGCCTAGTAAAAGACACTGCTGAAAAACTTAAAGAAAGCACTGAAAAGCTAAGGGAATACCAAAGCAACCAAATAGATTATTGGTTTGGGAACAAAATCATAACATGGGTCATCCCGAGGTAGTGTGTTCTCTTTCCCGGTCCATGAGGGGGGTGTAGTTTTAAGGGCAACAATTTCCCAGCGCCATGCCCCCCTCCCATCTCTCTCCATCCAGGAGTTTTAACGGTTTATGTTTGAATTTTGTGGGCACGGGAAGAAACAAAGAAATAATTACTCCAGCGGAAGTTTAAAGAAACTCCTTTCATTGGCCAGAGGAACTTGGGAAGGTGGGAATTTCTCCCAGGATAAATTCCCCTGCTCTTCACCCACACCAGATTTCCAGCTCTCTGGAATCCGCCCCCGCCCCCGCCACGTGGTGGGAGCTCCCTTTCCCCTCTGGGATTTCCCCTCTGGAATCCCCTTCCACACTCTTCATGGAAGTCTTTCTCTTCTTCTCCTTTTCTTCTCTTTCTCTACCTAAATAAAATCATCTTTCTGCAGCACTTCTTGGTTCCGATATTTACTTTTATGAGCATATGGTGCACCTGCAGTTGTCCCATTGCTTATTCTTAAGAAATCAGAGACTAAGAACCCACAGCATTCTCTCAGAGGAGACGTGCCTCACCAGCCCCCAAGAAAACCTGGTTACAGTCCCATTCCTGGGCCCTCTTCTAATGATATGCCTAGGACTAATGTTCTTATTCTGTCTAATTAAGCATTTTCAAAGATTTTTAACCAAGAGGATCATGGCTGTTTCACAGACAACTACCCCAAAACATCTACAGACAGCGTTACTCCTACAGTCAATCCAAGATAAAAGACCTTTCCACAAACCCCTCAGCAGAAAATAACAAGAAAGAACACACCACCCCTTGTTCTTTTAGAATTATAGGGTTTGGATTGACAGAACAAAAGTATTGCAATCTTGAACAAACACTGCCATTTTAAGTTCACCTTGATTAAAAACTGCCTAAATGCAGCCCAAAAAACTTCAGCCTAATGGCTAATGTCATCATGACCTTAAACCACAAATGACACCCCTGACGAGAAACATTCCAACCCTGAGAGAAACCCCACTCCGAGCAGAAACATGCCAGCCCCAAGATAACCTCCCCTCTAACCAGAAACATGTCAGCCCTGAGATAACCTCCCCTCTGACCAGAGACATTTCAACTCTGCAATTAAACCCTCCTCCACCCAAAAACATTCTGAGCCTGATAAGCTCTCCCTCCCTAAACCCTTAAATACCCTTAGTCTGTAAGAGAGAATGCTCCTCATTGAAATTGGCCAGAAGCCCCTCTCAGTTTTATTTTCCAAAATAAACCTCTCTTTGACTGTTGAGCCACTTTTCATCTTTCTTTCTGCTTTCTTCGACTCTTACATAAATAAATTACCAACAAATGAAATGTAAAAACTCAAAGTCAGATTATTTCACTTTCTTCCACTTAAAATTTCCTGTCAGTATTGGCTCAAATATTGTTTCAGAAATTATCATACTCTTTTTATAGTTTTTCAGTATCAGTTACTCAATGTCTTATCCATAGTAATTTTTATAGGCCTTCAAAACTGACCTCCATCCATATTCAGGCCAAGTTTATTCTTTATCCCATCACCCAAACCTTCAGTATTATTATTTCATTATCTTCTAAAACCATATTCAAATGGAATTTAATATTTGGTGATTTCCACTTTCTTTTGTTCAATACATGCTGATGTTTGTGTCATGTATACAAAATCATCAATGGCACCCTTTCATTCATTTTGCATCAATAAATATGTATTACCTGAATTTTCTAATGACTGAATAAGGAGAGTGTTCTGCAATCATTTGACTTATGCTTTCAGACTCTACACCTCCAGGTTTTGTTTCTTGAACTTCTGACAAACATTATGAATACATTAAACTCAATTGTTTTGCCTACTCTACAGCCACAATTACGCTGCATTTGAGGCTTAAGACAGTGTAATTGTTTTTGGTCCCCAGTCTCACCCTTCTCAACCTCCAAATGTATGCACCATCTGTCAACTTCTAAGTACTTTCCAACAGACTCCAAGGCAGCATCACAATATTCCTCTTTCATCAGTCTCAGCAATTATGTTTGTCAATTTGGGAAACTGCAATAATTTTACGTCATATATGATCACTGGGAATTTAACAAGTAAATCAGATAGCAAGGGCTACTAGGTTTGCCCCTCTTTCTAGTTTGCATTACTCGCTTACAAAACTCAATTCAATCTGTTGTGTTTCTCACACATTTAAAATACAGCCATTTTAATAATCTTCTTAGCTGGCTTCAGATGCATGTTTGGTGTGAGCCAAGGCATCAGCTGCTTTTCAGAAATTAAATCATTAGTTCCATTGTTTTATTTTCATCTCATGTTTTTACTCAATTACATATTTTGCAAAGTTAATTTCATCTTATTAATGTGTTCAATATAATCTGTTCAAATGATATGAGACTTTCACATCGCCAAGAAATCCTCTCCTGATCCCTTCTTGAATCCTGGGGGTGGCAGTAGAGAAGTCACACCTCCCATCTTTTGTCCTCTGGGCACAACTTTCTTCCTCAGAAGGATGTTGAGCAGATTCACTGGAGGTCTTTTCATTTTCCCCTGCTTCTCCTCTTAGAAATCAGGAATATAATTCATCCAGGCTTGGTGCTTTGTCAACTTTTAATAGCCCTAATTGCCTAATTATCTTCTTGGGTGTAATTATGAAACCTCCATGCTGAGTTTCTTTTCAGGGGTATACACACTATTATATTGCTTGAATATATAGCAGTTTACTTTGTAAACAAGGCACATAGAATTTATAAGTGATGACAGCCATTGGAAACCACACTGTTCCTTGTTTTGACAAAAAGTATATGACTTGTCACAATGAGAAAATGATAAAATTGGTCAAATTTTTATCATAGATTAGCCTCTTATTTAAGAATTTCCATTTTTATTTTGATTCTGTGAACTTATTTGAGTTTTGGCACTGTGTCCCATTCTTACAACAGTCTGTGAATAGCCCATCTGTGAATAAATTGGTGTGAATAACCTTGCCCGCTCTTGAAAAAAGTAAAAATAAACACTACAAATTCATTATTTAACAAGCAAAGTTTATCACATATATTCAAATGAATAGTAATTAAATTTGCCCCTTTAATTTGTAGCTATCATTTAAACCTTATTTTCATAGCATACTAAGTTGATTGCTACAAAAATTAGCTTATCAAAAATTATTGTTGATAACATAATACCTCAGGGTCACACAGCTACAGGGTACATAAGAGGTGCCTTCTGATTAGAGACTTAAAATAAAGTTCTTATTTCCTCCAATATGTAGCTGACTAGATTGAAGACTTAGATACCATAACAGTTACAATAATTCATTTGGTCTGGGTCTTCTTGATTATGGGTGAATTCTCAGGTTGGGTGCCATTCTTTGGATACTCACACCACTGTAATATTGCATATTTGGTTAAATTAAATCATATAGAGGTACTATCTTTTAACTCTATTTTTAGTACTATTTTTACTGAAACATACTAAATGTACACATTTTGGTGGTACATGTGATAATATATTTACATAATTCATAAAGATCAAATTTATGTAAGTGGGATAGCCATTATCGTAAATATTTGTCATTTTTATGCTAGAGACATCCAAATTATTCTCTTCAACTATTTTAAAGCACACAATAGATTATTGTAAACTATAGTCACCCTACTGATCTGTCAATATGAGTTCTTTTTACATCAAACTGTATACTTATATTCATTAATGACCTCTTTTTAAAACTCATTTTGACTGCCCACAAATTCAGCATATTTTTAAGAAATAAAGTGGCTATTGAACAAATATAGTTTTGGATAAATGCATGGTAGCAAATAAAAAAATAGGAGGGGGAGAAAGGAATACAACTGTTTTTAATAAAAGTCCTGTATATAAAATAGTACATAATATTACTAACAAGATTAGGATTTGATAATAATGTGAAATACCAGGCTGGGCACGGTGGCTCATGCCTATAATCCCAGCATTTTGGGAGGCCAAGGCAGGCGGATCACAAGGTCAAGAGATCGAGACCATCCTGGCCAACATGGTGAAATGCCGTCTCTACTAAAAGTAGAAAAAAATTAGCTGGGTGTGGTGGTAGGTGCCTGTAGTCCCAGCTACTTGGGAGGCTGAGGCAGGAGAATTGCTTGAATCTGGAAAACAGAAGTTGCAGTGAGTGCAGTTGCAGTTGCAGTTGCCGAGATCATGCCACTGCACTCCAGCCTGGCAATAGAGCAAGACTCTGTCTCAAAATAATAATAATAATAATAATAATGTGAAAGACCAACCTTTTCCATTACATTTTATAATGGCTTATGTGTTTTTTTTTTTTCCCAAAGTGATTTACAGTTATTCATCAATTGAATTCAGTTTTATAACTTATTCGTTTGTAAGTGAGATAGAGATCTGGATCCTCTTTTAAAGGACTCACCTTATGAGGCTGGGCTGACCCAAGATAATCGCTCTTTGATTACCTCAAAGTTGACCTATAGAGAACTGAATTGCCTCTGCGAATTTCCTTCACCTTTGCCAGATTCTATTGGTGAGAAGCCAGGTTCTGTCTCCACTGAAGGGGAGGAGATTATACAGAGTTGTGGATGCCAAGGAATAGAAATCATGGGGACAGTTTAGAATTCTGCCAACCACAGTGGTTTTAGAGCTGAACCATTTCTCTGTTCATGTTGAGTTCTGACCTCATTCCTCATCATTTTTCACTCACTGCATTCAACAGCAAGTAAGCCATTGAGTACTTTCTGTAAACAAGGAGAGTAGTATGCTCAACGAATGTAAAAATAAAAAGATCCCAATCCATATTTAAGAGAAATCAGTTTAGTGAACAGAGAGGGGGAAAAAACGCCATCCTACAAGTGAAATTTATCCTTAGGATCCAACGATAGTTCAACATGCATACATCAAACAATGTGATACATCATATCAGCAGAATGAAGGATTTAAAAAAAAATCATTTCAATTGCTGCTGAAAAAGCATTTGATAAAATTCAACATTTATTCATGATAAGAACCCTCAAAAAACTGGATATAGGAGGAATATATATCAAGATAATAAAAGCCATATATGACAAACCCACGGCTACTATCATACTGAATGTAGAAAAACTGAAAGCTCTTCCACTAAGATCCTGAATACGACAAGGATGCCCACTGTCACCATTGTTATTCAGCGCAGCACTGGAAGTCCTAGGTAGGGCAATCAGACAAAAGAAATATATAAAATGCATCCAAATTGGAAAGGAATAAGTAAAATTATAATTGATTGCAAATGATATAGTTATATATTTGGATAAACCTGAAGACTTCACAAAAAAACTACTAAAACTGATAAATGAATTCAGTAAAGTTGCAAGATACAAAATCAACATTAAAAAAGTAGCATTTCTATGTGCCAGTAGTGAACAATGTGAAAAGAAATTCAAAAGTAACCCCATTTAAAAGAGCCACACATAAAATTAAATACCTAGGAATTAACTTAACCAAAGACGTGAAAGTTTTTCATAATGAAAACTATAAAATACTGATGACAAAATTGAGGAGAACACCAGAAAATGGAAAAATATTACATGTTCATGAATTGAATCAATATTTTAAAAATGTTCATACTACCCAAAGCAATCTACAGACTTGATGCAATCACTATAAAAAACACCAGTTACATTCTTCACAGAACTAGAAAAAAATCATAAATGTATATGGAACCACAAAAGACCTAAAGCTAAAGCCAAAGCTATCCCAAGCACAAAGAACAAAACTGGAGTAATTACCTAAGCTTACTTCAAATTATACTACGGAGTTACAGTAACCAAAACAGCATGGTACTGGCATAAAAACAGACACATAAACCAAAGGAACAAAATAAAGGACCCAGAAACAAATTATACCTCTACAGTGAACATATTTTTGACAAAAGTGCCAAGATCATACACTGGGAAAAAATATTTTCTATAAATGTATAATATATAAATGTATAAATAAATGGTGCCGGAAAAACTGGATATTCACATGCAAAAGAATAAAACTAGACCCCATCTCTTGCCATATACAAAAACCAAATCAAAATAAATTAAAGGCTTAAATATAAGAGCTCAAACTTCAAAACAACTACAAAAAAACATTGGGGAAAATCTCCATGACATTGGACTGGGCAAACATTTATTAAGCAATACCCCATAAGTACAAGTAACCAATGCAAAAATGGAAAAATGGGATCACAGCAAGTTAAAAGGTTTTTGCACAGCTAAGGATACAGTCAACAAAGTGAAGAGACAACCCACAGAGTGAGAGAAAATATTTGCAAACTACCCATCTCACAAGGAGTTAATAACCAGAATATACAAGGAGGGCAAACAACTCAATGGAAAAAAAAAATCAATAATTCAATCAAAAAAAGGGCAAAAGATATGAATAGACATTTCTTGGAGAAAAACAATTGCAAACAGGTACATCACTGCTCATCAGAAAAATGCAAATCAAAACCACAATGATATATCATCTCACCCCCAGTTAAAATGGCTTATATCCAAAATAGGCAACAACAAATTCTGGCAAAGATGTGGTGAAAAAGAGAATCCTCCTTTGCTCTTAGCGAGAATGTAAATTAGTACAACCACTATGGAGAACAGTTTGGAGGTTCCTCAAAAACTGAAAATTGAGCTGCAATATGATTCATCAATCCCACTACTGGGTATGTACCCAAAACAAAAGAAATCAGTACATTGTGGAAATATCTGCACTCTAATGTTTGTTGCAGCACTGTTTACAATAGCCAAGATTTGGAAGTAATCTAAGCATCCATCAACAGGTGAATGGATAAAGAGAATGTGGTACATACTCACAATGAAGTACTATTCAGCCACAGAAAAAGAATGGAATCCAGTCATTTGCAGCAACATGACTGGAACTGGAGATCATTAATCTTAAGTGAAATAAACCAGGCACAGAAAGACAAATATCACATGTTCTCACTTATTTATAGGATCTAAAAATTAAGGCAATTGAACTCATGGGCATAGGGAGTAGAAGGATGGTTACCAGAAGCTGGGAAGGGTAGTTGAGGCCTGGGGAAAAGGTGAGGATAGTCAAAGGGTACAAAAATAGAAGGAATGAATGAGACCTACTATTTGATAGCACAATAGGGTGACTACAGACAATAATAACTTACCTGCACATTTTAAAATAACTTAGGGTAACCAGATTGTTTGTAACAAAGTAATACATGTTTGAGGGGATGGATACCTTATCCTCCATGATGTGCTTATTTTACATTGCATGTCTGTGTCAAAACATATCATATATCTCGTAAATATATACACCTACTACATACCCATAGAAATTTTTTAAATAAAAATAAGTAAACAAAAAAACTTCAAAAATCTAAAAGAAATGCCATCCTTGAAACTTTCATTCAAACCTGGACAACCACCTGGAAATAGTGAAGAGGTCAGATTCAGGACTTAAACACAACTGGATTTGAACCCCAGACCTGGAGTTCCCAGTTGGGTGACATTAAATTTGTCACTTCACCACTGTCCCTTACTTGATTTCATCTTTAACAATAGGGTGGTCATGAAGTTCAAATGAAATAATGCATATAAAAATGCTGAAGAGTGTCTGGTACATAATTACTTAATAAAGTATAGCTACTACTATGAATAAGAGTTCAAAATTCCTCAAAAAACTAAAAATTGAGCTACCCTATGATTCAGCAGTCCCGCTGCTGGGTAGATGCCCCAAAGAAAGGAAATCAGTGTATTGAGGAAATATCTGCAGTCATATGTTTGTTGCAGCACTGCTTACAATAGCCAAGATTGGAAGCAACCTAAGTGTCTATCAATGCATACACGCACATGCGTGAGACACACACACACACACACACACACACACACACACACACACCCCAGTTCTCCCTTATCTAGGCCCTGAAATAAATATTGTGGAAAGTTTGAGGAGAAAGGTGATATTAGATTGAACAATGCATAGATCACTTCATAAATTACACATAGCAATTGGCCTGTAGACAGTTGTACTTTCAGTTCCAGTAATTAAGCAGAACAAGGGACAGAGCCTGGATAAAAATATCTATCTTTACTAGTAAATAGATTACATAAGGAAAAACCTTTTGGTTTCCTTATTAGCTATCTTATTCTAAGTGAGAAAGAACTGCCAATTAGAGCTGTCTATAAACAGAAAGGCACATATTGAGAAGTAGTAAATCTTATTTCTTTAAATTAGTCATAGGGCTGAATCTCCACTCCTCAGGAATGATAAATAAAGGGATCTATTAAAGGAGATGCTGTCTCAATTTGCTACACATAATGTCCTTTCCTACACACATTGTGAAGTTTTTCCTGTGAATTTGACATTGTAAAATATTCTACTCTAATATTTTACTATAATGTAACATTAAAATTATATTTTATTCTAATATTCCTCTAAATTTAATATAAAATCTTATTTTTCCGTCTGTGCAAATGGACCTACAAATACTCGGAGGGTGCACATTTCCAAAAATGATAAAACGGAGGAACCAGAATAAAGAATCCTGGAGTAGGAAGGGGCTCCTGAAGGAATATCTGAAAATTCTATATTCCTTCAGGTCAGATTATCTTTTTTACCTTACTCTACAATACTTCGGTACTTCTTCAGAAAATTCTTCCATTTAATAGATACAAATTTAATTTTAAATAAACTAAGTGAAGAATAATTTTGGAAACAGGTAAATATTTTTACCCACAAGAACTAGGAATAAACATAAATATTTATTTAATATAATCAGCTAGCCAATGTAGCAAATATTCTACTTTGTCATTATCAGTGCCTTCCTGATTCTCAAGTCTCTTAATATCAAAAGAATGAATATCCATGCCTAGTCTTCATTTTCAGGTCATGATTTGAGGGGGAAATACTGCATAGGGTGGGATCCTACAGCTGCCCCCTTAAGCAGTAATGAGTTAAACATTTACTAAATATGGAACAGAACTCTTAGCACCCCTTGCTTTAATTTATTTTTTTTTTCAATATCATGCTGCTTGTAATTTTGAATAACTGCTTTTACCTGCTGTGAGGAACAATAACCACTGAGCATTGTGTTTTTGCTCAAATCCTATTTGTTGTTATGGAAACAGCATATCTATTAAGTTTCCTGCTGCAGAACCGCTGTAGAAAATGTTACTTAAAATGTTCACCAGCAAAGGAAAGCGGGGAAAGTGAACGCAAAGAATACCTGACTATTTCTGTTATATAACATGAAGATGTTTGAAATATAAAATGTTAAAAATGACTGGGCAACTTCATTATACCAAATCAATACATTGAAATAGGAAAGAGACTATTGTGGGGGTATGTAAATTAAAAGAAAAAGAAGTGGAGTGGATTATTCAATTTTGTAGGGTTCAAAATGGTTTAGAGTTTATACAATAAGAGGGTTTTTTTTTGATTTGATGGTTTTGTGAGAGATGAAACATGGGGTTTACCCAGGTAGAATGCTGGATTAAATTGTCTGTTATTCCTTGGAGTGCTTTTCTCCCACAAAATGCATTTGTATTCAAGCAACACAACTTCATGTTATTTATCTGTTTTAACATGTGACCACAGATGTCTTAATTTACCTATATAATTATGCATTTTAGGATAATACTTGTAACACGTATGAGGTTGGTAAACTGGATATTGTCCCCATTTTATAGATAAAGAAACAAATATCAAAACTAATTGACCTACTCAAGGTCAAAAGCTGGAAAGTGACAGTTGAAATTTTATCTGAGGTATTTGTTTCTTTAAAAACCATTCCCTATGTACCTTTAAGGCAAAATTTCTACACAAAGGATATTCAGTCAGGTAAGCATAACTTTTCTCCCAAACTTATTATAGGGGAATGGGAAGTTGGAAGAAAACTAAATCACTCAGAAAATGGTTTGTCTTTTCTGTGTTTGTCATGTATATTATTTTTATATGTATGTAAGGAACAGAACTAGAATGATCTAACCTTGACTTAATTGTAACAATGAAGAGATATTAAAATACTGAACATAATTAAATAAATGAAGTTTCAACCTTCCTTTTTAAAAAACTAAATGATAATCACTTTTTTCTAGGTTTGTGTATAAATGTACATGTGTGTATAGATGCATGTATGCATACGTGCAAACTCTATTTGAAAAGGAACCAGGCTTAGAAAGAACATTTTAAAGCAGAAACAAGGAAAGTTTGGATTTCTAAATATCACAGATACATGGATCACGTATTATAGTTCTTAATTTGAAGAGCAGCTTGTAATTGAAATACTAATTTTTATGACCTATGCCACATAATCTTGAATATAAAAAATAAAATCCTGATTCAACGTTTAGTTATCTACCTTTCAAAATATTTTATGGGATATTTCATCTCAGATTTTTGATAACATAATCATCAAAATAGTTAGTGTTTTAGTTGTATAGTATTTTAAATAGGTCATTTCTAAGTATCTAAGTCTTGTTAAAATATTTATTCTCAAGTGCACTGAATATGTTTGAACTCTATAAAAAGCCAACTTGTTTGGAGTGACAATGTTGTCTTTGGTCTCATAAAAATTATGGCCATCTCTCCATATGAAACATACAAATTCCTCCAAAATAACTCTCCCAAACTATAACTTTTATGATTACTGAAAAAAGTGACCCTAAATAATATGTAAAACAAAAAAATCCCTGCTGAGTAAATATGCTGAAACCATAGTCCAGAATAAAATATGTCTGATTTTGTACACACTCATAACATAGAAGGAGCATACAGAGAAAATCAATAGCAAATGGAAGGGGTACAAAAACAGGAAAAGAAAATTGGAACGCTTTTTTTTGTTCTTACTGTTCACAGTCACCGCTAAAATGTTTAGAAAAGAAAACTGATCATAACCTCTTCTTTTTATTTGAACAGGAAGAAAGATAATAATAGGTGAAGTTAATGCGGTGATGCAGCCCTTTCCTACCTCCCACTCCCACCAGATTCCTCTCTACACCTAAAGGAGCTATTTCTTTGGCTCCTGGAAGTTCTGTTGGATGACCATCCTATAGCACTCTGTCCTAGCCAAAAGAGGATTGCCTACCACAGGTTACGTCCCCTTCCAAGGGAAGCCTAAGCCTAATAACAAATCAATGAGAAAGTACAAAGGCATAACCCCCTAGGTCCAATGCAAGACAATTCTGAAAATTCATCTTCGCTTTGGAGTTCCCTGCAGCCAATTGAGATCATCGTAGGCCAATCTCTCCTACAATCTAATTCCCAAGAAATCTAACTTTCAACAAGACGTAACATGGATTCAGTCTATAATAAATACTAGCTATTTTTCTAAGTGTTTTACCTGGTTCATATTTCTCCTCCACACAATCATCATCTGATTTTCCAGATGAGAAAACTAAAGGTCAAGGAGGATAAATAACTAGCCTAAGATCAGGATGCTTGTCATTCCAATATGTAGTTTTAGTACTCAAAAGTATGGTTTCAGAATGTGTACTCTTAAACATGAGGCTATACCAAATACTAGCCTGTAAAGTGTATTATACACTGCATATTTCAATTTCATTTATATTCACTAAATATGTATATTGAATTATAAATGGTTCAGAGGTGGCCATATATCGTGTGAATTATGTAATAAATATTAAGTGTATAAAAGAAAGTATTGAATGTGTCTTTAAAAATGAATAATTTCATTGTTTTTTATTTTTTATTTTTTATTTTTAAAGATGGGGTTTCACCATGATGGCCAGGCTGGTCTTGAACTCCTGACCTCAGGTGATCCACCCACCTCGGCCTCCCAAAGTGCTAGGATTAGAGGCGAGAGCCACCTCACCCAGCCAATTTCATTGTTTTAAGAGAACACATTTCAACAAAAATAACACTTTCGATATAATCAAATACCCATGGGACTGATAAAATTGGATGAAGATTATAAATTTCTTGAGGAAAACTTCTGTGAATAGAATAGAATTGATAGACTCTTCAAAGGATCAGTAGAATTCAAACAGCAGAGAAGATAGGAGGAACTTTCATTATGAGAAAGCAGACAAATAGAATCCAATGTTAAGGGACTTCCAGTATACACACAATGCTGGCTTTCACTGTTAAGGAGAGCAAAGGTACACTCACATGTATACACACACACACATACATATATACATATATATGCATGTATGTGTGTGTATATATATATATACACACACATATATATACACACACACACACACCACAAATAGTGACTAACATGTCATCAACTAGAATAAAAGCACATTAAATTGCACATTATCAACTGCATGGAGGAAAATATGTGACCAAATATGGTAGAGCACATTATATCAATATTGAGGTTGTTACATAAAGAACCTAGATATAGCAAATATTTACAAACGCCTTGCTATATTTTTCTCTTCCATTTTTATAATGAATTACGCACCCAGAAAATACAAGAGGAAAAACACACGTTCTTAAACATCTTTTATGGTTTAATGTTTAATATTTTTGAATACTTAATATTAGCCTTTTTGTATATTAATAAGAGAATAACAATTTACAAATATTCTTTCTATCATATAAATGGTATTTGATATATGATATATGGTATATTTATATAATTTCATGTTCTAAATTGTAAATTTCAATATAATATTATTACATACTTGTAAATATATCTTTTTCCTCCTAAAGACACATTTTTCAAACAAAGATTCAATATGAGTAAACATCAGTAAGTCAGAAAAACATGTCTTAGTTTTTTTCCCCAGAGAAGTACTTTCTTGTGATATTTAATATAGGTTAAATAAGATTTAAAAAGGATTTTTGTGAACTGTTGTTCTATAAACACAATTTGGGATACTCATATTTGATATTCTGGTAAGCTCATTTTAAAAAATGTAAATATTTTGTTCTGTGTGTTTTGAAAGGAGGTCATTGAAGAATTGAAATGCTACTTTGTTCATCACTGGGCTTGGTTAGATGGACACACTAGCAACCCACATCACACACATACATAAAAAAGGGGCTCTAGTTTAAGGTAGATTCAGAAATTTGTTCTGATTTTTCTTTCATTGATTCATAGCTTTTATGGTTCTAGGCTTAGTTTTTACTGAGTTGCAATTAATATCATGTAAAATTTTACATGGAGAAAATCAAATCACCATTGTTTCCTTTTCTGCCGAAGCAATCAAGATTTAACAGCTTCTGGATGAAATTCAAGTCACACTAACATTTAAAATTGAATCTTCCCATTCTTGACCCAAACTGCTTGTATAATTTTTTTACAGCTCATCAATAACCCCTCCCTGGAACTTGTTACAGATGCCCTATCTTGGGCCCTCACCTCACTAACACCAGCTGAATCTGCATAGAGAGAAACCTAAGATCCTGTATTGTAATCAGCTATGCAAAGACGTTTGAGAACAGGCTAATTTGTGAACCCAGTTAAATATTCCGAAAGGAAACAAATGCAGTTTAAAAAAAATGTTAGGTTGGTGGTATGAGTGGTATGGGACAGGAAAAATAGTGTTCCTCCTGAGCTTGTTTCCAAATTCCTGGCATCCTTGGCCTGTAAGAGAGCCAGAGAAAGTATGTAGTCAAAACAAGGTGTCTTTTTTTATGCCTGCTACGTCCTCCATCTGATTTCCTGTTCTGTCATGGCTGCCAATAGCGAAGTAGAACGGCTGAGTTGACAGTATGACAGAAGCATGTGCTAACAGTTTGTTAGTTCCCGTAGCAGTAATTATGATAGATTGTGTTTTTAGCTGTCATTATTGCTTTATTGCATCCCTCTCTTTTTCTGCCTCCTCTTTTCCTGTTTTTACTTTGCAGTAATTTTCAAATATCTATGTGTAGGGGGAAGAAGAAAGGGAGACAAAAGGAAGTAGATTTAACACGCAGGACGCAATCCAAATGCCTGTCCGCAGGTTCCATGCATGCTTTTAAGCTTCACTTATCAGTATTTAATTTGGGTGCCAAGGACACAATCCTATATTTATTAACAAATCCACGCATCTTTTACTCCATTTCTACACACCTGAAAAAAATTAGTTGGATTAAATTAACTAATGTAATAAGCCCTGTTATTCTAAGGAAAGGCTAAGACCTTTTATTTAAATCATCCAGAGTGGCCTCAAATCTGCCCTTCAAAATGAGCCTTTTTCTTTCTGAAGTCTGGATGCCAGCCATGGGTGCAATATAAGCTAATGCCAAGAGAGATCGTTTAAGTGCGGTTATTAAGGAGACTATGATTGATGGAGTTTGTAGCTGGTAATGTGATTCCCCTTTGGCTGCTCAGTGAACATCGGCAACAGATCAATATCTCATCTGCATGAGATTACAGCCACTTTTGACAATAGCCATGAGAAGAGGTTAAGAAAAAAGACCAACATATTTGGCCGAGAATTACAATGGCTATTCTAGTTTAAAAGGTAATGTAAATAAATAACTCTTAGGAAAAAATGATCTGATAAGAGTGTTTGTGGTTGTAGTTTTTGTTCAGCATTGATTGGATTGGTATACTTTAACCCCTCTTTTGTTCATTTTGTTATATTTTAAACAAGATAAATCTTTGACATGAGCTTGCAGAAACCTGACTGTATCTACATACTAAAATAAATTATAGCAAGTTTGACAAAAAATTTAATATTTTCCGTCAAGAGGGATCTAGTGTTTAAATCAAGTAGAAACCTTGAAGGCATGTCAAGACTGTGGAAATTCTGTTTTAACTGCTTCTACAACATTAATTGGATGAATTAGGCTATGATTCTAAACCTGCATAATTCCATCGTCCTCATTACTAGTGCTTTAGTCTCTTCCTTTACTGTCTGAACCCTCTATCCACAGTAAAATAGCACACATTCCGCCAATGCGAGGTTAGATTCTGTGGTAAGTAGTCTATTCTTTAACTGTCTGGACCCTTCCTAAAAGTACAGCAAGACTTTAACATTTATCCTTACAGGCTGGGTGTGGTGGCTCATGCCTGTAATCCCAGTACATTGGGAGGCCAAGGCAGGTAGATCATGAGGTCAGGAGATCCAGACCATCCTGGCCAACATGGCAAAAACTTATGTCTACTAAAAATACCAAAATTAGCTGAGTGTGGTGGTGTGTGTCTGTAATCCCAGCTACTCAGGAGGCTGAGGCAGGAGAACGACTTGAACCTGGGAGGCAAAAGTTGCAGTGAGCCGAGATCAAGTCACTGCCCTCCAGCCTGGTGAGAGAGCAAGACTCCATCTCAAAAAAAAAAAAAAAAAAATTCTTACAAAGCCTATGTCAAACTGCTTTTAATCTCCAACAGGATTGTCATTTTCCAACTACTTACTCCCTTCCTCATTAATGTCCTTTTTTTCTGCTGCTTCTACTCTCAAGGAGACCTGAAGGAAAACCAGGAGAGACTATTTCATACCAGATTCCATGGCAAAAGGAAGCTGAAGTGTATAGACAGAGGATTGGAAACATTTGAAGTAATGAAGATTTGTATACAGAGATTTAAAATATTTTGTTAAAAATAAGTCATATTTTTATTCGGTTAGACACTAAGTAATACATCTCAAACTAATTTTCAAAGGTGGCAAATTATTCCTCTTTATGAAAATTCTGTTGGCTCATTTTCCTGTGGTGTGGCATTGTCTGCCCTTAAACAGACTCAAATTTTTATTAAGTCTTATTCAATTCTGCAGGCTATTTATTTTGATGTCATAAGCTCCTAAATTCTTGGCAAAACAAGCAGAATTGAAAAGAAGGGATTATGAAGGTGTAAAGCTTAACAGAAATAAGGTTCCAAACAAGATCAGAAAATCCATTTCTGGCATAAGATTTACTTACCAATATGAAATAAATTTGAGGTTTTAAAATAACATAATGATGCTTTAAAAGATAAATTCACATTCACGTATCATTTTTAATTTTTCTTTGAAAATTGATTTTGTATACATATCTATCCACATTAATTTGAAAATATTTAGTAACCCACCACTACACAGCTCTTACAAGTTGCGCCGTGTCCTCTGGAAATCAAACACTGAGATTTGCAAATTGAGACTTGGGATGCCCTGCTGAGGGGGGAAAAGAAAATCAAACAATCTAACAGTTACCTACCATTTGGGGCTGACCAGCTAGTTTAGATAGTTTTAAACAAAAGTGCTTCAAAATTAATCATACCTTTCAGCGTATCACTGTTAAGGTTTTAGTTATTCTCTTTTCTTTTAATGGAATGGGGAGGAGGCCCATAGCATAATGGAGTCCACATGTATTTTGAAAAGTCTCTGAGGAGTAAAATCATTTGTAACCTATAAGGCATCCATCTAAAGCAAGGGAAAATGAGCCACACTGTCAAGAATTAGAGAACTGGATATTCCTTTAAAATTGTTCTTTCTTTAGCACAAGAGTTTGATTTTCAGAATTTACTTCTAGTCTCAGTTCCAAGGATCACGTCCATCTTCTAAATTAGACTTAGGGAACCTAACAAACACCTCTCTTTGATAGGACTTTTGCAACTTTCATTCAAGAAATTTATATTGTTTTACATTTGACTAGTGCAATCCTCTGAGATGACCCTGTTATTTTAAAAGCATTTCCCATGAGAAACTAAACACCTATCGATTTTAATCCTTTTGTTTAGGAAAAGGGCTTTTAAGAAAAAATTATCATCTCTAGTACATAAAAAAAAAAAGTCTTGAAACAAAGTTTTAGGCACACATGATGGTAGTTGTTTATTGACTTAACTCGGTTGTCTTTGACTCTACTGTACTCCATCCAGGTGGCAAATGTCAAATTTGGCAGTTAGTGTCTCCCGTGAAGTTGTATGTGTGTGTATTCATATGTATGTGTAAATACATATGTATATGCACAGACACATATATACACTATATGTAAAACTTTTGCTTTCTTTACACTGGATTCTATTTAGATCAAACTAAAGATACGTGACATAATGATTCCAGGTGACAGAGTATTTAATACTTTGATGATTTCTAGGATAAATTTTGAAATATTTATGTTTAAACACTAGTGTTGATGTGTAATTGTATAACATCTAGTATTTTTTCTAGAAATCTTGCAATAAACTTTGACTAAAATCCTACATATCTGACTTCAGAATGCTTACATTTTGTCAATACCTCTCATACAACATCTCTTCCTTTTACTCTGGTCACATCTACCAATTCTGAAAGAAGTCATTTAGGGAGAATATTTGCAACAGTTAAACCTTTTTAAATTTCAAAATCTGACTATAAAATGTGCATCACCCCTAACTTTATACATTAACATCACTCATCTCCTGTTATCTGTTATCTATCCCATCATGCTGGTTCATCTTAAGTCACAAAACTAATAGAACTTAACCATCTGTTTTCAGAAGACACGTTTATACTGCACTACAATACACATTCCCATGAAAAACTACACAGACAAGGTAGACAAGGGAAATGGGTAAGTTTAACCTCAGTTTTCCTTCCAATAAAAATTTGAAAGCAGTCTCTCCTATCTCCATCCTCCCACCGGATGTACGGCAGTTAGTAGCTGTGAAAAGGACCCAAATATGTAGGTCAGTGTGTGGCTTTGAGGCTCCAGATCAGTGCTTCTCAAACCATCTGTAGTGAACAAACACTTTATTTTTTTCTCATCCTTAGGGATTAATATTTATTGTAAGATATAATAAAAATGAACTAGAAAAATGATCACATACTTGGATGTCATACAAATGTCAAATTGCTCTGAAGGTTTCTAAATGCTACGAACGCTACTTTTTTAGGAAAGCTGGTATCTGCTGCAATTTTTAAGCTCTTGTTACAGTGTAGA
This sequence comes from Ateles fusciceps, assembly GCA_036589455.1. Taxonomy (NCBI): domain Eukaryota; kingdom Metazoa; phylum Chordata; class Mammalia; order Primates; family Atelidae; genus Ateles; species Ateles fusciceps. Next base: position 1,512,750 of record JAZHEH010003406.1, read on the forward strand.
GTGAACCCTTCCAGCAGTCCATTGAAGGCCCCAACTATTGTTTGTAGAGTGTGAAAAGAAGCGTTTTGCAGTGATCTCTCTGTATTACACCGATAAGCGGAGAACAGAAATATTTCCTCTTCAGCACATACAGTGGCAAGAGAAAATTATTGTCTTTTTTGTGGTTAGTTCTCATATTCTCAAAGCAAAGATAATAATTCTCAAGCAAAGCAATGATAGTAATATTTGCAGCAATTAAAAAAAGAAGGAAAAGGCAAAAGAGAAAGACAAAGAGGAAGAAGAGGATGACAAGGAGGAAGACGAGAAAGTGACTACAGGGACCAGCTTATGTTTCTATTGATTCTAGTATCATGTGACACTAGCAGGAACAAGTGCAAGGCTAATTAAAGTGGCAGCGGCACTTTACTTCTTTTGCACTGAGAATTCCACTTTCTCATTTGTCTTGTAGAAACTCTTAAAAGCTTTAATGGAGACAACCAGTGCAAATATTAAGACATCACGCCTTTAGCAGTTTCCACAGTATGGACTCCTGGTGTTTAAAATAGATGAAAATTCTGGCAAAACACTGTTAGCCAGTCTTTTACACAATTCTGCTTTAGGGCATACTTATTACTCTGTACTTTTTGTTTTTTCACTTGCTTGAGGGTGACAGAGTGTAGTCATGACAACTTTGTCAAGGTTGCTGTCTACAGATTTCTTAAACTCAACTTAGGTAAGTGCAAAACCACTGTCAGCAATGATAGTGTCTGGAATTTATATACTGCAAATAACTGGTACAGAACTGTGATGGTCAGAGATGACTGTCAGGCTGAATTTGGAGCACTTTAAGCCATTTTGGGGAACCACTATCAGTAATGTCTTGGTATTATAAAGTTCATCCTTATCACCTCAGAGAACTCCAATTTTTTAACGTGTTAATGTTGTATAAGCAAATGTTGCTTTTTTAAGAAAACACTCTTTCGAATCCAGAAGAACAAGAAAGTATTAAACCTCTTGCCTTAATTTGAAAGCAGATGCTTCATACATGGCAGTCTGTGGGGTTGAATACTAGAAATTTTGCTACAACAAACTTAGAAGGAAGTTTCATTTCCTGGTTCCTACCAGTTTCTTAGAAATCTGATGTATTGAGATGGTATGTCACTTCCTGAAAATGTTCTAAAGATTATTCTGTTTAGTCCATTATTAGAGTTAGATATATTTTTTTGGCTTTATCAGATCTTCTACTAAATTCCTAGGACACAGAATATTAGTTGAAATTCTCAGTCTTAATATTAGTCTTAATGAAGACTATACTAGTCTTCATTAATTGGTGCTCAATGTATCTGACATAGCATCATTAGTGATAAATTTTTAATGAAATGACAAATGGTTACATTTTCATTAAAAAAACAAGAACAAAAAAGACTTTATTGAAATAGTTTAAATACATAATTCATTCACTTAAGGACGGTTGAGAGTATAGACTCTGGGATCAGGCAAATCTGAATTTTAGTACAATCTTTGCTACTTCTTCACAATTTGATGTTGAACAAGGTATCCTATTTCTCATTTCTAAGTTTCCTCATATTGTAAATTGAAATAACAGTACTACTTATATCAGATGATTTAATAAAGATTAAGTGAGATATTTCAACAGGTGCTATGTATAGTTTCTAATACAAAATTAATGAACAATAAATACAAGTAGTTTCATTAAAGTTCATTTTAGCACAGTTTTGCATCATGTAATGATGGAAATACATTCTGACAAATGCACCATTAGACAATGTTCATTGTGTGAACATCATGGAGAATACTTACACAGACCTAAATGGTATAGCCTACTACATACCCATCTAGGCTGTATCGTATAGCCTACTGCTCCTAGGTTTCAAATATGTATGGCATGTTGCTGTTGTTACTACTGGAGGCAATTGCAACATAATGCTAAGTATTTGTGTTTCTAAACATATCTAAACATAGAAAAAGCATAGCAATAATACAGTATAAAAGGTAAAAAATAGTTATAAAAAGTGCTTATAGAGCATTTACCATGAATGAAACTTGTAGGAATGGAAGTTATTCTGGGGAGTGAGTGACTGGTGAGTAAATCACTCACTCCCCAGTGATGTAAAGACCTAGCACATTACCGCACACTACTGTAGACTTTACAAACATTGTACACTTAGGCTACACTAAAATTATTTAACAATAAATAAATTGCGCTATGGCATTAAAACCGCTATGGCACCACTAGATAACAGGAATTTTTCAGCTTCATGATAATCTTATGGGATCACTATAGTATGTGTAGTCTATTATTGACTGAAAGAAACAGTTATGCAGTACATGACCATATTGGTATCTTTGCAGTGCTACACAGATTTTCATATTATTAATCTTCATTACTGGCAAAATTAATATAGTTTATCACACGTGAGTGGGAATATTATTTTCCACAGAAGCATAAGCAATTTGTTTTGATAATATCTATCTAGAAAAAAGAGAAATTCATATGCCTTGTGTTTATATTTATGGATGTAAGGTTTTCATCCAAATGTAACTATATTCATTTTCCTTTTCAGAAACTCATATTCATAAACTCTTGAGAACGTATTGTCGTAGAAGTTACTTCTTGAAAATGATACTTAGTAATGTTGATTATATATTTCCTAAGAGGCTAATACACCACCCCTTATGACAAAATCCAAACCTTTCTCCGGGAAGCAACCATTGTGTTACTGACAGTGGTAGCAATTGTATGATGTGCATCATTTCATGAAAACTTCTGAGAAATAGATTGAAGAGAAATTGTACAATAAAGTAGTTTTCTTGATTATTCATATACTACTAAATTGACACATCTTGAGTTCAGGGTCACTCATTAGCATTGTTGAAATTACAGCAGGTTCTAGAAACATCTGTCTCTGGGTCTTTTGAGAAGACATGATGGCAGAAGTTAATTGTTTTTATGTGCTTTGGAGCTTAGTAATGAGTAGCAGATACTCAAGAGCAAGAATTACGGAGGTTCAAATCCTAGTTCTTCTGATTACTGGATATATGGGCTTGAGAAAGTTTAATCTCTCAGGGTCTCTGTTTCCTCATCTATAAAAAAATAGTAGAGTTCCAACTTGTTGGATTTTTTTAGACTGTAGCAAGTCAATACATGCAAAGAGAAAGTACCATGATCAAGGCATCACATAATTCAGAGCATTTTAGCAGTTGCTAAGCTATGTTCTAAATTACTTTTATACCAAATATTCTCAAAATTGTCTCTTCCCTTGGCAGAACATGCATCAAACATCTCTGAAATTAAAAGTAGAATGCACATTGCATATTTCTTGAATATAAAAGCAGAGCGATTTTTTTTTAATTTCCACAAGCTAGGCAGAGCAAAAGCCAAGCTACGTTTGATCTGATCTACAGACATTTCATAAGTAACTTCCTTTTAAACTTTTTTGGTCATAGTATTGTAGAGAACTCCTTACCCGAACATACATAAATATTATGACTTGAACCCATTCTTCTATTTCTGAATTTGAGTTTTACTGGATGAAGCCTTTCCCTGGAAAATTACAAAAATTAGGTTTTTTAATATCAAGAGTCACCATTAGATAATCTTTTGTTGTGAATTACACAGGCAATGCAAATCCCAAATGTCATATTCCAAAATCCTGACAAATTTATTGTTCAGGCAGGTGGCTCAACTCCCAATAAGCAACAATGTATCTGACATGGTCGAAATCTCTGAATAAATGAGGCTGGTGAGAAGTGTATTTACAGTAATTACACAAGGTTATTAAAGATCTCTGCCTTAGGCAAGGCAGAAGAGGGAGAAATCGTTCTATGGCACAAAGCGGGCAATAGGCCGAATAAATATGGTCCTATAATATTATCCTGTTTTGTTAGCTTCAGAGTTCATAAAAGTTGTTCAGCATGTAAACATAAGGAAGCAAATTAAGTGGAATCAAATTGTCAAATTGCAATAAACTCCAAGCCTTTTTGGGCCATGATAAATTTTAGTACTTGTTTTTACCCATAGTTCTTAAAAGACATTTTCATCATAGGCTGTGGTTCAGCGTTCTTTCAAAAGCAACTTCATTCTCACCATCAAACACGTTGATTCAGAGGTTTAGGAAATAGATAATTTTACCTTTTAGTTGTTTATTTTCGCTTTACCAAAGCTCCCCTTGAACCATGTTTTTAACTCCTGAAATATACAGAAATAATAAAATCAAACTAAACAAACATACAAACATGCACACAGAAGCATATACACCAGAAAATATCTCTTGGCATTAGAAACCTGCTCTGATATGTTTTCAGCTCTGGTCACACAGAGAAGTTATTCTGGTCATATCCAATACAGAAGTAAGAATGAGGTGATGAGACAGAATATAAGATAAAATGGTAGAAGTGTGCATTGCAGTGAAACAGCCCAAACATGATTGACTAGACTCATTTCACGTCCTATACACTGACCTAGAACAACCATGTTATTTCAGCTTTGGTTTTCAATGTTTTGAATGTTTGGATTATATGTAACTTGTATTTGATTTTCACATTTTCTTTGTTAAAGTGAATAGAGAAGTTATTGTAATTCAGTGCTTATCAGAAATTCAGCATTTTCTTGGTTTGAAATCTGTACAAATAATAACTTTTAAAAAGTATCATTAATCCTTTTCTGCATTTATTTATGCCCCTACTGGAAACAAAAAAATTAGCTTACAACGTCAAAGTTCTCCATGATTTTTAGCACATTATACTTTAAGAAAACTGAGTTTTGAACAATTGGTTCTCATTTTTTAAATCCCATTGCATAAGCAGCTTTGCTAGGAAACTGATACAGATATACTTACACTCCATTTCCATTCACTTTATATATTCGGGGGATGAGTCTGGGAAGTAGTTTATTTTTCTGCATTAAAATGTGTAAGGTATTTCAAGTTTAAATAGTAAATTTTGATGAGTAATTTTCATAATTGTAAAAATTATCTTAGAGGAAAATATCGGTAAAAATGGGGGTAATAGTGAACACATTTAAAGATACAGTAGTAACTCATTAAATAATTCATATTCTAGAGAAAACATTCTTTTTATTTTCTTTTCCTTTCCTTTTATTTAATTTATTTATTTATTGAGATTGGTTCTTACTCTGTCACCCAAGCTAGAGTGCAGTGGTGTGATTATAGCTGACTGCAACCTCAAACTCCTGGGTTTAAGTCTTCCTACCTCACCGTCCAAAGCAGCTAGGACTAAGGCATGTACCACCAGGCCTGGCTATAGATAATATAGATATTATGGATTCATATTCATAATTCAGCTATGGCAGTAAATAAGAATATGCAAGTATAGTCAGTAAAAGGAATATTCATCTCTCAAACAAATAATAATTCTAATAGATTTATATTATTTTGGTATTAAACACAAAAGTAACATTGCATTTTATGCCTGCTTCTCAGAAGATAATGTAAAGATATATTGCAGGGCAAAGGAAAGAGAAAGATACAGCACAAGTGGGCTATAAAGCATGTAAAGAAGTGCACCAAATATATTAAAATAAGAAGGAAGATTAAATTAAGGAAAAAAAATATAGATACCTTGGGTATATCAGATAAATGTGAGAGAGTGAAAGACAGAGGGAGAGAAACTAATTTGCCTGTATAATGTGGAAGTTCTAAGTCATTTTCAACTTGGTTTTCATACCTATAAAATAGGAATGAAAATCATGTCTCTATCCTAGGATTGTTGTAAGGATTGCATTAGCTAATATGTAAAGGATGATAGCCCTGCTTATTCAAGCGTGGTAAATGTAAGTATGATATATGGCATTTCTCCTTCCCAGATAACACCATAGTAGTTGGATCACAATAACAATCACACACACACAAGCAAAAATCTGTGGCTCTGCCACAAGCACCATAATCAATGAAATTCCAGACTCCAAATGCAGGTACTTTCCCCCTTATCCATGGGTTTTCTAAAGTGTTTGAAAACTGACAGCCCTTGGAAACTTTTGGAATGCCTCTGTGCAGTGCTCTTAACATCTGCTGCTGGTGGTCTTAAAAAAAAATCCCTAGATGCGCTTCCCCATCTTAACTTGTTCCCATACCCTGGTCAGTTTCATGCCCCACCTCCATTTACCTCCTTTTAAGGGTTATCATGAAATAATAGAGGGAAACCAGTTTCATATTTCCACATCCAAATGACTTTCCAAAACATATTTTCAAAGTATGCTCTAATTTTCTGTAGCTTTTCTGGTTAGAAAATTATCTGTTGTGTTCATCTCGATTAGAGCCTCCTCTGTCGAGAATTCTGGCATAGACTTCTGAGGATGGGGCAAATTCATAAATGTCAGTAGAAGTATATGAAAGGTGAACCATATGTAGTTTTCCAAAATCAAATTTTTCCCCTAGTTTTTGCCTTCCAATTCACCTTTGTTGCTTGTCTCATAAGTCCCTTACACTCAGTTTCTTCTCGTTCACGTATGTGGTCTGAGAGTTTAAGTACAGACTGCTTGCCATGGGAAGTATCCGTTTAGGGAGCAGCCATTGCTCTTAGGCATCCAGTCATTGTTCCTAATGTAATGACTTCCCTCCACCCCCAGCAAATAGAATCTCAGCACGCCCACAAATGTACAGCTTTGGCCCTTGCTCTGATGTAAATCAAATTTTAGAAATTAAAAAATAAAATATATTTGACACTAATCTGCATGATTTAAGGTTTTCTCACAAATGAAGAGAGATGGATTGCATAATTAATCTAAGGCTGAACGATTATGGTTGAATAAATGAATGAAAAAGGGGAACAAAGGAGAAAGAACTTGACGGTAGGAAATGAGACAATTTTGATGTCAGCAGCAGCAAGCCTAAAGAGAACATGATTAAAAATACTGTAAAATATATAGTGCATATTGTATATTACCAAACTTTAAAATTGTAAAGATAAGTAGACACTGTATCACCTGGGAATGCTAGGTCACAAAAATTTGACTTAGTGCCTTAGAAAGATCTCCTGTTTCTGCATATCTGTAGTCCAGGCATAGTGTGCACCGTCAGAAACAAAAGAAGGAGGCAGATTGTATCAGCATATCCTGGATTTTTTTCATAATCTTCTAGCTGACTTACACACACACAAACACACACACACACACACACACACACACACACACACACTGCTTTTATTGCTACTGTTTATATAAATATACATTCATTTACTTTGCTGGATATGCTTACATTCCTAGACCTGGCTACAAAGGAGTTTTAGACATTTCTCATTTTAGCTTTCTAGTCTTCGTCATATTGGTTGGCGCAGAAGGAGGAGTGTGGAGTAAATGCTGGGTAAGAGAACGCACAATGGATTTCAGCTATTTAGACTATTTACTTAACAACAAAAAGTTATGTGAGTCTCCACACAAAAGATAAATACATATTCCAGGGGCTGTCAATGTCATTTCATGAGCAAATACTGTTGTATAAGCATCTAAAGATTGCCCTGTGTTCGCATCTCAATTGAAATAGCCACTCTATTTTAACCAGTTTGGTCAAGGTAGTGGAACCCAGTTATTATTCCATTTTCTGGCTAATGAAAACACCAACATAATAGTGATCATAATAGTGATGACAGAAACCTATCAAGATCAACTGTGGTGGAAATGTGAAGATTCTATTTTTTAATATACACATTTTATATCTTGAATGAAAAGTATATGTTTTCTATTTGCTGAAACATTTGCAATCAATAGTCGTATTTCCAGTACATTAATTTTTTAAAAATACAATTAAAAGAGAAATATCTTCTAAAGTTGTTTCACTCTTCCCTCAGATTTTGGAGAGGACCTACATTTTACAATAAAATGATTTGCAAAGTAAGACGTTAGTTCATGAGGTTAGTACTCTGTTTATTATTCAACTTTGATAATGGGAACGTAAATATTATGGACTTTTTTCTTCTTTATCATTTCTGAATAAAAAGTGAAAGAGCATTATTTTCAAGTATCAAAATGTTTCCATAACAAACTTATTTTCTCAAATCTTCTCTTCAGAAATTATCACCACCTGAGTTTCTCCTCTAATTTTGTTGATAGCTAAAGAAAATCTATTTGAGGGGACTTGTAATGAGTCTTCCGCATTCTTCAAGCTCACCACTTGCCCTATTGTGGGTGCCGGAATAGACATTATTTTGTCATTTTCATTTGCAGATATTTTCAATTCATGAAAGATAAATTTAAAAGGGAGCAAATATTCTATCTAGTACACTGGTACTTTGGAGTATAAATTGTATTTGCACTCACCAAAAGGAAGAGGAAAGTGAGACAAATTACACAACAAATTTCATAATCAATTGTAACAAGCTGGCTCTTTAAAAAGTTAATTGCTCTTTTGAGCAATCTCTATCTCCCTTATATAATTATAAATAAATAATTAGAAAAATAATTTATGCTCTTTTTCACCTTATGTTTCCAGATAAAATACAGGGTACACAGTTATATTTGAGTTTTGATATTGGATCAATACAAATAATGTTTAGTATAAGTATTTCCAAAATATTGCATGAAATATAGTACAAAAAAAATTGCTTCTATACAATTTAATTTAAATTTTATGAGGCATCCTGTATTTTTATTTACTAAATCTGGCAATTTTACTCAAAGTGAGTGTTTGTCTATTCTTTTCCCAAGGATCTATAGGCCTGAAAGAAAAAAGAAGATTGGGATTTAATAGTTATTTTGATTCACATTCTTAATAGTTACTTTGATTTACAGTCATGGAGGGAAATTAAGGTTTATTACTTTAAAGTAGGAGAATTTTTCCTCTAACATTGCTAGATATATAATCCAATAATGGGAATTGAGAAAAGAGTGAGTATATTCTTAAGTTAGGGAGAGTGCTAAAAGGCAAGAGTGCCCAAAATCAATGAACATTAAAAGAGAATCTGCTGCTGTTGAATTAGGAAGAGGGTTCGTAGCTTCCTCTCATCTCTCTCACCATCACAAACAGACTAGCCTGAACAGAGACTGGGACATGAGAATGCTTCAGAGAAATCCATAGCACCAGAAGATCAATCCCTAAGAGTAGCACTGAATGATCCCATGAAAAAATACAATTGAAAGTCCTAATGTACTTGTATAATCTTGGAAAAGAAGAGGTTTTATGAAAAAGTTACTCATATAGGGTTCTAGTCAACCTTGCTTAGTAGAATCTTGGAGCCTTCCTTTGTCCTATATAGAAAAACCCTAATGCTTACTGTCTTTAGCTTCTGAAGAAGAAAGGTTTCTCTTTCCTTGAGGAGTAAGAGAAGAGGTATATTAGTATTGCATTTGTAAAACTGTAATTTGATTTCACCTCTTAAGAAGCCAGAGCTTTCCCCACTGGAAGCTGCTGCATTTACAGAGCTATTTGGCCATACCCTTTAAGTGGGCTGAGTCTTTACAAAAACTTGAAAATGATTGTAGTATCTAAATTGCATTAATTGGAGTCTGGGAAAAAAGTCTAGAAACAAAATAGAAGTTAATCTTAAATAGTGTATTTCAATAGAGATAATTTAGGAATAAAAGGCAAATAGCCTAGGTGTTTTTCTTCTGAATATAGTAGGATAGCAAGTAAAAACTGCAGATTATCAAATAATCTGTATGCAATGCAAAATCTGATATAATGATCAGATATAATAATACCTGACTACTGAAACCTTTTTGAAAAATCCCCAGAATATTAAAAGCTTGAATCAAGCATGTCATTACATTCTTTAGTTTAGTCTATTTTATTTTGTGACCCACTCATATACACTCTGTAGGAAAGGAGCAGAGGGAGGTATTAATTTAGCCATCTCATGAGTTACATGAAGTAGGTGAGCTCATGTTACCTAATTGTACAGTTACCTAAGCTTCTTAGGTATGTCTTGAAGAAGCATATACTTTTACAAAATTTGATTCTGGTGTTATCATATTTAATCTTCATCCTCTGAGGGGATTTTAATAAAATTAATTTTAGATTATTAGAGAAAAAAACTTGATGTGTTGCTCTGCATTACACAAAATTTAAAACATAGTCCCACTGAGATATCTCCTGGCACATTCTACTCAAACTTGTGTTTAGTGTAGGTGTGGTCCTGTGCATTCACAATATAACATAACAGCCTTGGGTATGTTGCAGACTGTAAGATTCTAACAGACAAGTATTAGCAAGCATCATGTTCACCTTTTAACAATGCATCAGTGAGTCACTTCTGAGACTGATTTAAATGCATTTGAATGTTCAATCCAATATGAATGCGGAGGCATTTAAATAAAGGCAGTGTGTTTATCTGAATCTGAGATCACACCGTACATGTTTATTTGAATGTGTGATGTGCAATCAATCAAATAAATGTGCTGAGTGGATTTACGTCATTCTGTGATAGCACATTCAAATAAATACCTTCAACATTTACAGTGATGTAAATATGTAAACTAGAAAGGATATTTTTCTTCATGTTTTTACAAAGCATAAAAAGGATATAATTTCTTAACTTGGAGGGTACATATATTGTATAATGACCATATGAGACTGGTTTTCATTAATCACATTTAAAAATTGTTTTAGTCTGATTATTTTCTAGTTACAACACCTACACTTCCCAAGTCAACTTGTCACAGGAAAACTAGTCAGTTAACGTTAGTTGTTACGACATCAGTAGCAATCGCCCAATAAATTTGGCTACAGCAAGGAATACTGATTCTGAAAAGAACTGTCCATTACTCAGTGATAGAAACACCTGATTCTGAACACAAGGGAGTAGATGGGAACTCAAACTTATTATGTCTGGTCTAAAGATATTTTAGTAGACCACAGTTAATACAAAGGAGAATATATCAGGTATTTTCTGCAGAAATATACATGCCAGCTCAAGTGGAGATTGGACATTGACTTCATTTAATCAAAACCAACAGTTAGCCAAAAAAGATGTAAGACATACTCTCTATCATCCATTGACATCACACACACACAGACACACACACACACACGAATTAACTGCCTCAAAACATTTATGACATAAAAATTATTTATAACAAGTACCTTGGAGATTCTAAGTAGACCAAATAAGCTTAATTTTGATAATATCATTTTTAAGCAAATATTCTATACTGATAGATGATTGAAGCCCTTATTTTAGAATTTTATATTAAGGAAGTGAGGTGATATTTCTGTTTTGGTTGTTTTGTTTAGTTTTGTTAGAAATGGGAAAGATAGGGAAACTTGTTTGGTAGTCTAATGAATGGATGGCAGGAAGGAATTTGTTGACTCCAAAAGGATGACTCAAATCTTGCCTGGGTAGCTTTGCTTCTAGAGAGAGAATGCCACAAATGACAGACCTGAGCCCTGAAACAGCCAGGCTTAGCATTCAACATAAGTAGCTGAATCCCTTTTTATAGTGATCATAGTCAATACTATATTCTAGAGATGAATATGAAAAATTCTAATAGTGTTTCTGCATCCATCTTTACACACATGAATACAGTACACAGACACACACCCTGTATACTCACTCATCCTTACTCTCACCCATGTTCCTAAATAAATGTGGTTAGCCTCATTGTATTAGGATTCCTTTTTCTTTTCATTATATGATTGTATTGTATTATGGAACATTATATTAGCTTCTATACATTTGGGTATTTTGATTTATGGTTTATTTGTTGATTGATATTGTTATAGACAGGAGACAGGGAAATACCGGGTAGAGAAGAAGGTTCCCCAGCAAAGCTTCCCCCTTAAACCTGGAAACCCATGGCCCTAAATGGGAACAGGCATTCCTGTTTTCATGCCCAAAAATTGCCTTTAGGCCTGCCACGCCCTCCTATCTGTACTCATATAAACCTCAAACCCCAGGCTCCACCAGCAGATGAGCAGACAAAGAGAAGAGCTGCAGAGAAGGAGAGAAGGGATGGAACATCTGAATGTCAAGAGAAGTTTCGCTGAGGATGATCAGAGAGGAGATCAGCTGCTAGATGGTCAACTTGAGGGGAAGATCATCTTCCCACTTTATCCCCTTTCCACCTCCCCATCCATCCAGCTGAAAGCCACCTCCACCACTCAGTAAAACCCCTGCATTCATCATCCTTCAAATCTGTGTGTGACCTGATTTTTTCTGGACACCAAATAAGAACTCCAGATACAGAAAGCTGTCACACTGGCCCTTGGCACTTGTGAAAAGACACAGGGTCCACTGAGTTATTTAACACTTAAGCTGTTCATGGATGGCAAAGCTAAAAGACCACACTGTAACACATGCCCTCTCTGGCTTCAGGAGCCTCAGACACCCACCCCTGGATGCTGCTATGGGGCCAGAGCCCAGGGGCACTCAGCCCAGCTCCTGTACCTGCTCATCTGCATGCTCTCCTTCCGTAAGAGTTTGAGTGTGCACGGCAAACAAACAGATGAGCCACATCCCTGTCGCACATCCTGTGAGGGAGGTCAGGAAACTCTCCTGTTTCAATATTTAAGTGAGATTAGTTCTAGTTTGAACCAATATCCAAACTCTATTAGTTCCACATAAATATTGTTCTAATTATATCATACTCTTGCAAATTAATATGTTCATTATCCACTAATGTACTATTTTTCATCTAAAATATTGTGTGTGTACCCATACACATACATATCTCTATATTTCAGCCCTTATATTACAACTTTTCACATTTTTTCCAAAACTTTCATAACAAAATCCAAACAATAAATATTAGGTAAGTGAAGATGTTGAGAATAATGCATAAAGTATTTGGTATTACATATTTTTAAGTGTGGATTATATATATTTTAAAATACATTATGAAATATCTAAAATGTACCAATATTTTGATATTTTTTCAAAGTTTCACACATTTATACTCCACTCTACAAATAAATTTGTAGGCTAAGAAATATCTCAAGTCCATTTAATACTGTAAATTAAATAACATTTAGTTGCCCTTTTCTACGGTCCTAGGATTTGATTTGTTTTTCAAACTGTGGCAAGAGATTATGCTGAGTCATGCACATGCTTCTGCATATTATGGTACATTTTTGGGAAGTGACAGCTGAGATCAGAGAATATTGTTAACTTCTGTTCATGCTCACATGCCATTGGTAACAGAAATTTTTCTATGTATATGGTACATATTACGAATTTAAATTTCACACATAGCCATTTTTCAAATAGGCATAATATAGGAGCTTCTTCCTTTTATCTCACAGGAAATCTCCCTTTCCTCAGGGAAATGAAACCCATGCAAAGACTTACCATATGTGAATTCACACTACAGATAGTTTTTACCATATGTGCTAAAAAAACCAACGCTCCAGTGTACCTTCAGCTATAACTCTGAATTTCCTGTCCTTTCAGTTCAAACTAAGCTCTTTACATTACTGTGAACTGAATGTAACTCATGTGAATTATATACTGAAGGTAGTACTTTACAATAAGTGGAGGATAATTATTTATTCATTTTGTACTCATTGAGGTAACATTAATCATAGTGACTCCATCTGGGATTTATGGAATATAGTACATAATTCCAAAGAATTCAACTGTACATTTTGTCTCTATTCATAATCCATCTGTAGAGTTACTATGCTTTTTCTGACAAAAATTCATCTGAATAATATTGCAAGGATGCATTTCATTCTTCTGTTAGGCTTCATGTGATATTTTGGCTACACATGAATGAAATATTCACCTCAATCCTGTGATCAACATTCTTTAAACCTGTACAGCAGGTAATGCTCAGTATATGACTGAAAGAAGTAGGTGTCGTCAATAGTTACCTGTGATGGTTTTCTTTCCAGACATTTTGGAGTTAATGGTAGCTCAAAAGCTTTATGAGTCTTAGAAATCAATTATAATTTTTAAAAATTACATTAAATTGTAATAGTGAACTGCATTAATTTGAACAAAAAAATTTAAACAATTTAAAAAGATTCATAGATACAACTTTAGTAATAATTTAATTATACCTATAATGTTAAAAATTACCAAGGAAACATAAAAGTTTTGACACTTTCTACAGAAAACAATTTTTATCTTCTGCAATTCCCTCTTGTTCAAATTCACTTTTGTTTCTGTCATGCTATCCTCATAAAGGAAGTTTTAAAATCAACCATGAATGAATTGATTTGAATTGCATTGGCATTGAATTCTTATGCAGAAATTCAAGAGGTGGATTAGAGAGCAATTGTGATCCAAAGATTGTTTTCAGCGAAGTTCTTTTGAATTATGCATAAATGACATTTGGATTCTGCTATTTGAAGTTTATAATTCGGATAGCTATTTAAATATTGAAGAGTTGTTTGGGAAGTTTTACAAAACAGATAATGACCCGTCAGACCAACTGGATAAGGATCCTTAGAAGAATATGGGGTACTTAAACATTTTAACTTGACGTTTTCTGTCCACTGGAATAGTCCATGTTGTTTATCATGTGTTCATGTTTAATTAGTACATGGAAGACTATTGAAAGTCATTCTCAGGACTTTGAAATGCCATATTAAATGCAGAATACTGTGTGTAGTAGTCTTTCCAGAAATAATTGTGTTCTTGAAAAAAAAAAGTGACATGTTTAGAAACTGATTATGTAAGTCAAGATTATAAACTGATGCATTAGAGAATTAGTCATTAACAATTTATGAATTATCTAAAATACACCGAAAAGATAAAGGTATTAAAAAAGAAAAGGTAAGGAATCTGCTGAATGATATAACTTCAAATTGTGACTATGTCTTTACAGCCCAAAGAAAGAGAGAATTCCATACTTTACTGCAGAGACAAAGTTTATAAATATATAAAATAAACAATTATAAGCATCTTTGGACAATGATATTTATTAGTTTATCTAAGGAAACATCCATGTTCAGTAATTATTGAATTTTGTTATACTATTTAAAATTATGATTGTCAACCTAGCTATTATTCAAGGACTATGGTATTTACCCATGTTCCAATAGAACCTTCATGAAATTTAAGGAAATCTAGGAAATCGTGAAATTCACAGCTAGAGATTTTAACCAAGTCCTGCAAAACTAGAACTTTCTCTTAGTAGTAACTGTGCTAGTTATTGTCATTATGTTAAATTTTCTAAAGATCTAAAACTGAATTCATTGAAAAACTTTTAATGTCAATTTCCACTTTATATTTCAAAGAGAATAGGTGACAATATTCTAAAACCATAATCCAATTGCAATGTCTATACCTTTCCACTACCCTGCCCCCTCAAATTACCAAGCCTCACATCTTATTTCTACTGTTACATGGCTAAACTTTTATAAATCTTCTGAACACAACCTTTTCACATTATGAATAAAGAAAAGAAAATCCAGAGAAGCTAATTCTAAGAGTAATTTCTCAGACCTATATTTCCAGTATTTGCTTTGTCCTTAACTCTGGTTCCACCTCTCACCTGCTTACTAAGTATTATCAGTGGATTGTTCCACTGGTACTTCTCAAGTAATCTTGTTATTCTTTACCCCTAAATTAAAACTTCTATTTATTTCTCTATTTTTGTTATCCTGTCCTAGCACTTTGCTAAGCTATTGGCATGTACAAAGGAATCCCCCGGGCTTTATTGGCTCGATAGCCCTATTTTGCCTTTTCCCTCAGTTTTGCATCAATTTTTTTCTATTGCAACTGCTACTGGTTTTAGTCTCCATATAATTTCTCTAACATATTTCTCTTTTCAATATAAAATCTCCTGAAATAATGTAAATTATATTAGTCTCCTATTCAAAAGCTTTATTGATTACCCCTGCACTGAAATCCCACCCCAATCCTATCCATATTTCTTATTTTATAATGTAATTGCTATTGAAAAATGAATCAAATCTATTTATCTAGTTTTACCCTCAATTTTCCTAAATTATTAATAAAATATATATATATTGAATATATTCTACAGGTAAAACTCAGTGCTAATTATACTGAAAAAGACGAATGTAATGACATGGTGTCTAAAATCCAAATGCTAGCTCTTCATTAATTAATATAGAATCTTATGTAGACATTATCAATATCAGTAAAACCATAAGGGAGAACACTCAAAAAATTTAAAAGATGAAGGGTCTTTCTTTAGCTGGGGAGTTCTGGAAAGAAAGATTTAATGAGCATTTCTAATTGAACCCTGTAATAACTTTCCCTGATACTCTTGGTTTATTGTCCATCCAGATGTTAATCTTTTAGATAATTCTACTGTGGAAAATGTAATATGCTAGATACCAGAAGTCACATATCTGCATAATACTTTGAATAAATTTTTAGTGAAACTGTAATTAAAAATATTTTAATTATTTATGTTACCTTATGATTGAATATGTATATCTGCATAATACATTCTATCTTGAATTCTGTGTCAAAAAAAAGTCTGGGTACATACACCCAACAACGCCCCTCTGCTTGTGGCCTTAAAGGAGCTGTTTGTGAACCGTTGTCTAGGCCCCAGATAATCATTATTTCTGGGCTCTTCTCAGTTACATGTAACCCTGCCCAAAGCTGAGGGCCACCTTTGCCTCAGAAACTGCTTTCTTATGACTGCCTGATGTGACTCAGGTCCAAGCCAGATAGTGACAGTATTCAAATTGTCAGAAGGATAATGGAGAGGCTTGCTTATCTGATGATGATAGGGTGCTGCTGTTGGAAGAATTTTGCTTTTTACCCTATTCCTTATAATTCCCTTCAAAATTTTACCGTGGCGTATATTGGTTATAGAAATAAAATAAAAACCAAAAACATTTTTGAAAAGATGCAGATGTTTAACGCTATAGAGTTTAGGATCATTTTTCCCGTAACATGTGGAGTAACTCTTTCAATTAATTCATACCATTATTGGTTTTATTCAAAACTGTATCTGAATAATTATCTTCCACCCTTTTTATCTGGCTAAAATGTTTATCATCATCACGTGTATGGCTCATCTTTATTAAGCCACTTGCAAACTTTTTTTCATAACATTCCTCAAATTTTAGAATAATTGAATAATTATTGATACTGAGTGCTTACTGTTTTACTGAATTCTAAGGTTATCGAAAATTGGATGAGGTAAATTTGATTAATATAGATCACTCTTTTTAAGCAGAAATTTTAGCTCAAAACTTTATTTCTAAATAGAGGAAAATACTCAGGCATTGTGGCTCAGGCTTATAATTCCAACATTTTGGGAGGGCAAAGTGGGAGTTAGAGGCCAGGAGTTAGAGACCTGCCTGGACTACATAGTGAGATTGTGTATCTATAAAAATAAAATAAAATTAGCCAAGCATGATGGTGCATGCCTGAATTCCCAGCAACTTAGGAAGCTGAGGTGGGAGTATCGCTTGAGTCCAGGAGTTTGGTGCTGCAGTGAGCTATGAATGCACCACTGGACTCCAACCTGGATGACAGAGAATGCTTTTCTAAAAAAATAAAAACAAATAATTTGAATAAATAAATGAACAAATAGAGGAACACAACTTAAGGATTTAAAAAAGTTTGTTGGGCTCTAAAAACTCTATTACTCATTCCCCTGAAGTGCAGCAGCCTCTAACCTTCTGACCTCAGAATGAGTCAACCTTTTGGTCTCCAGGGACCAGTTTCATGGGAGACAATTTTTCCATGGACTGGTAGTGGGAATTTGGGGGGTGGGCATTTGGGATGATTCAAGTGCATTACATTCATTGGGTACTTTATTTCTATTATTATTACATTGTAATCTATTCAAAAATAATTATACAACTCACCATAATATAGTATAAGTGGGAGCCCTTAGCTTCTTTACCTGCAACTAGATGGTCCCATCTAGGGGAGATGGGAGATAGTGACTGAACACCAGGCATTAGATTCTCATAAGGAGTGTGCAACCTAGATCCCTCACATATGCAGTTCATGATAGGGTTTGTGCTCCTATGAGCATCTAATGCAGCTGCTGATCTGACAGGAAGTACAGCTCAGGCAGTAATTCAAGTGATGGGGAGAGGTTGTAAATACAGAAGACACTTCACTTGCTCACCTGCCACTTACCTCCTACTCTGCAGCCCAGTTCCCAACAGGCCACAGGCAGATACCAGTCTGTGCCTGGGTCCTGGGGACCTGCTGCATTAGTACATTCATTTGTTTTTGCCGTGATTTTTAGGTATTATCTACCTTACCTTATAATTTTTATTTGTGGAAGTACTATCTGTGCCTCAAGATATAACTAATGAGTCTTTTCTTTCTTGAAGAGTTCCTTGATAAATTTCTACCAGTCAGTTTAGGCTAACATACAACCCCAAAATTCAGTGGTTTACAACCATAAAGGCTTATTTTTCATATTTTATATCCACTATGGGTCAGCTATGACTCTGCTCCATGTCATCTGGATGACAAAACAGCCTATATTGGGCATCATGCTGGTCTTTTAGAAAAGCTTTAAAAGAAATATGGCAAAGGCAAACTAATTTTTAAGGTGTAACCTGGAAGTTATGTATGTACTTCACTTCACAAATCATTGACCAAAGCAATTCACATGACTCATTCTGAGGTCAGAAAGATGAATGAATAAGTCACATGTCCAAGGATGACATCAACAGAATTGAGAAGAATGATCCACATCAAGGGAGTGATAGCAAATATTTTAACAGTAATACAACCTGCAGCACTCATCACTGTAATGGAGATGAGAACAATAGAAACATTTTACATTTTCTTCCTGTGTTCTTATCAATTAGTTACTGTTTCCTAAAATAATGTATACCTTATTGGATGTGAGTCTTTATTTCTTCTGATCAGCTCTCTTCTTTATAGCTCCTTCCCCGTGCTGTTTTTCAAATATCTACCCATTTCTCAGAGTTTTAATCACATTCCCATGCTGCCTTAGAGGCTTCCTTGATGTACTCAACTTACATTTGACCTATCTGTTCTTTGAACAAGTGAATATTGATTTTGAGGCACTAAATTTTGCAGCTTGCCACAAAAATTTTGCAAATGTGTCCTCCTGTATTTTCTCCTAAGTCAAACATATGGTAATGTACTTGACAGAGTGGAGCCCTGACGTATTTTGCTTCATTATATAGAAGAAACTTCTTCAGAGTTTCATGGTTCTAATACTGCTTTTGTCACTACAGCTAGGCTCCTCAAAGGCATTTTCTGTTTAAGTTATAATGTGAACAAACACATCATTTGCTAAAGTGGGAATTGCTTTTGATTTTGTATTCACCTCTCCTGGTGTGTGCTTGGTGAATACAGAAATCCATACCATCCCCCTGTTCCTCTCAATGTTTACTGGATATCTTAATAAATAATCTTAGGGTTGAGAGAAGGAATATTGACTTCTAGTAAGTGATATAGTTTATTAATAAAATAATACATACTATATGCATTGAGGTACTTGTTTCTATCCTGCTTGTGAAAAGAATATTAGCATTATTTTTAAAATGTTAAAAAAACATTTTGTGGTTAGTGTTACAGAAACCACTGGAAGAAAGAATTTTATAAAGAAAATGATGGCCCTCAGATAAAATGTTTCACAAAATCAAGTAGGGAAGGGATTATAAAACATCTATTTGATCAAGGAATTGGAAAATAAAAATATAGAGAAAGGGATCCATTGCCTAACTATAGTCATGTGTTGCCATACAATGATGTTTCAGTCAACAATGGACCACATATATGACAATGGTCCTATAACATTATAATGGAGTTTAATAATTCATTTTCTAGTGCCAGCACAGCCTTCAAAACATTGTAGCATAATGTATTATTCACGTGTTTGTGCTGATACTTGTATAACAAATATACTGTGTGGCCAGTCATATAAAAGTATGACACATACAATTGTGTATGGGACATAATTGATCACAAGAAATGACTATGCTAAAATAATGATAAAAAGTATGTGTGTGTATATATATATATATATATACACACACACACATACACACACATATATATACATAAAATTAAATATATACATATATACTTTTTAATCACTATTTTAGAGTGAACCTCTTTATCACTTCCATATATATATGTCTTCCACTGCCACATCTTGTCCCACTGGAAGGTCCTCAGGCGCAATAACACACATGGAGCCGTCATCTCCTAAGATAACAATGCCTTTTTCTGGAATACCTCCTGAAGCTGTAAACATATATATATGGAAGTGATGAAAAGTATAAAAAGCATATGTGTATATATACTTTTTATCACTATTTTAAACTGTTTTAGAGTGTACTTCTATTGTAAGACAGTCTCGGGCAGGGCCTTCAGGAAGTATTCCAGAAGAAGGCATTGTTATCACAGGAGATGATGGCTCCATGTGTGCTATTGCCCCTGAAGACCTTCCAGTGGGACAAGACGTGGAGGTGGAAGACAGTGACATTGATCATCCAGACCCTTTCCCTTAGGCCTAGGCTAAAGTGTGTGTTTGTGTCTTAGTTTGTAACAAAATACTTAAAAATTAAAAAATAAATATTGTTTAAAAAGGTGAAAAGCTTATAGCATAAAGAGATACAGGAAATATTTTACACAACTCTGTAGTGATTTTTACACTATATGTTATTACAAAAGAGTCAAAAAGTTAAAAAAATTAAAACGCTTGTAAAGTAAAATGTTACAATAAGCCAAGTTTAATTTATTATTGAAGAAAGAAAATTTAAGTAAGTTTGCTTTGGCCTAATGTACACTGTTTATAAAGTCTACAGAAGTGTACAGAAATGTCCTAGGTCTTCACATTCACACACCATTCACTCACTGACTCATCCAGGGCAACTGCCATGCCTGAAAGCTCTATTCATGTTACGTGTCCCATACTGGTGTACTATTTTTAATCTTTATATTTTTACTGTACCATTTCTATGTTTAGATACACAAATGATTACCAATGTGTTATTATTGCCTCCAGTATTGAATACAGAAACATGATATACAGGTTTGTAGCCTAGGTGTGAAGTAGGCTCTACCATCTAGCTTCATGTATACTCTGATATTCACAAAAAGACAAAATCACCGAATGACAGATTTCTCACAATGTATCCCTGTCATTAAGCAATACATGACTGCATTTAGTGAGGTGATACGTGAATACCTAATTCAAAAAAGAAGGTTGATGCTACTTCAAAATTGCAGATGGTTTTCCATGGCCATTGAATCACCTTCATATCACAAAGTTTATTATTGTTATAATTTATATACTGAGAAAGAGATATTCATGAGTAAATAAAGAGTAGATGAAAGAAGGGTATGAAAACTATCTAGTATTTTATCATTTTCAAGAGTAGCTTGTATTAAAAAGGCTAAAGTGAAGAGTAATGATCTTACTGAGGCCAAACCATTGTAAATGAAATAATCATTTATACGTTGCACAATGTGACCAATTAACCATTAAAATTAGGTCAAACTTTCTGGTACAATACAATCAAAATCTGATTAATACTATTAAGTATATAAAATATATATGTTAGCTTTTAAAAAATAAACTTGACGTGTTGGACTTAGCGTGAAAAGAGAAAATGGGGACTAGATGGATGAGAGATAAAGCATGTAGAAAATCAATCAGGAGGAAAGTTCCTTGACATCTGTCAGAAAAGAAATTTCAAAGAAGCGAAAGACTAAAGCAAGGTAGTAAAGGACATAAGCTCAGTTTAACAACTGTAACTTCAAAAATAAATGATAAATTGCTCGAAATATTGTAGTGAAGTACTCTAGTAAAATACTGTAGTGGACTTTTATCCTGTTGCTCTTCTCCCATTATTTAGTGCAAAGAATGGGACTTTCCTTTGGGAAATTGAATTTTCCCCAATGTGAGTTTCCATTATTTGATCAAGACTGATGTCAATTATATTTTTATTCTGTAATGAGACAGAACAATGAGAATAGTTTCTCCCCCTAAACAAAGGAATGGGATCTCAAATAGATCCATAACTAACTCAGTCTAATGAGAGTCATGATACTGAATTTTCTTGAAATGACCCCACATTAGTCAGAGTTCTCTAGAGGGAAAGGACTTATAGGACATATATATATATATATATCCATATATCCTATTTTATATTTATGAAATATATAATATAAAATATATTATATAATACATATTAGATATATGTATATATAAAAAGGAATTTATTAAGTATTAACTCACATGATCACAAGGTCACACAATAGGCCATCTGCAAGCTGAGGAGCAAGGAAAGCCAGTTCATGTTCCAAAGCTGAAGAACTTGGAGGCTGATGTTTGAGGGAGGAAAGAAGGCAGCACAGGAGAAAGATGCAGGCTGGGAGGCTAGGCCAATCTCATCTTTTCACATTTTTCTGCCAGCTTTATATTCTAGCCATGCTGGCAGGTAATTAGATGGTACCCAACTGAGACATTGACCACTGCCTGCAGAATTCTGGCCTGTAGACCCCGACTAAATGACGGATTAATGAATGCACCACTCTCACACCCAGTTCAGTGATTCAAGTGGGCTAGTGATGGCTGTTGGCTGCTTTCAGAGGGCAAAATGCAACCAATTCGACCGAGACCCCCAGTACATTCATACATTTATTCATAACAGAGGTTCTAAGTCAACACAATTGTGGATAATTAACATGGTTAAAAGAGTAGTTTTACAAATGATAAAAGTTCTAGGTTCCGGGCCCAGAGTAAACACTATTAACAGGTAATTCCCCTTTGATCTCCCCCGAGAGGACCATCCAGCACAAAGTTTACATGAGTAAACAGACTAGAGACAAAGGGATATGGCGTAAACAGACTTAAACTGGGACAGTCTTTAATCATCTCTCTTTCCTACGCTAATGTAAATGAGGCAGCTGCCTTTAGCATGCCTCAATAAAAGCTTTTGGCTTTATTGAGCCACCCCAAGTGAATATCAACAGGCACCCAGATTAAGGGTGGGTCTGCCTTTCCCAGCCCACTGACTCAAATGTTAATCTTCTTTGGCAACACCCTGACAAACACATCCAGGAGCAATATTTTGGATTCTTCAATCCAATCAAGTTGACACTCAGTATTAACCATCACAGATCCCAAAAGTAGAATTATCTTTTCCCTAGAAAGTTTGGCTGGGAGTCTGGATATGCTAGTGGTCATCATTATCACCATACTGGAGAAAACTGCTGAAAATGATTGTATGATTTGCATTAGATTAGATGCATAAATAAGTTAGATGTTTATTCATCTCTCTCATAAAAGAAGTCTAGCATTGTAAAAGTAATATTCCAGGACTGGTGGACAGGCATGGAAAAAAAAAGATGAAATGCACTGGGGCAAAAGAGGAGTTCTTCCCATTTGAAACCACTGCACCTTTTTCTGTGGCAAGAACATAGATAAAAGAACACATACCTAATTATAAGGGACTTAAGGAAGTGTAGCCTTTTATTCTAGTCTGCGATACATCCCACAAAAAATTTAGTCTCTATTATCAAAGAACTAAAAAAAAAATGTTGGGGAAGGCAAATAGTAATTGCTACAATTACCATCTATAACAGGCCAAGCATACATATGCCCTCATTCTATTAGCTTTTCCAAAGTTCTTTCATCTCATTGGATCTTTGCAATTGTGTTTTTCTCTCTCAGGAAACACTCCATCCCCTATTTGCTCTATGTGAGGCCCACCCTTCCACAGCTCTAAACCAAGAATAAGCCAATCAGCTCTCACCATGTTAGTCTTTATTACAAATCCAGTTTTGGAGGAGAGACACAAAGGAGTTTTATAAAAACATTGATGTTGAGCTACAGTGTTCTTTGACATAGCAACTAAAAGGTAAACTAAGTGGGCATCATTTTTATTGTTTAAATAGTCCTGTGATTCTTTAGTAAGGCAGCTGGTTCCTTGTAAAGCAAGGTTGTGAGAGATCTTCAAAACCATCTTTAATAATACATTCAGACATTCTCTTCTGTTTTTGACCTTGAATTTTCATTTCTGAGGATGCATTAGCTATATGCACAAAGGCTTTTCTTTCCTCTTTTATGCTTAATGGTTTTCTTTCATGAAGTACTGGAGAGGTTGCTATTAAAGCACAAAATATCTTAAATCAAAAGGTTTCTTATTTACTTCTTTAAATAGCTTGTTTTAGTAATTTCACTTATACATATAATATATATTAAGAGCAACTATAAATTCTATATGGGGCTAAGTCCTAGGAACATGAACATAACACACACACACACACACACACACACACACACACACACACACAAATCATGTTTCTGCACCATCTGGAGCATGCATTGTGATAGAAGGAAATACATAAAATACGTAAATTCATGGATAGATGTATTTTTACAAATTGTGGTACTTTTATACAGTAAAAGTTCTATATAAGAGAACAATATGTGGGAGACATAGGATTTGCAGAAGCAGTCTCTTATTGAGGAAATAACATTTGAGCCTGAAGAATGAACAGGAAGAGTTATCTAGGTGAGAAATACAAAAGGATTACTCCAGGTGAGGGTACATAAGTGTACAAATGCATCCACATAATGGAAATGGAGTGGTAAAGTGTGTCCATTTATTCCACTGGAATGTATAGAGCACCTACTATAGGTACATGGCATAGTAAGACAGAAGGATATTGATCCTGCCTGGCCACTGTTTACAGTCAAAGGAGAAAAAGCTTTTGTAAATGAGTTAAATGGAGCAGCATTCATAACTACCAACAGTGTTTCAAAGTTATGACGGGGGAAATAACAAGTCCTGTCTAATTCTTCTAAAGGTGGTAAGAAATAAATTTATGGAAGAGTTAATTCTCGAGGTATAGAGCCATGAATTTTCTAACTTCTAAGCATCCTGCCTACAGGTCTTGTTATCTTCTGTAGGATTCATTGGTCTTAATGATACATCTATAAAATGCATAAATTTTTGATTATCAGCTGAGGAGAATTCAAGAATCCTTAGTATCAGTAATTTTAGAATAAGAAATGCTGGCCTTATGAATTGTTTAACAGTGTAAGTTAAGAGCTTTTATTTTCTCTAACTATTTATTTTTCCACAGAGACCTTTAGTCAAACAAAATCACAGGCAGAAGCTCGATATGTAAAATAGAGGAATTCTAATAACTAATTCTCATTGAAATATCAGAGTTAGAAAAGCTAACAACCTGGTTATAACCCTATCCTCACTCCATAAGAAACCAGATATATGCTGTTTGTCTCCTAGCAGTGTGTACTTTTGGAATATAGGAAACTATATTTTAAAATATTAATATATCTTATTATTCTTATTATTTTAGAAAATAAACTATATTTTAGTTATCTCTGCATTTGTATTTTAATATTTACCTGATATTAATTTATATTTTGATTATGCATTTTAAAATACACAATTTTGCCAATTTTAGAAGTCTCCATGTAAAAATCAAATTTTAAAACATGGCCTTAGCTAAGAAGAACAATTCTAGGGGCAGAAAAATTGTTCTTTCTGACTTCACAAAAGAAAGCAAAAAGGATTAAAAACCATAAAAATAAAGCTGTTGAAAATATGGTTTGATGAGAAATGTCTAAACAAGAGGTGATTCTGAAGACTGTTGATTAGTTGTAAAGCTCTTATTAATCATTTTTTTAAAGGCAGTGATAAAAATGTAAATAAGGTCTTAATGAATCTCTTACACAGCTAAATAAACCTAGTCTAAAGCCACAGTATTTCCGTACATTCACAACTCATCATGATCAGTTACAGGATTATCAGTTAAATAGTAAAATAAAGAAAACTTTTTGTCAAACTATAAGATTGTTGTAGAAAATGGAGACTTTTTAAAAAAATTACAGTTTTCTCCATTTGAATTTCATTTGTAAATCACACCAGGTTTGAGCTAACTTTTCTTTAATAAGAGATAAAACTGAGAGTTCTCACTCTCATTTTTTCTTAAAGACAGATAAAAACAGAGCGTCCAAATAGATAGAGATTGATTCTGACATTTCCAAAAATCAAAGAAAAAATCAAATATAAAAATTGTGGTTATGTCTAAAGAATTCAAAGTTACCAGTCACAGAGTTAAACTTTTCAAAGGAAGAAAATCACTAGCATAATTAATAAAGTAAATCTAGTAATTTGACACTATATTTAGCCATAGAAAAGTATTATTGATACTTTTCTTTAATTTCTGTGTTGACCTCAATGAAAAAGAATGGGCTAAGAAAGAACACTTTGAAAATCTTTAAAAGGTCTAGTAGTTGCCTTGTATAAAAGAATTTTGCACAATGTATGATTTATCCCTGCCTCTGAAAAGCTTATCAGATTCATCATGTTCATTGAAAGGCCATCCATATAAACAGGGCCACAGGAAGAAAAGCACAGTGGCAGTTGCTTGTCACATTTCAAGAGGCATTTTAAAACATACCAAACACTTAAAACCTTCTCTCTTTAAAGCCTTAGAAAACAATTTCCCCCCTGAACTCTGTATAAGTTTAAACATCAAAGTACCAAACACAGTACTAAAATATTGTCAATGAACCATTCTAAAAAGGATATTTTGTAATGCTTCAAAGAAGAGAACATTGCAAAGGTCTGAAATGCTATTTTTAATATCTCGCAGTCCTTGGCTTGTCTGAAACAAGAGTCAATCCAAATGTTACGCTCTAGATTGTATAAATAAACAAGTTTATCGTTTATAATCTTGTTACTTGCAAGTAACTGAAAATAAAATTTGAAATGATTTTAGCAATAAGAGAATTCATTAGGTCATACACTGGAAAGCAGTTAGTTACGTGCACTAATAAATTAT
Source organism: Ateles fusciceps (assembly GCA_036589455.1). Lineage (NCBI taxonomy): Eukaryota > Metazoa > Chordata > Mammalia > Primates > Atelidae > Ateles > Ateles fusciceps. The sequence goes on from JAZHEH010003406.1 coordinate 1,539,402, forward strand.
CTAGCTTTGGGTAATGAGACAGGAACTCAGTAAGACCATCAAGCCCTGTTGCTCTAGCTCCACTTCTGTTTTCCATTTCTCTGAACCAGCTCTACTCTTAGGTATCACAATATGGTAAAATGGAACTTCTGCTCTTTCCTCTTCTCAGGTCTAAGCACAATAGATATAAATGGCTGCACATCCTCCACTAGGCATATGCCCATCATAGTCTATGGCTGTGGCCAAGAATTTAGGATATGCCCATTGATCTGGGTCTGTTCCATATAGCTATTCCAGCAGCCTCTGGCAGATCTTCACCTATAATATATGATATAGGATTGGGAAAGAAGAAAATGCACAAAGAAAATAAAGATTGTTGCTGGAAAAATAGAAAATGGTGCAACAGAGGCAAAAGAAAAACAATTATTAATTACACTTTGTAGCCAATTTCCTAAAAATATTTGCAACCAAAATGACATAATATGTAAATTTAATTGATAGAATGTTTACAATATACTATTCTTGATTGCTTTATGATTCCTTGATCATCTCTTTATTACATTACTTCCAATGTCAAAAATAATAAAATACCAAATAAAATAAAAATAAACACATTTAAAACACTGATTCCTAATGAATGTATAAAAACATAACAATGAAATAAACAAGTCCATGAACTTAAACACCGAAAATGTTCACAAATTTTGAAAAGTATCTTTTATATAAAAAATAAAAATTATCTTTGCCTTCTACCCTTACTTTATAGGCAAGCTAATCTGTTTTTCTGTTTAATTAAACTAAATGCATACGGTGCTGCTATCCTTTTGCAGCATGCTGACTTCAACTTGTTTCAACAAATTAAAAATTGTTTCTAAAGCTGTTGGAAATACTTCCTAAAGAATGAAGGATGGAAAGAGAGAAAAGAAAGAAGAAAGGAAGGAAGAAAGGAAGACAGAGGTGAAGGAAGGAAAGAGAAAAAGGAAGGAAAGAAGAAGGAAAGAAGAAAGGAAGGAAGGAGGGAAGGAAGGAGGGAAGGAAGGAGGGAAGGAAGGAAGGGAGAAAGAAGGGAGGGAGGGAGGAGAGAGAGAAGAAGGGAGGAAGAAGGAGGGGAAAGGGGAAAATAGAAGAAAGTAAAGATTTAGAGGAAAAAATGAAGAAAACAGAAAGGACGAAGAAATAATACATTTTATTCTTAGCATAATTAGTTAAAACATTATTTATAATGGGGGATACTTTAATCAGATTATTAATCAAATTAATCTATTTTTGATGTTTTGGTTTCTTTCAAATTGTTCCACTAAGTAAAGAATTTTCTTTGTTTGCAAAAAAAGGCACTGTGTAAAAACAAACAAAACCAATAAGGAAGCAAACAAGTCTCCTTTTGGTGTGTATTGGCTTTCAGTAATTTTTCCCTCAGATGAAGAAACAACACAGTTTGTCATCAGACAACTGAAGCAAAGAATTTCCCGAACAATCCTGAGTGTGAACTACAGAGGATGATCAGGGGATGTTATAATCTGGCCATATTTCATGTCTTATATGTCATCTACTATTTAGTTAATTTCCTTCTGTTCTCCTTAGATATGAGAAAAAAAGTTGGTTTAAAAGAAAAATTGTTTTAGTGTATTTTAATTTCAGATTTAAAAGACTAAGCTCATTCTATTGCATACAAACATATCTTGGGAAGTTTCAATAAAGAAAATGGGTAAAAATTTGCATTAGATGTGTACAGATGTGATTAAGCAAAACTGACTCAAAGATTTGCTTGGACTACATTTAATTTTCTTCACTCCAGGAAACATTCTAGTGTCACATCAAATTATGTGCCTTATTTTTAAAATCAATAATGGTATTTTATGTGTAATGTGTGAAGACGTGAAGACAGAAATAGAAATATTTTTATAATTATTTCTCCATCAAGTTCTGTTTCTTATTTCAAATTTAGATAAGAGATTTCTAAAAGATTTAGCCTCTTCTTCAGTTACTTGCATTGAAATTATTTCCAAAGGTAGCTTAAAAAACAGGTGAATGTGATTTTTGTGATAAAATTATGTAACATATTGGAACATTTTACTGAATATTTAATTTGCTATACATTTTAAGTTCTATAACAACTCAGAGAACTTTTCTCAAGTTTCCTGTATAAAAACAAAGCTTTAATTTACAACATTATGTAAAGAATTTTTTTCATACACAAAAGTAAAAAACGTGTAGAATTTAGAAAACAGTCAAATGTTTAGAAGGGTCTATAATGCTTCTTCGAAGAGCTCCTTCTGCCTCTTGGGAAGGGTCAGAGCACAGCAGGGAGCTCTGAAAGGTCCAGGCTTCTGCACAAGGAGGCACAGGGATCATGGCTGGAGCCTGGTGAGGAAAGGCTCATGAGCTTGTGTGGCTGCAGCCACAGACTCCAAAGCACAAAATCATCTCCTCTACTAGCACCCGTCTAGTAGCATCCCCCCAATTGTTCATGACCATCAATTAAGCTAATCAGGTGCTAGGTAATCATGGTTAAACTGTACACAGGTGAAGCAGAGCCAAAGGATTTTCCTGGTATTCATTTCTTGTCAGCTTACCAGCACAAACTGATTTAAGTATGCCTCAATGAATCATCGCACTGAAAGGCCCAGAATATCAAAGTTACTTTAAAGAAAGAGCTAACTCAAATTATATTTCACTTCAACTTCAAGCTGACCTATATGTAGTTCCAGGGCACATACTCTGCGACAGTTCTTTAGAATATTCCCCTCTTTCTTCAACTTATACTTCTTACTTTCTTACTTCATCCTCCAGAAGTTAGTATTCTAAGCTTTCTTTTTTAATGCCTTTATGTAGCCTAAAAAAAGAGCAGATATGATTACTACATTATAAACTTTATGGTTTGTTGTTAAAATAAAGATAGGTATCTCTGATACCTTTGATACCTGAAATTATTCTGAACCTGGGACCAACTGATCAGGATGCAAACCACTACCACTGTTATTGCTCTCTACACTCATTTCTTTTTACTGCTAGGACGCTTAAGGATAAAGCCTTCCACCCTCAGATTCCCATGGCTTATGAACATACTGTATTTGTGGTTTAACAAGGTGTTTATGATTAAGCAATGTGCTTCTTACTCAACTGAACCCTTTCCCCATATGAATACAACCAAATACATTATTTTCTCTAGAAGCTTATTTTTAAGTGCTTTTCTTGTTATTATTTCTTAAAAACTCCAACCCTGAGAAGTTGTCATTGGACAGATTCTCAAGCTGAAAGCCAATTTTAGGGCTTCTTTTAATTTCCTTTTCAAGGTGGCTACCAATTTTACATGAACCAGAAAATCTCTATTCTTTCTCTCTCTGCCTTTCTTAAACCAGGGAGATTAAACTGCTCCAGAATGTGCTAACTAATTTTATGATTCTTTTCCCAGATTTCTTTTTGCACCAAGAGACAGTTTGTTTCTGTTGTAAGTTGAATAGATCAATTCGTATCTTCCTATGTGGGATTTATTCTAGCTAGCAGATTGTGTGACCTCCCCACCCAGGAGCTGATCATCTCCTTTTCATATCAATATGTAACACTCTAAAAGATACCATTGTTATGCTTGTGCTGGCAGTTTTTAGAATTTTCTCTCTGGTGAGACCGCTTGTAGACAAGGCTCACTCAGACTACCACAAAGCATGAATTGTTTAGCAATAAACTTTCAGTAGAACACTAATCAATATGTGTTAAATGATAGTATTTCTTTCTCTCTTCATGTTCTTCCTGGAAAACTATTACTAAAATGATTGTTTAACTTACAATTTATGGAGTATTAGAATTAAAGATATAGGATATTTCCTTGCACTGCTTATCTGGGTAGAACTTAACGCAAACAAAAGTAAACTTCTATGCTTTAGGGAAAGGTTAGATGATTCGATTAAGAAAACAGATGACCTAGCTTTGCAAAAGAGGTTGAAGAACTTCACAGCTTAGAAAATTAATTTCCAGCTCAAATATGAGTAAGCATGATTTTCTCCAGTGCTTTCTGCTATCATCTGCATTGCTAAAACGCCACAAAACAGCTCAGTGTGGTTGGCAGACTTGAGGCACTATGTTTGAAAGCAGGTTTTCTCTTAATGCTTAAGGATCGCTTTGTAATTGCTGTGATTAATTGAAACAATACATTTAAATGTTGCTGAACTGCCACTAGTTTATTAAAGAGGGCAATTCCCTCCCAAAGCCTTTTTATTCAACACCACATGTTCCGATCTCCAGACATATGTGGCCAGGTTGCAGATACCAAGTCAGTTTCCATGTATAATTCCACGTAGAAATTTATCACAATAACTGTTTAGTCTTGACTGTCCCCACTTTTGTGATTATGAGGACATTACATTTAGAGTAGGGCAATTTAGGTTTGTGTTAGCCAGAGCTGGTGATCATCTCTCACCCCTGACCTTCAGGTTAATGAGAAGTTCCTCTGGATAATTGTCCTCTCTTACGACAGCCCTGTACTGTGTAATCTTTTCGCTGTAAAATGACATTTAAAGTTTGTTTTACATGAGCAAGTAGGAGAACATTATTTCTGCAGTGAGCAATAATTATCTGCCTCCTAGCTGAAAATACATGCTGTGGATAAATTGTGTTCATCTGGTAGCCTTTGTTTGTAAGACAAGTTAATTAAAAGAGGAATGTTGAAAAATATGTTTGCCCACTGAGTGCTGATGGAGTAATAATATTACTTTACAAGAAAACATTACATGCAAAACAACTTTGCTTTTGTTCTGAAGTTATGAGAGAAAATGAGGTAAATGTAATGTTCCCACAAGCAAAATTTGATCACACACAAAAAAGAATAGATAAGGCAAATTATCTATATTTTAATCAAGCAATAAAGGTCTAAAATTCTCTGTACCCAAGTAACATTTGTACTGTTTAGCCTGAACAAGAAATATTGAATCTAACAACATGGCCTTATTAAAATATCCAAGTAATTGTTTATACTAAATACTCATATGCCTGGCTGCTGCTGGGATCAGTATCTTTACTGAAAATATAAGAACTATTTAATCTGAGCACATGATGCAGTTATCTGCCATATGTTTTGCAAAAAGCTTCCTGTGGCTATACTTTAAAAACAAATTTCTTATTTTTGTGAAAAGACTAATAATTCAAATTGAACTTTATTCAACTTTTCTGTAAATAATACACTAATTTTTACCAAATGATTTTTTTCTTTTAAAAAGCATCCTAATAATAACTCTATATACAATAACTGGCATCAGAGTTCAGTGTTTATACTTTGTGAAAAATCAATTTATAATTGATATTTTCCTTGAAAGTTTTTCGGTAGCATTTTCCACTTGTTCATTTTCTCAATAACTGATCTGCTAGCTGTCTTTGTCAACAAAATTTTACAGCCATATCTCTACCTCAACAAATTGAGGTACATACTTCCTAAGATCATGTATCTCTCTAATAAATCAGCACTTTCATCTGGGCAGGGCCATCACCACTGAACGGGGGCTTTTCTCCATTGCTATTCCAACTGGTACAGCAATGAGTATGACATTACATCAAACCTCTCACTTTCCAGGGATAGGCAAAAGTGACATATAATTAGGTTGGTTAATGGCTCTCACTTTGTCTGTTTAGTACAAAAGTCTGTTTACAAAATCAACATTTTAAAGTAAGTTTATGATTTAAAGTTACATATTTTAGTACATTCTTTTAATAATAGGAAATGGAGGTAAAAAGGGTATGGCCCATTTATCAAGCTTTCCACAAACTTTCCATGTTTATACTCACTGCCTTTGAATTATTTTGAAGAAATCTATGGAGAGTCTTTATTTCTACCTCAGACTATTTGAGAATCTAATGAAAGATAGTTGCACTACTCAAAAGAATAACTTTGTCTCCATTCTAAACTCAGAAATACATGCCAAAATACTGTACGTAGTCTCCCTTGCAAGTTGTATCACGTTTACTTGAGAATGGCAAAATGTAGGTATTACTCTGTTAAACAGTAAACAAATGCACTCATGAATAAACACGTGAGTAAAAGAGCATTTCTATACATACTTAAATGAATTCGTATATATAAACATTCTCACACTCATAGATAAAGGAAAGATATGGAATATAAAAGAGAGAGTCAAAGGGTGATTTTACCTAAATATGCAAAGTATCTGTCAGAAAAATATTTAAAATATTGTCAGAAAAAAAAATAGATAAGATGAAGTGAAATGTTTTGTTACAATACAAAATTACTCTTATACGGAATCCTGGTCATTAGTATTCAAAAATATGTAATATTTTAAAATAAGTGGCAAAAAAGAGTGTTTTGACAACAAGACTATAGCATTTTTATAAATCATTTGCAGTTCTCTATTTACTGCTGTGTAAAACACTACTTCAAAATTCAGCGATTTAAAGCAACCAGTATACTGTCATACAACACTTAACAATGGGAATACTTTCTGAGAATTGCATCATTAAGGGATTAGTTGTTGTGCGAACATCATAGAATTTACTTATACAAACCTAGATCACATGGCCTACTACACACCGAGGCTATTCGGCCTATAGCTCTTACCTACAAACTGCGCTGCATGCTACTGAACTGAGTACTGTAGGCAAGAGTACCACAGACGTCTCTGTGTAGCTGAACAGATCTAAACCATATCTAAACATAGAAAAGGTACAGTAAACAATACAGTGGTATAATCTTATGGGACTACCATTGTATACCTGGTCTGTCATTAACCAAAATGTTGTTATGCAGCCCATCATTCTATTTGTATGATTTTTTTGGGTCAGAAATTTGAAAAAGACACAGTTGGGCACTTTGTCCGTCATCCAGGTAGTGGCAGCTGCGACAGTTGGGGCCTGAAGAACCACTTCCAAAATGGCTTCAAAACAAAGTTAAGTTTTATTTCTAGTGTATTTATTGATCCTGTTTGGCACTACAAGATTTTTAGATTAGGGAACAGAATGATTATTGGCTCACGCAGTGATTTTATTGCAAGCTTATCTCGACCTAATTATCTCTCCGGTTGGCACAGCGAGGGCCAGATATACCCTGCCCCTTCAAGAGGCTTGAACCAAAAAGAGAAACCTTATAATTATGAATTATTCAAGCTAATAAAACTTGCTGATGTAACTATCCCCTTCTCTTTTCTGCAGAGAGATAGAGAGAGGCAGAGAAAGAAGCCTTGCCTTTTCTCTGGAATATAAATAAAATACTCTCTGGGCAGAAGAAGAGATTTCTAGGTCCATCACTATTCGCAATTCAAACAAATGACTCAGGAGAGAGAGAAATCTGTTAATCTTTCTGAAGGTCTCTCTTTAGGGTTGCTATTTACTGACCTGCCTCCTTTCCCCAGCCCCTAGCAATCTTTGCTTAGAAAGCCCTCACTGAGTAGAAGTGTGAAAGTATTAACATTGTTTCCTAGCACTTGGTAGGAAAGTGCTTTCCTAGAAAGCACTTTGCTTTCCTAGAAGCAAAGAGAACCACCTTGCTTCTCTTTGGCCTATTGCTCTCTTTCATTCTCTCTAATTCTCTTTGTCTCTCTGTCTCCATGGCATCTTATATTCCACAGTTTTTCCATGTTTTTTTTTCACAGTATGGCGCTCTAACACAAGCCATAATTCTTACAGAATAGATGGCTTCCAAGAGGTAGGGAGCAGAAACTGACACAGCACCACTCTGCTTATTCTATTGATCACAGCAGTCACATGGCTTTCCCAGATTCAAGACGGCAGAGAAATACTCTCCAGCTCTTTATGGGGTGGAGGAAGGGTGACAAGGTCACATTACAGAATTGTGGCTATCCTTGGAAAACACAATCTGCTACACGACATAAAAACATTTTGAAAGAATGGACATTAAAGCAAAGAAATACAGTAGTTGGATAGTAAACCTCACCATGAAAATAAATAAATAATATACAAATAACTAAATGTCTAATACAGACCAAGGTGAACCTTAGTAAAGATCCAGATTTATTCTCAAAGCTCCTTAGACCGAAGTGCAGAACCAATTCCTTAGGGCACAAGGATAGAGTTTAGTCCTTGCAGCACTTGGTCTGGCTTAGATAGGTTTGGGGGAGTCTGGGCACAGGGCGAGTTCAGCCTAGAACATCATTTCGGTAGGGCTCCTTGGATCGAAAAGCTTGATTTTACTTTTAGATAAACATGAGGCTTGAAGACTTTCTCAGACTGCCTGTAGGCCTCTCTGTTTTGATGTACTTCCCAGCCGTTTCCATTCTCTAGAGTGCTGGCTATTCTCAGGAGTCTCACAACCATTATGAGAGGCTGATAAAGAAAACTGAGACTGATTCTTTCTTACTACAAAATCTATATTCCCTCAGCCTGAGAAAAATGCTTCTTTCAGTTCTCAAGGTGAGGTTATGTTCTCCCCCACACATTTTAAAAATTATTGCTGAGATCTGCAAATGCCATTTCATTTTTTCTCCTCAAGTTTTAAAATTATAGTACTTAATGTATATTCAGTTATAAGTAGAACACAGAAGAAAGATGACAGGTGTAAGATGAGAGTCAGAATACTTAGTAGTTCTAGTTCTGCTTCTGTAAGCTCAACAAGTCACTCAAAATCCCTGGCCTTATTGTTTTCATCTAGTCATGTTGGATCGGGTCATGATCAGTACTGCCCTGAAAAGGCACCAGTGAAACTCTAAATGCCTGATGAGCTCATATTCTACTTCTGAGGAAAGCAGCTTCCAGCAATGTTTTCTAAAGATGCTATATCTCATGCATAAAATTTATGTTAAGCAATGCTGTGTCCTGGGTCCTAGCTAACATTTATTGAAGGAGTGGAGAATGCAAGGTTTTGTAGGCACTGTCACATTCAGTTCTCACTCCAGAACTGTAAAGTATCATTATTATCTCATTTTAAAAATGAGAAAAGTGTATAGATGCTGAAGGCAAGATAGCCTACTTGGACAACTAGATGCAGCCAGTAAGCTCTACTTCCACAAAGAAAAACAAAATAGGAAGTAGATATTCATATTTAGAATAGATTATCTAAGAAAGAACACTAGAATTTAATGAAGGAGTGAATTTAACAAAGGAAATGACAAAAGGAAAGAAGGATAGGGAGGCAAGACAACCTGTTCAGCCAGGAATGGCCAGGAACTGGGAAAAGCTCCCAGACACAGGGAAAGGAGTGACCTCTGCAGGGGTTCACATTCCCTCCATGGAATTTTACAGTTCTAGCCACAGAAAAGCAACTCAAGCCTTGGGGGGCCTGGAGACTACTATAGGGAGCTACATAGAAATTACGCACAGCATTGCTCCAAAGAGATAACTCAATTTGAGCCCCACAGGCTTTTGAGTCCTGAGCAGCTGCTGCGTTGTGCCACTCTGAGAGCTCATCTCCCAAAGGATGGTGTCCTGCCCTGGAGCCAATGCTGCTGCTGCTATCACTGGGTCGAGGAGGGAGAAAGGAACGCTGGGCACCTTCACACGCCTCACGGCTGCCTACCTATGCTGCTCCCACAGAAAGTGGTCCTGTCCTCCCTGGAGACTGATACACAGTGTAGCCAACACTGCCCCCACCTGAACATTTCGCCAGCAGTGTGATGATCACTCCACCCATGAGTATCAGCTAGCACTTGAATACACTTCCAGGTGGCCTGTGGGCGATCTGCCAACCCAGTCCCATCCACCCAGCATACAGTTCAGAATCACCCATCCCAGTCCATCACCACTGGCATCTGAACATTCCTTTCAAGGTCTGAGAGTGGGTTGACCAAACATGCCAATGACACCTCAGCTGGCACCCACCCACATGTGCCAACTGTGGGCCATGAGACTTACCTGCTCATCTCTTTGCAGCCACTACCAACACCAGGATGGGTTGCCTTAACACTGCTACTGCTATTGCCCACTTCATACTCACTGTCCAGGGGCCCAAGAACCAGTTCACCCCCACTCATTGCTATCACTACTGGTACATGAGTTAGCCACTAGGAGGCCTAAGAATTGGCCTGCTTGGATTCTGTAACAACCGAGTGAGCATACACCATTCTGGGGCTCTAGCACAGGCGCACTCAGCTAACCATTGACACCACTGGAGCCTGAAGACTCGCCCATCTGTCATTCTAGTCCCAAAAAAACGTCTTTACATCCTCCATTAATATATGCACCCCGAGACACCAAGGACATCACCTATAGTGTTTACAGCTGAAGAAATAACACCGAGACCACATACACTGTTGCATGGACACAAACTCAAAGCCAAAGTACGCTGTTCAACCAAAAACACATATATGTCTTCAGGAAAAAAAATCCTCTCATAAAAAAAGCAAATTTAAAACATTGGAAGAAATGAAATTACACTAGATATGCACATATCAATGTAAGGACATGGGAAATATTAAAAAGGAAAAAAAATGACACATCCAAAGGAATACAGTCTTCTCCAGCAACAGAATCCAATCAAAAAGAAATTCACAAACTCTTAAAGAATTCAAAATACTGATTTTAAAGAAGCTCAGTAAGACACAAGATAATTCTGAAAAACAATACAAGATATCAAACAAACAAAGATATGAATGAAAAATTTACTGAAGAGGTCTATATTTAAAGAAGAACCAAACAGATATTTTGAAATAAAAAAATTCATTTGATGAAATACAAAATATATTTAAAAGTTTCAACAATGGACTAGGTAAGCAGAAGGAAGAATCCCAGGACTTGAAGACAGGTCTCTGAAAATAATCCAGTCAGACAAAAATTAACAAAAATAAATTTAAAAAGAATGTGCAAATTATTCATGTATTTGGAGCAACATAAAATCATCAAATATTCAAATTATTGGTGTCCCTGAGAGCAAGGAGACAATGAAAGGGTTAGAAAACCTATTTTATAAAATAAAAGATTTAAAAAATCCTAAGTCTAGCAAGATAATTAGATATTGAGGTGGAGGAAGCTCAAAGATCTCCAAATAGATATAACGTAAAAAGGTCTTCTTTCCAGGGACCTAACTAGACAGAATTGTATTATATAGCATGTTATGGTCACACTGTCTAAGTCAGACAAAGAGATAATTCTAAAGGTATCAAGTAAAAGCATCTAATCACCTAAAAAGGTACCCCAATGAAACTAACAGCATGTTTCTCAGCAGAAATCTTACAGGCCAGGAAAGAAATAAAATAAACTGTCAAAGTGCTGAAAGAATAAAATAAACTGTCACCCAAGGATACCATATCCAGCAAAACTATCCTTTGCAAATGGACAATTAAAGTCTTTTTCAGACAAGTAAATGGTGAAAGAATTCACTACCATTAGACTGGCATTAAAATAAATGATCAAGAGAATCTTCAACTTGAAAGTGAAAAGATGACATTTACCATAATGAAAACACATTAAATTATAACACGCACTGGCAAACTAAAGATGCAACTGAGAAAAAAAAAGGATTTGAATGGTGTCACTACAGAAAACCACTAAATCAGAGAGGGGGAAAAATAAATATATACAAATAACCAGAAAGCAACAATATGATTGAAACAAAACCTCACATATCAATAATAACCTAAAATGTAAATGAATTAAATTCTATATTTAAAAGATATAGACTGAGTGATGGCTAAATAAGCATAATCTAAATAGACACTGTCTATAAGAAACACATTTTACTTGTAAAAAAAAATACAGACTCAATCTAAAAGGATGAAAAAAGATATTCCACACACAAAAAAAAACCAAAGCAAGAAGAACTACACTTATATCAGATAAAACAGACTTTTAAGCAACAAAAGGAAAAAAAGGAAAAAAAGGTTATTACATGATGTTAAAGAGATTAATCCAACAAGAGAAAAATAACAATTCTAAATATATATGCAGCCAACACTGAAGCATGCAGATTCAGACAGTAACTATTACTAGAGATAAAGAGAGAGAGAACAATATAAAAACAGTGAGAGACTTCAACATCCCATTCTCAGCATTATAAAAATCATCTAGAAAGAAAATCAATAAAGAAACATTAGGTTTAAACCAGACTTTAGACCAAATGAGCCAACAAACGTTTACAGAAAATTGTATCCAACTACAGAATGTACATTCTTCTCATCAGCATGTGAAACATTTTCCAGGACAGACCACATGTTAGGCCACAAAATATGTCTCAAAAATTTTTTTAAATCTAAATTATATAAAGTAAATTTTCAAACCACAGAATAAAACCAGAAATCAATACCAAGTGGAACTCTGGAAACTACATAAATACATGGAAAATAAACAATATGCTCCTGAATGATCACTGGGTGATATGGTTTTGCTGGCCCCCCCTCCCAGATCTCATCTTGAATTGTAGTTGCCATAATCCCCCACGTATAGTGGGAAGGACCCAGTGGGAGATAAGTAAATCATGGGGACAGTTTCCCCCATGCTATTCTTGTGATAGTAAGTTCTCACGAGATATGATGGTTTTACAAGGGGTTACCCCCCTTCGCTCATCTCTCATTCTCTCTCCTGCCACCATGTAAAGAAAGATGTGTTTGCTTCCCCTTCTGCCATGATTGTAAGTTTCCTTAAGCCTCCACAGCCATGTCAAACTGTGAGTCAATTAAATCTCTTTTCTTTATAAATTACCCAGTCTTGAGTATGTCTTTATTAGCAGTGTGAGAATGGACTAATACACTGGGTCAATGAAGAAACTAGATAGAAATTTTAAACATGTCTGAAGAAAGGAAAATTGAACACAACATACCAACACTTGTGGGATACAGCACAAGAGGTGTTAGAGGGAAGTTTATAGCAATAAATGTCTACATCAAACAGTAGAAATATTTCAAATAAACAACCTAATGATACACCCTAAGGAACCAGAACAGCAAGAACAAATCAAATCGCAAAACAGTAGGAGGAAAGAAGTAATAAAGATTAGGGAAGAACTAAATAAAATGAAGACTAAAAAAGCAATACAAATTATCAACAAAACAAAAAGTCTGCTTTTCAAAAAATAAACAAAATCGATAAACAACTAGCCTGACTAATGAAGAAACAAGAGATAAAACTGAAATAAACAAATTCAGAAATGAAAAAGGAGACATTACTGCTGATACCACAAAAATACAAAAGCTCATCAGGACTATTATGAGCCATTATATGCTAACAAACTGGGAAATCAAGAGAAAATTGGTAAATTCCTGGAAACATACAACCTCCCAGGATTGAATTAGAAAGAAATAGAAAACCTTAATAGATCAGTTGCAAGTAGTGAGATTGAATGAGTAGCAAAAAGTCTTCCACAAAGGAACAGTCCAGGACTAGAGGGAGTCACAGCCAAATTCTACCAAGCATATAAAGAAGAACTTATACCAATGCTTCTGAAACTGTTCCAAAAAATTAAAGAGGTGGGAACTCTTCCTAACTCATTTTACAAGACCAGCTCTAATCTGATTCCAAAACCAGACAAAAAAAAAAAATAAACAAACTATAAGCCAATATCTCTGAAGAATGTAGACACAAAATGTTCAACAAAATACTAGTAAACCAAATTCAACAGAGCATGAAAAATACACCATGATCGAGTGGAATTTATATCAGGAGTGCAACGTTAACTCAACGTACACAAACCAATAAACATGATATATCACATCAACAGAATGAAGAAAAAAGCCATACGATCATATTAAAAGATAAAAACAGACATTTGGTATGATCGATATTCCTTTATGATAAATAAAAAACTCTCAAGAAACTAGGAAAGAAGGAATATACCTCAAAATAATAAAGGTCATATATAACAAACTCAATGCTAACATCATAGTGAATGAGAAAAAGCTGAAAACATGCTCTCTAAGACCTGGAACAAGACTAAGATGCTTACCTCCACCACTCTTATTCAACATAGCACTGGAAGACTTGGCCAGAGAAGTCATGCAAGAGAAAAAGAAATTAATAAAAGGTATTAAATTAAAAAAAGAGAGAAAGGCATATTATCCTTCTTTGTTGATGATATTATTTTAAATGTAGATAAATGTAATACATCCTAGATTTGATAAATAAATGCTGTAAAGTTACAAGACACAAAATCAACATACAAAAATCAGTAATATCTCTATGCACCGATAATGAAGTAGTTGAGAAAGAAATCAAGATGACAATCTCATTTACAATAGTTCCAAAAAAGAAAAAAGGCTTAGGAATACATTTAACCAAGAAGTGAAAGATTTCTACAAGGAAAGTTAAAAAGAAAAAAACACTGATGAAAGAAATTGAAGAAGATACAAACAAATGAAAAGACATCCTTTGTAGTGGAGCAGAATTAGTATCATTAAAATGGCTAAAATCCCAAAGTGCTTTTCAGATTCAATGCAATCCCTATCAAAATACCAGCATCATTTTTCACAGAATTATAAAAAAGGAATCTTAAAATTTGTATGGAACCAAAAGGGGCATGGATAGCCAAAACAATCCCAAGCAAAACAATAAAACTAGAGGTATCACACTAACCAACTTCAGAATATATTACAATGCTATAGTAACTAAACAGCATGATATTGGTATAGAAAACAGATACATAGAACAATGGAATGTAATAGAGAACGCAGAAACAAATCCGCCTGTTCATAAGCAACTGATTTTTGATAAAGACACCACAAAAATTCAGTGGGAAAAGAATGGTGTCTTCAATAAGTGATGCTGGGAAAATTAGATAATCCACATGCAAAATGAAACTAGACTCTTATCTCTCCCCATATACAAAAATAAACTCAAGATGTATTAAAGACTTAAACATAAGACTTGAAACAATATATAACTACAAAAAAAAAAAAAAAAAAACTTAGGGAAAACTCTTGAAGATATTGGTTTAGGAAAATATTTTATGGCTAAGATCTCAAATCCAGAGATAACTGTAAGAATAAATGGACAATGGAACTATATTAAACTTAAATGCTTCCACACAGCAAAAGAAATAACCTGTCAAGCAGGAGAAAGTATTTGCAATGATTCAACAGACAAGAGGCTCATATCCAGAATATACAAGGAACTTGAACAACTCGACAAAAAACAACCCCATTTAAAAGTGGGCTAAAAATATGACTAGACATCTCTTAAAAGAAGATATACCAATGGCCAACAGGCATATGAAAAAAGGTTCAGCATCGCTAATCATGAGACATGCAAATCAAAACCATAATGAGATATCATTTTACAGCAGTTAGAATGGCTATTATTAAAACGACAAAAAATACCAGATGCTGGCCAGGATTTGGAGAAAAATGAACTCATACAAGGTTGATGGGAATGTAAATTAGTACAACCACTATGGAAAACAGTACAGTGTTTTCCATAGTATAGAGCTGTCACAAAAAACTAAAAATAGAACTACCATAAAATCTAGCACTACTGCATATTTATCCAAAGGAAAATAAACCTCTAAGTCAAAAGGATACGTGCATGTTTATCACAGTAATACTTACAACAGCAAAGATAGGGAATCAACCTGACTGTCCACTGACAGATGAATAGATGTAGAAAATGTGGTATATATACACAATGAAATACTATTTGGCCATGTAAAGGAATCGTATCATATCATTTCCAGCAACAGAGATGGAACTGGAGATCATTATGTTAAGTGAAATAAACCAGGCACAGAAAGACAGATACTACATCTTCTCAATTATATGTTGGAGCTAATAAAGTTGATCTCATGAAGATAGAGAATAGCATGATAGATTTCAGAGGCTGGGAAGGGTGTGTGGGTAGGAAAAGGGGGATAAAGAGAAGTTGATCAGAGTGTACAAACACACAGTTAGATAGCATAAATAAGCCCCAAAATTTGATAGCAGAATAGAGTGACTATAGTTAGCAACAATGCATTATGTATTTCAAAGTAGACAGAAGAGAAGCTATCACTAACACATAGAAATGATACATATCGAAGTTACGTTTACCCCAAATATGCTGACAACCATTATACATTCCATGGATGTAAGAAATACGTGTCCTCATAAATATATAAAACATTCTGTATCAATCATAGATAAACAAAAATGAAGACTAGAAAAGTGTAACACACAGAGATCTTTCAATGTTCACATTCACACAGCACATAGATAGGGGACCTGAGACCTGAAGCAAGGCAGTTAAACTACAGAGCCTTCCCCTTTAATTACTGCCTTATACTAGGTAGAAAAAGGCAATACATACAGTCTTTAAGAAGAGGTACTGTAGCATGGAGATTGAAGGCATGGACTGTGGAGACAATTGTCTAAATTTACATCCTAGCTTCTGCTATGTGACTTTAGGCAAGTTATTGAATCAGTTCATACATCAGGTTCTTTAATAGCATGATGAAATAAAAATAGTAACTACCTCATAATTTAGTGTTAGGAGTCAGTGAACACATTAATATAAAGTTCTTAAAACTACTAGTGTTATATAATAAGCTACAGAGAGCAGTGTAAAAGTATTAGCTATCATTGTTACTGTTTCTTTTGAAAGCAGATGTAATCACACTGTCTCTCTTGAAGAGTATAAATACCACATCTCTATAGGGTCACTTAAGCTCAGTTTTTATTCTGAACAATGCTAAGATATTTCTTCAGTTAGCCATAGGACTCTAAATACATGCCTCTCCGTAAACCACTGGGATTCATGCTGTCTACACACGTGCTCAGATAGTTTCCCTGGCTTTCCTTTGTCCTGAAGTGACTCTTACAATAACCTTCCTCTGTGGACTATAGTTGTGGTGTCTGTACCTTGCAACTGACAAAGACTGCTTTAATCATTTAATAATGCCACACACACACACATTTCCACAAACATTTTTTTCTTTACACTGCTCACTTTTTATGTTTTTACTTATGCCATTTGTTCTAGTGCTCTCCCATTCTCCCTTGCATGGTTCTGTATGTTTTTTATCTTTGTTTTCAATGTTATTGAGGAACAAAAGTCAAATAAAAATTGTATATATTTAAGGTATAAAACTTGAATATATGTATGTATACACATTGTATATGTACATACATATGTAGATATATACATACATATATATGTCGGAAAATAATCACCACAGTTAAACTCATTACCATATCCATCACCTCAGATAGTTATTGTTTTTTTCTCTTTTCACAATGAGAACACACTTAAGGTTTACCTTCTTGGCAAATTTCAAGTGTATAATACGGTATTGTTCAAAATAGTCACTAGGCTTTACTTTGATTCTCACTTTATGAAAGGTGAGCTCTGAAATCTAAAATTGTGAAATTAAAGTGAATTTATGTCTAATGATAAGGCTAGTAGAGACTCAAAATATGAATGCATAAATCATTATATTTTCCTTTATTTATTACACATTCCTTCAGATTATTTAATATGTCATTAAACATCAAGTCAGATGTCAGCATTAGAAAGTATCCAATTTTGTATCCTAACAAAAATGAATGCATAAACTGTGATTTATCTTTCACTGACATTACTACATTAGTGTGAGTTGTTGATAAACCAATTTACAATGGTAGACAAGATCAAGGCTTACCCTAAGGCTGATTTATCATAGTTCCTATATTTGCTAACAGGCTGGCATGTGAAGCCTTTGAAAATATAATGAATTTACAATGTTTAACCATTATCTCACACCAGGTGATTAGCTAACCTATTCCTTGCATATTTATATTCTTTTATATTGATTTTCAGCAGCAAATATTTAGAGTTGTGATACATCAGTAGAATACATTTCAAACATTCAAATGTTTAGCCATTGTGAAAATAAATACAATCATCTACCATAATTTATTTTGCTATACTACCTTGCATTCATTTTATGAAATTAATTATAAATCATTTTTAAAAGGCAGCCTACAGTTGTAGAACCGAAAGGAAATCTTGGAAACGATATTGTCCAACTGTATTTTATAGGTAGAACAAATGACAAGCACGGGTAAGTAATTTGCTCACTGTAACAAAGCTAGTTTGAAGCAGGAGTTGGACTAAGTTTCTCCAAATCCTTTAATGCGATAGAAACCCCTTCATTAGTCACTACATCCCATTTTCCTGAAATTATAATATTTGCTTAGCATCTATGAATCATTGTTCATAACAATGCATCTTCTAGGGAAAGGCATTTTTATAAACGACTAACAGAGTCAATGATGCTTTATATTGATTGTTATTTGTTAAAAAGAAATATACATACATGGGGGGCAGTAAAATCACCCAGAACTATTTCAAGAATAGATGCTAAAGTTCACATTTGAAAGTTTTAAGGGAGCTGTTATTATTATTTATTGTGTGCTCTAGATGGCATGTATCAAAAAGGATTGAATATAGTTTCTAGAAATAAATAAAAAAAGCGTTTAAGTGATGTATGCCAAAATAAATTTAGGGAGTTATGGCAAAACCAGTTTAACGTCATGGTTTACTTATCAAGCATTCCATGTTTCAGTAATTCTAGGGAAAATTTATTTTTCATATTTGTATGCATGTTAGAATTATCCCCCTAAATTTAGTATATCACAACAATCTTTGGATGTATATGTCCATGAAGATTTAATTGAGAAACACAATTATTTGGGTCATGTACTCAACTTTTCTGACCATTTAAACTCTTTCTATTTGATTGGATTTGAGTTGAGATGCCAATGGTAATGCTAATCTGATGATGTTTGCTGAAGTATTAACGAATGCCTTAATCCTTAGACTAGGTCCAATATCTGTTCTAAAAGCAGTTGTAGCTTATGAATAGAACAGTATAGTATTACATGGTTTCCTTTTAATGAATTATATCAGCGTGAGAAATGAAGGCCACACTGGAAGTTTCAGTTCTCAAAACGAACTTTAATATTTCATGGTTTCATTTGTTTTCTATAAGATGTGCCTTTCTGTTTGTAAGTGGAAAAAGACATTAAAAAATCTTCCTTAAGAATCTTTTGGGATTTGAGACAAGCAGTTCTGAGAGAGCTAACAGTTTGAGAAGTGAAAAATAAATGCATCAGAAGATGTATTACTCAAATTCCTTTGAAACACATTTATTGTTTTAAAAATTCAAATTATGCTTTGATCATTGCTATGATTTGAATGTTTTCCAAACGTTCCTCTGTTGGAATGTTAATTCCCAAGGCAACAAACAGTGTTGGAAAGGGGCCTATTAACAGGTGATTAATGGCTTAATGGCATTGTCGCAGGAGCTGGTTATGAGGGAATGTGTTCTCTTTCCAGGTCCACAAGGGGGCGTAGTGTTAAGGGCAAGAACTTCCCAGTGCCATGCCTGCCTCCCATGCCTCTCTATCCGGGAGATTTACAGTTTCTCTTTAATTTTTTGCGCGCGGGAAAGGATCAAAAGTCAGTCACTCCAGTGGAAGTTCTAAGGAGCTCCTTTCATTGGCCAGGGGACTTGGAGCTGGAGGGAATTCCTCCCCAGGTTAAAAGTCCGGTCTCCCACATCCGGGCGGATTTCCCCCTCTGAGGTCCCCTTCCACACTCTCTCTGGACGTTTGTCTTGCCCTCCTAAACTCCATCTTTCTCTCTCATTTCCCTTCCACTCAGTATGGAAGCTGCTTTCCTTTCCTGGATTCCATCTTTCTGGATTCTCTCACTCAGTGTGAGAGGAGTTTTCCTTCTCTGGTTTCCCCCCTCTGGGAAACTTTCTCACTCAGTGTGAGAGTGGCCTTCTTTCTCTCAGTGTGAGAGCTAGCTGTTTCTTTCTCTTTTTCCTTTTTTCTCTCGCTGCTTAAATAAATCACTTTTCTACAGAAACTTTTTTTGGGGTCCGGTATTTACTTTACAAGCATAGCATGCCTGCCGTGGTGCTCTCTCCCATTCTTGAGAGTGCATGAGACCAAGAACCTACAATATTCTCTCAAGGGAGCTGTCCTCTGCACTCAAAACCCGGTCATAGTTAGTTATTGTGAGTGGGTTGTTATGAAGTGAATCTGGACTCCAGTGCCTCTCTGTGTTTTACATGCTCATTTGACATTTTGCTGTGTTGGGAAACAGCACAAAGGCCCTTGCTAAATGCTGGAAACATGCTCTTCAATTTTCCAGCCTCAAGATCTGTGAGAAATAAATTTTATTGCTTAATAAAGTATCTAGTCTGTAGTGTTTTATTATAGCAGCAAAAAAGGAACTAAGATCATCATTAACTGTAGATTTTACATATTTTAAATGTAGGATTTACTTGAGATAAAAGTTTTAATTTTAAATGTTTATTTTTTTCATAATGTAAACATAGCTCAACTAATACAAATTGCAGCCATATAAAATACATTAAGAATATTTATATGGGAGATATTTTGTTAAAATTTAGGTGAAATATTAAAAGGTTCCAAATGTAAGCAAAACATATCTGAGCTGGAATAAAATTAGTTTATACAATTGGATATGGCATATTTACAAAACAATTATACTTTTTACAATGTTTCTACTATTCATATCATTTTATAAGTGTAATAGTAGATTAAGGTCCTGGTCTCCAGGTCAGAAGAGATTGGGAACATAAAGGTATAAGTAAATCACTGTAGATGACTGAATAAAGGAACAATGAAGTGGAGAAGATTCAAGGTTGATGTGAAGATTTCAAATCTGGGTTGATGTTACAAGTAAAAGAAAGAGGGAAGTCAGACAAGATGAAATGGAGAGAAGCTGTTTTAGAGAGCTGAGCTGAGAAGCAAAGCTTCTCAACAGGATACTTTAGATATTGTCCTTAAAGCACAGCAATATGTCAGTTTGAAATGAGTGTTGGAGAGCAATGGATATTTTATTTTTTCTCAAGCTATGTTTATATCAGAATGCTTTAAAATCTTTCCTGGCTTAGCTATTTACAAAAGTGTGTATTAGAAATTATTCATTCATCAGTTGTTTCTACTTTTGGGTTGTTTCTACTTTTTAGGCTAACATGAATAATACTGCTATTGAAATTCATGTTGCGAGTTTTTTGAATTTTAGTTTTCTTAAAGAAGTATTTTTTTAGAGACAAAGTCTTGCTATGTTGCCGAGGCTGGATTCCAACTCCTGGGCTCAAGCAATACTCCTACCCCCTGTCTCCCAAGTAGTTAGGATGACAGGTGGGTGCCACCATGCTTGACATGTGCGTAGATGTTTTTGTGTGAATATATTTTCATTTGTAAGAGATATATACTTATCAGTGAAATTTCTGGGTCATGTGGCAACTATGTCTAACATTTAAAGGAACAGCTGGAATGCCTTTTACGGTGGCTGCATCATTTTCTATTAAAACCTCAGTGTATGAAATTTCCAATTTCTGTGCATTTTGCCAACACTTGCCTTTACCTATGTTTTCAGTTATAACCCTCCTAGTGGGTATAAAGTGGTATCTAATCCTGATTTTAATTTCTATTTCTCAGATGGCTAACAATGTTGAATCTTTTATATCACTTTTTTCCTTTGGCTGCTTATGTTTTAGTATCATATCCAAGAATCATTTCTCAAAACAAAGGTTATGAAGGTCTGCCCCTACGAGTTAGCCTATTAAGAGTTTCATAGTTTTAAGTCCCACATTTATGTCTTTGATTTATTTTGAGTCAAGTTTTGTGTGTGGATATCTGATTGTCTTAGTACAATTCACTGGGGCATTTATTTTGTCCCCAGTTAATTTATCTGATATCTTTGTCAAAAATCAATTGATCATAAATATAAGTGTTTATTTCTATTCAATTGATCTATACAACTATTTTTGTGGTGGTACCAAATATTTAATTATTGGAATTTATAATAAGTCTTGAAATTGGGAAGTGTGAGTCCTTCAATTTTGCTGTTTTTCAAGATTATTTTGGATATTTTTGTGTCCTTGAATTTTTATATAAAGGTAAGAATTAGTTTGTTGATTTATTTAAAAAAAAGAAAAGAAAATGAGCTAGAATTTTGGTAGAAATTACATTAAATTTGAAGATCGACTTGGAATCATTTGAATGGAGCTGATATGTCACTTATAGGAATGATGAATATTTATAACTTCAACAGGTATTTCTAGAAAGCCCATTATATGCTGGAGGTAGTCATTAACCTCATTCACCTATCAGGCTTTCATATATCCTATTTCTATTAAGAATACTGCTATGAAGATTGGCATTAAATAATACATAAACAAATTATATAAAATTAATAAGAAGAGTAAGAAGCAATACAAACAATAATATAAAACAGTATTACAGAGAATAGTGATTGATAGAGCCTGGATTATGGGCAAGTGCAAAAATACTCTACATGGAGTGATTTGGGTAGGCTTTACTGTATGTGGTATTAGCACGGAGATTAGAAGAAGAGAAGCGATGCATGTGAACAATCCACAAAGATTATTTGAGATAAAGGAATATGCCAAAATGAAGTTTTAAATAATAACAATGGTTAATGATTTCATATACTGAATCATGTTATAGGCCCTAGTATAAATGCTTTATTTACACATTATCACATGAAACTTAAAAAAATCGAATGAAGTAAATAATGTGATATCTTGATTTTACAAATAATGACAGTGAGGTGAGTAAATGGTGGGGCTGAGATTTAAATATGAGAATTCCAGCCCCAGCAACCATGCTATTAAGCATTTACTGTACTACCTCCCTTGAAGTGTATCTATTACAAGATGGCATTTAAGACCTAACTGGCAACCTTGGAGAGAGGAGTTTCATTAAAGTTTGGGAGTAAAATAAGAATTGTTGAGAAGAAGGTCCTGAGTTTCAATTATTATTTTTAGCTTTATGGCAGAAAGAAGACAAAAATGATAGTAGGCCATGTGGTTAATAAGGTCAAGGCAAAGTTTCTCTGTTTTTGCTTTTTTTGTTGTTGTCCTTTAAAGGTGAATAATAATCCAAACAAAGAGCTACTAGGGAAAGAGAAATTAAAGATTCAGGAGTGAGTGTAGATAATTGAATAAGGTCCCTAAGGTAGAAGGAATTGAGGTAGGAAGCACAGGTAAAGTTTAAGTTTTAAGAGGCTATTTTTGTTATAAAAATAAAATTCTTTTCCAAGCTTAGAAGTTGAGGGATTTTTTAATATAGTAAGGGAATTATATTCAAAGCTAAAAAGGACTTTGCAACTAGATGAAATAAAAAAGAAATAAGTACATTTACATTTACCTTATAGCAAATAGCAGTGTTGCCAAATACCAATAGATTATACAAACTCAATTAAAATGCATTATTATTAATAGTTTTTCACATTAACTAAAATATAGATATATTTAAATATGATTGAAAATAATTATGTTTCTAGAAGCTATTCTAAAATCTCATTTATCTGATCAATGCCTTCTATGTCTGTCAGTGGAATAAAGATTCACTTTACTTTCCAATTAATAGAGAAGATAAAAGAGATAAACTTTAGAGATAGGGCAGATGTAAGTAACAAAAAAATCAAACAAATCATAGCCACATGTGGATTAGCTTATGTACCTGAAAAGAAAAATGTGTGCTATGATGAGATTCAATAATAGTTCAATTACAATAGATCTTATGAAGGGCCAGATAAGGGCTTGAAACAAATATATCAAGTTCAAAAATAGTTTTTGAGAGTCATTTGAAGGCACTGACAAGCAATAATATATCTACATAGAAATCCAAAATCAAATAAAGTTGGCTTAGTTATCCATATAGCAGCTAATTGACCAGATGTATTCCAAAATAAGACAATCTCATATTTACATCACAGAAGTAAATGAAATTGTTAAACCAATTTCTTCTAAATAAAGAGAGAGAATAAAATGAAATTTGCAAGCATTAAGATAAAATTCAATAGCTGACATGAAGCATTTGTGAACATATGAAGAGCTCATAGAAAACTAAGAAAAATACATTGCCTTAAATGTCCTTCAAAAAGTCTTAAAAGTGTCTAATATAATATATCTAAGAGTCACATGGAGTAAACAATGAAAAAGAATTATGGCCATCTAATATAAAAGTATTAAATGCTTTTTAACTATCACCTTTCTCTAGTATCTTTTTCTGATTATTTATATTGATGATGTTAAAGTTGAACTGAAGGTAAAATTCTTATGGAGTTCAGTGTTTAAAAATGTGATTTTCAAAAACTCATGTGGCCAGGAACAGTCACTCACTCCGGTAATCTCAGCACTTTGGGAGGCTGAGGCAGGAGGATTGCTTAGGCCAAGGAGTTTGAGACCAGCCTAGACCATATAATGAGAACCTATCTCTATAAAAATAAAATAAAATGAGCTGAGCATGATGGCATGTGCCTGTAGTCCCAGCTGCTTAGGAAGCTGAGTCAGGAGGATTGCTTGAGCCCTAAAATTTGAGGTTATGGTGAGCTATGATAGGGCCACTGCACTGCAGCCTGGATAACAGAGACAGAGCCTGTCTCTAAAATAACAACAACAACAAAAACTAATGGGTGTGCCATGTTTCCCCTGTTTTATTTGTTATATGATCCAAAGAAAAACTATCAATATATTAAATTTTATTGTTTTCTTGTCCTTTAAAAAAAAGATAAAAATTAAAAACACTTTGCAACAATAGTCCTATAAGCAAACATCCACAACATAAAGTGAAGTCACCATGGGCTGGGTATTTAGCTGTCAGAGTGGCATGTAGCATACGAAGGAGGAACTAAGTTTCATTGCTTTCTAATCCAAGAGACAAACTATCAGCTAGATGTCTGGTTGTTTTCAAGTAAAATACGTTAAAGTTGTCTATGAAACACACTTTCAGACTTTTCAAGATGGTGCATTTCTTATAGATAAGTTTTTGGGAAGTGGGAGATGGCAGGTGAAAATGAAAATGAAGGCTATACAAGAAATAAACAACACAAGGAAAATAGCAGGTATGAAAAGGTTCTAAGTATCTGTTGAAAATCATTTAATGGTAGCTTCCCTTATTAGTGAACAAGATTAAGAAGTACTAGTCACTTAAATCGAGCTTAAAATCAGATCTGTTTAAAAGAAAGATGGTTAGATAATAGTGACACAGGTAAATGGATAGAGCAGTAAATTATTTGACAGCTAAAACCATTCCTGCACACAAAATATCTCAAATTTCTCAAGACCACCACCGCATGGGTAGATGAGAATTGTACATCCTTCTCCAGCACTGTGATAGGATTGGCACAGTTGGACCTGGATTCCAGCTGTAAACCAAGAAGGTCAAATTCATTTTCAAAGATTCAGCCCAATGTTCAGCCTGTGATTAATAAATGAAGTTTATTGCTTTCCTTTATACATTTTAGTATTATTTCAGCAATTAAGAAGCTACTTTCAGACAATTTCCCTTTCCTCTAAGATCTGTAACAAGACAACGATGTGTACTTTTAGCACTTTCATTTAACATAGTACTGGAAGTCCAAGCCAGAGCAATTAGGCAAGAGAAGGAAATAAAGTGCATTCAAATTGGGAAGGAAGAAGTCAGATTATCCTTGCTCCCAGACAACAAAATTCTGTATTTAGAAAAACCTAATGACCACCAAAAAGCTGTTAATGCTGACAATCAAATGTGTATAATAATTACATATCTATTAAAAAAACCATGCAAATGTATAGTTAAAAGAATGTATGTTTTGACATTGTTTCTTCTTAAAAAAGGAAATACATTTTCATCAATTTTGTGTTGGTGTGTGTATTATGTTCTCAATATAATGAAAAACTGTTTAGTAATTGAAATAAAATTATACATAAATATTAGTTGATATGGAAATATTTTCATACATTATTGAATACAGCTAGTTTTAAAATAACTGTTCATGAAAATATCATATTTTGCTAACCTTTTCACCTATTTTACTACCCTATCCAACATACATAATTTGAAAGCTTTAATATGTTATTTTATTTATTGTTCTCATATATAATGAAGAGAGTTGCTCTTGTTGCACATAGGTTATTAATGTACGTAATTCTTATTATTCCCTCACCCCACTGATTGAATAAGCAATATGTTCTTTTTAATTTAAATCTGTTTCTCTATGTAAGTATGAACTTTACTTTTCCCTAAACGTTGGTTAGTTACTCCATTTGATAAATTTATCTTGAAACAAATGTGATGCTCTTGTGAGTGAATCCTCAGCCAATCGTCAATGAGCATGTAGCAAGATTAAACCTTAGTTGTATGAACCTCTGGTTTTGATCTTGTTTTGGTTATCCCAAATTGTAATGTAATCAATACAGACTAATATATTCAATTTGAAATCAAGGTACACTAACATTATAAAATGAGTTGAGCAGCTTACACCTTTTTTTATTTTCTCAAAGAATGTTGCAAGACATAAACCGTTATTTAAATTTTTGGTCTGTTTTGCCTGTCCGTATATTTAAACTTTATTTATTTATTTAGAAAGAGGTTTGGTTTTTGCTCTGTCACTCAGGCTGAAGTGCAGTGGCGCAATCATGGTTCACTGCAGCAACTTCTTGGGCTTAAGTGATTCTCCTGCCGAAGTCACCCCAAAAGTGCTGGCATTACAGGTGTGAGCCACTGTGACTACTTTTGTTTTATTTTTTTAATCAATTTATTTGATACTAATCAATCAAGTTCATTCTGCCTTTTGCTCTGATTTTGGGTTCTATTTTTCATGTTGAATATATTTATTTTATTAAATAACAAAATTTATCTTACAACAAATTATAAAAGGAATCTGATTCTTCTCATACCCATTTTGCAGTAGTCAGAGTGGATAGACTTATATAGTTATTCACTTTACAAGTTTGAAGTGAAATCATTTTTACCTTTCAATATCTTGTCAAAGTAGAAAACATCTGATGTACAATAGTTGAAGTAATGCTACAAAATGTTGAGGAAAAGCTATACAACAATGAAGCATTTATTGAATACTTATATCATTCCAGGCACTATTCTAAATGTTCCGTGTTTAAGACCACAGATTTTGGAATCTGATTTTTGTGAGATTTTTCAACTCTAACTATTTTACTACTCATTTGTGTGATTTGGAGTAAAATATTGATTCTCTATGGGCTTTGGTGCATAATTTATAAGATTGAAATAACAACAATATGTATCTCACTAGATCATATAAAGATAAAATACATTATTTCGGTGGCTTTGTCTTTTTCCTATCATACTCTTTTAAAAATACAGACAATCTTATAGATGAGAGGCAAAAACAGAGAGAGAAAAACAAAACTATTCTCTTTGAAATGGATTTGACTTATTCTCCCTTCCCTCAAATGTGCTCTACCTGTGCTCTACTCCTTTCCTCAAACCAGGTAGCTGAAGAAAGTACCTCTTTAGAAATGTAGACATTAAAGGAACAGAAATTTAAAAAGATGTCTAATATTTTTTTTTAAATCAGAAATGAATCGTTAAGCTACATAGTTAATTCTGCCTTAAATAGAAGTTTGCAGTCTTCTGAGAGTGGCATAGATAAGCAGGAAGGAATGATACATACTTTCTTTCTTTACATCATAACAAACATTCAACTTATTGTAAGCAAGTCACTGTGCCATGTTTTGGGTATGCAAGTAATAAATAATTGGGCATAGGCAGCATGGGGCTGGTATCTCTGTGTGTTGTTTCAGAGGTAGAGAAGAAACTTGTCCTTAATGATAGACAAATCTTGGCATCAGATTCTGGCCTTACCACTTACTAGCTGAAAACTGTATGAAAATTAGATAACTTCTTTGAGACTGAGTTTGTTTGTTTTAAATTTTATAACATGGCATACATTGAAGGATTATTTTGAATAATTCTATGACATAAATTTACAAGTTAATGGATTCTGATATGCCTCTTAGGACTTTTCATATAGTGTTAGGAATTTACTACTTCCCTAAGGGATGTTTAAACAATTACCTTTGTCTGGAATTACACATTCTGCTTACAGCAGTCTCTATCGATGGGAATCAATAAATCCAATTTAATATTTTATTCTGGGAAGACCCAGCTTTGGCTCTGACTTGTTTTGACCACTATCAATATGTAGACTTTCTTTTGCCCATTACTGGCTTTAATTCTTATCTACATGAATACGTCTTAGCCTAATCCACTAACAGTAATTATGCATGCATGATACCTGGATCAAATAATTTGGCACTCTTAACTTTAAAAGGAAACAGAACAGTGCTTGAAAGCTCAAGTTTTTAAAAAGATTAAAATGATATTACCCTACTATAAGATTATTAGTGCTGAGGTGACCTTCCTAGATGGTGATTGTTTCATCTTAAATCATGTAAATAGATAAATCAAGGAAAAATTCATTATGCAAATGTACTTGATTTACATGTGCTAAATGCTTACAACATGCTGCTATGAAATATATACACTTTTTGAGGAAATTAGGGGAGAAAATGGTGGATGGGAGACAGAATTAACTTGAAGCACCTACTCAGACAGACAGAGCAGCGTGTGGTGGAGACTCACATCATGAACTTTCACTCCATGTGTTACTGCAGGATATCCACGGACATGTTGAAGGAAGTGCATTGCTGCTGCAGGCTCAAGGAGACAGCCAAGAAACTGTTAGTCCCCAAAGTGTGAAAGTGTGAAAAAGGGATCATCTGTCTCCAAACACATATCTTCACTGGGGCAGCTAAAGGTCCAGATCACAGATAGATTTGACCTCACCTGGAGCTGAGATGAATTTATACAGCCCAGTGAAACATAGGGGTAGAGGAAGCAGCAGTAAGAGCCCCACTCTCAGTGCCCAGGGAAACCACTTGTGACTTTGTCTCACAGGCGTCCTTGGGAGGGCTACCAGTGGAATGAGGGAAAGACTATAGGGAGAAGGAAACTTCCAGCTGACCTTAGTAACAATTTCAACCAAATGAGAATTCTATTTTCTTGACAAAACCTTGGGGAGGGCCAAACCAGGAGTGCAGACAGGAGCACAGAAGCCATGGCAGGTGGGGGAGGTACAAAACCTGAAAGTCCTGTTTGCTTTTTCAGCAGGGAGGCTTGTAGCCTGGATCAAGTTCCCAGCCCTGTTCACCCACTGCCTGGAAATAAACCTGGTGTTGTAGGGGGCACAGTGGGAGTGAGACCAGCCTTTTAAGCTGTGTGGGGAGCTGGGTGAGGCCTATAACTGCCATTTGTCCCCCACTTTCCTGACAACCTGTGTGATGCAGCAGAGGCAGCCATGATCCGCCTAGGAACATAGTTCCACTGGCCTGAGAGCCACACCCCCATCCTCAACAGCAGCCGTAGCAAGCCCTGCCCAAGGAGAGTTCTGAACTCAGACATGCCTAACACTGCTACTATCTGATGGTCTTTTTCTACCACCATGGTGGTCAAAGACACAGGACATAATCTCTTGGTAGCTGTAGGACCCTGCCCCCTGCCTGAGAAACCAGATACTTTTCCAAGTGATCCTAGCGCAAGCTGGTATCCTCTCTATACTACCACAGGTGATGCTCTCTTGAAAGCACTACTTCCTTGGCTGGGTACAGTGGCTCACACCTGTAATCCCAGCACTTTGGGAGGCTGAAGCAGGAAGATCACCTGAGGTCAGGAGTTCAAGATCAGCCTGACCAACATGGAGAAACCCTCTTTCTACTAAAAATATAAAATTAGCTGGGTGTGGTGATACATGTCTGTAATCCCAGCTACTCAGAAGGCTGAGGCAGGAGAATTGCTTGAACTTGGGAGGTGGAGGTTGTGGTGAGCTGAGATCGTGCCATTGTACTCCAGCCTGGGCAACAAGAGCAAAGCTCCGTCTGAAGAAAAAAGCACCACTTCCTGGCTGGAGGCCAACCAACACAAAACCAGTGCCCTAAACAAAAATACCAAGGAAGCTTGCAAAGTTCACTTCACTCCCTTGCTACCTCCCCCGGAGCAGGTGCTGTCATCTATGGCTGAGACCTGAAGATGGATCAGGACATCACAGGACTCTTTGTGGATATTTCCCAGTACCAGACTAGAGCCTAGTAGCTCTGTTGGATGGCTAGATTCAGAAGAGAAATAACAATTACTGCAGTTTGGCTCTCAAGAAGCTACAACCCAAGGGGGAAGAGAGGAGAGAACCACCATAAGGGAGTGCCCTGTGGGACAAAAGAATCTGAACAGCAGCACTTGAGTCCCAGATCTTCCCTCTGACGTAGTCTACCCAAATGAGAAGGAACCAAATAAACAATTCTGGTAACATAACAAAACATGGTTCTTTAACACCCCCAAAAGAACACATCAGCTTACCAGCATTGGACCCAAACCAAGAATAAATCTCTGAATTGCCAGAAAAAGAATTCAAAAGGTCAATTATTAAGCTACTCAAGGAGGCACCAGAGAATGATAAATACCAACTTAAAGAAATTTTTAAAATGCTGCAGGATATGGATAAAAAAAATCTCCAGAGAAAAAGATAGCATAAATAAGAAACAATCACAACTCCTGGAGATGAAGGATACACTTAGAGAAATGCAAAATACACTGGGGAGTCTCAGGAATAGAATTGAACAAGTGGAAGAAAAAACTTCAGAGCTTGAAAACAAGGCTTTTCAATGAATCTAATACAACAAAGACAAAGGCAAAAATTTAAAAAAGGAACAAAGACTCCAAAAACTTTCAGATTATGTTAAATGACCAAACCTAAGAATAACTGGTGTTCTGGAGGAAGAAGAGAAATTTCAACATTTGGAAAACATATTTGAGGGAATAATAAAGGAAATCTTCCCCAGCTTTGCTACAGATCTAGATATCCAAAAACAAAAGCCCAAAGGACACTTGGGAAATTCATTGTAAAAATCATTGCCTAGGAACACAGTCACCATGCTATCTAAAGTTAAACAAAAGGAAAGAATCTTAAGAGTTGCAAGGAAAACGCTTTGGGTAACCTATAAAGGAAAACCAATCAGATTAACAGAAGATTGATCAACAGATTTCTACAAGCTAAAAGGGATTGGGGTTCTATCTTTAACCTCCTAACCAAAACAATTATCAGCCAAGAATTTTGGATTCAGCAAAACTAAGCTTCATAAATGAAGGAAAGACACAGTCTTTCTCAGACAAACAAATGCTGAGAGAATTTGCCACTCCCAAACCAGCATTATAAGAAGTGCTAAAAGGAGCACTAGATCTTAAAATAAATCCTTAAGATATACTAAGAAAGAATCTCTTTAATTCATAAATCTCCCAGGACCTATAAAACAATAACACAATTTAAAAAAAAAGGTATTTATGCAACAAATAGCATAGTACCTCATATCTCAATACTAACATTGAATGTAAATAGCATAAATGTTTCACTTAAAAGATACAGAATGACTGAATGGGTAACAATCCACCAATCAAGTATATGCTATCTTCAAGAGACTCACCTGACACATAAGGACTCACTTAAACTTAAGGTAAAGGTGTGGAAAAGATATTCCGTGCAAATATGCATGAAAAGCAAGCAGGAGTGGCTATCAGACAAAACAAAGTTTAAAGCAACAGCAGTTAAAAAAGACAAAGAGAGACACTGCATGATGAAAAGACTCATCCAACAGGAAAATATCACAATCCTAGCCATATATGCACCTAACATTGAAGCTCTCAAATTTATAAAACATTTACTACTAGATCTAAGAAATGACATAGACAGCAACACAATAATAGTGAAGGGCTTTAGTACTTCATGGAGAACACTAGGCAGGTAATCAACACAGAAAGTCAACAAAGAGATAATGAACTTAAACTATACCCATGAACAATTGGGATTAACAGATATTTACAGAACATTCTACCCAACAACTGCAGAATATCCATTCTATTCATCAGCACATGGAACATTCTCCAAAACAGACAATATGATAGGCCACAAAACAAGTCTTAATAAATATAATAAAATCAAAATTACATCAAGTACTCTCTCAGACCACAGTAACATAAAATAGGAACTTGATATGGTTTGACTGTCTC
Organism: Ateles fusciceps; assembly: GCA_036589455.1. NCBI lineage: Eukaryota > Metazoa > Chordata > Mammalia > Primates > Atelidae > Ateles > Ateles fusciceps. Next base: position 1,571,135 of record JAZHEH010003406.1, read on the forward strand.
ACCACCCAAATCTCATCTTGAATTCCCATGTGTTGTGGGAGGGGCCCAGTGTGAGGTAATTGAATAATGGAGGCCTGTCTTTCCCATGCTGTTATGATAGCAAATGTGTCTCATGAGATCTGATGGTATAATAAGGGGGAGTTTCCCTACAGAAGCTTCTATCTCTTTGCCTCCTGTAATCCATGTAAGATGTGACTTACTCTCCTTTGCCTTCTACCATGATTGTGAAGTTTCCCCAGCTATGTAAAACTGTAAGTCCAATTAAACCTCATTCTTTTGTAAATTACCCAGCCTCGGGTATGTCTTCATCAGCAGAATGAAAATGAATTGATACAGAAAATTAGTATCAGTAGAGTGGTGTGCCGCAGAAAAAAATACCCGAAAATGTGGAAGCGGCTTTGCAACTGGTTAATAGGCAGAGGTTGGAACAGTTTGGAGGAATCAGAAGAATACAGGAAAATGTGGGAAAGTTTGGAATTCCCTAGAGACTTGTTCAATGGCTTTGGCAAAAATGCTAATAATGATATGGACAATGAAATTGAAGCTGAGGTGTTCTCAAATGGATATGAAGAATTTCTTGGGAACTGGAGCAAAGGTGATTCTATGTGTTAGCAAAGAGACTTGTGGCATTTTGTCCCTGCCCTAGAGATTTGTGAAACATTGAACCTGAGAGAGATAATTTAGAGTATCTGGCAGAAGAAATTTCTAAGCAGCAAAGCATTCAAGAGGTGACTTGGGGCATGTTAAAAGCATTCATTTTGGGCTGGGCATGGTGGCTTACACCTGTAATGCCAGCACTTTGGGAGGCTGAGGCAGGTGGATAATCTGAGGTCAGGAGTCTGAGAGCGTACTGGCCAATATAATGAAACCTCATTTCTACTAAAAATACAAAAATTATCTGGGCATGGTGACAAGCGCCTGTAATCCCAGCTACTCAGGAGGCTGAGGAAGGAGAATTGCTTGAATCCAGGAGGTGGAGGTTACAGTGAGCTGAGACTGTGTCATTGCACTCCAGCCTGTGCGACAAGAGTGAAACTCTGTCTTAAAAAAATAAATTAAAAAAAAAAAATTCAGTTTTAAAAGGAAAACGGAGCATAAAAGGTTGGAAAATTTGCAAGCTGACAATGTGATAGAAAAGAAAATCCCATTTTCTGATGACAAAATCAAGCCTGCTGCAGAAATTTGCATACATAACAAAAAGCTGAATGTTACTCACCAAGACATTGGGGAAAATGTCTCCAGGGCATGTCAGAGGTCTTCATGGCAGCCTCTCCCATCACAAGCCTGGAACCCTAGGAAAAAATAGCTTTGTGGGCCAGTCCCAGGGTCCCCATGCTCTGTGCAGTCTAGGGACTAGGTACTCTGCGTCTCAAAAGAAGCCAAGGTAAAACTCAGGGTGTTGCTTCAGAGGGTGGAAGCCCCAAGCCTTGGCAGCTTCCATGTAGTGTTGAGCCTGTGGGCGCACAGAAGTTAAGAATTGAGGTTTGGGAACCACCAGCTAGATTTCAGAAGATGAGCGGAAATGCCGAGATGCCCAGGTAGAAGTTTGCTGCAGGAGCGAAGCCCTCATGAAGAACCTCTGCTATGACAATGCAGAAGAGAAATGTGGGATTGGTGCCCCCACACAGAGTCCCTTCCAGGGCACTGCCTAGTGGAGCTGTGAGAAGAGGGCTACCATCCTCCAGACCCCAAAATGGTAGATCCACCGACAACTTGCACTGTGAACCTGGAAAAGTCCCAGACACTCAATGCTAGCCAATAAAGGTAGGCAGGAGTAGGGGCTATACCCTACAAAGCCACAGGGGTGGAGCTTCCGAGGACTATGAAAACCCACTCCTTCATTAGTGTGATCTTGATGTGAGACATGAAGTCTATGGAGATCATTTTAGGGCTTAAGATTTGACTGTCCTCCTGGAATGTGGACTTGCAGGTGCTTGTAGCCTCTTTGTTTTGGCTAATTTCTCCTATTTGGAGTGGCTTTATTTACCCACTATCTGTACCCCCATTGTATCTAGGAAGTAACTAGTTTGCTTTTGAAGGTACAGGCTTTTAGGTGAAAGGGACATGCCTTGTCTCAGATGAGACATTGGACTGCAGACTTTTGAGTTAATGCAAAAATGTTTTAAGCTTTGGGGGACTATTGGGAAGCCATGATTGGTTTTGAAATGTAAGGACATGAGACTTGGGAGGGGCCAGGAGTAGAATGATATGATTTGGCTGTGTCCCCACCCAAATCTCATCCTGAATTCACACATGCTGTAGGACAGACCATGTAGGATGTAATTAATAATGGAGGCAGGTATTTCCCCCTGTTGTTTTCATGATAGCAAATAAGTCTCACAAGATCTGATGGTATTATAAGGGGAAGTTTCCATACAAGGGCTCCTGTCTCTTTGTCTGCTGCCATCTTTGTAAGATGTGACTCTCTCTTCCTTGCCTTTTGCCATAACTGTGAGTCTTCCCCAGCTATGTGGAACTGTAAATCCAGTTGAACCTCTTTCTATTGTAAATTGCCCAGTCTCAGGTATGTCTTCATTAGCAGCATGAAAATGGACTAATACAGAAATCAACTGCAAAAGAAACACTCAAAACTATGCAAATACATGAAAATTAAATAACCTGCTCCTGATTGATCACTGGATCAACAATGAAATCAATATGGAAATTAAAAAGTCTTTGAATTGAATGATAATAGTGACAAAATCTATCAAAACCTCTGGGATACAGCAAAGGCGGTACAAAGAGGAACGTTCATAGCATCAAATGCCTATATCAAAAAGTCTGAGAGAGCACAAACAGACAATCTAAGGTTACACCTCAGGAACTAGAGAAAGAAGAACAAACCAAATCCAAACCAAACAGAAGAAAAGAAACATTACAAAGATCAGAGCAGAACTAAATTAAATTGAAAAACAAAAGATAAATGAAACAGAAAGCTGGTTATTAGAAAATGTAAATAAAATTGATAGACCAAAGCAAGATTAACCAAGAAAAGAATACAGAAGATCCAAATAAACTCAATTAGAGACAAAATGGGAGGTTTTAAACTGATAGAACAGAAATACAAAAGATCATTCAAGACTACTATGAACACATTTACATGCATAAACCAGAAAATCTAGAGGAGATGTATAAATTCCTGGAAATATACAACCCTCCTAGATTAAACCCGGAAGAAATAGAAACATTAAACAAACCAATAACAAGCACCGACATTGAAATGGTACTAAAATAAAATTGTCAAAAACAAAAAAAGTCCAGGACCAGGCAGATTCACAGGTGAGTTCCATCAGACATTCAATGAAGAATTGGTAACAATACTAGTGACACTATTCCACAAGCTAGAGAGAGGGAATCTTACCTAAATCATTCTATGAAGCCAGTATCACCCTAACGCCAAAACCAGGAAAGAACATAACAAAAAAAAGAAAACTACAGACCAATATCTGTAATGAATATAGAAGCAAAAATCCTCAACAAAATACTAGCTAACAGAATCCAACAGCATATCAAAAAGATAATCTACCATGATCAAGTGGGTTTTATACCTGAAATCTGAGGATGTTTCAACATATGTTGGTCAATAAATGTAATACACCACATAAACAGAAAACAAAAATCACATGATCATCTCAATAGATGCAGAAAGAGCCCTTGAGAAAATCCAGCACCACTTTATGATCAAAACCCTCAGTAAAATCGGCATAGAAGGAAATATTTTAATGTAGTAAAAACCATCTATGACAAATTCACAGCCAATATTATACTGAACAGGGAAATGTTGAAACAATTACCACTGAGAACTGAAACAAGACAAGGATGCTCACTTTCACCACTTCTATTCAGCATAGTAGTGGGACTCCTAGCCAGAGCAATCAGACAAGAGAAAGAAATAAAGGGCATCCAAATCAGTGAAGAGGAAGGCAAACTGTCACTGTTTGCTGATGATATGATTGAATACCTAGAAAATCCTAAAGGCTTATCTAAAAAGTTCTTAGAACAGATAAAAGAATTCAGCAGTTTCAGGATACAAAATTAATGGACACATATCATTAGCTCTGCTATATAGAAACAGTGACCAAGCTGAAAATCAAATCAAGTACCAAACCCCTTTTATAATAGCTGCAAAAATAATATAAAATACTTAGGAATATACCTAACCAAGGAGGTGAAAGACCTCTGCTAGGCAAACTACAAAACACTGCTGAAAGAAATTACAGCTGACACAAACAAATGGAAACATATCTCATGCTCATGGGTGGGTAAAATCAATATTGTGAAAATGACCATACTACCAAAAGCAGTCTATCAATTCAATGCAGTTCTCATCAAAATACCAACATCGTTCTTCATAAAACTAGAAAAACCAATCCTAAAATTCATATGAAACCAAAAACAAACCCACGTAGCCAAAGCAAGACTAAGCAAAAAGAACGAATCTGGAGGTATTGTACTACCTGACTTCAGACAAAAGCATAAAGAGGGGGAAAGGGACCCTGTTCAATAAATGGTGCTGGGATAATTGGCAAGCCACACGTAGAAGAATGAAACTGGAACATCATCTCTCACTTTATACAAAAATCAACTCAAGATGGATTAAATACTTAAATCTAAGATCTGAAACCATAAAAATTCTAGGCGATAACCTGGGGGAAATGCTTCTAGACATTGGCTTTGGCGAAGACTTCATGATCAAGAGCCCCAAAGCAACGCAACAAAAACAAAGATAAATAGATCAGACTTAGTTAAACTAAAAAATTCTGCACAGCAAAAGAAACAATCAGCACAGTAACACAGACAACCCACAGAATGGAAGAAAATCTTAACAATTTATACATCTGACAAATGACTAATAGCCAGAATCTACAAGGAATTCAAACAAATCAGGAAGAAAAAACAAACAATTCCATTGAAAAAGTGGGCTAAGGACATAAACAGAATTCTCAAAAGAAGATATAGAAGTGGCCAACAATCATGAAAAAATGCTCAACATCACTAATAATCAGAAAAAAGCAAATCCAAACCATGATGCAATACCACCTTACTCTTGCAAGGATGGCCATAATTAAAAAAAAAAAATAGATGTTGGCATGGATATGGTGAAAAGGGAGTACACTGCTGGTGAGAATGTAAACGAGTACAACTACTATGAAAAACAGTGTGGAGATTTTTTAAATACTAAAGGTAGATCTGCCATTTGGTCCAGCAATCTGAATACTGGGTATCTACCCAAGGGAAAAGAAGTCATTGTATAAAAAAGATACTTGCACTCACGTGTTTATAGTTACATAATTTGCAATTGCAAAAATGTGGAACTGGTCTAAATGCCCATCAATCAATGAGTGGATAAAGAAAATGTAATACTTAAAAGAAATTATGTGTGTGTGTGTGTGTGTGTGTGTGTGTGTCTGTATGTGTGAGATATGCACTTGCAATTTTAGGAAAATTCTACATTTTTCATTCACATATGTCTTTTATATGTGTCTAAGAATCTCACTATAAATGAATTATATGTATGCATACATACACACATTGTGCAACACTACTCCACCCCAAAAAGAAATGAATAATGGCATTCACAGCAATCTGGATGGAGTTGGAGACCATTATTTTAAGTGAAGTAACTCAGAAATGGAGAACCAAACATCCTATGTTCTCACTATAAATGTGAGCTAAGCTATGAGGACGCAAAGCTTAAAAATGGTAAAATGGACTTTGGGGAAAGGGTGGGAGGGGGTGAAGAATAAAATGCTACACATTGGGTACAGTTTACACTGCTTGGGTGATCGGAGCACCAAAATCTCAGAAATCACCAGTAAATAAACCATTCATGTAACCAGACATCACCTGTTCCCCAAAAACCTATTGAAATAATTTTTTTAAATAAAAAAAACAGAGGTTGTTGTCATTGTATAAGGAATTCACTAATGTACTTAGCATTCTTGAAATAATAAAATCCTACAAACTATGCTTACCTAAGAAAGAGAAAAATATACACATTTTATGATAAATATGATTAACAAAAGTAATATTTTAGTCCCATTTCTATATCTAGTTTCCCAAGGCTTATAAGTATAAATAAAATATATTATGAATAACTAAAGAAGAATATACTTTTATATTAGATTATAATTTAATACATGTTTTATATACATGTGAGAGAGTATATATGCATATATTTGTGTGTGTGTGTGTGTGTGTGTGTGTGTGTGTGCGATATGCACTTGCAATTTTAGGAAAACTTTTTTACATTCTTCTTTCACATATGTCTTTTACATGTGTCTAAGAATCTCATTAGAAATGAATTAAAAATCAAAGTGGATTGATTCCTACCTTTGAATAAGGTGGTACTTTTAGTTTTTGACAACCCAGTAAGATCCTGTTTGAAATTCTAGTTAGTTCTTCTGTGAAGCCTAACCATGTGTATGCCAAAGACAAAATGAAATAAAACAAATGACTCTGATATACAGAAGAGAATCCTTGAATAAAATTACGGGCTGTAACAAGACGTTCCTCTTATCATCTAGAAGGTTGGATTCTACAGAGCAGCTTTAGGAATCAGAGATCTATCTCACTTTTCAGTATGAATACTTTTGTTTCAGGAGTATTTCAAAGTAAAGCTAACTGAAAGAAATTTTTGTCTCTGAGAAGAGTGCTCTTGTGACCTTACCTTATAAGTTCTGAGAATTTTTTTTCTTATTTTTTAATGTAGTAACTGGGAGGAATGAAACATGATAACTATGATAGATATTAATGCTATCCATCAAAATTGTATTTTCTCCCTCTTTTTAGGTGAATGCAGAATTGGATTTCCTGCCACCTTTAAATGTGATTATGTGGCTTGCTCCAGCCAGTGATATGTGAGAAGCAAAGCAGGCCAGTTTGAAGCAAGAAGTTTTAGGTGCCTGCACACTGACAATGTGCACTGTTATTTACTGTTGCAATGGTGATTTGTATGTTCTAGATAGGGCTGTTGTTTCATCATCAGGTCCAAAGACAGAACATGATGACACATAGCAAAGTTTTGTAGCTGACCTGAAATGGACATGTAGCGTGTCTGAAAAATAAATCATTTGTTAACCCTTTGAGCTTTTTGCATGTATTTATTATGGTAGCACAACTTAGCATACCCTGACTGGAGCAACAGTGATAAACTAGCAGTTTTAGAAGTACACCATATTTTGCCATAATCATGACCGGAGTGTTATGATTAGGTCCTTTTCATTTTGAATTCTTATATTTTCCCACTTATATGTTAAATTCTTAAATCTATTATCTTACTGAATCCTTACAATGACTTTAAGAAATAAATTAATACTCCTCTCCCACTCTTACATCAGAGAAAACAGATGCTGATAGAAATTAACTAAATCCCATAATATCACACAGCAAATAAGTATAGGCATATCTCAAACACAGATTTATTTTAAATTGTAAATCTCATAGCCTTAAGCATTACATTATCTCTCTTGCACAATGCCAAATATCAACAAATAAAATAAACTAACCAAACATTGAATAATCAGCAACTAAGTTACTGTTTTATATATGTGTATCTAGGAACTACATGAGTGGGAGGTGAGAGGAAGTGGTAGCTGAAGGATCATACCAAAATGAGTAAGATGTTAAGTCTCATAATGGGCAAGCTGGAGACTGGGACAATGCAGACAGGAAATTGAATTGAGAGTCAGGGATATGCACTAGCAGGAAGCAGGAAGGAACAAACCACTGGAGCATGACATGTTGTACCTGAAGTGGCCCATCTCAGACAAGGCTTGTCACACTAAAGTGATGAAAACTATAGTTACATAATCGGAGAACTTAGAGACATCAAGGGTTCCAGAGTAAAAGTGGCCAACAAGTGAAAGTCTGAGTGCACAAATAGGATAAATTTTATAATCATTGCTATCAAGAATCCAATATTAGGGCAGTGTGTACACTAATGATCTCTGGAATGGATTTGCACTATGGAAAGTTTGATAAACTGGTGAAGGTAATTTGTATCTCTTTAGTACATCTAAAGTTTTGCAATGAAATTTAAGAATTCATTTTAGTTATTTACTATCTGTTTTTTTATTTTTTTGATTTATCTTTTTGAGACAGACTCTTGCTCTGTCACCCAGGCTGGAGTGCAGTGGTGCGATCTTGGCTCACTGCAACCTCTGCCTCCCAGGTTCAAGGGTTTCTCCTGTCTCGGCCTCCCAAGTAGCTGGGAATACAGGCACCCTCCACCATGCCCAGTTAACTTTTTTTTGTGTGTGTATTTTTAGTAGAGGTAGGGTTTTACCATGTTACGCCGGTTTCGAACTCCCGACCTCAGGTGATCCACCTACCTCAGCCTCCCAAAGTGCTGGGATTACAGGCATGAGCCACCGTACTTGGCTATTACCTGTTTTATGTATATTATCTATATAGATTACAAAGAATGATTGTGGTTATTTTTAGCATAATGAGTAAATAGCTTACATTTAAACTTAATAGAAAATTTCTTAAAAATAAATGGGAAATTTCAGATAAATGACTCTGAACAAGTAGATATTTTAGATAATGATTTGAAAGCAAAGTATATTTCTAAGATATATTTCCAAACATCAAAATCTTAAAAACCGGGAGAATCAAAACTTTATGTATGTTTGGGCTCTCTGAGACTTGCAAATCAAGATGAAACTGGATGGGCATTTTTGTCCATAATATTTCAGGACTGCATATTAACCAGTTCTAAGGTGCAGTGAAGTTTGCTTTTTTAATATATTGAATTTTAAAAAGTATCACATTGAAATGATGTATAGGTCCCCTAGCATAGTTAGAGAGTAAATATGATTTTTTTAGAATTCTTTTTCAAAGCACAGAATTGTAATAAACAATGAATCAAATTATAAAATATTTTCCCAACCATTTTTGCTCAATATATTTAGCAATTAGAAGTTTATCACGTGTAAGTTTTATTCCAAACAAAACAAGGATTAGGGGAAATGCACAATTAAATAGTCAAATGTTTATTTAAAGATGATTTTCTTGAATCTCCTTTACATAGGGGAACAATTATACTTAAATTGTTATTCTTCTTTTCTTTTTATAAACCTTCTCATTTTCTGTTTGAATCCATAATGATATGGGGTATTATCATATTAAAGGAAACATTGTGGAACATTACACAAAGCTTTAGAGTTAGAAACTAAAGCTGAACAACTTTTACTTTTTTGGCTAAAGATTCTGTTGTCATGGTTTGTAATAGCATTCACACAGTCTCATTAGTCTTAGGTGGTTAAAGATTTATTACTTGGTAGTTTTAATTTTTGTTATTTTTCTTTATATTATAGGTGGACATGATGACCATGACGTCATTCAGAGAGATCACCAGCTGCTCAAACCGAACTTCTGAACAGTCTCTATTTAAGCTTATGTTGCTTTATCCATGAACCCCTAAGTACATCTTCTGGCTCATCATAGGTGGCTGAATTCTAGCATCTATTACAAGGATCTAATACACGGATCACTGGTCCAGTCAATAGTGACTAGGGGTTGGGGGGGGGTTAGTGTGAAGACACAAAGCCTGAAGATACAGGTACAAGTTTATGCTCATGACTACTCCGGCAAACTGACTCTTGGAACAATATCATTTACACATTCATGAACTAACTGCACAAAAGCAATACAAAGCAACAATTCTTATTTTATGCTATTACAAAAATTGTGTTTTTATATTGAATTTCCCATGAATCTTTATCTCAAATAATATGTTGTCATGAATTCCTTGCTTACTTTATCCTTAATACTATTTCTGGCTCATTTGGAATTTCCCAAATCTGCCTTTCAATCACAATTTATACTCTACAGCTCAATGCTGGAGCTATCTGGATCTACACTTATAAGCTACAAACCTAAGTTTTTTTGAAGATGATGCAATTCTCACATATGATGTCATATCATATATGATAAGCCTAAATTATTAAGATAGCCTAAATTATTTTATAGTTACTGAGAAACGAAGGTACTAAGTTTAAATTTTATACGTCTATGAACAGCTGTTTCTCTGGACCAGTACCCAATTTTGTCTAACATAAAAAACGTTGTCTGGTTTCTTTCAAGACAATTTAGATTTTCTAATTCTGTAAGAACTACAGCCAAAACTTCCAAAAAGAGAGATTCTTTGTATTCAACTGTCTGTAAAAGAGTTGTCCAATGCCTGATTTTCCTCTCAATTTGTTAAACACTGTGTGAAGAATTAAATTAGAATAAACATAATTCACTTTGATCTCAGTTATGACAGTCCTTCCTTTCTGTGTATTACACAACCTGTCTTACGAGTTACAAACCATATTAACCTTGAATATATCAACATTTTAGCCTAATGTGACCTTCCACTATTTTCTGATCTGATGTGTGCCAACAATCAATATATTTCAGACACTTTTTCATACTCCACAAAGCTGTTAACATGCTAATCTATTCAGTCTATTCTTGTCCTTCACATGTCCTGACATTTTTAACTACTTAAAATAGAGGCATTTTCATCTTAAAGTCTTTATACAGGATTTTATTTCCAATGCATCTCTTATACCTTGCCAACATTCTTAAGTATTCAAAAACGGATTTTTTCTTTCTCATTCATCAGCATGCCAGAGCATATCCGGTGATGGGGTGGGAGGGGCGGAGGGTATAATCTAAAACCATTTAGGTCTTCACGTTCTGTAATATTTATTCCTTCTTTAAAAATTTTCTCTATAGGCTTTTCCATGAAATTTCACACAGTACCAAAATATTTATTTTCATATTCAGCTGGAAAAGGGTACCAAAGTCATATTCATTATATAAATTTGTCAATATAATCAAAATATGTTCATTACATTAGACTCTATACAGTGATTTCAAATAAATCATTCATTAAACTAGGTATGTGTACCCTTCCTCATTTTAAAGAGAAGTGCCAAGGAGTGTAATGACTTGCCGCAAATTACGTAATTAGAAAATATGAAAAGATTCCAACTCAGGAACTCTACTTTCAGATAGTCTGAACTTCCCATCAGACTATTTGATCCTAACTTCTCACAGTTGGACTTAACAATAAGTCATAATTTAAAAGATAATAGGAATTATACCATGATGTAGTGATGTCCTAAATTACTTAAAGATTTTGCATTGATACATGAAAAGGGACAGAGGGAGAATGTAAGCTGTGACCTCACTTTCAGGAATGATAGAGTGAAAATTAGATTTATATTCTCTGTTTAATTATGCAACAGTTAATGAGATAGAAGTTACCTAAATACTGAACTTGGCACAAGTTCTATTCATTCGAATTATTTCTTGTTTATCCTATCCTGAATGAGAAAAACAAATATACCCATTTAACCCTTCCCCTGCCTCCAGCTTTCACCTAATTGTTTTGTTCTCATGTACATGCCTGCTAACTCACTTTTTCCTTTCCTTTGACTACCTCTTCTATTACAATATGAACTCAGCTGTGATATCTGTGATATAATACAGGGCAGATAGAAGTAGCTCAATAGTCTGGGAGCGGTGGCTCACCCCCTGTAATTCCAGCACTTTTAGAGGCCAAAGCTGGCAGATCACCTGAGGTTAGGAGTTAGAGACCAGCCTAGCAAGATGGTGAAACTCCATCTCTACTAAAAATAAAAAAATTAGCCAGGCATGGTGGTCGGCACCTGTAATCCCAGCTACTTGGAAAGCTGAAGTAGGAGATATCTTGAATCTGGGAGGTGGAGGTTGCAATGAGCCAATATCGCACCACTGCACTCCAGCCTGGGTGACAGAGTAAGACTCCATCTCAAAAAAAAAAAGTAGCTCAGTAAATATTGTCATATGAGTTAATAAGATTCATATATCAAAAACTAAACACTCTGTAGTAATTCCACTTCTGGAATAGATAGCCAAATTTTTTATGTCAGAATGAATTATACTTTCAAGATATGTATTCTCTTCTGATAACTTTTTAAAGGTAGGCTAGAGTACCATAGACAACCTTTGATTATATCAGGTCCAAAAAGATAATTCAACTCTGTCTTATTCCTCTAGAAATGTGTTTGCTTGATGCCCATAGTTACAACTTGAGATTCAGATAAACATACTGGAAAAAATAAAAGGGAACATATTTAGCCACATTTAAAAACAAAGATTTCAAATCACTTCATAGCCCTCTATTGATATGCAGGAAACTACTAATGCTAATTACAAATGTTTATATAATAATTAGTACTTAATCATCTATAGATATCTACAGGATAAATCAAAGTGAGCAATTACAATATACATGAAAGCAATAGTATGATTCTATTTTGCAAGTTTATGGAATCAGGTTTTGGAAAGTTAAATAAAATAAATGCGTATGTATTTTTTCTGATGTTGAAACTATTAGTGGTAAAAAGCAATTCTAAATCTGAAATATTAAAATATGTGGTAAACACACAATATCACATCAAGTAAAATTTAAAATCTTAACAGAGCTAATTAGAATGTAAATATGCTGGAGTTAAATATAGGCTCTTCTTTATTCTTCCACCTTTAGTATATTCTAATTCGAAAAAGAAATAGTCTAAGACTTAGCTTGGAATCCCAGCACACTTTGAGGGATCATCTTTATTTACACTGCCAGAATATTTATAACATCAGTGAATATTTGCCTCTTTTTGCCTAAAGCCCTAACTGCAAAGCAACTTTGAATGACTCATAACTGAGTACTCTGTCATAGAGATTAGCTATCAAGGACCTTCCAATACTCTAGTTGACTTTACAAGATCCTCAACAAACAAAATCCAAATAGAAATATTAGGTGAATCTTCTGGTTGAAAATTAACATACCAGGCTGATCTGCAAAGCCTCCTAAATTTACATGAGGAAAAGTAGTTGAGATCAGCTGTAATGAACAGTTTGGGGGCTAGGATGGGTGAATATTACTGTCTAGATTTGAAGAATTTTTCTTACATTCTCGGATGGAATTTTCAGCTCTTAATTTTTATGACTCCTGGAAGCATTGGCCTTCATGCAGATTCCACTTCATCTTCATTTTTTGTGATTTTTTTCTCTTTAATTGTCCTCTCTCTTTGTGCTTCAATTTGTAAAAATCATGATTGATAAAAAGATGATTATGACGCCACTTGCCTTACATAAGTTGAGGGCAAAATGACAGTACTTTCAATTAATACTTTTATCCACAAATAATGCATCTTTTATTCTGTGATCCCTTGGGTTCTCATTTTTTCTTTCTGTATTTCAGCCAGGGGTACCACTCTATTAAATAGCCAATTACTGCAGTCCAAGAGCTCTGTCTGCATGAAGACTGAAAGTTCAGTCCTCTCCCATGTGTTTCACCAATCTCCAGGGAATATTTTCCTTTTCAGAATCTATCTGCTCTAACTTTGCCCCTTTACTCTGAGCTACAATAACTTCAAATAACATGCTATCCCTGTCTCTAAACTATTCATCCCCATTGTAAGCAGAGCTCCCTGTTTATTTTTCTAAATACCAAAGTATGCTATTAAAGAAAACTTTACCTGAAGGGATGGGAAGAAAAAAGAAAGGTAAAATAACAGTCCACCATTGCTTTATAAAGAGGAACTCTAGCTTTCCACAGAAGCGTCCTTGTTAGCTACTTTTCTCCTTAGCTGACTTCTTACACAGAAGTTGTACCCACACGTGGAAACTCCATCAGAGAAGAAATATCATTTGGCATTATAATTTTTGCCTAGGAAGTTGAAAAACTTTTATATATTATGCAGATTCATTTCCCTAATTTGGCCCAAACTCTCCATTTCAGAAAGGAAAATAAGATTGTACCTTTGTATAACCACAGTGTCTAATAAAGTGTGTTCCCTAAACAAGAGAATTCTCAAGAGAATACTTCTTTTGTTGAACACTATTTTGCTCCCTTACACTAGGATCTGTCAGTAACAATTCATTCAAATTTTTTAAAGATTAATTCTCAATATTACCATAAACTGAACATTAAAAGGCCTGTGTAATTAAAACAAATAAAAATAGTATCATAAATTCTCACCAGAATATCTACCATAACTAAAGGTAATTAGAAGTATTTAGTTGACTTCTCATTTTTCTTCAGTAAAAATGTTTACCAGTGGACAATACTAACTTAAAATGCATTTTCTCTGTCAGCTTCAAGTTCGTTTCTGCAGCCAATTCTTTCTCAGCAAGAGGTAAAACTACATTCAAGGCCAAACAAAAACAAACTTCAGAGCCAAAAACAGTTGTGGATTTTTTCATTAGTTAGATTAAAATCAAATAAATATGTAAGTAGAGCAGTGTTACTATGAGGAAATAGGCCTATTTTCCAAAATGATTTTCAAGAGAAATGTGATATCTTTTTTTATAAGAAGAAAAGAAATCCCATGACTTGCTTTGGTCTTTCTAAGGTAAATCCTTCTCCTAACTCTATTTTTTGTGAACTATGCTAAGTGGAATTATTCTATAATAAAGAGTTGAACACAGACAGACTACTGAAATAAAAGGCTTTTACAAAATAGCTACTGCTATCTACTTTCTGGTTCTGAGCAGAAAGACTACTGAATACATACATAGAAATATTAGTTTTCAGTCTACTTGAGGTAGAGTAATCTAATGATTAATTTTCAAATAATGTGGTCAGTGAAGAGAAATGGACAGCGTTCTTTAACTGTTCACAGATTAAAGCAATTACCACACCAGTGAAAGCACAAGAATTGTCCTGTGTGGAAATTATAAGAAAGAACAGCAAAGACTGAAGATACTTTTTACTTTTAATTCAATGTATAAAATGTTTAGAGTAATGGAATCAGATTCATTAAACACTTTTCAGTTTGTATTAAATTATAAAAAAGTTATTGCAAAATCAGTCTTCTATCTAATTAAAAAATCTTAAGTCCAGTCTCTATACAGTGCTAATTGAACATACCTGAAGAATTCATTTACCATAATTCACCTTGGTCATCATATAACAAAACTGGCCCTGACTAGAAGCACCTAATTATCCTCTCAGCAAATAATTTCTGAAAATCTGCTTTTGGCTATGCACAATGCTAGGCACAGGCCCGTTAGCATAATATAACCTTAATAAGTAAATAAGAATAACATATATTTTAAGCTACTTATATACTATTGTATTAGTCCATTCTCACATTGCTATGAAGAACCACCTGAGACTGGGTAATTTATGAATAAAAGAGGTTTAATTGACTCACTGTTCTCCAGGCTTTTACAGGTAACATGGCTGGGGAGGCCTCAGGAAACTGACAATCACGGTGGAAGGAAAAAAGGAAGCTGACCCTTCTGACATGGCTGTAGTACAAGGAAGAAAGCAAAAAGAGAGGTACTTACTACACACTTTTCAACAACCAGATCTCTTAGAACTCACTCACTATCACAAGAACAGCAAGTGGGAAATACACGCGTATGATCCAGTCACCTCCCGACAACCCTCCTCTCCTACACTGTGGATTACAGTTCACACAAGATTTGGGTGGAGACAAAAGCCCAAATCATATCAACTATATACTTTGTGAAGTACATAGTCCTGGATGGTCAATGGACAAAAAGGGCTTAATTCAACAATACTGCAATATGGGATAGAGGCTAGAAGTCTGCTGAAGCTCAACTACTCTGAAAACAAGAGCTGGAGAATTAAGAGTTGGGGTAGGGTAAGTTATATAAGTCACCTGTGTTTGCTAATTGACATTACCCAAAGAAAACTGGCAAGAATTTTAAAGGATTTACATCTCAAAGGAGAAGAGAAAACAATTACAATTTTTCTAAAGTAAATTATCTAAGAAAAGGAAAGTCAGACTGGGCTCAGTGGCTCATGCCTGTAATCTCAATACTTTGGGAGACCAAGGAGGGTGAATCACCTGAGGTCAGGAGTTTGAGACCAGCCTGACCAACATGGTGAAACCCTGTCTCTACTAAAAATACAAAAAATCAGTTGGGCATGGTGGTAGGCACCTGTAGTCCCAGCAACTTGGGAGACCGAGATATGAGAATCGTTGAGGTTGCAGTGAGAGGTAGAGGTTGCAGTGAGCCAAGATCATGCCACTGCACTCTAGCCTGGGCAACAGAGTGAGGCTCCATCTCAAAAAACAAAAGCAAAAAGAAAAGGAAAGGGAAGGCAGGAAGAGATTAAGGAAGATAACTATCTAAAACTTAATCAAACTGAGGGGAATATTAAGCCCAACTTCGTCAGTGAGGAGAAAATAAAAATTGACTCTAAACAATTTAAACGAGTGATGCAAATTACGTGGATAATCTTAACTAAAACATTTGTGGTACAATCATGTGTTTGTCCATTTTTATTGCCTTTTGAGTATCTATTCATGTCTGCAAGCAGTGGCAATCGAAAAATGGCAGTTTCACTTGTCACAAGAGTTGACATCAAAATGAACGAATGTTAACATCACGTGGATTACACTAACAATTTAAATGTGCTGTGAAATTTATTCGGGCATGTTACAGGGCTTCAGTTTACTATAGCTTTCTAGACTGGACCTACAGAAGCCATTTAAAACTCTTTCTCATTGATCTTAGACTTTTTAAAACCTAGCCTTGTGGTTTTTGATGAAATAAATGCATTCATTGTGTCCCTATTGATGTTTAGCATCATTGTAGAAAACATTTTAGATAATAATCTTCTTTATATTTTGTAGGTATAGAAAAAGTTGGAGAACACCAGCACAGATTCGCTCTACACACATGCAGTTTCGTTGGAGGGGATAAATGTGATCTCACTTTATAAGACATATCACAAAATAAAGCACAAAAATGACCAGATACTGTAGAAAACAAATAAGTTTTTAAGACGATTTTAGTAAAAGTACATTTTGAGAAGGCCTCTGTGATCAGTGAAATAGTCTGAAGAAGGAACACGATGTTGTTTTTCATAACTGCCCTAATATCAGACTGACTCATTGTTTCTCAGAATAAAATAATTGAAGCAATTTATCCTCAAGACAAGTACTATATAACTCTATCTATTATTGCTGTTGTGAGCGTAGTCAAAAGTGTTAAAGTACAGTTTGAATGAAACTTTCCAGATGTATAAAAATTGTTGCCTCTTTTAGTAGTTGTGGAAACCTTGCTTGCCAAATTACAGTGACAAATGGCCAACTATCTACTAATCTGTGAGTTTCTTGTGGATTGCTGATGTCATATTTCACGTTGTGTACATATTAGGTCCGATTAAACATTTAAACACTTCTTGAACCCATAAATAATGGAATGCTCTCTGTGTTTGGATCTTGGCGGAGTTTCAGTATAGAAAAGGGAAATTAATCAATATAGGTTTAATTCCTAGGAAAAGAGGAATTTTGTAAACTAAAGGTACTTAAACATTTTTGTTTTTCTTATAATTGTAGAGTTACCATGTAATTTACTGTTCATATCAGGAAATGTTTGTCCAGGGCAAGTATTAAACTGGACAGGACACTCAATCATATTTGGATGTTTCTATTACTCTACCCATTCTACAGATGATGAAACTGAAATTTAGTTAGGGGGTCAGACTTGACTCTGATTATGAGAAAATAATTAGGCAAACATTATTAGAGAAATAGTGTTTTCTGTCTCTATTTTGATAAGCTCTGTGGGATGCTCTTTCCCAATTTCTCCTGCTCCCACTAGCAAGTCCATTTGGGGACCACACATGATGTTGCAGTCCTGATGGGAATTTCATTTGTAATCACTGGAAGCTTCTTTTGCTTAGGGCTTTGTAAAGTTAGAAGTAAATTAATTGAAAATAACCCAGCATATTAAAATAATTATATGCAATTTATAAGCTAGTACGTTTAAACAAAATACGTATTTTAAGAACTACAAATATGGTGTTAGAGGGTTCAACTGTTAAACGTTCATTGCTCCCCTAGTAACCTTTCTATTCCCTAGGAATAGGGAAAATTGTATCTAGCTGATTATTTTTAAGAAAATTGTTTCTGTTCTTGTTCCATCAAAATTTCTCTTCTGGTCTAGATTTAGCTTACCATTTTCTGTGCGGCAAGATGTTTGAGTTTACTGTGATTTATCCGGAGTTGACTTTTTGTTTTAAGGAGAATAGTTTCACATGTGAAAAAATGTTCATGCTTTAAGTAAGAAAATATTATTTATATTATCCATTTCTATATTTAATTTCCCAGAAGTTATATAGATCCTGTGTCTCAAATATAGTTAACAATATCTGCTACAGAATTTTACTGTCTTTTATAGCACTAGGAAGCTATTATTTTGTCCCACTGTCCACCTTCCTTTCCTTGTAATGATGAGGAAAATCATGGGGAAAGTACATTTAAAAAGAAGTCTGAGCCAAAAATGAATCATCCACTGGGCAAAACCATAGCTGTCATGTTATGGGTTGTACAAGTAAACACACTTCTTGGCTACAGAACACCAGAGTTTTAATGCAGAAACATTTGATATCATAAATTATATAGTTACACATTCAAAATTCCCTAGTTTGAAAATATTTGTGTTTTTTCCACCAAAGATGGCAGATTAGAAGTTTTTAGCATGCCTAAGCCATTTGGAAATAGCAAACCAGTACATAAAGATCAACTCTGTGAGCTTTAATTCAAGAAGGGAAATGGGGGATCCACCAGAATCATGAAGGACATCCCAAATCCTGGGGAGGAGAATATGGGCAAACAGCCCCTGTGAAGGCATCTGGCTGATAAAACTGAGTGAAGTCTTATTATGTGAGAGAGTCAGAGAGCCTCCCTCATGATTGACCCTTCCACTGGGGGATCCGAGCAACCCAGGCCTGAGGGGAGAACACTGTGTTCCTTCTGAGCCATGGAGCTAACTTGGAGGGAAGCTTGGAGACACTGAGAAGGAAAGACATCTGAAAGAACTGCAGGAATTTTCCCAACCCAAAACCAAGAACAGCATGGAATTTTAATCCAGTCACATACACAGCCAGACATTCTTTGGTGACTTGGCAGTGTGCCCCACACCGGCATTGTAGTCTCAGGCCAAAGATTGGAGCACTTGCTCTGGAGTTGGGTAGGGGCTTCCATAGCCAGAATTTTGGAAAGTGCCTCAGCCATAGGCACTAGAACTGTGCTCTTCCCTCTCATGGGCCTGGGATGGGAGGAGAGCTGCTACAGCTGCAGTTTCTCTATAAGACACACAGCCAGGGCCAGTCTGATGACCAGTAACCAGTCTGGGTGTATCCTTGCTGGGTGCCCTATCCAGCTCCCCAGAGATCCTGGTGCAGCACAGCCCTCTCCACTCAACCCACAGACAGAATTCCAGAAATTTGGAGTGCCACTTTGTCTAGATCAGCAGCCCGAGACACCCACTGTTTCTGTGCACAGATTATGGTACATTGAGATCCTTCTGCTCCACACTCAGGGAGATTTCTAGGCAGTCAGGGCACCTGATGGCCTGCACCTGCAGCCTGAGTGCCTATCCTTCCTGGGCACAGATCATGCTGAGGCAGGGCCCTCCCCTTTCCACATCCATGCAGAACTCCAGACATTCGGAGTGCTCCCTTGCCTGAATCAGCAGCCTGAGATGCCCATTTCTGTGCACAGATCAGTGGTGCAGAAAGGCTCTCTGTGTTCCACATGCAGGCAGATGTCCAGACATTTGGCGTATTCACTCACTTGTACTAGCAGCCTGAGTCACCCTGTCCTTCCTGTGCAAAGATCCTGGTACAGAGGGTCCCTCTCACCTTCAAGCCCAGACAAATCTCTAGGCATCTGGAGCACCTGCTCAACTGGTTCTGCAGCCTCAGCCAGCTTACCCTCCCCATGCAGAGACTGTGGTGCACTGAAGCTTTATCCACTCTGCACTTAGGCAGATCCCTAGCCAATCAGATTACTCACTCACTCAAATTAGCCTGAACTGCCCAGATTTTCCTCTACAGAGACCATGAGGAAGTGGAGCCCTTTCTACTCCATGCCTCAGCAGGCCTCCAGACACTAAGAGCACCTATTTATCCTGGATTCGGAGTTTAGGCTGCACCCCTCCCCCACCGTCACCACCCCTGTGCAGAGAACTTGAGGTGAGGTTGGGGGAGAGTGGAGAGGAGAGAGAGAGAGAAAAAGAAAGACAGAGAGAGAGAGACAGAGAGAGAGAGAGAGTGAGAGGCCGTACTTCAGAACCTGGAGCATAAACAGCATTTAAATGAATGTGGTTATCTTCTCCTTCCTTCCCGCTTATTGAGGAATGTCTCTTTACCCTTAAGTTGTGCTCTGAGTGTAGACCAATGTGTGCTTTAAACCCGAGGTTTATGAAACTAATTACACCTTTTGTCGTCTTCTATGTATTGCTTGAGTTGAAATACAACTGCTAGGCAAAAGAAAAACTCAGGTATTATCTTATCTGGGCAAGTTTTAGGGTAGTAAGTTGCTAAGTGCCACCTGAGTAAAAGGATTTATTGACATGGAAACTACTATCATTCCCTCACATTTTATTATAAGTTCAGCATGTTTTTATTGTATCTTTATACTTTCAGATCAATACATCTTTTTTGAAGTTACTGTAGAACACGTGGAAGAACATTGAGTTGGACTGGTGACTGCTAATGAAAACAACAAAAAAGCAAAAAAATAGCAACACTTTTAGAATTAAACATATAAAGGATAAAACTCAAAAGCATTTCATAACAATTTATAGGAAAGGACACTCACTAGGAGACACATGCATGTGGCCGTCTAAAAATTCACAACATGAGACAAAGGACAAAGCCATGGAATCTATTTGAGGCCTCTTGTCTCTATAGAAACAGCATTATTGACACCCACCCCTTTTCTATTTCTATGGTTACAGAACACAGAAGACCCTTAGAAAGAAAAAGGATAAAGAGATAGATCCCTTAAGTGTCCATGGTGGTGATGATAAGAAGAATGGATGCCCACTAATTCTTAGCAATTTCTTAGAGTTAGGAAAAATGTTTAAGTCAGGGTTTGAGCTCAGAAGACAAAGATGCTTTGTTCACAGCTGAGGACACCATTAAGCTGAACCGAATTCATAAAATCAATTTACTCAGACCCCACATGAGTTATTTTACATGCATACCTTATTAGGTTTTGACAATCAAAGCAGAATAAAAGTTTTAAAACTTTAATAAAAAAAGAACTAATGTGTTCTTTCTTACATCTATACACTGGTGTCTCATTTTTTCATTAAATTGCACATAGAAGAAAATAAAATTGATAATGTTTGGTACTTGGAGGTAATAAGATAGAATCAAATACAGACTACTTTAGACATCCAGTTGTTCTGTTTCTAGCTTCTTTGGGTAAATTTATTCTTGATTTTTTTTTCCCAAAATACCAAAAGTTTAGGTGATGAAAAGAGAAGAGAAGAAAAAGAGTCAATTTCAATACTTTAGTAGTGAGAGATGAAATTATTCACAGCCAGATAGGTTCTTAGTTTTTTTCTTCATTGACATATGCCAAGCATAATACTGACGGAGAAATGAAGGACAAAGACATTTTGTGCCATCTCCTGAATTATTTCTCACAATTCCTTTAAAGTTAAAATTACTTAACATTGCAGGAAAAAATGAATCAGGAAGGCACACGATGAACTGAATAGTATAGAGTACACTTACTGACATACTCTGCTACTGAATGTAACAGCTCAATTGGAAGTGAGCAGACATCTAATGTGCTCTATTCTGTGTAGTCGATAGAAATCTCATGAAAATAATAAGATTGGTTTATTCTTCTTTAAACGGAAGTACTTTATTCTGTGTGAATGTTTGTGTGTGTGTGTGTGTGATTTTTCATGTGAACCTTCTTTGTGAAGGATTATTGATTTATGACCATATTTATAACACTTTGTCTTAACATTTTCTCCATGAATTAACTCCTCCTAGTTTTGAAGGAATGAAAACAACTCTTGTGGAAGATTTGCTATCTTGCCTTCTTTTCTACTCATACATATTTCAGTAGAACAGCTTTCTTGGGAGGAGACAGCAAGAGTTCATACTCTCAGATGTGAGGAAATGAGATCACTTTGGCAATGATAATGGGACCAGGTGTAGAAGTTTTTTAAAACTTAGTATGATGGGGAATGGCAAAGCCCTCTTGATATGCGAAAATGTCTAATTGGTGTCTGTAGAAAGTTGCACTCAGTAAAACTGTTTAAGAATCAGGATATGATCATTTTTATCAGTCATTGATGAAAAACATAATTTTGAAAATAAGTTCAGTTATGAAAGCAGGAACAAATATATCAGCCTTTTTCTTCCTTATATGAGACACTAATAAGAGAAAATTAATCAAATCACATTAGTGTCTCCTTGTTCAATGCAAATTCTTTCTTATTCTTGTTTTGTGTAGTTTAGAGTTGGTAAGACTGTACCTGTGCCATAGTAGTTACTTCATTATTTGCGGATAAAACTAGTCAATTTTTACAGAAAAAAGAAATTATCAGTAAAACTAACCATTTGATGTAAGTCTTCAATTTAGACAAAAAGTATATTAGTAGTTTCTCCAGAAATAGTTCCATATATGTCTATGCCTACATTTAAATTTTTGTGATAGCTTTACCCTTTAAATATTTTACATTATAATTAAAATTGTGCATTCATTGTATGAATATCATTAATGAACAGTTTTTAATATTTTAAATTGATTAATTCATATGATCAACGCTGCTAAAACAATCACCTATATTTTGTGTTATAGCAAAATTACAAATTTATTTATAATTTTAAAATCTGAAAAATGGGTAAGAAGAATGGTATCTTAATTTTTACATGTGAATTCCAGGACTTCTGCAAATAGGTATTCCAATAAAAGCATTTGGTTTTGCCTTCCTATTCAAGTATTTTCTATCTAGATTTTGTTATGAAATTCTTCATGACTCAATATGACTGTTGGTATGAAACATTTGTGGTGTGCATGTCATTGCTTATCCAAGAAATAACTTAGCACTATGTCTGTTTACCCCATTATTTGTCTTTATGGTGGCTTTCTATAAGGCAATAAAAATTTCGTGTGCTATGAAATATAACATTCAGTGTTCAAGTAATGGTTTTACCTTTCATTAGATTACAAAAATCTTTCTTTCCTCTAAACCACATCAATTTGTTAATTTTCAAAATTGTTAAATACATTGCCAAATAAAGGATGGTATGGGGTGACGAAATGGAAAAAGAGTTGACTTGAGTGGGGCAGTCTTGCTGTTTGAATCTGGCTTTTCCAATTCCTTACTGAGAGATTTTGGCCTCGTTAGTTATGTTGCCAATTTTTGATTTGCTCATCAAAACTAGAAGAAACAACATCTATTTAGAAAGATTTTGTGGTAATGAGAAACAACATCTATAAAAACCCAACCAATAATCCAGAATATGATATGTGTTCAATAACTGTCAGAACAAATGTCATATACTTTTAATTTAATTAGATAAAGTTTTCCATGAATTTCCTCTTCATATTGTGAAGGAGAGGAAAGGAAAAAAACATAACACATATTGACTATTTACTGTACTCCAGCCACTGTGCTAAAGTTAGCACTTAGATTTCGAATTCAGGGCACTTGGGATAATTTGGACACTCAGGTGAAATAAAACACTACAGTGTTTCTGCTGAACTTCCTCTCCAGCACGTGTAGCACAACTGAGTAAGTTCATGGTGTTAACAAATAAGCCATATATCCCGTGTTTTCTCTAGATGTAAAATTTCCAGAGTGTCAGTTTCTGCCGCAACAAAAATGAACACAACTGTGTTTTTCTGGATGTCAATCCCCTTCCTGTTAGCTGGCCCCAGGCTATCATTTCATGGCCATTCCGGGATTAGAGACAGTGGAGGGGGAAGGCCACACCTCTCTTTCTCTCCCTAGCCCCCAAAAATGTCTTCTCTGAGATTCTCTCTGTTCAAATACTTTTCTTTTTAATAGTCTGTCTATATATACTATAATACAGATAATTTTATAATTTATATATAACTAAATATGTATATCTATATCTCCAATATATAATTATAAATTATGTATTATAGATATTATTATATATAATTATATATAAATTACCTATTACTTATTTTATATAATCTATAAAAATGATTTTATATTATCTATTATATATAATATGAAACTATATTATATTATTATATAGTATATACAGTATATTATATATTATTATATAATATAATTATAGATTAATACCTATATTTTATATAATCACATCATTATAATATTATATAATATATAATACTTGCTACATATAATAATTATATATGTGTATTTGTCTCATATATATATATTTATCTCCAACCCTAGGTATTTTGATGCGTTATCTCCATTAATAATTTTTTAAACCTCAGATTGCCTCCTAAATTGCCCTTTAAGGGATGAAGAGAAAATATTATTATTAACCACAATTCCAGTTCTGTATAGTTAATCTACTAGATCTTATAATGCTGGGAGGACTGAAGCATTTGAATTGAGGATAATCTTCTAAATTAAGAAAATATGATATAACTGTTTCTGGGGGCTACTACATGCAATCAAGATTGAGTTTTGTTTACCAATGCTAACAAATAGGAAACAAATGAGTATGGAATAAATAATCTTAGACTGTAACTCACGAAAAGCTAACAGTCATTCTTTGGATTTGAAACACTAGACTTTTGTGGGTATGTTGATATACCTCACTTTCACCTAATATTCTGTACAAATCTATCTGACATTAAAACCTGTTCTTTCCTAGGTTCATACAGATTACTAATTAAGAAGAGGTAGTGACTGTGTGTATAAAAATTTCTTTTCTATTTTAATCAATGTTGAAGATAATTTATCAGAGAAGTAATAAAATAGCAATGTGGCCTTATGAAGTCATGAATTCAGATTATTACCATTTTTTATCTCAATAGATAAACATTTTTGTTGTATTATTACAAATATATATAAATAGCTTTTCCTGAATTCACCTTGCTACATCTCTAGGACTTTTCCTTAAGGACTTTGTATACCTTGTGTCACTTAATTCTTATAAACTGCCAGACTTAGCAAATAAAAGTAGTGGATGCCTGGTAACATTTATTTTCAGATAAACACCTTTTTTTTTTTTTTTTTTTTGAGACAGTGTCTCACTCTCTCATCCAGGCTAGAGTGCAGTGGCACAATCATGGCTCGCTGCAGCCTGGACCTCCTGAGCTCAAGTGATTTCCTAGCCTCAGCCTCATGAGTAGCAGAGATGGCTAATTTTTGTATTTTTTATAGAGAAAGGGTTTCACCATGTTGCCCAGGCTAGTCTCGAACTCCTGGGTTCAAGGGATCCACTTGTGTTGGCCTCCCAAAGTTCTGGGATTACTGGCATGAGCCACCATGCACAGCAACATTTTTTTTTTAATTACAGCTATGCCCTATGCCATTTTGTGTATATATACATTAAAAAACACTGCTTGTTTCTCTGAAATTCAAATGTAACTTGGTATCCTGTATTTTATTTTGCAACCCTAAAACTACTTCAATGGTCAGCTCTTGCTACTGATGATCTCCATTTTAAATAAAAGAAATCGAGGTGCACAGTGACTGTCACTTGCTTAGTGTTACATGGATATTTAGTTTGGAACAAAATCCAACTAGTTTTATATTCTGGTTTCCCGGTTAATGCTCCCAACCACTTCACCACTTTCTCCCTCATATCTACTCCTATGAGTTTAAAGACTGCCTGAGACTTACTATCACTGTGTTTCCTCTCAAATCTAACCCTCCATGACCTAATTCTATTTATCAAGGTAAAAAGGGGCTTATCCTTTAAAAGCTTACTTCACCTCATTGCTCCAAAATGAATGCCTTTATTTTGGCAGCATCAGTAAAATATCACTAATATAAATAAGATCTACATTTTTCTTGAGAAACTTTGCAGAGATCAATGTGTCCTAACTAGCCAATCACTGTACCAGAGTTGATTTCTGTAATGCATTCAAGGGACTTTGTAGCATCTCTCCAAATTTGCCTGCTACTTACTACCTATTCACTTGCAAAAATGCTAACTGAATACTCGTGGATTTAAACACAAAGGGAAATTCCTCTTCAGTTACCACAATGGTTCATTCTTTTCACTGCAGAAAGAATGCAGTCCATGACAGACAGAGTAGTCAGTGGGAAGAAGGACCTCCCTGTTATGTAAAAAGTAGCTTTATTCAGTAGAGTGCTGGGTAAGTGTGGTAAAATGTGTTCCACGTTGTCTGGGTGCAATAAAAGATTTTTAATTTATCTTCTCTACGATCACTTTAGGCAGGTCCAAGTGACATTTTTCACACCATTAATTCATTGATATGAGTTGAAGATCCCCTTTTGTCTGTAATGGAGGCAGGATAGAGGGTGATGCAGGCTCTTCACCTGGAGTGCTCAGCTGGGGAACTGACCAATATCTGGGGTCCAGAAAAGTTTCCTATTGACAGTAGAGACCATTGTCTCATGCTAAAGGCAAAACAAGAAAAACTTATAAATATTCTGGATACAGGCTATATAAGGTGTTCAAGAGAAATCTACAGATACAGGCTGGACAGTCTTTGGGTCTGAGTGACTGCCAACCATCTCTGAGATACTAGTGTTAAACGGTACTTTCTATGCCAGTGGCAAGAACAAGGACTTGACAACTCTGTTCCCTGCCCTGGAAAACTGGCTACTCTTGCTGCCTTGGATGAGAAAGAAGACCTCACAATAGGGTACAAGTAAGCTGAGAGGACAAGAAATCATATTTAGTAATGAAAATCATTGTTCCCATCTGATTTGCTATTTTACACCTTCATTATTCTACTAGAGTGACTTTCATATTTTCCTTTTTCCTACAGTAATATTTCAATCATATACATATGAGACACATTATCTATGATCTCAAATAATAAATGTTGTTTTGATAAAATACACTGCTGGTCATGTGCAATACCTAGATAATTATAAGCTCTTTTTTCTCCTACATTAGAAAGCATGTCTGAGTGCCTGCGTGAGAAACCCTTGATGTAACAGTCTTATAGAATTACTAATTTATTTTGTAATGAAGAGCATTTGCTAACTCATTGTTAGCATAAAAACATTGCAATGTGATGACACAAACATCATAGTATCTAGAATAAGAGCCACTATGTATAAAAGTATATATATATATATATATAATTATGATATTTCTCTGCTTAAAATCCTTCAAAGACTCTGTAAAGTCATCACAGTTCATTAGATACACAATGCCCTTTATAATGTGGCCACAGCTTATCTCTCCAGTCTTTATTCTTTCACTTTTCTCCTATGCGTCCCTGGCTCCAGGAGTGGAAAAAAAAAAAAACTGACTATGTCTGGATTACATCACGTAATTTAATGTTTAGGGCCTTTGCTTTCATTTTCCTATCTGCCTGAATCACCCTTTCACTATATTCTATGCATATTCATCTTTCAAAACTTAACCCAAATGTTACTTTCTTCATGATATTTGTATGCCTCAAAATATTTTTTTCTCAGTGCACAAATAAAAGGTCTTAATTAGTGTTTTACTTAAATAATAGCATTGTTTGTTGACAAATCTTTGACATTACATAATGAAATCTGTTGTGATGGGACCAAAATGTATTTCTAATTATATCTCCATGATATATGTGATCTAGAAGGTGTTTAATAAATGTTTGTTAAAATAGTAACTAAATGGCAAACAATTATGTACTAATCTCAGACTATCACCAGTACATACCACTTATATGCAAGGAAATTCTATAATTATTTCACAGTTAATAGGGACTAAAAATAATTTTGAGGATCAGAAAGTTATGTGATTTTGGGTAAAATATGGAAATAGTATGGTTTGAAGATAAAAGCATGGTCTTTGAAATAGACAATTAGATTTTCATCTGAATTTCTCCACTTTTGCTTGTGAAGTCAGTAATTATTTAACATCTTTGAGGTTCATTTTTATTGTCTATAAAATGAGGTGGAGGAGAAGGAGAAGAAAGAATAAGGAGAAAGAGGAGGAAGAGGAGGAAAGGAGGAAGAGGAGGACAAAGAGAAGAACGAGAAGAAGAAATAGTGTTGAACTCGGTTGCTGGTAAATAGTAGGTGATCATTAAATATTAATTCACCTTCCCTCTCCTGAGTTCTTGTGAACTAAACACATAAACAGAAAGGCCCATGATGATGGAACATACCAGATTAAAACTGTCTAGAAATCGAGAAGTAAAAGGAAAATACAGAATATGTAAAAATTGAGTTATTTGCTTACAAGAATAGTAAGATAAAATATACCAAAATAGATTTAAACCATCCTAAATGCTAACTTTTGTATTCTAATGTTGTCTTTTCCTAAATCTAATTTTATAATATTCTAGTTTCAGGTGCAAAATAGAATTCTAAAATTCTCTTGGCATGTTTGCAATATTTCTTTTATTAACACACCCAGTATCATTCTTTATTTCAGTGACTTCACGTAGAAACTAGCTTCTTTATAGTTTCTTCTTTTGGAAACTATGTCAGCCTCCTCTGAATCTCTCTGAGTATCACATTTATCTTAAGTTTTCTGATATGTTATGTAAAACAATACTAGCACCTTCTGTTTGATGTAGATAAAAATGACAGGATGAAAAGCTGACTATGAGAAAAACTCCTGGCTCATTTGCAAAATACTAAAACATTTCAGCTGCCTCAAAGATAAACATTTTGAAACAAAGCAGAGTTTTGGTCTATTTTATACTAATTTTTTGTTGTTGTTGTTAGTATTTAGAGGTCTAAACAGGGCTCATGATAAAAGTTACATTTTTGGTAGTTAATTCGCTACCTACTTCGTTGACTTCTGCTTGATTGGAAAAAAAATGTTTAGACAGGAAAAATTCCTTTTCATTAAGGGACTAGGAACTTGTGTTAAATATTAAGAAATAATTTATGATTCTGGCTGGTCACGGTGGCTCATGCCTACCTATAATCCCAGCACTTATGGAGGCTAAGGTGGGCGGATCACTTGAGGTCAGGAGTTTGAGACCAGCATGGCCAACTCCATCTCTCCTAAAAATACAAAAATTAGCCAGGCATGGTGGAGGGTGCCTGTAATTCCAGCTACTCGGGAGGCTGAGGCAGGAGAATCACTTGAACCTGGGTGGCAGTGAGCCTCTCAGGTTGAAGTGAGCTGAGATTGCACCATTGCACTCCAGCCTGGCAACAGAGCAAAACTCCGTCTAAAATAATAAAAAGAAATAATTTCTGATTCTAAAGGATTAAAAGATAAAAGATTATCTAAGTGTGGTTAATAATCTAAATAGTGTATATACAACTTGACTACAGTGATGTGAGAATTTGGACAAATACTATTATCAGGAAATGATCTCAGGTGTAGGCAAATAGGTATATCTTTCTTGACTTACAGAAATTAGAAAATCCAGTAGGTGTTCTCTTGAGGATAACCAGAAAGGCTGTTTCACATTTACCTTTACTTACCCTACAAGGCTAAAACTTTGAATTTTCTAGAAATTTCTAGGATATGGTTCTTGATAAACAGAGAATGTCAATAACATTATAATAGCAATAATCTTTGGAAGTTTATTTTTAGCATGCTGTGCATTTATATTCCAGGAGAAGAATCTAAGGAGCATCTGTAGAGGAGTATCATAAAACTTACTGTGTGGCCTAACATTTATTGAAACCTCAGTTACAGAACAAGAAGGCATAGACACATTTTCCCCTGATTGTAACTGCTATGTACACCTGAAAACCCCAGAAATAGAAAAGAAGGCAACAAAAGAACTCCAAAGGGTGGTAGGCAAAATGCAAACTGATTCGGGATCCAAAAATTACAGAAAATGGTCACCTGGGTTTGAGGTTTTCCAACACTCAAAGTAGGAACAGAAGCCATTCCAGTAGGCCCATGTCTCTCTCTCAGATAAAATGGGACCCATGCATAAAACACCATTTTAACACTGGCAGATTTAGCAAGGGAAATTGATTGGGAGCTCCCCTTACAATAAGTTGTCAGAGTGAACACTCTCTTTCCTTACTAGTCCTGTGAATTCCCCACTTGGCTGAGGAGATGCTGAGGAAGCTGATGAGGTCACAGTGGAGGAGAGAGAAACCTGCAGGGAGATGTAGTGAATTATAATTTTATGTTGCCTCAGGATCCATTTTAAGTATAGGTTTAATTTTCCCATAACAAAAGCAGAGCTTAGTCACCCCTGACAGTTTCCAGGTCTCTGCCTTATAGGTTTAATTTTCCCATAACAAAAGCAGAGCTTAGTCACCCCTGACAGTTTCCCAGGTCTCTGCCTTCTCCCCGTTCCTCAATATTGACAATCCAGATATCTACCTTATACAACCACATCCTGGTGATCAGTTTCCTATGAGACAGCTAGATCAAACTTACTTGACTTGTCTCACTCACCCCCATATCCTGTGTGGACTAGGCGGAGGTGCCTCAGGAATCACCTCTCAGTCACAGTGTGTCTCCAAGTATTCATACCTACTTGCTCAAAACCCAATTGAAATTCCCTGAGCAAAGCCTGC
The DNA here is from genome assembly GCA_036589455.1 of Ateles fusciceps. NCBI lineage: Eukaryota > Metazoa > Chordata > Mammalia > Primates > Atelidae > Ateles > Ateles fusciceps. The sequence continues at coordinate 1,601,558 of JAZHEH010003406.1, forward strand.
TTGGGTAATGCCTTGAACCCCAATAAAGGCTTCAGCCCACTCTTTTACTTGCTCCCCACCTGCTTGTTGAGACTGCATGTCCCAGAAAGCAGCTCCCCCTTCCTGTTGGATCTGCGAGGTGTGCCACCCAATTTCTCTCTGGGAACTGTCAGTAATAAAACTGCTTCTGTTTTGTTGCCTCCTTTGTGTTTCATCTGACCAACACGCTAGAACCTAACTTCCTTCCCAGTTAGGACTCTGCTAGAGAGTGACTATATTGGTAGGAATAAACTGGACACAGGTCAGGCAAAAGCCATGAGAGGGTCCTCCAAAATAAACAAGTTTCCTTTGAGAGGGACATCTATGCACAGGTTGACACTTAGGTATTAGACTGTTCTCCAGGACAAAGAGGTATCCCATGAAGGGCACATGCTAAACATCCACAACAACCTCCCTGAAGCCGTGTAGGGGTTAGACTTTATACCAACTCTCAGGGAGAGAAACCTCAAAACCAAACTAAAAATAAAAAATACAGGGAGAGACCGTGGCTCACGCCTATATGAGGCAGGGGGGATCATGAGGTCAGGAGATAGAGACCATCCTGGCTAACAAGGTACTAAAATACAAAAAAATTAGCCAGGCATGGTGGTGGGCACCTATAATCCCAGCTACTCGGGATGCTGAGGCAAGAGAATAACTTGCACCTGGGAGGTGGAGGCTGCACTGAGCCGAGATTGCGCCACTACACTCCAGCCTGGTGACAGAGAGAGACTCTGTCTCAACAACAACAAGAACAACAACAACAAAAAAAGTAAGCAGTTGGGGGAACCACTCTCCATCCCCCCAACAGACAGGGATCAGGCTGTCACAACAAGCATTTAACAGGGAAGCTTTTATATCCCACCCCTCTCCTCCAAAATATGCCAGGTGGCCACACTGGGGAAATCCTTTCTGCCTCTATAGACAGCAACAATAGGGACCAGTGGGAGAACCAGTGGTGCCACACGAACCAGGCAAATAGAAACAATGTAGTGAAGTGTTTGAAAATTAAACTGTTACTGGAACCATAGCCCATATAAGCAAGCCAGGACATGTTCAGTAAATCTGAGCATCTTACCCGAATTCTGGTGTTTAACTCAGTCCATCATGCATTATATTTAGCCAATTCCTAGATTTAGAAAATCTTACTGATATTATAGATCAAAGAAATAGGCTGGAAATCAACAGAAAGCAGGTCAATGAAAAGACTCATTTTGGATCTATGGAGAAAATGAAGGGAATGCCGATGGGTAGGATACTGAGTGTACAGTCTATTTGCTTGGAAATTGAAGCAGATACCACTTCAAAGTTTGGGTCAGTCACACAGGCAGTTTTGTGTGGCAAAGAAACAGCTTTGTAGCCTCAATTGTGTGATTGCTTTACAGGATCTGTGAGTTTTATACTTTTATGTGCTTTCATGAAAGTATCATCCTTCATTTCCATGTTTAGAATTCCTTTGAGCATTTCTTTAGAACCAGGTCAGAGGAGATGAATTCCCTCAGCATTTGCTTGTCTGAGAAGTACTTTATTTCTACGTGTATAAAGCTTGGTTTGGCAAGCTAGAAAATTATTGATTGGCAGTCTTGTTTGTTTGTTTAGAAGACAAAATAGGACCTCGCTATAAGGTTTCTATTATGAAGTGCACTGTTAATCTGATAAGATTTCATTTATAAGTTATCAGATGATTCTCTTTTGCTGCTTTTAGAACTTTTTCCTTTATATTGCCTTTAGGTAGTCTGATGACTATATTCCTTGATGAGGTCCATCTTGCAAATTATTCCCCAGGTGTTCCTTGAGCTTCTTGTATCTGAATATATAACTCTGTAGCAAGACCAAGGAAGTGCTCAGAATCAGTCCCTCAAATAGGTTTTCTAAGTTTGTCACCTTTTCTTCTTCTCCCTCAGGAATAGCTATAACTAGTAGGTTTGGTTGTTTTACACAATCCTATATTTCTTAGAAGCTTTGTTCATTTCTTAAAATGCTTTCTTAGTTATTTATGACTGGGTTAATTCAAAAGACCTAAGTTCTGACACTCTTCTATGTGCTCTGCTCTGCCTATTGTTAAAGTTTTCAACTATATTTTGTAGTTTCTTCAATATTTTTTTTTATTTCTAGTTCTGCTTTTTTAAATCTATCTACCACTTTAGTAAATTTTTCATTCATATGTTGAATTGTTTTTTATTTATTTGTGTTGGCTTTCAACTTTTTCTTGGATCTCTTTGAGGTTCCTCACAATTCATATTTTGCATTCTTTATCTGTCATTTCATGATAGTTATTTTGGTTAGGATCTATTGCTAGAGGGTTAGTGTGACCTTCGTGGGGTGTCTGCCACTCTGCCCCACTTCCTGCCTCACCCTTCACGCAAGTCCTGGCTGGTGGGCACACTGCCAATGGGGGGTGCAACCACCCCCTATAACCTTGGACATGTTTTCCTAAGTGCATCCATGCCAACCCCCAACTGGAACAGTCCTGGCTGCATCTATAGCAGTGGGTGGGGGGGTAGGTAGAAGTTCCCCCTATTCATGTCTGCTCCTGGGCACTGGTACCACCTTTCTATTGGTGTAGAACCATACTCTTTCCCTGTATAGCCCAGAACAGTACCCATGTCTCTGCTGGGAGGTATACATTTGCCTTCTTCTCACAAGTGGGGGAATCTCTGGCAGAGGAGAGTGCACAATCTGGTTTTCTTTGTCCAAGAGGGTGCTTTGGTATCCTAAATTCTTCCTCTAGAGGCAACCTACCTTGAGGGTTGAATTCTAGGGACCTGTAGCACCCCAGGGTCCCACCAGCCCTTTGCAGCTGTCACAGTCTGAAATACTTCTGGGAAATGTTTGTGGGTGACAGTGATGCAGAGACAGAAGGACTGAGAATCCCTGGGCAGGATAGAGGCACACAATGGATGCACAACCAGTATGGTGCCCTCTACCTCAGCTCAGGTGTTGGGGGAAAGTGAGTGAACCTATGCCAGCTGGCCACCGAGCATTCTGCCCTTAAGAAGTTCCCAAATTGCCACCCACAACAATACGTGGGCTAGCAAAAGAGATGCTCTCACATAGCTTGGCAGTCAGCAGCCTGCTGCAGGAGTTAGGAGAGCAAAATATACCCCCACCTACCCTTTCTACTGGACTCCAAGTTCCTCAGGGGGTCAATCTCTGCTAAACTCTTGCTTCCTTCTTTTTCTGCGCCCCAGATTCTTCCCATGCATTCTCGAATAGGTTCTGGCACTGTTCCTTCAGTATTTCATTCAGGCCGTGATTATTCACCTGTAACTCTGGCTCTTCTTTTTGTGGATAACTGGCATCCAATGTCTCTAGTTAGACATCTTGGATTAAAACAACAACAACAACAACAACAAAAATAACAGAAAAAGTTTTTGATTAAAGAAAGGCTTTCCCACATCAGATCACATCAAAAGGTTCAATAGTGGTTATAGTGGTAACTTCAATGAAGTTAGAATAATTGCCGTATCATAGTAATTCTAATGTTTGTTTACATCACCCTGGAGAAGCTGATTGTCTTTGAATATCAATATGGGCTCCATATCAACCTAAGAAGACAAAATAATAATGACAGAACATCAACCTCAATTGTCACGTTGAACCCTCAGAATGTGTTCAGCATCAGAGGTAACAGTGAAGTAATTCTCCCCTTCTCAAGTTCTATCAGACTGAAAGCACCACATCAGATACCAAAGTGTTTTCTGTCAAATTGAAGTGATCGTCCAGCAAGATTTCAGTGAGCATAAATAAAGAACACTGTTGGAGAACAACAGTTTTTGACTATTTTTCTTGTCCTTCTTAATAAGAAAGGTAACTGAAAGAATCTGTACTTCAAGGAGATTTTTATAATTCTGCTGAAAAGACAAGGGAATCAGATTAAATATATGTCTATGTAAGACAGATGTTCAACAAAAATTAGATGACTGACTTAAAGGCTCTTTTCTCTGAGTGTTTATTCAGAGGACTGACATGTCAGTTCTCACCAATCAAACAGGGTTTAATGCATAGAAGTCCCTTTTAGCTGTGTTTCTTCCTTCTAGTCCCTCCTGGTCTTCCCAGTTTTCCAGTCTCTTGAGTTTCTGTGATCAGAAGCTTGCTGGCAGCTTTTTGGGATTCCTTGTAGAGACAGGCTGCATTATCCTATTATACTATATTGGCATATGTTCGTGTTTATCACATTTCGTTATTTTCATACAAATGGTCCAATAGCAAATTTTATACTCTTCTCTTATTTTCATTTAACAAACTACCTTAAAGTTTGTCCAATGTAAGTTCATACTGAGTGGTCCCTTTTTCCCCCCTGTGGGCACAAGATAGTATTATTATCTTTTATGAATTACCATAATTCATTCGACCTACATTCTCCTAATGACATTTGAGATTTTCTCAAATTTCGCTGTAATAAAAATCCTGTGATGAATGTTTTTAAACTTATATGTGTGATTGTATGTATAGTGTATATTCTAAGAAGTACATTTTCTGAGTTAAGGAATATGTCCATTGAAATGATGATAGTAAATGTGAGATTGGTATACAAGGCAGTAGAGCTAGTTATACTCTTGCTAACATGGTATGAGAGTTTTACTTACCTCATTGTTTTGAAATATTCAGAACTCTCATCTATAATCCTATCCTTCCTGCTAAATCTTCTATTGGATACAGCAAACCCATTGATTTTTTAAAAATGGAATGAATCAGGAAACAACTTCATCTAAATCTCCATCAACAATATTTTCAACATAGGTTTTTGCTATGCATTGTAACAATAGCATTTTCATTGGTGTCAGTTTCCTGCTCAAATCTAAGTGCTTGGACATTATGGCCATAGCAGCTGAGTTATACTATCCAAAAAATAAATGGAGTGATTTTTTTCTCAGTAGCTTGCTCCTAACTCCAATGGTCAGTACTTTCCTTGCCAAAATACATAATGGGTTAGACGTGTTTTCTCACTCATGGCCAGACATAGTTCCACAAAATAACAGAGAACAGAAATTTTTATTCATCATTACCAAACCATGCTTTTATATAGAAATAACTAAAATATATACTGATTTATGAACTTTCTATAAAGTCTCCAGTTATTGCCATATCCTTCTTGATAAAGATTTGTATCTGAGGAATTTAAAAGTGTATACAGTATACTTTGAAAATAAACTCTTACAGCACCCAAATCAGTATTTGGCACACTACAGCCAAGAAATCAAGCTACTCCAGAGCCAAAGCACATCGTTAAACAGCATTGTCCATTACTTGAATAATTTGGAGACTGGTATCTAGAGAAATGTTGAAAATAAATTGCTTTAAAGGACTATCTAGAAAACCCAAAAAGCAAACTTAGAAGTTGATTTTGTATCTGTATGTCGAACAATGTATTTTTTCATTTTATTTTTAAATGTCCAGACCTTGTCAAGTGAACAAACTCATATAAGATGTCAGATCTTGTAATTAAAAAATTGAACAGACAGAATCTGTGAGGATTAATCACAAAACCCACTATCCTTTTAAATATCATGAAGCGCAACTTCTCATTAAATTCTACTAATTAAAACTAGGTTTTCCCCTTTTTGTGAATTGCAGTTGTGCAGTTTCAAACTTTTCTGATCATTCTGAGTAAAACAAAGTATCAATCCAAAAATTCAGATTTCTAAACATGAGTCATAGTTAAATCTTCAAAGATATCGGATATTGAAGATACACCTTTCCTTCATATGCAAGAAGATTGAAGGTTGAGAAATGGAGTATGATTGGCTTCTTCTCTCATCTTGATCTGCTGTTAGGAAGATTCTATACCAGCTTTCTTTCTCAATGTGTCACCAGGAAACATATTAATTCTTTGGCCAAACCATGGAGAAAGGCTGATTGAAATGGTCTGTTAAAGTAGCTAGGCTGCCTGTGACATGCCCTTTCAAATTTCCAAGAAATTAGGTTTTCAGATGCAGTTGGGTTCTCAAAATGCAGGGGCCATAAAAAACAAAACAAAACAAAACAAAACAAAACAAAACACCTGATTATTTGAATGATGAATTAACTCTTCAAATCACTGATTAATTTAACAACTTAACAGAAATATCTACTCTGTTTTCAGTTACAGAGTTTAGAGCCATTTTCTTTTATGCCATCATTGAATTATTAGACCCCATCTTCCTTTGTTATCTACCATGGTAAATATTAAATGGATGCATGTATTTCCCCCCATTCCCCTCTTTAGGAATTAAAGTGCATGTAAAAAGGGGATAAGTTCTTATAAATATTCCCATAATGCCACTTGGAAAGATAATTTCTCAGTGTCCAAAACTGGCTCAGATGTGAAGGAAAAAGAGCAATCATTTTGATCACCAATTAAATTATAGTAAATCTTTATTAAGTAAGAAACAAAATAGATGTGCTATTTTAGTAAATTGAGGGATTTTTGTCAACTGACGGCTTACTTAAAACACAATTAAATTATCCTAAAGAAGAGATTTTTCCAAATCCTGTACAAATGAGTAAAATCTTAATTAAAAAACCTGGCTATAACTTTATTTTAAAAAGTCCATAGAGCCATTTTATCTTTGGTATAAAAAAATTCTTAATTTAATATTAATATACAGCTTATTAAAATGATAGTCCTCATAATTAGTTTAGGTTTTTTCTAGGAATTTAAGAATGTTTTAATATTAGTAAAACTATTAATAAAATGTAAAATATTAATAGTTATAAGAAAATATTAGTTTCTCTAGAGAAACTAAAAATTTAGCAAAATTTTAGATAAAAAATAAAAAATGAATATATAGATAATATTTTCCTTTATAAAATAGATTATTCCCATGCTCAAAGCCATCATCATGCTTTATGGAAAAATATTGAAGGCATTTGTATTAATGTAAAAAATGAATGACAAATGCCCGCTCTCATTGCTGTTATTAAATATTGTATTTAATACTAGTCAACTCAATTAAAAGGGAAAAACTTTGTAGAAAATAATTAGGTTGATTTGCATGTGAAGATAACAAAATAGTATGCCTGGAATTCCCAAGAGAACAGGCTAAAACACTAAAACAAAAATAAAATGATGCTATAAGACTTTGTTGTTTAAAATTACTTATGTAAATTAATAATTTCAACATACTATATGCTGGAAGGAATTTCCAACTTAAAATATGAATATAACAACATTTTAGGGTGTGTACAATATGGAGAATTCTCACTAAAACAAAAGAAGTCTTGAAAACAAAAGCAAGACATAACATATTCTTGAATAGAAAGACACATTAAAATAGACATAATTATTTTTTAGTTAATAAATTTAATATGATGCCCATGAAAATACCATTCATGACAAGAGTCATGAATTGACATATCTCTTTATTTCCTTAAAGAATCTGGTATAACAAAATTTCTATGGATCACTCTTTGGAAAATGCTCGCATAGGAACAAGAAGATTCTACTTTAAGAAGTATTGTGTCAATTAATTCAAAGAAGTCATTTTACCTTTAGGATCCCAGTTTTCTTCTCTATACCTAAATCAGCAACAGAAGAAGAGTTTCCCAGAATTTGTACAGGTTTTAAATTCTCTAAGTACTGTAGAGTAAGATTAATCGGATCTTTATTCTTTCTAAGCATCAGGTTTCACAACATGGAATTCACTTAGTCACAAAAATGCAGAAGATAGTAGAGAATGGCCTCTAAATCCAGTACATCCCACCACATTCTTTATATAAAATTCCACAGTACCAATCTATACTGATGTGATTTTTCCACTTAACAGCTCTCAAAAACATTTAATATTAAAATCTTGTTATTTTTACTCTTTTAATAACAATGTATCACTCTGCTGAGAATATATAAAATAGTGATGAGAGAAAAATGAATTTACCTGTCAGAAGCCTGTGTATTGATAAAATTCAGTATTTTTATTTATGTGTAGTTTTTCATAATTTATGTTTCTCTCTTTATTCCATCACCTATTTTCATTTTTTCTCTATTTTATTTCACTGGCCTAACGAATTAGGTAATATTGTGTGCTGATGATAACTCATTGATTGCTCATCTATCCTTGAGTGTGTTCAACACGCAATAACATTCATTCTCCCCCATATGAGTTTTAAAAGGGATTGAATCTGGAATAATTTCATTTACATCCTGAAAATATCACTGAGAATATGTAATGATAAGAGTTCTAATAAGATGGGAAGTTTAGTGTGCTGTTCACATTTGCCCCCTTTGCTACTTAAATCCAGAATTCTGCAGACCAGTGAATCAGAACAAGGAAACAAACTGAGAAGTAAACAGATGCCTGTCAGAACTGTCATGTTGTTTTCATAGGTTTGATCTTGTTAGAAAGTTTGACGAAAAAAGATTGAAATACACAGAAAAAATGATAAATCTGACAAATCAGCCAATTCACAAATTCAAGAATGTACATGTTGATTATATAGCCACTTTTGCAGTGTTAATATATCTCAAGATTTTAGAAATCATGTGTTTTAAAAAGAAAAACAACCCGGTGGTTACTTATAGTCTTAATAACATATATTTAAGTAACATATATTTAATCACTATTTCTTTGGGTCAATGCAGGGCTATAGTAAAAATCTGAGATTTGAATGTCACTGATACTTGTTTTTACTTTTTTTTATATCATATCTACCATTTAGTAACCAAATATTTGATATTGGAGATTTTTGAATTTTTTTCTGTTTTTTAATTTTCTGTACAAAGTAAATACTACTACTACATACTACATAATGTTATACAAGTGATTAAATAACATAATACAATTTAAATAATGTATAGTGTTTTTGGCACACTATATACTGCATAAAAGGTAGTATTACTATTTTTTATATTTTATTAGTTTATAGCTGAATCACCCTCCATCCTGACAAAATTATGCATAAAGGGTCTAAAGTACTTATAAATAATATGTACCTAGTGTTATTTCTTCTCTTTTAAGAATGATAAATGTACCAACTGCTATTTCTGGTCCACCTATGTTTTTTCTTTGCATTATAAAAATGTATTGATAAATATGAGATTAAATTTTTTCTTCTACAAAAGTTGATATAAGACAGTCTGTACTAGCTGGGAAACTACTGCAAGACCATCATTGTGGAGGATTGTATTTGCTGCGGTGTCAATCATAGGTGGCAAGCACCACATGGTTCCCTAGTCATCTGACAGAATTAATGAGTCCATTCAATTGCTTCACTTACCACCCAGTGGTGTTTTAGACTCCATGGAAAGAATTCAATTGAGTGGTATACCTCAGAATTTCAATAACATGTCTTGAAGCCAGGGTTTTCGAAGTATGATTCATGAGTCACCTGCTTCAGAATAATCAGTTGCTTTTTGGAATTTGTTTTAGAAATCACATTCTTTAAAATAAATATTAATCTTTAAAATAAATATTCGATATGGAAACTAATTATGAAAGCATTAATAACATTATTTCTAATAAAATAATAGTGGATACTTTCTGTGTAATTACTATGCTCCAGGAATTGTACTAAACCATTTCCACAATTGTTTATTTTTCAAAAGAAAGAAAAAAACTATAGACACCTATTCTACCTATTGGATAAAGAAACTGAGACTAGAGAGAAACATTTCTTCAAGATTACACAGAGAATTGATAAACTGAACTGGACTAGAAAAATTCATTGCTTATAAAGTCACATTTACTGAGCTCCTTTTGTGTGCCAAGGCATGTATTTGGCTCTGGGAAAAGGAAACTAAATAATAAACCCCTCACTCCACAAGGTATTGTTCTCCTATCTTCTTTGACAGAACAGGGCAGGATAAAGCCAAAGGAGCAATGCAACTGAGAACAACATGGATAAAGTACAAATTTTGGAAGGTACATGGGTTGCTTATGATGAAATTTGTAGTATTTAGTGATTTGTGCATTAAACGCATGATCAACTTACACTTGTAACAGCAATAATGATCTGTTGCAATGCCACTAGAACTGCATCTGACTAATGATAGATGGTGATAAAGAGTTGCTGAATGATTGAATGAATGAATGCTCTGCTCTACATTGAATCTATGCTAAGATTTCTGAAACCTTATGAGCCAGACTCTTTAAGTTCTGGCTTACGTTGCAGAAAAACCTAATGCCATTTTTCAATGATATGACCACTTTACTAGATCCTTGGCCTAGCGTCTTGCAAGTGTGTATTCTGATGACCGATCTAAATGGCCTCCTCTGCAAAGTTGAAGAGTTTTCCCAGCAAGTTTTTTTTTTTACTCTATTCCCTCTTTGCATGAAATATATGCTATCATTTCTACAATTATTGAGTCTCTACTTTGTTTCAGGCTCATGGTGGGCTCTGATAAGCAAAATAGTCAAGGACTCAAAACTTCACTGGTCTCATATTCTAATGAGAAAAACAGGCATGTGTTGGGAAAGGAAATATGTAGACTTGACATATGGTAAAATAAGATAAACCAAATTAAAATGATCGGAAAATCTAGAAACAGTGTTCTTTAAGTGATGCTAAAACAAATTACTCCACACACATTACTGCAATTATGTTGTTATTCATTATTCTGAGTTGTTTTTAAAAATACGACAGGTTTTACTGCGCTAATAAAAGTTTTGTACAGCAAATTATCAGGGGAAATGTACACCTTCTTCTACCTACTTCTGACTACTTCTACTGCCAAATGCTAAAATATCCCTATTCTTAAAGAAAGTTGAAAAACCCTGATATTTATATCTATGAACTTCCATTCATAAATGATTATAGGAACAAAAGGAAACTGAAAACGATGATGATGATAATGACAATAGGCTGGTTTATGTTAAATATTCACTCTGCACATATTTATGGAAAATGTATTGTGTGCCAGCTATGGAGTTCAAAAGTTGACTTCCTTTTAGTCCTCATAGATTTAACAGTCTAGCAGAACACAGAGCTATTGACAAATAATAATGAATCTGGAGATTGAGCAAGGGCATCTCTGAGGAAGAAATAGCATTAAACAGAATGCAAGATGAGTCAAGCTAAAAAATATGTCTTGCAGAGAAAAGAATGTGTGTGAATTGTCTAGCTGGAAGAAAATAGGTGAGGCTGTACAACAGGAAAAGGGCCGAAGGATACTCCTAAGTCCTAATAGCAGTAATATTGCCACAAATAATTTAGATTAAGCCTTTATTTATTTCCATTTGGCATCATAGTATTGATGCCCAATTGTCTAAAGACTTTGAAGCCTTCTTTATTTGTTCTGCAAATTTTTGTTAAAGTAATGAAGATTCTCATATGGCGTTACTCTGACTATTGATGCCTCACAAGATTACACTGAAATTCATTTGTGAAAGGTTATTTTTTAATCTCGATTTTAATGAGTCTGAATGCTGAGATTCTATAAGTTATTTCAATATTATTACAACTTGAAGAAAGTACTGATACTCTTATGGATATGAACTTTGAACTTCAAAATATGTATTATTTAAATGCCTAATAAAAAGGCATAATTTCTTACAGTACTTTATATTAATTTAAATAATGCCTATGTTCTCAGAATGCTTTTCTACAAAATCAGTGTTTCTGTAGTTGTATACTCAGATTGTATATGACAACTTTATTAGACTCTCAATCCTTCAACCAGAAAAGCACTGAAAAAAATCTGCAGAATACAAAATCGAGAAAAACATTTTTTTTTTTTGTGACAGCTAAATCATAGAGCTTTCACAAGAACATTTTTGGTATTGATTCTTCAAAGCAAAAATTATTTCCAAAATGAGAAGCTCCTATTGGCTGTAGCTTTTAACATCTTCCTTTTCTTCTCATTGCCAGAGTTTATCAGAATAGTTTAATATGAGGAGAAAAGCTCTCAAAAAAATGAAAGCTGAAATTGCTTGATCTAGTTAAATATGATTTTTTTCTAAATGATGTTCAATATTGCTAGAGGTTTTCTTTTCTTCTCATCTAATCTCAAATTGCTACATAAGAAAGCACTTGACATTTGCACACCAGCCTTCCCCTCAAAGAGATATTTTAAGGTCTTAAAGAAAAAGGCAAGTGTATATGAGTATGCTAAAAACAGAGGCCTTTTTTTAAAAAAAAAATCACTGACACCATTATAAAACTGCAGCACGAAAACATGCAGAGGGAGTTAGGAGTGGGGCTGACTTCGAGGAAAGATCTTTGGCAGACTGGGTGGGAAGATTTGAAGGAGATAGTGAATTGGAGGAGAGATGATTCTGGGTAGAAAAAAAAAGATTTGATTAAGGAAGAAAGAAGATGATGATACCAAAGAATTCAGGACTTCTTCCTGTATCAAAACCAGAGAAAAATTCTGCACCTTACCACTGGATTTTAAGGAGTAACTAAAAGCATTTAAAAGTTGGCAGGAATGTAGGCCTGTAGAACTCTGTGGGGCCAAGAGAGGAACAGCATGAGCATTAATAAGCAGTCTATCTGGTGAAAAGTGGGCTCTCTGTCTCCGGATAACAAAAGCAAAACGGCAATAATAAGGAGTTGGGGACATAATACCATAGCATGGGGGAGAACAAGATTACCTACAGTACTACTCCAATTTCAAAGGTGGTCATAAAACCTCTGAGTTTACTCATATCCAATACCAACCAGTTGATGAGGTGAAAAATAGGAAAAAGCTATCCTGAATGTCATTCGTATTAAATGTGAACTGTATCTTTCCTTCCTTTTATATTCCACTTCATTACCACTGCCTCATCTAGAATCTCGTCTCTTCATCCTTAGACTACAGTTAGTTGCAATCTCCAGGCTTCCTGGTTATCTCTGGAAACAATTTTGTAATTATATCCATCATGAGTATATGCAAAATCAATCTCATTTCATTCTCAGTTCATTAAGCCACAATGACTTCCTCAATGAGTTAAACTACTCTGTTCAGCTTGCAAGGCCTTAAGCGTGTTTTGCACATTTTCATCCATTGTTACTTCTAATTATTATTTCACATGAATCTCAGTCAACTCTTTCTCTGTTATCCATATTGTCTTTATCATTTTCTTTTTTATCTCTCCTATTATTTCACATTTTCAAAATTTTCTGAGGCTCAATTCAAGTTCTAATTCTTTCATGACACCAAATTAAAGTACACTAGGTCCAGGTTTTCTCCAACTTAGATCTCATAATACATTTATACTCAGAACCATACATACTAATTCCCCATATGAAAAAGATTGGCTTAATTTGTCCCCGGAAATAGATGTTAGGTTTCCACAAGCAAGGACTTTTTATAGTACTTTTGTATCCACTGAGGAGCCCAACAATGTTCTGGATGTTTGATCATTAATTTAATAAATACTTAGAGATTGGTTTCAGATAGCTTTCTTAATATCAAAACTGGACTGCCCTTGAAAGATTATTCAGCAGAAAATACTGATTAAAACAGTCACTTACAACAAGAGAAGGTTTCCAGTTGATAGATTTTATTGCCTGTTTTTTAGGTAATGCAAACACTGTAACAGGAAGCATCTTGTAAACAAAATTTGCCTTGACTGTTGGGCATAGCCAGCTTTAACTGCTACTTTAATTTCCTCTAAAGGCTCAGAGAGGAACTGAAATGTGAAGTGTTTAGCGGGGGAGATGGCCAAAAATTAAATTTGTACAGAAAATAACCTGAGTGAAAAACAGAGAAACACAGTAACCATGCCAGCTATAGGAGATCAGCCTGCACTCTGTCCCTTCACATTTTCCATTCATTCATAATTCTGGGCCACACATGTTATATCCTCACTCTTTTCAATACTCACAACTCTAAAAGTAGTTTATCACAATTCCTGTCTTGAAAGAGGTGTTTACATTTTAATCTTCCATTGACTTCTCTATTCTTAGCTCTTATCATTTGAATAGTCTGAGCCTGTTCAGCTCTTTCCTTTATGTTACCAATAAATTTAACCACAAGTTTTTGGGTTGAGATTAAGAAAAAAATAGGCATAGTTTTATTTTAAGTTATTCCAGGTTATAAGAAAAAGCAACAAGAAATGGGCAGATGCAGCATGACTAGACAACTTGGAGATGTTCTCTTTAACACCTGTGAAAATAAAGGTATATGAGGAATCTACCTCGTGGAACATCTTGAATTTTAGAGTAATAGCATTTCAGGTTTAGAGTGAACTTCAGACATAAATCTTGCTGAAACTTTTGAACAATACTGTGTATATGACTGAAATTAAGACTAAGTTTCTACATCTATCAAACATGGGTAACAAGATAAAACATAGAATTCCCATATGACCTATCAATTTCAATTCTAGGTATATAGTACTCAAAATAATTGAAAAATAGGTATTTGAATAATTATTTGCCTACAAATACTCATGGCAGCACTATGTGCAGTAGCCAAAAGGTGGAAACAATCCAAATGTCCATTGATAGATCAATGGATAAACAAAATGTGGTATATTCACAAAATAGAATATAATTGAACTATAAAAAAGAATGAGTTACTAATATATATACATATATATTACATTGTGGATGTGAATGAACCTCCAAAGCACTGGGCTAAGTGAAAGAAGACAGATACAAAAAGTTAAATATTGCATTATATTATTTATATGAAATATCCCAAATGAGTAGAACTATAGAGACAGAAAGTAGATTAGTAGTTGCAAGGCACCGATGAGAGATAAGTAGAATATCATGCTTTAAAGCGTATGGAGTCTCCTTTGTGGGCGATAAAAATGTTTGGAGGCCAGAAAGAAGTGATGTTTGTACAGATTTTGTATAAATTACATGCCACCGAATGTATACTTTAAAAGGGTTAACTTTACATTATGTGAATTTCATCTCAATTAAAGAAAAGGAAAGAAATACTAGAGGTTGACATATTTCTGTCTTTTACAGGTCATGTTGCAACTGACAGCATTATCCAGTTTAAATGCTCTAACACCATTTTCTCTTTATGTTCCATATAAATTTGACTAACATTATAATTGGTAATTCATAGATATCTATCCAATATAAATATCTACTTTTGCTTTAAAGTGCAGCCATGTTAATTAGTTTAAATAAGACGTAGTATACATACATTTCGAACAAAGATTATAACTCTCCTGCGGTTTACATTTGGATGCAGTTCATGGTGAATTTGCACAGCCTTTGATAAAAAACCTTCATGCTTCAGTTTGTGTTCAGCAATACAATGTCTACCATTTTAAATTGTTGGCAGGAAATAGCTATTTAGCATTAATCATCTTGCAGAATTTATAACATAATGATTGTAATCCAACCCAAACAACAGAATACTATATTGCCAAGAGTTGAATCGGGCTCACATTTATCTTTAATGGGGAAATATGTTCTATTTTAAAAAGCCAAGAAAAAACAAACAGTCATGGAGGGTCATAGTTGGCAGAATCTAGCCTAGGTATTACTTTTCAACTTTTCAAGCAACTAGTGAATCACCTATGACAAATCTAATTAAAATAATTTCAGCTCTGTAACTGGGATACTAAGCAGATGGCAGAAATAAAGATGTGCTGAACAGGCCATAAATAATTGAGGCAGGAAAAAATACAAAGAGAAGTGCAAGCTAGTCCTTGCAGTTTGTGTGAGTATACACAGTCTTCTCTGATATGTTAGCATATGCTTTTAGCATTGTACCTTTACAAATATACATTGTAAGATATATGACATTATTCTTGGACGCTGGGCCTTGTAGATGTTATAAATATAATCCGCAAAGTGTAGCTAAGTCTTATGACATAATAATCTACCGGGGAATGATATAAAAGGAAAGGCATATAAACCAAATAGACAATTGGAAGGTGACATAGGAGTTTATAGTCCCCATGAGCAGTGAACTGATGGTAGTAATTTGATTATATCATTTCTCATCATAAAGCCAATACTCACTGTCACTGTGAAATCTGTTTTTCTTCCTGTGCTAAGCCTTCTAATTGAATGAAATTTCACCGTGAAGGGGATTTAAAATGTTAAAGAAATAAACGAGCCTTTAAAATTTTTCTGTCTAAACCATACAATAGTCAGGAACTCTGCACAACACAAGTACATGATATTGTGTTCACGGATACATATTCCCAGAGCAAGTTCCTTGGCTTACACTATTACCAGTGACACTCAATCAAGTGTAGCCCTTCAAAAATTCCATGGGGGAGAAATGTGTGAAATAGATCTTGAATCTCCTGTAGAAGGTAGGAAGGAAGTTATCAGGGGACTAGGAAATCGATAAACAATGCAGACAACCTAATTCTCAATGATGCAGGCATAACATGGAGGTATTTCACATAATTTGGAGATACTTATTTCAGTGATTTGGTTACTATTACAGTAAATTGAGTCATACAAAATTTTTTATTTCTCAGTTACAAAAGTTATGATTATACCATATTATAGTCTATTAAATGTGCAATACCATTATGTCTAAAATATCAATATATATATACCTTAAGTTAAAGTATTTTATTGCTAAAATGTGCTAACAATCATCTGAACCTTCAGTGAGCTGTGATCTTTTTGCTATTTGATGTTGATGGCTGCTGACTGAACAGGGTGGTGGTTGTTGAAGGTTGGGGTGACGGTGGCATTTTTTTTAAATGAGGCAGCAATGAAGTTTCCGCATGGATTGCCTCTTTCTTTCACATGAGATTTCCTTGAAGCATGCAATACTATTTGATAGTATTTTACCCGTGACAGAACTTCTTTTAAAATTGGAGTCTATTATCTCAAACACTGCCACTTTCTAACCAACTAAGTGTATGAAATATTCTAAATCTCCATTGTCATTTCAACATTGTTCAAAACATGTTCACCAGGAGTAGATTCCTTCTCAAGAAATCACTCTCTTTGCTCATCCATAGGAAGTAACTCCTCATCTGTTCAAGTTTAGTCCTGACATTTCAGCAATTGAGTCACATCTTCAGGCTCCACTTCTAATTCTAGTGCTCTTACTCCTCTATCACATCTGCACTTACCTCCTCCACTATAGTCTTATAGCCTTCAAAGCCATCCATGAGGGTTAGACTCAACATCTTCCAAACGCGTGTTAGTGTTGGTTTTTTGACCTCCTTTCATGGATCATGAATGTTCTTAATGGCATTTAGAATGGTGAATCTTTTTCAGAGGATTTCAATGTATTTTGCCTGGATCCACCAGAGTAATCCCTACTCACGGTATACTTCTTTAATAATACTAGAAAGTCAAAATTGCTTCTTTAACTGTGGGCTACAGAATGGATGTTAACAGGCATGAAAACAAGATTACTCTCCTTGTACATCCCCATTGGAGCAATTGATGACTGGGTGCATTTTCAATGAGCAGTAATATTTTGAAAAAGGAACTTCTTTTTCTGAGCAGTAGATGTCAACAGTGGGCTTAAAATATTCAATAAACCATGCTGTAAATGGATGTGCTGTCATCCAGGCTTTGTTATTCTATGTATGGAGCACAGATAGAACTGATTTAGCATAATTCTTAAGGACTCCAAGATTTGTGGAATAGTCAATGAGCTTTGGTGTGAACTTGAAGTCACACCAACTGCTTTAGCCCCAACGAGGTCAACCTGTCCTTTGAAGCTTTGAAGCTAGCCATTGACTTCTCTATAGATATGAAACTCTGAGATGGTATCTTCTTCCAGTAAATATAAGGCTGTTTCATTTTCACTGAAAATCTGTGACCGAGCACAGTGGCTCATGCCTGTAATCCCAGCATTTCGTGAGGCAGAGGCAGGAGGGTCACCTGAGGTCAGGAGTTGAAGACCAGTCTGACCAACATTGAGAAAACCCATCTCTACTAAAAATACAAAATTAGCCAGGCATGATGGCACATGCCTGTAATCCTAGCTACTAGGGAGGCTGAGGCAGGAGAATCGCTTGAACCCAGGAGGCTGAGGTTGCAGTGAGTCAAGATAGCACCATTGCACTACAGTCTGGGCAACAAGAGCAGAAACTCTGTCTCAAAAAAAAAAAAAAAAAAAGAAACCAAGAAAAAAAGAAAATCTGTTTGCTGTGACCACTGTCATCAATGGTCTCAGTTACATTTTCTGGGTAACTTGCTGAACTTCTACATCAACACTTGCTGCTTCACCTTGCTCTTTTATGCTCTGGAGATGGCTTTATTCCTTAAACCTCAGGAACCAATCTCGGTTAGCTTCAAACTTTTCTTCTGTAGCTTTCTCACGTCTCTCAGCCTTCGTGTAGTTGAAGAGCATTAGGGCTTTGCTTTGGATTAGGCTATAGCTTAAGGGAATTTTGCGGCTGGTTTTATCTTCTCTCCAGACCACTCAACCTTTCTCCATATCAGCAATAATGCCGTTTATTTTTCTTATCACTTATGTGTTCACTCGAGTAGCATTTTAAATTTTCTTCAAGAACTTTCCTTTGCATTCACAACTTGGCTAAGTGGTGCAAAACTATCTCAGCTTTCAACATGTCCTTCTCACTAAGCTTGATCATTACTGGATTTTTGTTTAAGGTGAGAAATGTGTGACTCTTTCATTTCAAAACTTAAAGGACATTATAGGTTATTAACTGGGCTAATTTCAATATTGTTGTGTCTCAGGGAATAGGGAGGCCTAAGAAGAGAAACAGAGATCAGTGAACAGCCCATAGATGGAAAGTCAGAATATACACAATTATTGACTAAATTTGCTCTCTTGTATGGATGTGGTTTATGGTGCCCCAAAACAAATACGATAATAACATCAAATATCATTGATCACAAATCACCATAACAAATGTAATAATAATAATACAAAAGTTTGAAATGTTGCAGAAATTACCAAAATGATATACACAGACACATAGTAAGCACATACTATTGGCAAATGGCACTGACAGACTTGCTGTTCACAGGGTTGCCCCAAAGCTTCAATTTGTAAAAAACACCGTATGTGAGGTGAACTAAAGCAAAGCACAGTAAAACAAAATATAACTGTATTCTTCTATTTTTTTCAACGTACATCAGTAATAGCAGTGAAGTCTGAATATCAAGCTGAACAAGAGATTTAATCTGTGCATGGACCCCTTGGCAATGGCTGATCTAAAGGTAGTGCTGGCTTGGGTGATACACTGTGAATACAACAATGAGAAGTCATGGATTTACTGAGGGATCAATGATTTCTTTTTCTCTCTCAAAGTTCTTCCAGGACAAAAAGACAGACTAGAAAAGGCAGATGTAATGAAAGGTAATGAAAGCTCAAACTTTAATTGAACTATAAAAAAAGCACCCCCCTCTGCTACCTGATAATTACACTACCACCACCAGGATCAGCTCCACCGTGTTTATGTCCCTTAAACCTTTATTACCACATTGTCAGCATGTGTGTCTCATAATTAAAACATCTTGAATTTATAAAAAACTTTAGTTATCAAAGTGATGAAAAAGAAATAACATGCAGTGATGTGCAGTAGCATAACATCAACCCATGAACTGGTTGCCCCAAATGGTAATGCTCTAAAAGAATGTGAGGTTCTTCAATATCTGCTAATTAATGAAGGGAATTCTGTTTAAAAAATCATATACTACACTATCGCTATTCTTCTCTACTGTGAAACATTTTTCTGCTCTCTTTAGAGAAATATATAGTTGGTTTGTTTCTACTTAAAGAATATCTAATGGTTTGTATACATATTAATTTGATTACTTGCAGGTTCATTAGTGAACACTTTTGGGGAAGGTATGTTGATTCCAATTTTGATTAAAAATAAGCAGAGAAGAGTTGAAGTTTGATTTGGGCAAATGAACCAATGTCTGATGTAATAAGTGGAAGAAAGGCTCTTAGCTAAAGATACTTGAGAGTTATCACAGAAGATTGAGAATAAAAGGTACTTAAAAGTTTGAAGTACCATATAGTACTTCATGAAATCATCACTCTTTAAAAAATAAACAATGATGACAAAATCAAATGATGATTTTAGAATAATTAAAGAAAAATTTGAATTCATTTTAAAATTCTTACCATTGAATAACTTGCATTACCTACTCAGAACTGTTTAGAAACTGATTTAGGGCTTTTCCTTAATTTTTTGACTCCTCTCTGGATTTTGATGCTATTTTTGAAGGAAAATGGTCTCAATTTTACTCAGCTGGGTGTGCATTTAACATGTGTTTCATTGATTGTAGAATTATTTATTAGCCTTCTTAAGATAAGTTACAGAATGCTGTAAGCCTCCGTTTTTTCCTCTAATGAACTCAGGTCTATGAAAACTGTCTGGTTAATTTAAGAGAACCTTAAATATGGTGAAGGGATGAACAGTAGAATGATTGGAAGTAATAAAGAGTTTCTAAAAGTAAAAATAGGTAACAAACCAATGATGAAATACAATGTGCTTTAATGAAGGCTTAAAGAATAATGGGCTTTACAAGGAATGATAAAATTAAATTTTAGAAGCAAGGAATGTAGAGGTCTATAGAGGAAGACTTATTCTTTCTGTTAAGACTAAAAATGATAGCTCTACTTAAATCTCTTTTGGCACTAGAAAAATATTGGGAAATTGAGTTTCATATTCCATTGACATGTCAAGATATCTTATTCACCCAAGAAATAGTTTCACTTAAATATATGACTTGTTCTGTACCATCACAGGGCTTAATTTAAGCATAGCACTTCTATTTTCAAGGAGCATCATGCTTGTATCAGCTCCATCAGGGTTGCAAGGCAAGTGGAGAATTGAGGCCATCAATTTTAAGGCCATAGAGATGAAAAGTCTAGTCTTTAGTAAGTGACTTAAAACGTCTTGTATGGGCTGTATTTATTGGTTTGGTGCCCCAGCATAATGAAATTTATGAAACAATTATTTTAAGTCTGGATTCATGACTAAATTGCTAAACGTAACTTGCCATTCATTTACAGAAAGAACTCATATGAGAGTTCAGTTTTAGAAAAGACAGAGGTCATTTAAAAATGCAACTAAAGGTCACTATTTCTAAGATCTCTTCTACAGTGGGGGTGAGAACAGTCCATGTTTAAAGTAGTAGCAGTAGTAAACTGAATATATAGATGAATTTTTAAAATACAGAAAAAGAAAAAGGAAGTCTCATGAACAATAATGTTTTACTTTGAAAACCAAGCTAGCTTCTCTTTATTGAAATCTCATATGAAATTAAAGGAAACTAAAAAACCCACATCACCAATATTGAACCACGGTTATTCTCAGAAAGGGTAACACAAATATATTCTCAGGAAACATTTTATTATAAGTGGATTAACTTAGGTGGCTTTTTCTCATCTCAAATACATAGATGAGAAAACACAGGTAATTATACTTTGACAATTACAGCAGCCAGGAAAAGTTAGTGCTTTCTTCAATTTATGGTACTAAAGAGTGTCTAGAAGGGAATATGGCTAATCAGTAAGATGAAGAAACTGCTAATAGATCTTCTGATGTAAGAAAATTATATGGAGCTAATACCTTTGTAAATAAAATGTGAAGCAATCCATTTTCATGTCAGTTAGTCTTGATTGCCAGGTTGGCCTATAAATCTACCTTGGTTGGAGTTCTGTCCTTTTCCTTACTTAATAGTTTGTATTCAGTGGAGGAGGATATCCCCCCTAAAAAAGAAGTAATATTCTTTCTTCAAGGACATTAATTTTTTTATTCAAAAACTACGCATCAGCTATTTATTTTGTCAACAAATATACTAGGCTCTTGCAGTAAGCATGATTTCACAGATGGCTTTCTCTGTGTGGAACTGTTATTTATACAGCTTACATTCGATTAGGTATATGAGTATTCTTATTTTTCTTCTAGAACTTTTGTAGTGAGCAAGATTGAAACTTTACCCTAGCTTATTTGCACTCTGGATCATGACTATTAAGTTAGTGATTGTGAACCTACTAGTTTTCACTCTAGGATATCTTATAAAGACCAATGGTACACAGCTAACAATGTTGAAACAGAAAAAGCAATCAACAAATGGGCACTACTTTTTTCCCTTAAATCTGATTAAAGTTTAAACCATCATTTTTTGAGACATTGAGCTATTTATTAGTCAGCATAATCCACTCATGCTTTTCAACATAGGATAACATATTCAACAAAAAGAAATCTGAAAATCCTGTTAGTAGTCTTCCCTAATCATCACTTTAGGGCGTACTTTATAGTTTATACCATTGCCTCATACTAGCCATTTGCTTGAGGGTGATAAGATATAACTGTGATAGTTCTGATAAGATTTGTGCACTGAAATATTTTAAACACTACTAGAGTAAATGTAGACTCTGTCCAAATCATTAATTGCTAGCTAGCCATGCATTGCAGATAACTGCAACACAGCTGTTAAGAGGTGAAGTGTGAGCTAGAGTTACATACACTTTCCATTGTTTTGAGGAAAAATCTATTATAATCAATATGTACTTTCTCTGGACTGGTGGAACTCTATCAAGATGGAATCTTTACCAATACTTTTTGGTCAATTTTCATGACAAATTAGGATATTTTATTCTGTAGAAAGAATAATTGATTTGTAGCCCTGTTTCTGTTCTCTGACTCTACCAGTGTTTATGCCAAGGTTATGCTTCTCATGAGATGATCATGGGTGATTGTGTCCATGTTAAAAATAGATAATTTTTAAGTACTTAAATTTGAGTATAAGTTAAAATCTTTTTATTTTTTCATCATGTTATATACCAACTGAGACAATATTTCACAGCATATTTACTCTGGGATCCATTTTAATGAAGCAGTTTCCATTTGGAGTATTGTCAGTCACTATATGACAGGACAGGGATATTTTAAACCAAGATCTGGCATTTAAAAATAATATTCTACTTGGCACTGACACACACTAAAGCAAGTCTCATGGCCATGATAGACTACAGCAGAGTGGAACATGTAATCTTTTCACAGACAGGAGTACCACTAAAAAGACACAAAAATAATATGATGCATAATATTTACATTTACTTTGGTGGTACAGTTTTGAGAAATAAATATTATGATGTCATCTAATACATTATAGCCAATCTTATCTGCTAGTCTTGAGACAACATCAGTGATGATAAAGAGTAGTTTATATTTCTTTTAAAATGGTAATACAGGTATAGAATTTTTAAAAGTTCGATTATTTATCCATCATCTTGGAAAACACATTGAATACTGTTAAAAAGTATATCATAGAATATTATAGTAATAATTATCTTTATAAAGGTGGAAAAAGTACTCTGTGTAATTGTAATAGCAACAAAAAGCTCTGAATATTTTGTGTTGTCATTGAAATGACTAAATTATAGACTATGTACCTTATCTTCAGTGAGTTAAATTCTGAAGCATTGATGTGACAACTAAACTTGTGACATAAGGTAATACATTTTCACATTTTTAAACTCAGAAACTCATATGTCATATGTAGATCAGTCTGAAGCCATTTTGATGGTCACTCATTGGCATATTACATGATTATGACTCTCTGAAATTTGTCCTATACTTTAAAGCCCTAGAATTAAGGAGGAGGAGGAGGAAGAGGAGGAGGAGGAGGAGAAGGAGGAGGAGGAGGAAGAGTAGGAGGAAGAGGAGAAAGAGGAGGAGAAGGAGGAGGAGGAGGAAGAGGAGGAGAAGGAGGAGGAGGAGGAAGAGTAGGAGGAGGAGAAAGAAGAAGAAAAGGAGAAGAAGATATATCAAAGAATTCCAAACTGAAGTATTTTCTGTGGAAAGAACTTTAATAAGTGATGGTAATAATTCATTACTAGCCTAATACTACGCCTCTAGTGACAAAAAAATGATACACTCTGAGCAAGCATAGGTTTTTGTTAGGTGGATGGCACCTTTGTGCTACCTTCCTTCCAGGTAGATATAGCCTTGCACCATGTAATACACCTTGAACCAATCTCAGTTTCCTTCACCTCCTCAGCTAGACAACCGTGAACAATGCAAAGACTATTCAAGCATATGTGAGAGCCCTGGTTGTTGAGTATCTATGGTCGCTTAATTAAAGATAAGTCTTTGTAAACTTAGCAAAACCAAGTTTCACAAAGATTTTGCTCCAGGAGTAAGTGTTGGGTACAAGCATTGCTCAAGTGTTCATTTCACATTGTATTTCCACTCTCTGTGATTATCTTGCCTCTAGTTGAGCCTCTGACTCAATCTCCTTCCCTTCTAATCCAACTCAAAAGTTGCACATCAATAATACTTGCTCTACTTATACTGCTTAATTATAACTTTGCTTCACATGTCCATGCATTTGCACTTTGACAGTTTCCCATTTCACATTCCACCTGCTATAGCTTCTGAAAACCCAGCACCAATATTTATGTTTTCTGTGGAAGTCATGAAAATACAACATAGAGACTTTCTGCTGCAGAAAGAATAATTGATTTGTAGCCCTGTTTCTGTTCTCTGAATCTATCAGTGTTTATGCCAAGGTCATGCTTCTCATGAGATGATCTGAGCACTGATACAAAGGCAGATCTATTCCTCCAAAATATGTCTCCTCTGACAGCTGACTTTTGTTCAAGGATATTCTATTGATGTGAGCAAGTCTTTCTTAGAAATGTGCTACAGACTGAGACTGTTCCTAATCTTACTTCTTTGCTACTGTTTTCCCAGAAGTCAGACCTGTCCTATTCCTTCTCTGTCTCTGCACTACCAATATTCCTTTACATGTGTTTCCTCAATAAATCTCCTGCATAGATAAACTCTTCTGAGCATCTTTTGTTAGAGGATCTGAACTAACCAATTGCTATTGAAAGAAGTCCAAAAATAGGTGGCAACATTGGAATTGAAGACAGGTTCTATCACCAGCCCACAGGTAAAACGGATGCCATCCTAAGTGGTAGGTGAGGCATAGAGAGTCTCTGGAACAAGATGGTGGCCTAATTGCTATTCATTTCACCACTTGAAACATGCAAATATGTTCCAATGGAATAAAATACCTTTTCGAGTGCAATGATTCAGGCATTTAAAAAATAAGCGTTTAGAAGGCAACATCAAAAAATGATAAGGGCTTCTAGATTATGTTGGTGCCTTGCAGAGGAATAATGAGATAACTGATGGTTGTAAACAAGCACTTAACAGTGAAATGTGAGCACCAGGGGATACTTTTGGTAGCTTAAATGGATATCCATATCTCCTGGAGAAGAAGAATAGACACAGCAGCAAATTGAAAGTTTGATAATTACGTTTGCATAGTTTCAGAGACATCTGCAGGTCCTTCAAGACAGATCTTTCATGCTAAAATCAAAGCCCTGGTTAAGAAAATCTGGAACTCTGAAACATGGGATGGGAATATCTAGATGGGTGTTCAAGTAGATATGACTCATAGACACCTCTGAACTGGCAGATCTTAGGGAAATGGTTCACCTTTGTCCAGTCATCTTCAGTTCTTTCACTCTGCTATAAGACTGTAATACCCAGGCTGGGTACAGTGACTTGCACCTGTAATCTCAGCATTTTGGGAGGCCTTAGTGGGTGGATCTTTTAAGCCCAAAAGTTGGAGACTAACCTGGGCAACATGATGAAACCCCGTCTCTACCAAAAACGACAAAACTTATCTGGGCATGGTGGTGTACGCTGTAGTATCAGCTACTTCAGAGACTGAGGTGGAAGGATCAGTTGAACCAAGGAGGCACAGGTTGCAGTAATCTGTGATTGCACCACTGCAGTCCCACCTGGGTTACACAGCAAGACTCTGTCTCAAAAAACAAAAGACTATAAAACTATAAAATAATACACAGTCTCATTTCTCCTTGCTGCTAGGCTGATAACTAGAGTTAAATCTTACCACGATCTATGTTAAGTGGGTTCTGGGCGTGATAAGGAAAAAAGAAATGACACACCTAAGGAACTGCAGTTATTAGGTAGAGTTTATTGACAGGAGAAGGCACGTACAACTGTGATTGCATTTTGAGAGTCCTTCATCAAAATGATGTAATATAAGACCAGAAAAGCAAGAATTCATTGAAATGGGATTCTCTCACTGACTTTGGTCTTAACATCTTGGCAAAGAACCTGGAAAATGAGAAACACTCTCTGTAATGGTTATTCTTAGGAACCTGGAGAAAGTAACAGCTAATACTAAGCAAAATGGAAATTCCTGAGTTGCTCTGGAAGAAAATACTGAAAGAAATAAAGAAGCTGAAGCACGTGGGAATGTGGAATGGATTTATTATGTGAGGCCAGAAGACCTACCATATGGTTATATTCCACAGGAAGAACTAGAGATCAAGGCCATCAGGATGTACCAATAGGAGGGGCACAGGATCACTAAGAACTTTAGGGGTAGCTCTCTTCTGTAGGTCAGGGTTGATGGTAGACAAGGTTTTCTTAGATTTGGACTTTGTAAAACCCATGGGATGGTGATACTCCAAAATATTAGAGGTCAGGTATAAGAGTTGAACACCAGAAAGCAGGGAGAGCAATTACTGTAATGTACAGCAAGGTTACATAGGCAGCCAAGGGAGCTTGACCTACAGGGGAGCTAGGATGATTAAAAGAGCAAGAAGCCCCTAAAGGCAAAATAGATGGGAAGACAACAAGAAGGCTACCTGACATCTACAGCTCCCCTTCCAAAAACAAAAACAGAACAAAACGAGAATCAAGACAGAGAGGTGTGGTACAGTCGCCCTCAATAAAAAGCCATGACTCAGCTTAAGTGTCCAGTGATTGATGACTGAAAAAATAATGTGGTATATATACACCATGGAATATTATGCAGTCATGAAAAAGAATGAAATCATGTCTTTTCAGTAATATACATGGAGCTAGAGGCCATTATCCTAAGTAAAGTAACTTAAAAACAGAAAATAAAATATCATATGTTCTCACAAGTGGGAGCTAAACAATGGGCACACATGGACACAAATAGGGAAATAATAGACATTGTGGACTCCAAAAGTGGGGAGGGTAGGAGAGAGATGATCGTTGATAAATTGTTTATTTGGTACAATGTTCACTATTTGGGTAATATGAGAAGCCCGAATCTCACCATTATGCAGTATATCCATGTAACCGACATGAACATACACATCCTGAATCTAATTTTT
Source organism: Ateles fusciceps (assembly GCA_036589455.1). Taxonomy (NCBI): domain Eukaryota; kingdom Metazoa; phylum Chordata; class Mammalia; order Primates; family Atelidae; genus Ateles; species Ateles fusciceps. The sequence goes on from JAZHEH010003406.1 coordinate 1,628,493, forward strand.
CAAAACAAGTCATGATTACTTGCTGAGTTCTCATATCTGTGTAAAATTTTAGATTTGGAAGCCATTGACTAAAGAGGTGGTCAGGTTCATAGGAAGAAATACCATGCAACATGACAAAACATCATAACTTGTGATGATTTCCCTAGTCATAACACTGTACACTAAAGAATGGGAAATACACTTTTGAAGACAGCTGGACAGAATCTGAGTGTAACTTGACATTGACAATTAAAGTCTTCATGTGCCATCATTGACCCTATGTGAGAGTGGAGGCTTAAGTATGATAGGAAATAAATGGAGCACTGACTAAAATCTAACTCACAACGGCCCACTCTGTCCATGGATCCACCCAGGAGTTGTTTTCCCAGTACCCAAATACAAATTGGACTTTACTATGTAGTTGGAATAATACTCACATTGAGGCCTTCGCTTGCAGAATGAGAGATATGACCATGAAGAAGGCTAACTTGTCACCTCTTGAAATGTTATCCTCCCTCAAGCTAAGATATTTAGTAAAAACTAATGTCATATCCCCAGAAGAACGTTGGAGGTTATTACTACCACTAAAGATCTACAGGTTGCAGGGGGAGGTCATCTTTATTATATCTCCATTAATTTACTAGTCTTTCCCGACAAACACCTATGTAGATCTGGAGAATGATTATAGCCTACTGAAGACTTAACCAAGTGGCTGCTATAGTTATGGATGCTTTGCTGACTGACTCATCATTACTGGAATAACTTAGTAAGGCTTCAGGTGTATGGCATATACAATGGTATATAATTATTGACATGGAGAATGGATTCTTTCACCTTCTGATAATAAGACAGGATTTTTGAAAGTTTACATTCACATGAGAAGGTAAATAATGTTTATTTGAAGTTTTGTTTCAGAGGTGTATTTCTTTTTACCCTCTGTCATAACTTCTGTTAGAGTCTGAACTGAACAGCCTGGGGATTCCATCAAATATCCAATGAATTCCTCACATCAGTGACATTATGGTGATCACACAGTGTATGGAAAGGGAAGTTAGTTCACTGGCAGCCTTAGTAAGATATATGTGTTACATATTATAGGAAATAAAACATCAAAGACTCAGGAACATGCTACTTTAGTGATGTTTTCAGAGTCCAGTGTTCAGGATGTGTCCAATAATTCCACAAGAGAAAAATAAAATTGACTAATCTTTCATCCTTTATTAGAAAGAGGGAAGCACCTTAGATGGTAAGCCTCTTAGGGGTATGGAGGTAAGATATTTCACACCTCAGAATGCTGTCTCACGCATATAACATATAGCATCGATTGTGGCCAGCTTTGGGTGAGGCCCAGAGGAGGAAAGCATTCCTGTTAATGAAGTTCATCTCAGGTCATGATTCTTATCATTAGCTATCACCTTAACAGAGGGCTGTAGCTTATTCTGCTTATCATCTGTATTTCCCCCTCAGCAAGTGAGGCCTGTAAGACCAAGGAGAATGTGCTACCCAAAGCTGAATTTGGAAGTGACTTTTATGGCACCTATTATTCCATTTTCATGCTGCTATGAAGAAATATCCAAGATTGGGTAATTTATAAAGAAAAAGAGGTTAATAGACTTGCAGTTCCACATGGCAGGGGAGGCCTCACAATCATAGCAAAGGCAAAAGAGGAGCAAAGGCATGTCTCACCTGGTGGCAGGCAAGAAAGCATTTGCAGGGGAGCTGTCCTTTATGAAACCATCCCATCTTGTGAGACTTATTCATTGTATGAGAACAGCATGGGAAAGCTGCCCCCATGATTCAATTACCTCCCACTGGGTTCCTCCCACAATACATGGGGTTTATGGGAATTACAACTCAAGAAGAGATTTGGGTGGAGACACAGCCAAACCATATCATGGCACAAGGGGTGGACTGTGGCAGACACTAAGATTCTACTCAGCTCTTCTGCTGTGGGAAATATAAGTGATGGGCTTCTGTACTCTTCATTTTTTACCATGTTTATGCTGAGACTATGGTTTTCATGATCTGCTCCCAGCCAATAGCTCAGCATGGGGTGATAGTAAGGAAGACCAATTTCTGCAAAACACAGAACTCCTTTAACAGAAGTGGTTTCTCAAGGACTCCTTGAATAGCAATTTTGGCTCAAGGACTCCCATCAACCTTATCAAAACTTTCTTCAAGCTGTGCTACAATTTGAGACTCTTCCTACTTTTTCTCTCTCTTTCACAGAAGTCAGAATTTCATCATGTTCTAACAGATCTCCCTCCCACTCCAGTTTCTTTCCCCCGTTTCTGTCACTGTTTCTTTCACAAGCATTTCCTCTTAAATCTTAACTAAGTCGCTTGTACTTCTAAACCTGTTTTGACATCTGCTTCTTAGAGGACCTGAACTAAGTTCTTATCACAAGCAAGGAATTTTGATATTCTTGAAACCTGCTCTTTAGCTAGTCTTCCTGGACTAGCATTTTAATAAACACATTCAAAAATTATATAAAGTAAATTTTATTCTTTAGGTATTCACATGGTAAAAGTAGATGGACATGATTGTCCATTTCCCAAGAAGCCAGTTTCAGAGTTAATCTCAGATGACCAATAAGTCTTTTTCCATACCTATACCTGTAACTATGATTGTGATTGTCTATCCCTCTCACTATATACATACACATACACAATCTATATCTTTTATGGCAGCTTAAATATTCCTTAATATCATCAGTTGCAAAGAAGAAAATTTGTTGGGAATGAAAATCTGAGCATGCATTGATTATTCAGAGTTTCCTGGCATCCACTAACGTCTGTGAATAAAGCCACTTTAACAGCATAATATTTTAAATCTCTGAGTTGCTGATTTCAGAGTCTGTCCTCTCAAGTCACTTCTCGTCCGGCATTGCAAATGTGATAGTATATTTTGCATGGTGCAAACACAGGGCAGTAATAGGAGAAGTAGGGAGAATGTTCTTGTTGAAGTTGTTTTGTCTTTGTTATTATTTGTTTATCTTTGTTAGTAGGCTACAAAAAGAACCTGTGTATGAAGCTACGCCACTGGGTAAAGTTGGGTTAGGCTCAAGCTAACATCATCTGTGGATATTAATGTTACTGTTACAGCTTTTCACACAAGAAAGTGTATAACATTTCTTCATCTGCCTGATAATTATTTTCTTAGATTAGTTTCTAATATTATAAATTATTTTTAGTTTATATATTAGTTTAGATAATTTACTCTCAAACTAGATATCTTCATTTTCTGCTTCTTAATCTACACTGATCTTTCATTCTAAAATATATTTATAGGTTCATGAACCATGCTGTCCTCCCAAAAATATCTATACCTTAATCTTGTGCATATATACACACACACACATATATATAATGTCTTGTAAATATGTTACCTTACATGTCAAAATGTGATTAAGATTATGAACGTTGAAATAGAGATACTACCCTTGGTTATCTGTGTGAGCCCAAACTAATCACATGAACCTTATAAGCAGAGTGTACTGTGTAAGGACCGGAGAAACACCTCCAGGAGAAATTGGGACCTCAGGCCTATAACTTCAAATAACTGAATTCTGCCAACAATCTGAATGAGTGTGGAAACGAATTCTTCCAAGAAGCTCCTGATAAGGGCCCAGTCTGCCACCATGTTAAATTCCTTGTTAAATCAAGAGCAGAGAAACCTGGCAGACCAACCTAAATTCTCACCCATATAAATTTGTATTGTTTTGAAACAAAATTTTTGATAATTTGTTATGGCAGCAATAGAAATCTAATATAAACTATCCATAATCACCTTTTTTGCCAACCTGAGGCAAATTTAATCATCTGTTACTCTCTAACCTGTGAATTTTCTTCATGCACATATTATTTTACTAGATTTCGTAACTTTTTAAAATGTCTGTCTTTCTTCCTAACAATTCTGTGAGATCCTCAAGGGTCTCATTTATCTTTGAATTTCTGGTGCCTAGTATAGTAGTTGATCTTTTGAAATAAAGAGCACAGTATTTAGTACTGCCCAAGTGGATTAATATTTCACCCATATGTAAGAGGTTTAAATACACTGTAAGTAATCAAAGCTTAAGTAATTTTCCTTACTTACATATTGCAAAATATTCTGTCTCAACTAAGTGAGTTAGTAAAATATTTTAAATCCAAATAATATCGGTTTTCCCATATAAATTTAAAGGTACTCAGAAAATCTTTTGTGGAAATATCTTTCATATTTCTTAGAAAAAAATGCCTTGGACACTGATTTTAAAGGGTTTTTATGCCTATTTTTCTGTGTAATGGTGGAAATATGTTTCTCTATAGGATAATTATATTTTGTATTCAAATACATCTTTCAGAAATATCAGTTATGTGGCTATTTAATCTTAAAGAATATTTCATAATGGTTTTCATAGCTGATAACATGATAATGTCATATAGAGTGGATATCATCATTAATCATTGCTAAAATCCCCAAGCAAACAGAACTTCTACCACACTCCCATACCATATCTTCTGTAAGCTCCTTGACCTAGATTTTTTTGTATTTGATATTATGCCTGGACTTTTCTGTCATGTGAAATACACGTAGCCTAGGTAATGTGACCCTTATGTCAGTTATTCATAAATAATTTATAGCCCATGCTTGGTAAAAATTAAATATTCAATAAATAGAAGTAAATATTGTTGTGGTTTCTATAATTTATTATTAATTAATCTGTTCTTGGATTTGCTTATAACCATTTTATAGAAACTATGTACTTTGGATATTTGACTCTGAAAAGCAGGACTTCTACAACCATGTCTGAAATGTATTCTATCAGTTTACGTCTGTATAACAAATGGCTTCAAAAGATAATGACTTAAAACACAGCCTTCTAAATATAGTCTACTTATTTATGGGATAGGAATTCTGGCAGGACTTAGGTGGGTGATTCTTCTGCTCCACATGGTGTACACAGAAGTTATACAGTGGTATTCAGCTGATAGGTAAGTTAGTCTGGAAAGTGCAAGACGGCTTCACTCACATGTTTGGTGCCTGGGCAGGGATGTCTGGCAGGCTGGTCTTAGCTGATGCTACTAACTTGAGTGCCCATTAGTAGCCTTCTTCAGCATGGCTGTCAGAAGATGTTAGCCTTCTTAGACGGTAGCTCAGGAAGGTAAGAGCAAGCATTCAAACTAACAAAGCAGAAATTACATAAGCTTTTGAAAGGAGACTTCAACATTTTCATGGCATATTTCCATTGTAATCTATTGATTGACACAGTCACAAGCTCACCCAGATTAAAGATGTGGGGGATAGTCCATGGGAAGAACATCAAAGAATTTGTAACTGTTGTTTAAAATTCACATGATAACCTTCTGGGTGACACTCTGGTAAATTATCTACTGATAATAAAAATAGCACTTCAATTAAAACAGACACTATGTAATATCTATGTTGTACAGTGAAAAAAAATGAAGTGAGACTTTCTTCAACCATTTTAAATATTTAATTTGAATTTGTCTAAAAGTACAACTGCAAGACAACATCAAGTATTTACATGTCGTCCTATAACATTTTATATTAAAATTTGTTTTAAAATAAACTGATAATTTATACATGGATAACTTGTTTTAAGAAGAGACAATGTTAAAGATGAAGCCTGATATGGTTTGCTTGTGTCTCCACCCAAATATCAACTTGAATTGTATCTCCCAGAATGCCCACACATTGTGGGAGGGACCCAAGGGGAGATACATCATAGAGGTCGGTCTTTCCTGTGTTATTTTCATGACAGTGAATAAGTCTCAAGAGATGTGATGAATCTATCAGGGGGTTTCCACTTCTGCTTCTTCCTCATTTTCTCTTGCCACTGCCATCTAAGAAGTGCCTTTTGCCTCCTGGCATGTGGAGGAACTGTAAGTACAATTAAATCTCTTTTCCTTCCCAGTCTCAGTTATGTCTTTATCAGCAGCATGAAAACAAACTAATACAGTAAATTGGTACCAGTAGAGTGGGATGTTGCTAAAAAGACACCCGAAAATGTGGAAGGAACTTTGGAACTGGGTAACAGGAAGAGACTGGAAGAGTTTGAAGAGCTTCAGAAGAAGGCAGGAAAAGGTAAGAAAGTTTAAAACTTCCTGGGGACTTGTTGAACGATGTCACCCAAAATGCTACTATCAATATGGACAATAAAATCTCGGCTCAGGTGGTCTCGATGGACATGAGGAACTTGTTGGCAACTGGAGTAAAGGTGACTCTTGTTATGTTTTAGCAAAGAGACTGGCAACATGTTGTCCCTGCCATAGAAATTTGTGGAGCTTTGAACTTCAGAAAGATGATTTAGGGCATCTGGCAGGAGAAATTTCTAAGCAGAAAAGCAGTCAAGAAGTGATTTGAGTGCTGTTAAGAGCATTCAGTTTTATAGGGGAAGCAGGTCATAAAAGTTTGGAAAATTTGCAGTCTGACTCTGTGATAGAAAAAAAATCCCATTTTCTGAGGAGAAATTCAAGCTAGTTGCAGAAATTTGCCTAAGTAGGTAGGAGCTTAATGTTAATCCCCAAAATCATGGGTCCAATGTCTCCAGGCCATGTCTGCCCCTCCCATCACAGGTCTGGAAATCCAGGAGAAAAAAGTGGTTTTGTAGGCTGGGCCCAGGGTGTTTGTGCTGTATGCAGCCTAGAGACTTAGTGCCCTGTATCCTGGCCCTCCAGTCATGGCTGAAAGGAACAAACGTGCAGCTTGGGCTGTGGCTTCAGAGGGTGGAAGCCCTAAACCTTGGCAGCTACCACGTGGTGTTGAGTCTGTGGGTATACAGAAGTCAAGAATTGAGGTTTGGGAACCTCCACCTAGATTTCAGAAAATGTATGGAAATGCCTGGATACCCAGGCAAAAGTTTGCTGCAGGAGCAGGGACCTCATGGAGAACCTCTGCTAGGGCAGTGCAGAAGGGAAATGGGGGGGTCAGATCCCCCATACAGAGTCCCTACTGGGGCACTGCCTACTGGAGCAGTGAGAGAGGGGCCACCACCATCTTCCAGAACCCAGAATGGCAGATCCACTGACAGCTTGCACCGTGCACCTGGAAAAGCCACAGACACTCAACACCCAGACTCTGAAAGCAGCTGTGAGGATGGCTGTACCCTGCAAAGCCACAGAGGCAGAGTTGCTCAAAAACATGGGAACTCACCTTTTCATCAGCGTGACCTGGATGTGAGACCTGGAGTCAAAGGAGATAATTTTGGAGCTTTAAAATTTGCCTGCCCAGCTAGATTTTGGACTTGCATGGGCCCTGTAACCCCTCTGTTTTGGCCAATTTCTCCCATTTGAAATGCCTGTATTTACCCAATACCTCTATCCCCATTGTATCTAGGAAGTAACTAGCTTGCTTTTGATTTTACAGGCTCATAGGTGTAGAAACCTGCCTTGCGTCAGATGAGTCTTTGGACTGTGGACTTTTGGGTTAATGCTAATATGAGTTAAGACCTTGGGGGACTGTTGGAAAGGCATGATTGGTTTTGAAATGTGAGGATATGAGATTTGGAAGGGCCATGGGCAGAATGACGTGGTTTGGCTATGTCCCCACCCCAATCTCATCTTGAATTGTAACTCTCACTGTTCCCACACGCTGTGGGAGGGACCAGGTGGGAGGTAATTGATTCACGGGGGCAGGCCTTTCTCATGCTGTTCTCATGATAGTGAATAAGTCTCATGGTTTCTGATGGTTTTATAAAGAGGAGTTCCCCCTGCAGAAGTTCTCTCTCTTTGCCACCCGCCAGGCATGCAAGATGTGACTTGCTCCTCCTTGCCTTCCACCATGATTGTGAGGCCTCCCCAGCCATGCGGAACTGTAAGTCCCTTAAACCACTTTTTCTTCCCAGTTTCAGGTATGTCTTTATCAGCAGTGTAAAAACAGACTAATACAACAGGCCTCCAGTAGTACAGATATAGTCCTTTATTAGTGCAAAACCATTCCTGGTTAACTCCATACTGACATAACAGCAGAAAACAACTAAGAAACTTACATGCATATACACACACATATGTATTTGTACACACATAGGCATATGTACACAATATATATATATGTGTGTAGTCATTATAGCTATAAACTAACATGGAATAATTTTGAGTTTATATTTTTAAGCACTGTCAAGAAAAATTCAGGTGAACACCCAAACTGTCTTAAATGTTTACTCCCTAAAATTTTCTCTGAAATAGCAGTTTTTTCTTGTTTAACAACATACAAACTAAGTAAAACATTAGAGGCATGTACAAGAAATAAATATACATGTGTACACATGTGGACATGCCTATCTGCACAAAAACAACTTTCTGTATATATGTACATATGAACATATATGTTTCTTTATATATGTCCATCGTCCAGAGTGAATATATACTGGTATACCTTTTTTTAATCCATTTCTTCTCTGACAGTAACATAAATTGTTGATAGCCAACAGTATAATATATATTTAATTTAATCTTTGTTTATGTAAATAACAATATAAGTTTTTTCATGTAATAATGTTATAAAATAATAATATAATGCCTCTGGGGTGGGGCTTATAACAAGAAAATAACCTATATAATTATAGGTTATTCAACTGCAGGTAACCATATAGTATAGCTCAAAAATATTAAGGGTCACTTCCTATGAATCATACCCAATATATAAATGGTCAAATTGGTTAGCATTGTATCTGAGAACTAGAAGAAACTTTCAAGATCATTTAATTCAGTCCCTCATTTTCTTCAAAGCAGAGGTGGTCTTTTAATATGTTTCACAGCTACAAAGTACTATCGATTCCACAGGCCTGTACTATCATGAGCATGTAATAATATTTATATGAAGATCACATAATTATTTCATCATAAATTTGAAAGCAGACTCTAAAATTGGAAAAGCTAAATCAAAACCGAATCAATAAAAACAAGAACAAAGCAACATCTCTGAACTGGAACAATAGTTAACAAACTACCAAGTAAATATTTGAGGTTATTTTCCCAGAAAGTAAAAAGTAAGACATTTAAATTTATTAAACTGACATTTTTTGTGTGTATAACTTAGTGTATTTTTTTTTTACAATACACATGCAGCATGGTACAAAATGTTAGCAAAATACTAAAACATAAAAATTAAAACAAAACTACCTTTTAAATAAAAAAGATAAAATCAGTTCATCTTCAGTATTTTTATATTTATAATATACATTTTGATTTTCTTTAGTTTTAAAAATTGGCAGATATGGTATCATATTTAGTAGCTTAGGAAATAAAGTTTATAGCTGTGACTTATTCATATTATGTATCTCACCCATATCAAGCAAGAATTTTACCTTACTTTAAAATCTAAGTTTATGATGCATCTTGAAATATTTAAAACCCTTTATGATATTAGACAGTGGGATACTAAAGTAACTCGAACTTTTTCTATTCACCTTTGACAAGAAAAATCCAAATTTTAATCTTAGTTCTCTCACAGTGACGTAGGGTCAATCTATTTAACTTCTTTGCCCCTCAGTTTTTATATCTTTAGAAAATTAATAATATTAGGAAAGACATTGAAATGTTGTTATAAAGATTCACTAAGTGCATACAATTACTAATGAATAATACACTTAAACTATCTAATATGAGGCAAAATAACTCAGCTCTGGGAATAAGAAATGCCTGGACATGTACCTGGAGGAATCTTTTGCAGCAACTTATCCAACATTATTATAATTCATCAGGATCCATGAGTGCCCTTGAATTTTAATTATTTTCTGTAGCTAATGAAAATCAGGGAGAAAAAAAATGAAGCTTTGTGGCTCTACTCAGGAAGCAACAATAAATAATTCAGCTCAGACAGAGATGCCAGGACATATTTGGGGTATAAAAAAGGCAACAGGTAAGAGCTCAATGAACAAGATTCTAGTGAGACAGGATAAACAGATTTTCCACCCCACAGTCATAGATTTGCTCACCTCCATTACCTCCCCCCACCTCACCATCAAAATACAATTAATTTAATATAATTCTTTTCTCAGGTTGGAGTTTCATCCTGTAATTTGCTTTTAGTATAATATATATTATTTTTGCAAATATGATTATGAACAATCTAATATACAGTATTTGTATCTCTCAGAATCACAGGGGGTAAAGGGTGGCCCTATAATAATTTCAGTATATATAAACCAGAATGTTAATTGTTGGTCCAAAATGTGGAAAGAATAAAAAGTGCTGAGGAATGTGTTAGTTTTCTCATATTTCAATGGGCACAAACTCTAGAATGAAAAGCAATTGAGACAATGCAAACGCAGTCATCTCAATTGAGACAATTGAGAATTGAGACAATTCTTAGCTCTCACAACTCTGGTGTCCTAGGAAAAATTATGACAGAAATACCTAAACTTACCATGATAGCAACTTCATAGTTCCAGAGAGGAAATGCTATACTCAAGAGGAGGATGAAAAGAAGTAGGAAATGTCTGTGAAGTAGAAGAAGTAGGAAATGTGAAGAACTTGAGTTTTTAAAAAGTCATCTGAACCTTAGAAATAAGCGGAAGAAATTCCTGGGTGTTCTTTCAATGTGGTTCTGAGTTTGAACCTTTGATTTATTTTATACTGACTGGATTATTCTGCAACTCTGTAGGAGTAGAGTTTAACTTAAAGATTTTTGTCTGGGAAAGATGCAAGTAATTAATTCTGATGGGAAAGATAACGCCAAGGGTAGGACATTAAACAGGTTTGTATCTAACCCAACAATTTCATGCTAGATTGCTCATAAATACCCCGTTCCTCAAATATTCTTTGAACTTATGTGTGTGTGTTTTAAATATATTTTTCTGGTTTTCTTTTTATTTAATGAGTAGAATAAAACCTTAGACACACATTCATTTTATATTTGCATGAGAGTAACAATGTTACCATTTTGAAAATTAACTTTATATCTCTCTTGGCAGAAGATGAAAAATATCTAGCCAGACATATGCTAGAAAACTGAAAATATTTATTATGTGAGTATTCAAGGAGAAGGAGGAAAAACAGGTCCTGTTTGGTAATTAGCTCTTGTGCTCTTCATTTTTGTGAAGAGTCCGAACCATTGTCAAGTAGGAGAATTGGAAGAAACAAGTAGAGCTAAATTGATGCACATTCAAAAGAGCTGAGCCAGAAAACTGACAGGTGAAATAATGGAGAAACTTATAAGATACAATTCAGTAGGAGGGTCATTATTTCTTTACTGAAATTGTTGAGAAAATTTTGAAATACTTGTGATACAACAAAAATATAAAGATTGATATTAATAGCCAAAAGAGACTATTAAGGGATTGTGTTGTGCATAATGAGAATATATTTTTGTGTATTTTTGTGAAGAAACTAACCACATAAAGACATATGTGGTTTTTCTTAAATATGTTAAAGCAGCTTCTCAAGACAGAATGTTTGTGAGCATGTTATCCAAAGTTTCATTTAAATTTGTCACTAGGAAAATATACTTCTAAAAAAAAACATTTTAAATGTTTATATTAGGTAGAGAATTTTATAGGAGGAAAAAAGGGTACCACATTAAATTAACATAGTTACAAGAAGGGAAGAATTGACTAAATATTATTAAAATAGTAATTAGACTGGTTAAAGGATCTTGTGACTTTAAATATCTGATTTGAGGGTTTGAGGCTAGGAACAAGCACAAATGCTGTCCTGGTTATAATCTAACCTCCCAGAAGTTTCTGTTCGTCATTTCTAACAAGAAAGCTGGCCCTAGATTATCTTCCAGAAAATCATTCAAATTATTTAAAATGATTGATAACATAACACTAGCTTTTTCTCAGGGTTAGCAAAATCTATGTTTTATTGTGATAGCTTGCTGGATTTTATACATGTTAAATGTAGGTTAAGTGCTTAATATATTGCCTGACAGTAAACATTTTAAAAACAACAACAAATAATTTAGTTATTTTCTATGAATGAAACAAACATGAGTACTAAGTATGAATTTAGTAATAATAATAAAACTATTAACAAATGAGAAAAAATTGAGGCACGCATACTAATTTTACAATTTACCTATTCATCATTAACTCTAAAATCAAACAGCTATTTGATGAAAATTATTTTAATTACTCCCCTAACCATTTCAGGGTCACCCTGGGCAACAGACAGTATTTCTGTCTTGGTACCATAGCTTCCAAGAGGCTTTCATAAGCTGATTCTTACTCTGCTGGTTATCAAATGTCTTCCACTCCTTCTCCAGCTCGCCATTTCTCAATTCTCACATTCTGTATGGTTTTCAACACCTAATTCACATACTAGCATTTCAGTTAAGTGTTCCCTATCAACCAGCCTCAAGCAATTTCTTGCTTCTCTGATGTTCCCTGGCACCTTTTCTTACATTTTTCTTGACAGGCAATGCTTGCTACCGTGTATGAAGAAGCATATCCTTCCTTCCCTATTGGGCCATATGTCCTTTTATACAATATTTCATTATCTAAATGATTACATCTTAATTTTGCTTTGTTTCCTGAATCAATACTTTGCATCCATATTGTATAGTTAAGATTTTGCTGAACAGGAAAAGCAATCAGACTTCCTCTGCACTCTGCTAAGAATGATGTGTGACGTTGTCATCCATCTCCACCACAAAAGTGGCAGTCATAGCTGTGTCTGTTCTTCTTTCTGGTTTACAGAAGAATACAGCCCTGGTGTGCTAACAATGACAATGGAAGGATGGTAGCGATTGGAATTACCTGTAGTCCTAAAAATTCTTGATAGGATCTCTTTCTCCACAGGTCAGAGTGCTGGAAGTTAATTATCTTTTACAATCACATGCCCCTAAAGCAACCACAGCTTTTCAAGCAAGGAGCAGTATTTTTTCTTGCTTACAGACACCCCCTGCACAGAGTTTCCAACACGTGGACCAGAAGCACTATCTATGCCTCATTACCATTTAAATAGGCTAATCAATGAGAATTAGCATGTAATTTGAATTACAACATCCACCTCCTGCTTCTTAGAAATCTTGGTCCTCCAACCTCTTTTAAGTAGTTGCTCTATTTTCCAGAGAGGATTCCCTCTTCAAATATAAAAGCAGGTGTATGCCTGTGTTTGGTGTAAGAACTTGTCTATATCCAATATAATCTATTGTCCTGTTAAATGTGTAATGGCCACCTCAGCCAACTCATTACAATGAATATTTTGATTCAATGTCACCCCTTAGTTTTAAGTTTATAATTTTACTGCATCAATTTAACCAGTAAATAATGTTATCAGAATGAGTCAGTGGACACACTATGCTGGCCAGGGAGTAATTAGCCATAAGAAATTCGAAGCAAAAATTAGAAAGAAAAATAGAAAAAAAATTAAAAGCCATTTTATCTAAGTATAAATTTTTTAGATTGCCTGTCTTGCCTATGTAATAAATATTTATGGAAATTAATTATGTGATGTAAGTTTGAAAGACCTTATACATGTTACAATGCGATACAAATCTATAGCTATATTGTCATTTCTCCACAAATATGAATATATTGACAGGACCTAATTAACACTTACAGTAGAACTATTTTATAATTTGACACACTTTATCAGCTTCTTTTATGTAGACCACCATCTCGAGTATTTTTTAACTCTGAATTTCCCTATTTATTTGGTGAAGATAGCAAAGAAGTACTTCCTAGGATTTAGTTGTGATTTCCAGCCACCAGTATGTACTCTGGAACTATAAGCTATTTCCAGCTGAGAGCTCAGAGATGATTATTTAATGTTCAGATGATATAAAATTCTCTTCTCTCACTGACTAGTAATTCTTTAGATCCTCAAGTAACTTTCCAACTCTAGGAATATATAATTTTCATGTAGTTGAAAAGGGAATGATAGTGTTAGGCAGGCATACCCAATTCTGTAGGGCCTGGGGTTCATAAAATATTTTTGTATCTGTGTTCCAATATTGTATTTTTGTTTCATCATATTATTTTCATTTAAAAGTCCAATTTATTCTTATTGAATGGCCTCTCTTCCTTTCATCAATGTCTCGTTGGGACATAGTAGACTGTAACTTTTTTATCTGTTACGGCATCTTCAGTGTACTATCATAGTCCCTGAATCACAGTTAGCATTCACTGAATATGAGTTGAATGAATGGACAATGGTATTTCAAAGTGCTAAATTAAATAGGTTTGCATTCCCGATTAAACTCCATCAATGCCCTAAGCTACTCCAAATAAACATATTATACACAAAAAATTCGAGATTGGTTTGAATATGCAACCTCAGGAAAATTTCCGTAGCCTATTTTTCCATCCCGATTGCTACACGTGCACTTCTGCTATATTGCAATAAAAGAATAAATAAATAAATAAATAAATGAAAACTCTATAGCCAGGAGACAAAGAGTATTCCAATGATGCCATAAAATGGTACAGTGCATTTTATAGCCACTTTTAAGATAATGAGGAATTGGAATCCACAGATCTCTTTATTTAGCAATGTGTAGGTTGAGGACCCCGTCCTCAAGTAGATATTTATTGAGAATTATTTTAACTTTAAATTTTAAATAATTATAGACTATATTTTCTGTGACTCTGTAGTTATTTAAAAATTTAAATAATTAAGTAGATATAATATAAATCCATTTTGGTCATTACAATTTTTTATGTTTTTTTTTTTCATACAAAAAGAGTACACTATTCAGTTTCTGTAAAAATTTTGTGTTTGCAGGGATTTGGGATGATAGTATTTATAGAATTATTCAAGCTGCAAGAAAGCAGTAACATCAAAAACAACAAGAAAGTAGGAAGATTTATTTGGTTTTTTTTTGATGAGACATACTTTGTAAAGGTGATATAGCCAATGTATTTAATCAGAGGATAAGCTATTTTCTAATTTTATTGACCCATTATTTTGTCGAAGCACTCACATGTAAATTGAATTATATTTCCTCTTTGTGCCCTAAGGTCACAGTCATGTTTCCATGTTCAGGCTACAATCACTCTCAAAACATTCTTTCTTCAGTAACCTTAGAAAACTAATTTAAACATCATATGTTCAAAGTATTTTTCTCTAATCCCATCAGCTAAACAAACTTCCTTACTCCTCTGAATCCCCCTTTTTAAAAATATATACCCTTCTTAGAGCTGAAATAGTTGTCTATCTCATGTAAGACTTATTTATAAGCATCATTATGTTCCCTTTTGAACCATGTTCTCCCACAGGGCTGGATGCATCAGTTAATCCCCTTTATATTTTGGAGCCTTTAGTTGACAAGGATTTTTGAAAGAGTTAATGAGAATTTACATTTACATCCCAAAATATCTATCTTGGTTTCCCAACATTCACACTAATCATTCAAAACTTGTGAAATGGAGAGATGGAAGAAAAAATAAAGAGGAGGAGAATGGAGGGGGAGGGGAGGGAGAAGGAGGCAGGGAGAGAGAGAGAATCTTATAATATATCTCTGACTTTGCTCAATTTAAAGGTTTCATATTGTACTGTGCTCAGAATAAAGTACATGCTAACAGATTCAAAGTTTTAAATTATTAGAAATAATTGTTATCCTAAGGAACTACTATATATAAGGTCAGAATGGTAAAATGATTTTTGTTAGAAATCACATTTAAATTAAAGTCATTTATTATGGATGTAGCCTGTACCCTGGAAGTGCTGAATATAGTACTTAGTCAGCTGGAGTTCTAACCCAATTTATTTTTTTACTAGCAATCACTCTGGAAGTAGCAGAATATCTGGGGACTCATTGCCTGAACCAAAAATAAAATTTGTTGCTTTTTTTAAAAACTCAATGCTAAAATGCAGTCACTATTTTTTATAGTTCTTATTATTCCTATATATTTCTATAGCTCATATAAAATTTTACAGTAAATTATTAACTAATAATATGAAATAAATTATTAATTTTAAAGACTGTGAAAAATTACCATTAATGGTGAACAGAGTAAAATTCATGGAGGACAAATTGATATAGCCAGAGTTATTTTTTTTCCTCTTTTAAAATGAATACCATTTTTATGTATCTGTAGCTAAACATAAAAAAAAAGTTGCAACTTAATTGTGTTAAAAGTATGATTATCCTTTCTGTAATTTGGGAAAATTCAATCTAAATAAAAGTCAGCTGTTTTACTGTTATGGTATGATATTTGGTATTCTAGAGCTATTTTATCAATTTGTCGGTGACAATTTATGTAAATTTATGTAAACTGCTGTATATTTTAGAGATAGGTTCGATTTATTTATTTAGGGTTCATATAAAGTTTGAAATGGTTGGAGAGGGCAGAATAATATGAAGAAAATAAGTTAAAAACAAACCAAAAAAACTAATAAAAATTATTATATTATTTATACATTTTACCATATCAGAATAAAAATATGCCTCCCTTAACCTATGGATTAGTTTTCTCCATACGTATGTTAAAGTCTTTAACTATTACTGACTCAGCAATTTAACAGATTTAATGATACAACAGGATGTAGTCAGCATTCTATGATTGATAATATAATGACTTCCCTTAATTTTTTCATCAGTATTTTAGGAAAATGTCGGCAAACAAGTAACAGTATAATAACAAATAAGACAACCATACACATCGACTCACATGCATTTCTTTTCTCTCTACACCTACAAATCAGAGAAGATAAATGCTGAAAACCCTTGAACTATGTCAGTTCTGTGAGTTAACTTTCTAAAGCAGTTAAAAAATACCTTAGTAATATAGATGCCTCTCCAAAATGTATAAAAGAGATAGAATTTTTCTCTTTTGTTCATTATTTAATTAATATTCAGTGCATCTCCATTTTTCAGAAGATAAGGAGATGCATGAGGACGTGTATACTCTTATTTGTTTCCTTTCAGTACTGTCTAGCTCAAGTTATCCTATATGCAAAGCGCTCCGTAATTAATAGTTTTCTTTGTAAACAAATCTTTTATTAAAATACGTGACAATTTTACTTTTACTCAAATTGTGTTTGGTACAGATATAAGGAAATTAAGATAAAAATGTAACTTACTATTATCCTAACAAGTGATGACTTCTATTACAGATTTGATATTAACATACACACATTTTTTGAAAACATTTAGAATAATGTGACTACACTTTTGTAATTGCCACTTTTCACTTATTTATAACTGCAGTTTCTCACTTCTCATTTCAAAATATAAATATGCATTATAACGTTAATGTGTTATCTACATTTTATCATTTTTAAAACTGTGATTAACAATATTTTGCTCATATGTAACTATACTTAATTATTTCCTCATGATGAATTCACTAAAGTGAATTTTAGGGTCAACACGTCAGAAACTTGGAAATCATCAAACACGTCCTTGATGCAAGGAAAAAAGGGGAACAAACTAAAAATCAGTAACTCTACTTAGATTCATCAGAGAATTGAGGTCACAGAGCAAACTGTTGCCCATCCCCACCAAAACTGAGGGGGACAGGCAGCTATAGAGAATCCTTTTCATTAGAGCAAAAGTCCAGGAAGAGAAACCACAGTCAGAGCCAGACCAGGATAGGAGGAAAAAAGAAAAAGAACTGTAATTAATGTATTGCTGGAGGTTCCATATATGCTGTAAACCAAAAATAAAATTATAAGTGCTCCTGTCTGCCAAGGGCATTCCAAAGCTAACCTGAAAAACTAGTTCAGGCCATGATGGGAAAGGAGAGCTGGAGATGTCCCATTATACCCTTCTCCCTTTTGGAATTACTGATAGAACAGGATCTTTAAATCTGATAAGGAACATTTACAATCTCTTTTCTCTGAAGCCTGCTAACTGGAGGCTTCATCTGCATGATAAAACATTGGTCTCTACAATCAATTCCTTCAATCCCTTATTGTAACCCAGACATTTCTTTTTATTCATAATAACTCTTTCAACCAATTGCCAATCAGAAAATATTTAAATCTACCTGTAACCTAAAAGGCTGTGCTTCCAGTTGGCCTGCTTTCAGGCCCAAACCAGAAAAATGTACCATACATGCAAGGTACATCTTACATGTACTGATCGATGTTGTATATCTCCCTAAAATGTGTAAAACCAAACTGTACCCAAACCACCTTGGGCACATGTTGTTAGGCCATTCTGAGACTGTGTCACTTGGCAAAATAAACTTTCTAGATTGATTGAGACCTATCTCACATACTTTTGGTTTACAACACAAAATGAGTCTTAAAATTTTGTTGGAGCCCCATCGTAGGAAGGTAACCACATTTGTGTGCATTTTGCCTCCAAGAGCTCTACCAGTTTGACTCAGTGAAGAGCAGATAAAAAGTCCCAATACCATGTGTCTTGCACTGGGAGGGAAAAAGCAGCCATTTTAAAATAAACTCAGAGCTTCTCTTTTCCTTAACAAAGCCTGCACTCAAGGGAAAAGATTTTATCAAACAAAAACTGAGTAGGGTTTTTCCAAGCCCCAGCAACTTGGGGAAAGGAAAATGTTCAACCACAGTCCACCCTAGGCATTCATGTGAAGGAAGATACCCATCTCCATCCATCTGTAGTCCTCCTGTCCCACCTACAGAGGAAAAAAAGTACAGCCAAATAACTGAGCACTCATGAATACACACTCTTACTGAAAGACCGAGATCTAATCACAGAATTGTAGAATACTTCCCCCTCACCCCACACCTTACAAACATTTCAATAGGCTTCTATATAATAATAGAAGATTACAATAAAAAAATAGCAAGTCTTAAGTTACTTAAGAAATTTCTTTGGAAACTTAAAGAAAAAAAAAAGGGAAACAAAAACAAGGACATCAGAGGAAATTTTAGCCCCTGATACCTGTAGCTATAGCAAATGGTAAACACAGCCTAACTCCTAGCCAGAAAAACATAAAACCTCACACTAAAGGCCTGTCTCCCTCAGTTCCTTTTACCCAGGACATCATGTCCTGCTTTCAATAACAACAACAACAAAAATCACAAAGCATACTAAGACACAGAAAACACAGGTTTAAGAGAAAGGACAAACATGAGAGCCAGATTCAAAAATGGCAGAGATTTTAGAGTAGTCAGCCTAGCTATTGAAAATAATTATGATTAATATTTTAAGGGTTTTAATGAAAAAAAAAATGAACCACATACCAGAACAGATAGGTAATGTAAACAAAGAGATAGAAACCCTAAGAGTCAAAAGGAAATGCTAGAAATAAAGAACACTGTAGGAGATATTAACAGTACATTTAATGAGCTCATCAGTAGATTGGACATGGCCAAGGCAACATCAGTTAACTTGAAGACATGTCAACAGATACTTTCAAAACTGAATGCAAATAGAAAACATTTAGAAAGATGAAATAAAATATTCAAGAACTGTGGGAACAATTACAAAAACTAATATATGCATGTAGGAATATTAGGAAAAGAGAAACAAAATAAATATTTGAAGTAATAATGGCCTAGAATTTTTATTAAAATTGAACCACAGATCCAGGAGGTCCAGAGAACATGAAGCAGGACAAATATCAAAATATCTATAATGCAGAAAATCAAAAACAAAGTACTGAAGGAAATCAGAGATAAAAACATCTATACAGGGTGAAGAAAAACACCTTATCTATATAGGATGAAGCATAAGAATTACAGTGAGTTTCTCATTAGAATCCAAAACAAAAGAGAGTGTACCCTATCGATGTTTCAATTTTCACTTCATTTATCCCTTTTCTTTCCTGAGACAAAGTCTCAATCTGTCACGCAGGCTGCAGTGCAGTGGTGCGATCTCGGCTCAATGCAACCTCTGCCTCCCCAGTTTAAGCGATTATTTTGCCTCAACCTCCCGAGTAGCAGGGACTACAGGCATGTGCCGCCACACCTGGCTAATTTTTGTATTTTTGGTAGAGATGGGATTTCATCATTTTGGCCAGGCTGCTCTGGAACTCCTGGCCTCAAGTGATCCACACACCTAGGCTTCCCAAAGTGCTGGGATTACAGGTATCACCCACCATGCCTAGCCAATTTATCCCATTTTTACATAAGTGTTTTAAGATTTCTGTCTAGGATGAGTTACTTGACTCTTCCTTAGCTTTTGCTTTTTGTAATTCTCTTGGGAATCATCTTAATGTTTTTAGTTATTATTACTTCAAGGCCCTTTCAGCTGACAGAGCAAGAAAAAAAAATGTATATATACACACACACACACGTATGTATACACTCTGTGTGTATATACACAAACACAATATATATACACATATACACACACATGCACACTCACACACACACTATATATTTAGATATATAATTAACTGTGAAACCTGGTCCCACTATGCACCATCCATTTACTTAATTGTTCTCATCTAGTATACCCATATAGAAATATAAGAATTATTATCATATTCCTTTAAGGGAAACAATTTTATCAACTGAAGTATAGTTCCTAATTACAGTTTCTTCTATCTTTATTTTTATAGACTATTTACTTCCAAAGTTATATAGGTAAGCACCATTTTCCCAACCCTTGTCAGTAGGGTAATTTTATGCATTTATTGTATATTTATATTTTGTCAAATTTTCCATTCCAATCTGGGATCCTCCAACTTACTAAATGATTATATTTTCCTAATTTGGGGTGCATTAAGATCGACTCCATATGCTATATAGTTCTATGGGTTTTGACAATAAGAATAGTGTCATATATTCCCTAACACAGTATCACAAAGAATAATTTTACCACCTTAAAATCCCCCCCTGATTTACCTGCTTAAAAATCTTTCCCTCCTTCAATTGCTTGGCAACCACTGATTATCTAACCATCTCCTTAGATTTTTTATTTTTCAGAATATCATGTAATTGGTATGATACAGTATGTAGCATTTTAAATGGCTCTTTTACTTAGTAATATGCCTTTAAGATTTCTTCATGGCTTGCTAGCTCATTATCTTCAAATATTGCTGAATAATATTCTGCTATATGACTATATCACAGTTTGTTCATGCATTTACCTATTGAAAGGCATCTTGGTTGTTACTTGTTTTAGTGACTTTGTATAAAACTGCTACAAACATCTGTTTGCAGGTTTTGTATTAGTCATATAAATCCTTTTGCCACCAAACAAAATAATGACAATTGATTTGTATTCCTAATTATTAAAAGTGTTTTAGTTAGGGTATGTAAAATTAGTGTCTGAATATTGTATATGTATACTCAATCCTTCAAGATGATTATAGAAAGCAATATAAAGCTAGTTGATGAAAAACAGTTACTACTTTGAAAACATTTTAATGTAAATGTTACAAACTATGTTTGCCTTGAAAATTTTTTAATGCCACCTTAGCCATACCTGTTCTTTAAAGCATCCTTCCTGAAAGTCAGACTTATATATGATTGAATTTATCATGGTGGATGCAAGGAAAATGATTGGGTCAGGATTGTCTTAGGGCTGCCAGCATCAAACATATGAAGTTATTATAACCAAGGTCTACAAAAAGTCGTAAAGAAGCAGACTTGAGAAAAATGAAGGGAGCCTGTGAAAGTTACTGTACTATTTGTTCACTACAAAGAGGTTGGGGAATGATCACTGACCTCTAAGTAACAGAGAATGGAACCCATCTTTCACTTCTGAATGAGCTCCTCGCTGTAATTGATGGCATCTCCTGAAATGGCTGTGATCATTAGGGCTCCAGTGACTGAATTAAAAGAAAATGAAGGATGCAGATGGCTATAATAAAGCAAGAAAATGCATTTCTTCCTGCTGACAGATACAACTGATCATTTTACAAGGAAGTGCTTTACTAAAAGTGTTTCAGCTATGTAGTTCTCAGGGAAAATGAAGAGTAATGTAAAAATTGGACAAGATGAAACTGGCTGTTTCATTCCAGATATTGACTGCACAAGTCACTTTCAATAAATCAACTGCTTATTGTACCTAAGACAGCAGTTTGTTAATATCGTGAAGGCACTACAAAATGTTCTCTTTGGTTAGGCAATCTTTGAGCATCACATGATAAAACTAAAAGTTGTTATTTAAATTTTTCTTCACTATATCTTTTTTCCAATTATCAACACTTGAACTACTAGTCATATTTACTTGGAAATAGCTTTGATTATCTAAAAGATCCAAGGGTCAGCAATCTTTTCCTGCAAATGTCCAAATAATACATATTTTAGACCTTTGTGGGCAATATCGTCACTGAAACATCTGCTCAACTCTGTACTTATAGGGGGAAAGCATATGTAGGCAATGGTAAAAGAATGGGTATGACTGTGTTCCACTAAAACTTTACACAAAAAACATACAACTAGATTTGGCCTTTATATTGTAATTTGTGAATCTGTAACCTAAAAAAATCTATTCAGCTTACCAGATGATGCTGTGAATAACAACAATTAGAAATCTTAAAGCTTTCTACAATGAAATAAAATGCAAAAGCTAAATATTTTAGCCTACTAGAAATGGGGGATATGAGCATTTATATTATTTAAATAAATATAGAATACTGTTTTAAAAGAACCACAGGTCAATGACAACCTGTATTTTTCAGACATGAGAAAAAACACTTTTATAATAAGTGGAGTCTTAATATAGTTTTGTTGGTTTGTCTGTTTTTTTAACTGGAAGAGATTCTGTGTGTCGTACTCTGAAAAGATTACACTGAGAGTCAGAATTGTTGATTCTATTCTTTCCTAGACATTGAGTTACCACCTTCACACTTCCTCTTTCAATACCTAAATTAAGAGAGGTGCTCCTCTCTTTGTCAAGTTCAAAGATGTTCATGAACTCTGTCATTTTTGGGATTCAATTCCTTAGAAGTCCTTTAGTTCTTCCCCAAGGCTGAGGAGATAGCAGCTGTCTTTCGCTTTGATTGTGTAGTTCCTTATGTCTCAGGAATCTCTTTAGTTTAATTCAAAAAAGGCTGAGTTCTCCCCTGGTAGCCACCTTGCCCATCACTACCTCAACAGTAAGTGAGAAAAGATGGTAAGATGTTTTCAGTCTAGAAACCTTTTGTTTGGTCAAAAGTTTAAAACATTTTCTCGAGAAGCTTGCTGGAAACCTATAAAATGTTACTTTGAAGTATTTATGAAATACCCAGTTTGTCAAAAAAGTAATCATAAATACTGCTTTGGAAAAAGTATAGGATAAAAGCCCGTTTTTCATCTGGTTTTAATGTTAGATGCTTCCATCAAGCATGGGTGTTTACTTTCCAAGAAAGGTATTTAACAACCCACATGGGTTCAAGGTGTGCAGACCATAATTTAATCTTTTGAAACATTATTGACTATGAACTTAAAAATACTCTTTGTGTACCATAGGTGTCAATTTTTGAATAAATCATTTTGTAAAAAATTTTTTTAGATTATGGGCTAGCTAGACTATCAAGTACTCCTTTAGCACATATTCTCTCTAATAATCCAAAATACAGAATGTGTAAATTCCAGTCATCTAACTTCTGGCTTTGTAGAACACACAATACTACTGTTAAAATTCCAAGAACTGGTATTCAAACATTACCTCAATAAGATACCATTTTTCTCATTATAAATCTTTATGTGTTAGTTACAGAAAACATACAAAGTAAGAACATCATAAATTTTAGAGACTATTATTACTGATACATAGTATAATACATTTAATTGTAAGCGATAATAGAACCAAGTCCCTTTGGAACCAAAAAAAAAATATTCATTGAGAATGTATTCTATCTACATTATAATGATTTCTTTTGACTACATCTAGTTACATGAAATTAAATGAGGTAATGACTGTGGAAATAAGTAGGATAATTTATAAGTTCAAAGGGTAGTTAATAGAAACAAGAAAATAAAATCTGGCTATAATCACGTATATATATGTGTGTATGTATATATGTATGTATACATATATATATAGAGAGAGAGAGTCCTTAAAAGAGTGACAAAAAAAATAACGATTTAGCTACTAATGGGCCAAGAATGACTTTCATAAAAGAATTCTAAAGCAGCATTGGGTAAAACTACTTAACTAAGTTTGGGCTACTGTCTGTTTTTATATAGCTAATGTACTACAATTTTTTTTCTTTTTTTGTTTTAGAAGAGGCAAAAAAATTTTGAGGCATATGACGATTATGTAAAATTTAAATTTTATTGTTTAGAAATGAAATTTAAATTCTAAGATCAAGGTGTTTCCACAACTCCAATTCTTTACCATAAGTTTGTGTCACTCTCTTGCTTCTTAGAAAATTGAGGGTATTCTTTCTTATCTGTCTTTTCTAAGGAAGTTTAAAATTATGTTAAAAGTCACACACAAACTTGTTTTTCAAAATTCTGTGCTTGAAAAACCATAATACATATTGAATACTTTTCTTTAAAATAAATTTCAAGTTTGAGCTATCTATTAATATAATAAAAAAAACAAACAGAAGCCAAAATATTTGAATCATTATGGAAAAATTGTGTTAGAAAAATTGAAAAAATTTTTTTACTTATACATAATACAGGTCTCAACCCCTGGGTAATCTCAAGTGTTGCAGTTTCCTGGGGGTCATCCAGATATATAAAAACTAAAACAAAAATTGGATTAAGAACCTGTGGTAAGAAAATTTGAAGATGCACTAAAAATTTTCCACCCCTGGCGTTCATGCCATGTATAATTCCTTTTCCTTTAAAGTGGACAAGACCAGTGAATATAATGAGATTTCACTCTGATGATTAGATTATATTATATGGCACAGTTGGTTTTAAGAAAAGAAGATTATCTGGGTGAGCTGACTTAATCACATGAGGCTTTCAAAACTGGGCCTAGACATCAGACTGAGAGAAAATCAGTGACTCAGAGCAACAAGAGGCAGGCTTTAGGAGTTGAAAATGGCCTACAGTCAATAGCCACACAAGAAAATAGTGACGTTAGTCCTATAACCACAAGGAACTGAATTCTGCCGTGACCTGAATGAGCTTTGAAGACAATGAAGTCTCAGATGAGATAGCAGCTCTGGCTGACACCTCAATTTCAAACTTGTGAAATCGTAATCAGAGCAACCATGCTATTCCAGATTGCTGACACAGAAATTGTGAAATATGAATACATTTGTGTTGTTCCTAAGCTTCTAAATTTATAGTAAGTTGTGACACAGCAATGGACAATTGATACAAACCCAATTTGTTTTCAAAGATAAACAAAAACCTTCCTCCTCTTTCTTGAGAAATTTGGGGGAGCTTCTGCTTAATCATCTCTAGTTCTGTTGTCCTTCTTCAACTGAATGTCAATTTCCCTGTATGTTTATTGTCTCCTACCTTTGGAGTCCCTTTCTTACTCTAAAATATTATGATTATGGCACTTTTGTTTTTAGAATTATTTGAAGTAATTGGAGTAGCACAAAAAAGCAGGCACCATGAGAAGAGGAGTAGATATCTCTCCAAAGAGTATCCTTTGACCCTGTGATCATGAGGGAATGTGGTCTGTTTTTTATTTGGATTCCTGTCCTTCCATGTTTCTAGACTTCCTCCCTTATCAATTTTCCCTTTATTTTCAAATTCCTGAGGAAGAATAGTTCGTCCAATCTCAGTTCTTTCAAGTTTTTTCCCAGAGGCCACTTTTTCATACTGAAATATGCATGCATCTCTTAATCTCAAAAGAACGATGTTCTTCCTTGAAAGAAATCATTTTATTGACTCATAGTCTCATCATTTGGGGGGGAGAAGGTAGAGGTAATATATTGTAAGATTGCAATATGTAAATGTTATCTTTAATGTGAGGTAGCTAAATGCATAACAGGTTAGTGATGATGATAGAATAAATTAAAAATGACATGACCTTTGCTGAGAAGCTTTAAAATTGCTACACCCTCTCTAGTGATCGTTTTATTGCTTGAAAGAAAAAAAATATTCAAAACCTAAACATATCAAAACTGAAAGTTGGCTTACATTTCTACTAATTTGGTGTAAATACTAAGTGGCTAGATATATTTTCTAAGATATTTGTTGTAGTGAATAATGTTCCAGATGTTAGGCTACATTTTGGGAGATAACTTCACAGAAGCTTGTGATGTTTCAATTTCATCTCAATAAAGCTTTTCTTTCTTTGTTTTTCACCTCTAATTACTCTTTTTTCATCTTTTTTATACTTTATATTTTATAATTCAGCAACGATAATAGCATTTGCTTCATCCACTTTCTGGGTGTTCCATCCAAATCAACCAATTTAGAATTTGTTCTATAATAAGTATGGCTCTCCATTACTCTTTTCAAGGCTGAACAATGTGGTTCTTCTAATTTACTACAAAATTGCTCATAAAATCACACCAAAAGGCTATTTTCTTAACCAAATATTTTTAGCACTGGTCATTTCAATCCCTTCAACAAATTAGAAATTTATTATAGAGATACATTGGTTTTTGATGCAACAAATGGAAAAGCATTGGTTTCCCTCTTCTGTTCTCTGTAGAGCAGCATGGTTTTTCTGTGTCTAAATATGTTGCTTGTAAGTCAAGTATTTTTTAGAGAAAAAAGGTAATGCAGAGATGATATAACTCAATGTCTTTACAGTACAGTTATAGATACAGCAGGTCTTCGAATAACTTTGTTTCATTGTCATTTGATTATATATTGATGAGGAAAAGAAGTCAATTATTGGCCGAGGCTACTGTCTGTATGGAGTTTGCATGTTTTCCTTATGTATGCATGAGTTTATTCTGGGTACCCTGGTTTCCTCAAACTTCCCAAAGACTCATCCATTAGGTTGTGTATAAGCTGTGCACATGTCTGACTAGTCCCAGTTAAAACAAGTGTGAAATATCTCACTGATTCCAAAAATATTGAGTAAATAATTTTCTTACTTGTTTTTATTAATCTTTCTTAAATGTATGTATAGTTCACATTTACTTCAATGTTTTACATTAAAGTGTTTTGGGTCTTTATTTAGAACACTGGTGATGCTTCTGTGACCAGAATTGTACTATAGTAGGAACTTAACTCTTGTTTATATCACTTAGCCTATGGTGAAATGGTTTCCCTATATTTTATTTTGCTTGAAGTTGATGTTTCTAAGAACCTATCAATGATTTTAAATGATGACTTACAGCAGTAAGGTTTTAGCTAAGTTTAACTCACTTGCCATATAATGTATTTTGCATTGTTATTCTGCTACATGGTTAGTAGCAGAAGCAGTACGAAGCTTCAGTTCTACTTTTTATATATTACTATTAATAAGTTTTTAAAACTTTTCTTGGTTCTGTCTTCCTAGGCTTGTTGATAATTGTTAGATTGCTTTATAATGTTATTTTACGCACCTTTCTGACTGACAAGTATATATATGCATAATAACTGCTAAGTTTAGTGTTTGACCAGTTGATTGACTTAAGGATATTCTATGTATACTCTCTTAGGAATGATAAAGTAAGGTAGGTATCACTAACATCTCTATTTTTTATTCCTTATTCTCCTCAGACTCATTTAATTACCTTCCCTTTTTTATTACTGAAGTATCTTACCTATTTTATATTTATCTTGAATTTAAAATTTTTACTTACAAAAATAAATTACAATATAATGTTTAACCAACTCCATTGCATAATACTGTTACAATGTACGTGCTTAATTCAAGATAAGCTTTTTTGGTGAGTGGACAAATGAGGCATCTTTCTGAAAGACTGTGTATACCGGATTGAGCTCCTGTATTCTAGTTACATATGCTCTTAGGGTTCATGCCCTCACTTTCACATCACATGGAAAGCATGCCATAAATTCCCCAGGATTGGAAACCAGTCATTTTTATGGCTACCATTAGTGCTGTATTTTTTCTCTTAGTTCTCCATTATAGTCATTTGATCAAATTAATGTTGAGTAGATGATGTGCAACTCATGAGTTTATACACTTTCCTACATGGAGGTTTCACCAGAGTGTGCAAGCTAACATTCATGAATTCATGATGCATATAAAACATGATCTTTCTAAAAATTTAGTATGTTTGTTACACAATGATTTATTTGCATAGAAAATTATATTTGCATAATTTCCCTATGTATTTAGTAAATATATGTTTAAAAGCAATTTTTATTTGCTGAATATATTGTCATAATAACTTGAAATAATCTTTTTAAGATGCAGCATAACTCAAAGGATTGAATTAGTGAACCATCCTGTTTTAATTACATAGACAGGCAAGTTTGACTCTCCACAAAATTTTTATGTAAGCTGTTAGAGGCTACTTCATGCTGTAGTTGAGCTTGTATATTTTCTGGCTGTTAAATGATACATTTTGTTTTGTGTCACTATGTTGCTGTAACATCTGCATTTAAAAAGCAAAGCAACTGAGCATAAAATAGTGGAATTTTCTTCTCTGTGCTATTTTTAAAAGAAATCATCCAGATTTTTAACTTGTATCTTTTGGTACACACAGTGCTATTTTTCTCATTACTTCAGCATCAGATTTTTTTTTAAGTCTATTGAACTTTCATATGGACAATGCCATGACTACTTTTCTAAGAATAATGGCTTAGCTCAATATTCTTGTTAAATGTTTTGTCAGTCCCTCAATTTATCTGAAGTGTCTATCATATGCCATTTAGAAAGATGCACTATTAGTAGTCAGCACTGACAGATAGGATAAATGATAGGAATAAGAGTGATAGAGATATTATTTTGAAATCTTCCATTCTTTATTGTTTGTATTTTAACATATTCTAGATGTATTAGTATCTTAACAGCTTCCACTCCAGTGAAAGATGTCAAGACAGTATTCCTTTTGCAATACAAAAATTTCCTCATTTTCCCAAGCACCATGTAAATAAAGAGAAGAGTATGAACAGATCTCTGAAGACAGGAGAAAATGAAAAATCATTTGTCAAAAATAGCAATTTAAAGGAGGTAGGAGGAACAGATTTTCAGAAAATGAATAAATATCAAAGGAATAAAAATGGTCTTTGGAGTTCCTCAATGGTTTATTAAAAATAGAGAGATGAATAAAGTCATAATGACTATTTTCTCATGCTCACACTTGTCAGCCTAAATTTATTTTAAATGGTGGTGGGGGTAGCATTGTTGGTACATAAGCTGTTGATGAGAAATCAGAAATTAGCCTTTAAGTTTGCTCATGTTGAGAGAACTTGTGGTTTTTATTGGAACACCTCTGCAAATTACATTGAAAAATGTTATTTTCCTTATGACCTCAATTAAACATTTAAAACGAGGGAGGGCCTCCTGGGACATTGAAAAGGAAATATGAAACTTTGCATTTTGGCAAGATGATTATTTATCTGTACTCAATACAAACATTTCAATCTTGTTAAAGTGTTGTTGTTTCCACGTTTGTTTTTGAAAGAATTATTATTCTTTTAAGAGTTTATTTTAAAAAGTCAGTATTCAAATATGCTTTGTGAAGGAGGATGAATCTATTAAACAAGTCCTAACTCACTTTTCAAAAATGTATAGTTTTACTGCCCTTAACATAACCTAGCAAATAATATTCAGTGACAACATTTTTTAATGACGTATGTATAATTTCCCTAAAGTGACAGGTACATATGTTAAAAGTAAAGTTCCATGAGTTTTCACAATTGCATACACTAATATAATCCAAACATTTGTCTAAGTATAGAACATTTTCATCAGCAAGATCCCTTAGGTCACTTCCCAGTCCATTTACACTCATCTCCAGGTAACCGCAGTGCTGGTTTTAATTCCTATCCATAATCTTGCTTCTTCCAGAACATCATACTAACTGAAAAATATAACATGTTCTCTTCTCTGTCTGGCTTCTTCCAATTAGCATAATGTTTTTGAGACTCACTCATTTTGCATGTATTAGTAATTTATTCCTTTTTAGTGCTGAGAATTATTTCATTGAATTTTTACCTATTTGGTATAGATGAACATTTGGGTTGTTCTTAGTTTCAAAATGAGTAAAGCTGTTACAAACATTATTGTTCAAGTTTTGTGTATATATATATATATGTGTATATATACATATATATATATATATATACTTTCCTCTTGAATTAATTCCTAGAATTGGAGTTGTGGATTCCAGGTTAGGTATATGTTTAGCTTGTCAGAAAAATTCAAACTTATTTCCAAAATAGTTGTACTTTTTTACAGACACACTGGCAATGTATGAAAATTCAAGTTGTTTCTTATTAAATCCAGCAGTTTGTATTCTCAGTTTTTAAACTGTTAACTATTTTGGTAAGAATGCAGTTTTACTTAATATACATTATTTTGTGATTTAATAATACTTACTAGTTCTTTGGGTTTATTGGCCATTCCCAAATCTTCATTCGTAAAGTACATTTTCAAGTTTGATTTTTTACTTAATTGGGTTGTTCAGGATGTTTGCGTGTATTTTTAAAATTGGATTGTTTGCAATTTTATTATTGATACATAAGGACACACACACACACACACGCATGCACGCACACACACACTTCTGTTCATCTAAAGACAAAATGAAAATAGATGCTATGTGTATCAAAGGATATAACTCTTGCCATGATGTTGACTGTGGTTCTTGCCTATTGGTTTGTGGACAAAGAAGCACTAAATGTCTGTGTGATAACTGGCCCACGTGATTCAATATGAACCTTCCTGTATTACTAAGAGGAAATACGCCCCCTTTAAAAAACAGAATTTTTATCCCTGCTGACTCCAGAATTGTAAATGGAGGAAGTACAGATTCTCAAAATGCACCACTGGAGGTGATGATAAGCAGCAATATTCATATTTCCACTCTTTGGTTCTTGAACCTATGTAATCTTCTGATAGATGGCACCGTTTTATATAAAGATTTTTAATTCAATATCTACACTATGTCTTGATAGTGCTCAATCTGGTGAGGTAATGCCATTGAGCTGGTGCTTCAGTTATGCGTTTAACTGACCATTCCAATGTTCTAATAAGGCCCTTATTTATTCAACAAATGGGTTCTTTTGGGTTTTATTGATTAAATAAGGACTCTGTTAGAACATTGGTTTTTCCCCACATCCACTCTCAAACATCCTTTACTGTAAAATGTGTCCTCTTGTCTGTTATAAGGTCATAAAATATCCCTTTGTGAGCCCTCAGACGCTAGTGCTGATTGAGATCTTACAGGCATGAAATACAAACCTACCCCTTAATTACGTAACTATTCTTGTGGAAACAAACTGTTAGACCTTTCCAGCTAAAAGGAGTCCAATGTAGTCAACTTGAGAAGTTTTCACTTGGTCTCCTTGAGGAACAGAACCAATTAACGTAATTTACTTTTTGGTGCCACAAAATTTGTTACTCAGAAGTGGCACCAACTGGGTCAGGATTGCTAAAAGGGAGTCCATGCTGTAGTACCATGCATAGCCTCCCTCTCTGCTGCTATAGCCCCTTCATTTATGTGACTATTGTTCCACACTGGGGTTGCCAATGACGAAGTCTGACTAACATCAACTGGGTAAGTACACTTAGTTGTGTGTCTGTGTGACTCTACCTTAGTGGACACTTTTTGGTAGAAATTTACATGTAATACAGACATCTTCACACTTCATACACATGCTCATACTGTAACCCTCCTTGTCCCAGGTTTTCCAGATGCTTCTTTTCCAGTCCTCTCAACGACTGGCCAGGCCATTTGCTTCTGTAAATTAGTCCACATATTTTCTA
Organism: Ateles fusciceps; assembly: GCA_036589455.1. Lineage (NCBI taxonomy): Eukaryota > Metazoa > Chordata > Mammalia > Primates > Atelidae > Ateles > Ateles fusciceps. The sequence continues at coordinate 1,659,975 of JAZHEH010003406.1, forward strand.
ATTTGGGACTATATTTCTTTTCACACAAAGTGAACAACCGAGTCCACTGCCGGAAGCTCTGCCCTCTGGGGCAATGTTCCCTGTCCACTGCTTTTCTAAATTGCTTCTGCTCTACAACCACATACCATAAAATAGGATGTTTCTCTTCTTCAGCTAGTTGTATAGAAGTTTCCAATAGATGTATGTGTGACAGAGAAAGGGTCACTGGTACAACTTTGGTGGATGACATGAATATTTGGAATACCTGCTCAGGTAGCTTCCTTTGGTCTTGTTTTGCTTGTACTCAGTCCCAGATGTATCCCTTCCAGCATAGAAGGCATTATTTTTACATCCCCTGAGCACTAAGTCTTTGAAGTTCTGAAAGTGCTAAGGTCATAATGAGCAATTCTGGATACATGGACAACTAGTGTCTAATGCTAAGGCATTGAATCTTTATCAGAGCCTAATAGAAATTCAGGAATTGGTTTTCAAATGGCATATAATTCTTCTCTGTAAATGTCATGGCCTTTCTTACTAAACCTAAAGAAGTGTGTTGAGATTTTTCCAGTGGCACTTTCCCCAAATGCTACACAAGATTATTGTTTACAACTGATAGTTCCAACACCATAGGGAGTATCAGATCATGCAGTCCAAGTGGCTGGTGTGCCTACATCATAACTTAGTCATTTCTGATTGAGTAGGAAAACATTCACCAGATCATTAGAAGTATACCTGGTGACTGAGTCTACATTATTCTTTTCTAAGAAAAGTCCTAAATCTGGTACAGTATCCAATCCATTATCAGAACTACATTTTGGGTGAGTTTGAGGCACTATCTCCAGTCATCATTGGCTTCTTCCAAATCTTGATAAGAAAGTGTTCATTGTTTCACCATTACTAATATATTATATATACCCTTTATAAACTTTATATTGATAAAGTTTTCTGCAATTATAGTTTATTGATTTTTTTATTAATTTGTGTTGGATATTGTAAATAATTTTATTTTCTCTGCATCTTTTGAGATAACCCCATGCTTTTTGTTGCTTTATCCTATTAATATATAAAATTAAATAGAATTTGAATGTTAAACAAAATTGTCATGCCTGGAATGTGTCTCTCTTGGACCTAGTTTATTGTATTTTTAATATATTATTGAATTAATTGTTCTTTTGTTGAGGAACATTATTTCTATGTTTTTGTTAAGGAATATTACTCTATGTTGATGAGGAATATTGGTCTGATTTGGTTGTAGTTTGGGATTATACTGATCTACAAAGTGAATTAGAGATTTTTTCTTCTCTATTTCTTGAACAACTTATGTAAATTTGGTACAATATCTGACTTAAATGGTTACTAGTATTTACCAACAAAGCCATTTAAAACATGTGCTTTTTTTTGTTTCGTTTTTGAGACATGGCTTGCTCTGTCTTCCAGGCTAGAGTGCAATGGTACAATCATAAATCATAGCTCACTGACTGTAAGGTTGAATTTCTGGGCTCAAGTGATCCTCCGTCTTCAGCCTTCCGAGTAGCTGAGACTATAGGCAAGCACCACAATGCCCAGCTAATATTTAAAATGTTTTAGTAGAGATGAGGTCTCCCTATGCTTCTCAGGCTGGTCTTAAGTTCCTGGGATCAAGTGATCCTCCCACCTTAGCATCCCAAAGTGCTGAGATTATTATTGGTATGAGCCAGTGCACCTGACCTAAAATAATTTCTTAATGTGGAACTTGATCAATATTCAATTTCCCTTTTATCTATTACAGAAGTAGATTTTATGTCCTATATTTTTTAAAACTCCCTAATTATATTTTCCCTATACTTTCTTCAAGAAATTTCACACTTTTAGTTTCACAGTGGTGTACATGATCCATTTCATTTTTGTGTACAGTATGAAGTATGTGTTAAGTCTGAAGTTTCCCCCCTCCCTCTCTCTCCTCCCTCTCTCCGTTTATCCCTCCCTTCCTCCCTTCCTTCCTTCTTTTTTTGTATGGGCATCCAGTTTTACTGCACTGTTTGTTTGTATGCTGTATTTTACCCATGAATTGTTTCTGACATGTTTGTTAACAATTAATTGATGATGTGTATTTGTGTATCTGTTTACTTTTTGACTATTTCTTCTGTTGTTTTTATTGACGTTGTATCATACTGTTATGATTTTATAACTTTATATGAGCCTTTTACATTAAGTGATATGAGATTTCCAACTTGGTTTTTCTTCCTAAAATGTAAGCTATTACATAGCCTTTAACTTTTTTATAGAGATTTTAGCATGAACTGATCAATCTCCATATATGCCTTCTAGAATCTTGATTGATTCCATTAAATGTATAGATAAGTTTCGGTAGAACTGGCATCTTAATAATATAAATTACTGCACAAACTTAATTCCTGGTGGGTTTTTTGGTAGATGTATTGAATTTTCTATACATATGATTGATTTTTTTGCACATAAATGCAATTTTGCCATTCACTTTTCACAGAACCTTTTATTTTCCTGTTGCAGTACAATGTTGAATAGAAGGATGAGAGCCTGTGAAACAGGCCTCCAGACTGCAGAAGAGAGAATAATGTCCAGCCATCATGCAGGTAATTCCACCCGTTCTGGTTTCATCCACCATCTTATTGCAACCAAGTGAATTACTCGAGACGGAACTGTTCCATTGAGATCCTCCTGAATTCTTGATTCAGGAAAATTATGAAAGATAATAAAATATTTGTGTTGTTTTAGGTTTCTGAGTTTTGAGTTGGTTTGTTATTATTGATATTTAAGCAGAACAAAAATGCTATACCAGGAAGTGGAATGCTGCTTTAGCAAATGTTTGAAATTTTCGAAATAGGTTTTAGAGGCAAGAAGCAGAAAAAAAACAGGAGTGGCCTTGAGAAGACTTAAAGTGAAATCATAAAAGGCCTCAAAGAGAATGTTAGCGAATGCCTCATGAGCCTGGCAAAGATTCTCAGTGTGGGCTTAAAGCAATGTAAGAAAAATTTTGGAGTTGGTGAAAACATGCAGTGGTGAAATTTGGCAACTACGTTTAGAAATTAGGATATGCAATGAAAACTTGACGATTTGGCTAAGGATGTTTCGAGAAAGAATATTAAATATATCATATAGTGCATTCTAACTCTATGTGAAAAATGCAAGAGAAGAGAGACAAGTTAAAGAATTATTTTAAAATAAAACTGTTAAAAAATCATTTTAAAATAAAACTGTTTCTCAATCCTTATGTATATATCTGGATAAATGAACAAGTAAACAACATCAAAACAAAAATTATGAAGCATTTTTACATTAATAAATAGCTTAGGGGAAAATGTTTAAATCCAGTTTGTGTCTCTACAATCCTATATTTAGTTCTCATAAGGATTCAAAGTAGTGTCCTATAAACCCTTTTCAAATACACAAAAGTTCTGAAGATCTAAGAACTGCCGTATAGACTCCATGTGTTAAACAACAGGGCTTTCAAGAACCTAAGTGTGAGCTGCCCTACCACAAACTCCCAGGGGACTGAAATAGAAAATAGCATATTTGAAAATATGTATATGTCTTTTTTCAGTATGGCGAATTATAAATCAACACATAAGAAACCTACAAAATATTTAAGAAGGTTATATTAATTTAGACTGAAAGTGAAGAAATTTTAAAATGGAGAGAGGTGCTTATATCCTCAAAATGCTACAGAAAGAAAGCAAGGTGAGAAAACTACATGAGTACAAACACTGCCTGCTCTCTATGGAAAATAACACCTCAAAGAGAAAACAACTAGTATCAGTGCAGAGCCAAGACCCATGGAGAACACCCAAAAGTAGAAACCAGCACACATTTTCAGCTGGATTTTAGAATTGCTATGGATAACTATGTGCAGTGTGCCTTTCTTTTTCTCCTTTGTATAGAAGAATATATGTTAGTTTCTTATTCTTGTCTCATCATTGTATATAGAAGGTGGTGTTAGAAAGGTTGTAACTTGTCTTTTTTTTTTTTTTAATTCACAGATCTTCAGATTTAGAGGCATAATAATCAAGAAGTTATATCCAAGAGATTTTCACATGGTGCTCATTGAAGCTTAATATGATTTAGCTGTGGAATCTCAATATCTCAAATGGATGCTGTAATAACATGTAGGAATCTTGTGAAGAGTATACATATATTTTCATGTGAGATAATGTCATTGTATTAAGGCAGACAGGCGGATTATACATTTTAACACAGCCACAACTATGTCTCACATGGTGACACTGACACTTCCCTTTAAGGCGGTGGGGTTTATGTCTTCTGTCCTCTGCCATTGAGTCAAAAGACTTGCTGCTTGGAGCAATTATGCTGAATTTCTAAATGCTTCGTAAGCAATCTGCTTTCACTAAGGTATCTATGTTGTAAAAAAAGTGCAGACTAGTTCAGACAGAAAGGCCACATGATGAGACTGTAAGTCTATTTGCAGAGAAAGGCCAGCCATTCACTAGTTGCTATCTGTAGTGTGTAATAATTTCTATCCACACTACAGATAGAGAATTTAGTCAGAATTTGAATACCTCTTATACCTCTTATTCCAACATGTGATCCTATAGAAATTAGAAATTTCATAGCACCACCCTTGCCTCAAACCCCCACCACAGTGTTACTCTCCTCAGCCAATTGAAATTTTGCTCTATCCATGCCAAAGGTGTTTAGCTTTATATTTAGCAAAAGAGTCAAAGCAATCATAACGAAGATTTACATAACTCATTTTTTAGATTGTGGTAATAACATTTAGCAGAAATCTACATCTTAACAGATTATAAATGTACAATACAGTATCATCTATAAACACAATTTATACAGTAGATCTCTAACTTTTTTTATCTTGCATAACTGAAATTTTGTACTTGTTAATTAGAAAAAAACTCCCAATTGCCTCTTCCTTCCAGGTGCTGGGAACCACAATTCTGTTATTTCCTTTCATAAATTTGACTAGATTATTTTAGACACTTTATCTAAGTAGAATCACATAGTATTTTTCCTTCTGTGTCTGACATTTTACTTAGCATAATATCTTCCAGGTATATCAATGTTATTATATATTGCAGGATTTCTTAATTACTTAAGACTAAATAATATTCCACGGTATGATTGTACCACATTTTAAAAATTGTATTCATCTATCAATGGACATGTAGATTATTTCCACTTTTTGGCTATTGTGAATAGTTCTGTGATGAACATGAGCGCTATAGTTTCTAAAATCCTGATTTTAATTCTTCTGGATAAAAATCCATAATGGGATTGTTGGATCACATGGAAGTTCTAGTTTTAATTTTTAATTTTTGAGGAACCACCATATTATTGTTTCCATGATGATTGCACCGTTTCATATTCCCAACAACAGTATACAAGGGTCCGATTTCTCCACAACTTCACCAACATATATACACGTATTAGCCATCCTAAAAGCTATGAGATAATATCTCACTGTGGTTTTTACTTATATTGCCCTGATGATTAGTGATGTTGACCGTCTTTTCATGGACCATGTGTATAATTTTTGGAGAAATGTCTATTCAATTTCTCTTGCCTATTTTTAAATCAGTTTTACAATTTTATTTTTGCTAGTGATTTATAGCAGTACTTTATATATTTTTGGAAATTAACTCCTTATCCGATATATGGCTTGCAAATATTTTGTTTCATTCCAGATATAGGCTTTTCACTTTACTGAATGCATCCTTTCCCTTATGTAAACATTTTGTCCTGTGATAAAGTCCAACTTACCTGCTTTGCTTTTGTTGTCTGGGTTTTTAATATTGTATATATTAAATCATTGCAAGACCTATGTTATGATGATTTTTCCCTGTATTTTCTTCCAGAAGTTTTACAGCTTCAAGTCTCATGTTTAAGTCTTTAATTCATTTTTAGTTGATTTTTGGTATAGTATAACATAATAGTCCAATTTCTTTCTCCTTTTTGCATATAGATATTCAATTTTCACAATACTATTATTGAAGAGACTGTCCTTTCCACATTGTGTATTCTTGATACCTTGTCAAAGATAAGTTGACCATATAAGTGCAGATTTATTTCTGAGTTCTCTATTCTGTTGTGTAATAAATCTGTCAAAAGTATAGTACTTTGAAAGTGCTATGCTATTTTATTAATAACTACTGTAGTTTTGGAATACATATTGAAATCAGTGATATGCCTCCAGCTTTGTTTTTCTTTTTGCAAATTGTTTTGTCTACTCAGGGTGTTTTGTCCTTCCTAATGAATTCTAGAATATTTTTCTATTTCTTTAAAAAAAAAAAATGACATTGTGGTTTTGATAGACATTCCAGTGAATCTGTAGATTGCTTTGAGTTGTATGAACATCTTAACAGTATTAAGTCTTCCCATCCATGAACCTGGGTTGTTATTTTATTTATTTGTGTCTTCTTTAATGTGTTTCATTAATATTTTGTAGCTTACAGTGTGTGAGTCTTTCATTTCCTTAGTTATGTTTATTCCTAAGTATTTAAATTTTATAGAAATGAGATTGTTTTTCTGATTTCTTTCCAAATAGCTTGTTATTTTTATATAGAAACAACTGATTTTGTATGCTGATTTTTCTGCCTGCAACTTTACTGAATTCATTTATCAGATCTAACAATTTCTTTTTTTGTGGAGTCTCTAGGGTTTTCTACATATAAGATCATGTCATTCACAAATAGGGACAATTTTACTTCTTCCTTTCTAACTTGGATGGCTTGTATTTGTTTTTGTTTTTGTTTTTTTGCCTAATTGTTCTGACTAGAACTTTTAGTATGAACAACAAGAGTAGGCATCCTTTTCTTTCTCCTGACCTTAGTGAAACAATTTTTAGTTTTTTCCTGTTGATTATCATGTTAGTTGTGGACTTTTATATGTGCATTTTACTATATTGATTTAATTTCTTTTTATTCTCAGTTTGTTGAGAGCTTTTATCATAAAAGGATGTTTAATTTTATCAATGTTTTTCTGCATCTATTGAGATAATCATACAATTTTATTCATAGTCTACTACATTAATTAATTTTCCCATCTGGAATCATCCTTGCATTCCAGGGATAAGTCCCACTTGATTGTGGTCTATGATCTCTTTAATGTGCTAAGGGGAAAGCTTAGAGTAATAAACTTCTACATTAATAAAAAATAAGAAATAGCTCACATGAACAGCCTAATTTTATACCTTTATATCTTTCACTTGAATTTAGTGTGCTAGTATTTTTTTGTTTCTGTTTTTTAGATAGGGTCTTGCTCTGTCACCTACACTGGAGTTCACTGGTCTGATCACAGCTCACTCAGCCTCAACACCCCAGGCTCAAGAAATTCTCCCACGTCAGTAGCCCCAGTAGCTGGACTACAGACATGCACAATCACAACTAGGTAATTTTTGTAGTTTTTGTAGAGATTGAGTTCCACCATGTTGCCCAGGATAGTCTTGAACTCATGGGCTCAAGTGGTCCTCCTGCCCTGGCCTCCCAACCTTCTGGGATTATGGGTGTGAGCTACTACACCTGACCCTAGTGTTTCCTTGAAAATATTTGCATCTATGTTCATTAGGGATACTGACCTGTAGTTTTCTTTTTTGCAGTGTCTTTGTTTAGCTTTAATAGTAAGGTAATACTAGCTTCATAAAATAAGTTTGGATGTATTGCTTTCTCTCCAATTTTTTGGTAGAGTTCAAAAACAGTTGACTTTAATTATCTAAATGTTTGATGTAATACACTAGTGAAGTCATGAGAGCTGAAGTTTTCTTTGTTGGAAAGATTTGAGCACTAATTCAATCTTCATACTAGTTATAGTTCTGTTCAGACTTCCTATTTGTTCATGATTCGGTCTTGTTAAACTGTACATTTATAGAACTTTTTAAATTTCTTTTAGATCATCCAGTTTTGAAGGTATAATTGTACATAGTAGTTTCTCATGATCCTTTTTATTTCTGTGATATTAATGTCTCCTTCTTTATTTCTAATTTTGAGTTTTCTCAGTCTGCCTGCTAAAAAATTGTGAATTTTTTGTATCTTTTTTCAAAAAGACTTCAATTTTGTTGAATTTTTCTATTGTTTTCTATCCTCTGTTTTATTTATTTCTACGGTATTATTTATTATCTCCTTCCCTTTAGTAACTTTGGATTGTGTTTTTATTATTTTTAGTGCCTCAAGGTATAAAGTTAGGCTGTTTATGTAAGCTATTTCTTTTTCAATGTAGGAGTTTATTACCGTAAACTTTCACTTTAGTACTGTTTTTGCTGCATTTCATAAGTTTTGGTATGTTGTGTTTTCACTCTGGATATTTTGTAATTCTTCTTTTGATTTCCTCTCTATCTTGTTGTTCAAAAGTATGTGTTTACATGGCACTCTTATGCCTCTATTCCTCCTGTACCGTCTTTTTCCTCTCAAATTCCAGCCACCTGGATCTTTCTGAACACAGACAGGCTGCTAGTGTCTGTTTCTGTTCTGACTTGTTGTACGGCAATTTGGAAAGTCCCTCCATGAATATAGCTGGGTTGATCATAGGACTAAGTCACTTTCATTCTCCTATGAATTACAAGTCTATGCTACCTGGTTTCCAGCATCTGAAAACAATTGTTTCATAAATTGTGTCCTGATTTCTTTTTCTTTATTTTAGATGGTCAATCTATTGCCAGTTTGGAATTATAAGTGGTACTCTCAACTCTGTATAATCCATTTTTTAAAACATGGCTATAACATCCCTATGATTTTCCTCTCAATAGCATTTTCTAATTTATTTCTGTAACTCTATATTCCAATGTAGTAAATCAATCTGGTCTTCATTCTAGTTTATCTAATATTTCCTTTAAGGCTATATTTTTCAAGTATAGAGTTTCTACTTTATTCTTTCTTCTAAATTTCCTTTATTTATAGAATCCCTTATCATTTTATATTATTCAATTTATCTTTTTATTTCACAAGTTTTAAGAATTAAGTCTTCATAATCTTTGAATTTTTAGCTGTTTTTTCATAGTTTATGTTATCTCACATAGGTGAATTTGTCACTTTTTTTTAATTGCCTATGGATATCAAATCAGTAAGAGTTTTCATCTATGAAAATCTCAGATATGCCTGTGATCTAGATTCAGCAATTATCTTTAAATAATAGTTTATCATTATTATTGTTTTCTTTAGCCAGTCACATGGAGTTATCTCGATCTGGGTTTAATATCTGTATGTTTAGTTTTGAAACAGGGTAATATTCCTGAACCCATTGCAGGCAGGAACTGAAATGCAGAAACTGGAGTAGCCAGCTGCTTCATCTGGCTTCACTAGCTTGGACCCACCGCACTCTACTCCTCGCAGGGCGGGGAACACAGCTGAGTGGATGCAATTCTGTGTGGCAACAGGAGCAAAACTTTGTGCAGGCCCCACAGCAGCATCTATGGGGGAGTACCTGTGACTCCCCAAAACCCCAAAAGGAGTATTACAGGCAGTGCTGTTTTAGCTTTGCCATCTGAGGACAGCTTAAGTGTTTTACAGTGAATCCTCTGCCTTTTTGTGAGGACATAGGGTCAGTGTGACAGTCTTCTGTATCTCAAGCTCTTGTCCAGCATCCAGGAAAAATCAAGTCGCACAAGCGAAATGAAAGAGAGTAAATGCAGGGGATTTCATTGCTGATGGAAGTGGCTCTTGGTGGGAAGGCGAGCTGGGGAAGAGGACGGAGCGAAAAGGTATTCTTCCCCTAAAGTCCAGCGATCTCTGGCCAGGCTCTTCTCAAAAGTCCTGCCATCAAGCTATCTCTCTGAAATCAAGCTGCTTCTCTTCAATGTCCAGCTGCTGCTTCTCATCCCCCCCTTCTCTGCTCTCTGCCAATGGAGCCTGGGGCTTTTATGGGTACAGGATGAGGGGTGTTGTGGGCCGGGGTGATTTTGGAAAAGGCAACATTCAAGTGGGAAAACAGGGATGTAAAGTTTTCACTTTGGGCTACGGTTCCAGGCTTGAGGGTGCGGGCCCTCGCCAGGACCCTGCGGTTTTTTGCCTAGAATTTCCCTGCCTCCTGTCCCTATAAGTTTGATGTGGATCCCGATACATTTTCATGTATAATGCTTGGTTTTCTCATTTTTTTTTAAGTAACATATTTTTGCCAGTTGGACTTAGGATTAACTTACTTTAGTTTGTCTCCCTTTTCTAGATTATTTTTGTCCATACTTTCTGATTTTCAAAAAAAAAAAAAAAAAATTAGAGTATTTTCACTAAGAATAGCACTGACTACATCCAATTACTCCCAATATAGTTGCTTAAATCCCAAAATGTCCATGTTCAATATATTTAATACAGCATTTCTGTGTGTGAGAATCAAGAAGGGTATCTTTTTATATGGGTTTAGTTTGACATTTGAAGTAGAAGCTATGATACAAATGTAATATATCTCTTCTTCTTTGTCAAAGCAACTTATATTTGTGAATCAACCGAATACGTTTTGATTATGTACATAACATAATTGTATATTCACATATTAAAGATACTCATTGATAACATTGCCCTATTTAAAAATATTTTAATATTTTACTATATACCAGAAATTATTCCAGATTTTGTATTCATCACATTAAGTACCTGGAAAATTCTATGAATTCTGTTGGGATTCTCAAAGTCTACGAAAGAGATGGCATTTAAAATTATATTATGGACTATAATAGTTATGAATGATATAATATTATGTATCAATTTTGTTTCAAAATAATGCAGTAGTAGAAGTTGATGGAATATAGATTTTAAATGATTCACCACAAGATGGTTAGTTTTGAGCCTGGGTGATGGCTTCATAAGGGTTTATTATACTACTCTCCACTTTTTAAAGGGTTAAAAATTTTCACTACAAAATGTTTGGAAAACAAATATTAGATCTTCAGATTTCCTTTTTAAAAGTGTCATAAGCAATCATGTAATTATGGTATTCACATAATTTCTTCATGACAGTTAAAGATACACATTTTATTTTCAACATTTAAACTCACCATTTATTGCTAAAGACTTATAGCACATTTGTACTATATGAAGCATTATGTTTAAAAATTGTTTCTAAATACAAATGTATTGAAAAGCTAACAAACCCTAAGCAGAAACCTCATGACAGAACAGGGCATTGCTATCAATTTTATTTATTGTTAATAATGTATTCACAAATGGAGTGACGGTTTTAACAGAAGATTAATTTGAGGAAAACAGCAAATTTCTAAGGCCCTCTCTTTTTTTTTTGGTTGGTTTCTTAATGCTAAATTTGAAAAAAAAATGCACACATAACATTTTATGGTTGAAAATTAATTTTCATCAGAAATATATTCCCCTCTAAAGAACAACCTAGAAAGATAATTAGAGAGAAAGAAAAAGGTATGTAAGGATACATGGAAACACTACCTCAAATGAATGTAGCTGGGACTAAATTCACATTGCACTAATACTGAAAACATAATGTCATTTGATACTTTTGAATGCCTTTTGGCATGCAGTGCAAGGACCACAGCTGGACTTTTAGCTTGTTGATTGATAAATTTAATGAAGCCATTCTCTTATATTGTTATTTGTCCTTTTTAAAAACAAAAGGAGTTTTCATGAATAGTCTGATTATCTTTTAAATGTTTTTCTTTTTCTTCAAGCAATTATTTTCCAGGCAGTATGAATGAAGCAGAAAGAGTGCATTTTTAAAACATAGCTACTATTTTTCTATAGCTTCACTTTGACCTAGAAATAAAGCATGATATTTTATTCTAATTCTTCTAAGATTCTCTAAGTTAACTTGAGGGTAAGCCAAACCACAGCTAAAAAATTCCTGCCTTCTTTAAAATAGGCTGGTGCATCCAGGGATGTTTAATGTGCCCGAGGTTGAAGGCACTTTTAATCCATCGTGGAACTAGCTTGAATTGTTGAAGGAGCTTGTCACCCTTAGCTATTGTTCAGGCCTGTTCAGGTCTGTTCCTGCAAACACTGAGTACACTCTGAAGGACAGAAAACCTGGCATCTTTCCTTTAATAGAGTACATTTCTATTACATAACATATGTCTATATGCTGGAAGAGAGAGTAATGCTTTATCTGTCCAGTTAATCTCTATACCTTCTCCACAAAATGTCCTCCTTCTATGTAGAAGAGGAGGACACAGTCAGTTTTCTTTCATTTAATAATAACCTTTATCTATTTGCATTTTAGAACGTAATAAACAACAATAAGCCGGTGGATATTAAAATATCTCTTATCTCTAACTGGAAATAAGATATGGCCTACTACATTTCTGGAGTCTGAACCACTTAGCCTAAAGGCAGTACATGCTCCCTCCATGCACATATTTTTTTTTTTTTTTTTTGATAAGGAGCAGTCTGCCCTCTTTGATTTATAGTTCTCATAAGGAAAGTAATATATTTCATGATTAGTTTTAGTCCCAAGTTATTTGCATATTGAATAAGAGATTCAGAAAAGACTAGGAGAAAATACATTTTAGATGTACCTTTATTTACATCTAATAATCAATATGATTTATACATTCAACTTTTATCTCATAGCTCCTATTTTAAATGAATCTCATGAAAATATATTGACAAGATAGCTATTATTTTAGAGTACCTTTTTTATGTACTAAATTTAAAGGCAATTTAGAACTTGTTTCTGCTTATGCCTTATTTCAAGACCATACTGTCTGGAAAAGTTAACTAGATGAATATAGATTTTAGTTTTACTTAAATGTAACGTCATCTTGTCTTGTTAGAGACCATTTCATGTACTTCTAATATTTGTGATGCCTAAATAAAACTACTGAGATACATTCATGAGCCCCCCCAAAAATGTAAGGACTTTAACATCCTTCAGGCTACCCATGGCTGATGAGAGCTGGGAGAAAAGACAATGAATAAAATGCCTTGCCCTAAAGGAAGGAAAACCTGACTTTATTATCATATCAAAGCCAATGACCTACCAAGATACTGGCTTTTCTTTCATTACTATTTCACAGAATTCTAGCCTTACTACCTTCCCACGGTTTTGTTCCCTGGCCAATATTCCCAAATAAACCTTCATCTCAGTCTCTGTCAAAACAGGCTTTTATCTGGGGCGAGATTGCCTGAGTTCAAATCCTGGCTCTATGTCATAATATAAGTTACCTTGAAGAGTTATTAACATCTCTATACCACTATTTTCTTACATGTAAAATAGAGGTTATTAGACATACCAATAGCAGTGTTATAAGAATTAAAATATATAACATATGTAAATTACTTAGCATATTTTTTCAGCCTACAGTGACCACTATATAAGCATGTGATTTTATTTTACCTGTTACATGTTATCTAATCAAAAAATAACTTTATATCTCAGAAATATCCATGGTCACACACATTTCTTATGACAGAGGCTCTTTTTATAATTTTTTTTCACTTAGTATAAATGCTATCCTATATATTTTTCAGTCTCACTAACTTTCATAAAACAACTTTTTCTTGAAATTTATTTTATGCTAAAATAATTTATTCACAAAGCATTTTGTACAAAATATCTTATTTTTCTGCAATACCTCAGAAAATGTAAGTAAAAGTTCTTAATTTGGACTAATTATACAAGTTAGTTTTCAACAATGACTGCATTTATTGCATAACCCAAGTTTTAGAGTTTATTCTATAGTCTTTGAATTATAACTTGTCAAGATGGATTATGTGTGTGTATGTATGTGTATGTGTGTGTACATATATATTTTAAGTATATGAAGAATATATACATATTATTATATTGTATGAAGAAAATGGCAGGAAACACTAGAAGTTTAGGTGATAGGACACAGGCGGATAACATATTTATTCACTCACTATGTAGACTTCAAAATCATTTCGTTTCCTATAATGAGACAGTAAATAGCTTCCTGTTGAATTGGTGCTCATCCTTATAATTTACTATGTCCTCTAAAATACAGCAGAATTGATGCTGTGTAAGATCGAAGGCTAGACCCAAGACACCCACGACTTTTCTACTCTTTTGGAAATCCTGAGATTATCAAGTGAAACATATTGCTATGAATGAGAAAACACATGTAAAAAAGCCATCTCAGGCAAGGTCACCTAGACCAGTTAGTTCTGCCTGCCCATATATACATATATACACACATCATGCTGACCTCAGACACATAAGGCTAGCCAAGATTAACCTAGTCTAGACAATCTCAAAAGAAACTTCTAGATAACAAGACAGACAAGAGGCAGAGAAATACTAGGCAGAAAAGGGCAGGGTCCCTGACACAGCCCCACTCTAAAGCCTGGACCTGTGGCCCAAGGGAGAACATGCATTCCTGTTTTCCACTCAAATGTTGCTTTTTGGTTTGCCCCACCCTCCTTATGTACACATAAAAATCCCAGGCTCCATGGGCAAATGGGCAGAGAAGGAGAGAAGAGAAGCAGCCAGATGTCAGAGAGAAGCAGCTTGACTTCAGAGGGACAGCTTGACAGTGGGACTTCAGAGAAGAGTTCAACCAAGGGCAGCCAAAATCCAGGGGAAGACCACCTTCCCACTCCACTCCTTTCCAGCTCCCCTTCCCACTGAGAGTCACTGCCACCATTGAATAAAATTCTCCAGATTCACCACCCTTCAACTTGTTCATGCAACCTGATTCTCCCTGGATGCCAGACAAAAACTCAGATACCAAGAGGACAGGTGCAAAAGGCTGTCACCCTGACCCTCCACTGAGCTATTAAACACTTAAGCCTTGTTTTCCTTGTCCAGTCTATCATCGATGGGCATTTGAGTTGGTTCCAGGTCTTTGCTATTGCCAATAGTGCTGCAATGAACATACATATGCATGTGTCTTTATGATAGAATGATTTATAATCCTTTGGATATATACCCAGTAATGGGATTGCTGGGTCAAATGGAATTTCTATTTCTAGGTCCTTGAGGAATTGCCACACCGTCTTCCACAATGGTTGAACTAATTTACACTCCCATGAACAGTGCAAAAGTGTTCCTATTTTTCCACATCCTCTCCAGCATCTGTTGTCTCCAGATATTTTAATGATCGCCATTCTAACTGGCAAGGAAAATGTGGCACATATACACCATAGAATACTATGCAGCCATAAAAAATGATGAGTTTGTGTCCTTTGTAGGGACATGGATTAATCTGGAAACCATCATTCTCAGCAAACTGACACAAGAACAGAAAATCAAATAACGCATGTTCTCGTTCATGGGCAGGTGTTGAACAATGAGAACACGTGGACACAGGGAGGGGAGCATCACACACTGGGGTCTCCTGGGGGGGGGGAATAGGGGAGGGACAGCATGGGTAGGGAGGTTGGGGGAGGGATAACCTGGAGAGAAATGCCAGATATAGGTGACAGGGGGGATGGAGGCAGCAAACCATATTGTCATGTATGCACATATGCAACAATCCTGCATGATCTGCACATGTACCCCAGAACCTAAAGTAAAATAAAAAATATATAAAAAATAAAGAAATAAAATAAAGAAATATAAAATAAAATAAAAATACTTAAGCCATCTGTGGACAGCAAAACTAAAAGGGCACACTGTAACACACACCTTCTGGGGCTCCAGTGTTCACAGGTGCTCCCTAGACGCTGCCACAGGGCTGCATAAAATTCTACTGCTACAGTGCCCAGAAGTACTCTAACTGGCCCCTGCACCAACTCATCTATGTGCTCCCCCCTCCCATGAGGGGTTGAGAGCTGCAGGCTGAATAAATGAGCCAACCCCTTCACCAGTGCTGCCAAGAGGTCAAAGGAACTACCCCATTTCAATAACATGTAGGAATATGACTAATAATTAATAGCTATTTTCTTCAAGCAATTTGCTAAGTTTTGAATATTTCAGGTTTATTGAAGTATCACATATGAAGACTACAACTCACGCATTTTGGTGTGCAGGACCATGCACCTTGACATGCATATATAATCACATAACCACCATTCAATGATTGTACAGACTATTTCTATCACCCTGAAGGGTTTCCTTGTGTTCATTTGTAATCACACCCGCCAACTGCTTTAGATTCTTGGAAGTATTGATTTGATTTCTATCTCTATAGCTTAGCCTTTCCTAAAATGTTTCATAAATGGAATCACACAGAATGTAGTCTCTTGAGTCTAAGTTCTCTTAGGATATTGCTTTTGTGATTCATCCACATCATACTATGAACAATGGCTCATTCTTTTTTATTCTGAGTAGTATTCTATTATATAGATATACAATTATTTCTTTGTTCATTAAGTAGTGGACATTTAGGATGTTCCTAGGTTTTGGTGGTTATGAATAAAACTGCTATAAACATCAGTATATAGGCTTTTGTGTGAACATAATTTCTTTTGCATGTTGCATATTAATATATGCATAGCTCTATGAAAAACTAATAAACTGTTTTCCAAATTGGCTCTACCACTTCACATTTCCAACGGCAACATATTCAAGTTCCAGTTGCTTTGCCTGCTTGTATTTACTATTGTCATGTTTTTGTTTGTTTGTTGGACATTTCATGAGGTATGTTGTGATGTCTCACTGTGGTTTGAACTTGCATTTTCCTGGTGACTAATGATAGTGAGCATCGTTACTTGACCTTGTTTTAAATTCATATCTCTTATGCAGTAAATTGTCTTTTAATTATTTTACCCATTTTTATTTTTTTCTTATTAGTAATTTTTCCATATTTCATTACTATTTTGGTTATCATTATTTTATTAAGTGTGTTTTGCAAATATTTGCCCTGAAGCTATGGTTTACCTTCTATTTTTAAACACTATTCTTTAAAAGCCAAAGAGCTTTTGAGTCCTATCTAAAAAATCACTACCTTATCTCAGATCACAGAGATTTTTCTCTAAAGTTTTCTTCTAGATAGAGGTTTTCAATTTTAAGTTTTACTTTAAGACTACTGTTTTCCATGAACATGGGATATGTTTTCTGAACTATTTGTTGAGTGATCACACTTTCTCTATTGAATCACATTGCCAATTTTATCAGAAATGATTTGCTTATATACATGTGGGTCTATTTTTGTATGTTTTATTTTGTTCAACTTACATGTGACAATTGTATTACCAGTACCATACTATCTTGAATCCTATGGCTTCATAGAAAATCTTAAAATCAGGTACTGAGTCTCCTAACTTTGTTTTATATTTTTTAAATGTTTTGGAAGATTTTAGGCCTTTTGCTTTCTCATATAAAGTTAAAATCAGTTTGTAGGCTTCTTCAAAGGCCATACAGGATTTTTAAAAACTGTGTGTAATCTATGGATCAATTTTAGAAGAATTCATGTCTTGACAATTTTGAATTTTGTACTCAATGAATAAGATATAATTCTCCATTTGCTTAGATCTTCTTTAATAGTTCTCAATAACATGTTTTTTAATTAAACAACTCATGTCCATGTTATTTATATTTACTCCTAATTAATTGTTTTAGTGATATTGCAAATAATATTTTTAACATTTAAATATCCAACTGTTTACTGCTAGTATATTTAAAGATAACAAATTTTATAGGTTAACCTTATTTTCTGTAACCTGTCAAACTCATTAATTTTGGTAAATTTTTGCAACATTCTATGTAGACAATCATTGCCTTTGAGTAAAGACAGTTTTATTTCTTACTTTCCAATCTTTATTACTTGTGTTTTCTTTCTTGTCTTAGAGCACTGGCATACATGCTGTAAGATAAGAGTTGTGAAAGTGTACATTTTTCTTTTGACACTACTCATAAGAAAAAAAATTTTCCTTAACGATAGAATATGATGTTAGCTGTAGTTATTAATCAATATCCTTCTTAAAATTGAAAATTTTAACTTTCATTCATAATTTGAGGAGAGATTTTGTCATACATGTATATCGAATTTTGTCAAATGTTTTTCAGGCATATATCGAATGAAAAAAAGAAGTCTTTTTTTGCTTTTCCCTTTTAAAACATTGGTATACCTGGGCATAGTGACTCACATATGTGATTCTAGCCACTGGGAAGACTGAGACAGGAGAATTGCTTGAGGCCAGGAGATTGAGACCAGCCTGGGCAATATAGAAAGAACTTGTCTCTAAAAAAGTGTTCAAAAATTAGCCGGGTGTGATGATGCATGCCTATAGTCACAGTTACTCAGGAGGCTGAGACAAGAGGATTGCCTGAGCCCACATAGAGGCTGAGGTGAGATGACTGCTTAAGCCCAGGAATTTGAGGCTGCAATGAACTATGCTTGCACCACTGCACTCTCACCTGAGTGACAGAATGAGACCTTTCCTCTTGAAAATTTTAATAAAAATATTTGCATAAATGAATTATATTGATTGATATTAGAATGCTGTATCAATCTTGAATTTCCAGAATAAACCTCACTTACTCATACGACCAATTTGAGTATGCTAAATTAATTTGACAGTAATTTTGAATGATTTTAACATCTATATTTATGAGAGATATTGGTCTGTAATTTTCTTTTCTTATAATATCACTGCCTAGTTTTGGTATCACTATAATGCTAGCCAAATAAAAAGAGTTACAGGGCACTCTGACTTCTATTTTTTATAAGTTTTTTTTTTGGCAAATTGTTATTTTTCCTTTTAATATTGTGTAGAATTAATCGGTAAAGCCATTTGAATCAGTTTTTCTAGTTGAAAGTTTTGGCCATTAATGCAATATCTTAACAGATATGGGACTTTTGAACTATTCTTGAGTAAGCATTGGTTATTTGTATCTTTCAATATTTAGAAAACATTTCTGTCATTAAACCTATTGACATAAACCACAGAGTATCCTGTTCTATGAGAACAGCTAACTGATACAGCCATTTATTTATTCATCAATTCATCAATATATCTTTCAGTAGAAAGAAATAAAAGAGGGCACACTTGCTCTTTAGCAAGGTTAGGAAGGTATCATAGAAATGTGACCAGGGTCATAAAATGTAAATTAAAATTGTGCAGATGTGGAACAACCACTGAGAGGCTCTCTAAACAATAATGACATATTTTATATATTTATATGTTTATATATATAAACCATTAGATTTGTTGAAGTCTAGACATAATATAATAAATATATATATATAATATAAACATATAAAATGTCTAGACTTCTGGAAAAAATCTAATGATTTTCCCTGGCTTATCCCTCTCTAGCTACACTGACTTCTTTGCCATTAATATCTCATGCTTCACATATTTCCACTTCCGAGTTTCCATACCCACTTATCCTGCTACCTAAAACTTCATTTAGAATAAACCTTGAATGTTAATTCTCCAGAGAGATCTTCCCTAGCCATGCTGTCTAAAAGTATGTTTCACTACCTTTTCCTATCATCTAACTTGTTCTAATTTTCTTATAGCATTATATGACATTGTACTATATATATTTATTTTATGTTGATGACAAAATGTTTATGTAACATATTTTATGTTTATGTAACATACTGAACAGTAGTTTTAGTAGTAATGAAAGTGAATCATTGATCGTTGGAACATTGGAACATATCAAGCAGAAGTTAATTTATATAACAATACATGTTTTACATACATGTTTCTGACCCAGCATTCTTTTTGTGTTGCTTCAACCACTGGAAATCTCCACAGCTTGTGGTGCCACTGCCTAGGCTTTCCTCTAGCCCCCTGGGCTCGCTCTGCCCACTCAGTCCAACAGGCTGTGCTCAACTCATGCTACCAGCCTGGATCCTGCACCAGCCACAGCTCTGCATTCAGCCCCTGGCTAGTCTGGGTATGCCATGACCAGCTTCTGCCTTGGGCACCAGTGTCAGGATGAGGGGGACATGGTGGCACCCATAAACTTAGAGATATCAGCAACTATGGAGTCCCCCAAGGGAGGTGTCACAGCTTTTGCTTGCGGATTCCTGAGGTCTGAACCACAAGGGAATGCCACAGTTTTCTCTCTCATTTCTGTACTTGCAGCTTGGCAAATGGGAGTATGTTATAACAGTTTGTTCCTGCCACCCATGGCTTGTTGAACAGGGGCATGTTATAGCTCTGGCACAGGGAGTCCTAAAGTCTGGGCTTCCAAAATGGTCACAGCTTTTCAATCCCTAGTCCAGTGAATGGGAGCGTATCACAGCTCTTTTCATTCATGCTGCCCACAACTCGGCAAACTGGCCAGGAGCGTGTTACAGCCCTTTTTGCTCCCACTGTTTGGTGGGTTCTGGGTTCTTGTCCCATGACCAAGAAGAATGAGGTGTACAGACACAAAGATTGAGCAAGGCAGAGAAGACTATTGAGTGACAGAAAAGCTCTTGACAACAAGAAGAGACCCAAAGTGGGTAGCCCTCTGTGTGAGTGGGTCCTGAAATTGGCTTGCCGTCTATGTGGCTGAGTCCTGAGGTTTTTATAGGTTTGGCATGAAGAGGCATGGACTGTGGATAGCCTCGGAAAAGGCAACGTTCAATTGGTTTAAAAGCACTATTCAGAAAGAACCAACTGGGAAAGAGTGGGTAAACAGGAACAGAAGTTCTCAGTCTGATGGTGGACTCCATCCAGAACTGGCAGCTCAGTTTTCAGGCTTTAAATTGTCTTTAGTTTGAAGGTCGGGTTTCACTGGAGACCTGCCTCTGTCGGCCTAGGAATTTGTCTGCCTTCTGCCACTATCATTTATATACTATCTTACAACCTTCCTTTAGTATATACACTCCACAAGGGGGAGGAACTTTATTTTTCTCACTGCTTTGTTTTGCTTTCTGCTAAAGCAAAACAACACTCTGCTAAAGCAGAAAGCAAAACAAAGCAGTGAGAAAAATAACAGAAAAATATTTTCTTCTCTAGCAGCTAGAACAGAACTTGATACATCACAGGCATTCAATACATATTACCGAGCAAAACTACTATATTTGATCACTTTACATTATTTTTCTGATATTTTATTTTTGAATTCTAAAATCTAAATTTTTAATTTTTTATATGAATTAACTTCTGCTTGGTATGTTCAAATGTTCCACTATCAATGAACATCAAATTCTTTCTCTTCACATCATCATTAATGAAGAGATCTCAGACATTTGACCGGGATCTGACACTTCACAGTCACAGATTGAGGTTCCCTTTTTTCTTTACGGGATAAGGCCATAGAGGTTGAAGAATCAGCTCTTCAGTTCAGCTGTATATAATTTATTTAATATTCAAAGGCATAAATGTGAGAAAAAAAGTCAAATGTTCTTCAGTCTATAGTCCACCTACAGTTCTCACATTGACATGATTGTCCAGACATTCCACTTGGTGTATGTATTTTTTCCCAACTGTCAAAATTTGACCACCCAGATGAGCTCTCTTCTCATATAAACTATATTGCCTCTTTCCACATGTCATCATCCTTTATGCCTGCTCAAGAATCATAAGCTTTCTTTATCCCAAACTGGAACCCTTTCCTCTAACCTTCCTCTTTTGTCTCAGAAATCTTTAAGCCCCTGACTCTATAATTCCTTCCATTTCTTCAGGTTATAGAGAGGGATAGGAGAACTTTATACTGAAAAAAATGGACCAGGAAAGGACATCCATCATGGTCATAAGGATATAGACACAGAGAGGTAACTTTAATTGTCTCCTGCTTTGACACCAGGTAAAACTAATAGCAAAAAACAACAACAACAAAAACAACAAAAAACATATATTTTTACCCTGATATTAGAAATGTTAATATTCACATACTCTGTTTTTAAAAAATTTTTATATTAGGTTCAGGGGTACCTGTGCTGGTTTGTTGTATAGGTAAACTTGTGTCACAGGTGTTTGCTATACAGATTATTTTGTCACTCAGGTACTAAACCTAGTACTTAGTAGTTACTTTTTCTGGTCCTCTCCCTTTTCCCATTATTTGCCCTGAAGTAGGCCTCAGTGTCTGTTGTTCTCCTCATCATTTAGATCCTACTAATCAGTGAGAACATGCAGTATTTGGATTTCTGTTTCTGCATTAGTTTGGTACAGATAATGGCCTCCAGATCCATACATGTTCTTGCAAAGGACATCATCTCATTCTTTTTTATGGCTGCATAGATTATATGATTTATGTATTTTATATTTGTAACTTTGTCAAATAATATATTCTGTGTAAAATAAATTATTGATATGTTTTGATGATAATGATAAAAATTAAAATAATACAGTTTACTTCTGAAATTAAAATTATGTAGTTTACTTCTGAAGCTGGTCGCTTGTTTCTAATTTAAATAGGCTTAATGTTGTTCTTTTCTTCTTATAATTCTAATTCCATTTTTCCTATTATATTTAACCTTCTACAATCCATTTATAACCTCCCTTCTTCTTCTTCTCATCTCCACAGTTAAAGAAGTAGAATTTTAAAATTATATGTTTTATGTGCATTTATTTAGATTAATAGCATCTTTAAAAATTGCTATTTCTCTTATCTCTGATCATCTTTCCAGAATTCATCCATGTAATGTGTTCACCATAGAAAACACTTTGTGTACCATCTCTAATCAGACCCACCCAGCACCCTTGAGGAGAGCAGAATCATACTATTCTCATATTACTGTTGACAAAGCAGGACAGTTAAGAAATACATGTTCATACAGACTGGGGTTGCAGAGATAGAATTCAGGCCTCCTTCCCTACTTTTCGGTTCTATCCCTATAATATCAAAGAGGTCCTCTTGAATTACACTGCAAAGTTTCCCAGTATTACATTGTCAAGAGCTATGTAAAAAAAGCTAGTCACTAAAGACTACATAAGCTAGGGTTTTGTATGAAACCTATATAAATTCTAGAAAAAGCAGAACTATAATTTGCTGCCTGGCAGATCACTGGGTGCGCCAAGCTGCAGAGGTTGGATCAGGGATTGACTGCAAGGGGCATAGGGGACTTTTTGAGGTGATGGGTGTATTCTAAATCTTGATTTTGGTAATAGGTTGACTTTCCTCCAATAAACTGGGCCATATACTTAAAATGAATAAAAACATTTGGATGTTTCCTATAGCTTAGTAGAGTTTAAAAGATAAATATTTTCAGGAGGTTGTTACCTCTGTATCAAGAATATAAATATAGGATATTGTTTAATATTTTCAATTTGTTGTCCACTGTGGTTAATCAATTAACATTTTCTTTTCTTTCCCTTTAGATTCCCTGGCAACTGGTTTACAGCTAAGCAGGTGGTTAAAAGTGCAGAGCCATGTGTTTTTCTCCCATCTGACCTGATGCAGTGATCACAAGGGTACTGTTGTGTTATGTGGAACATGCAATGAGGTCACATTTCTCCCTGGTAGAGAATAAATAGCAAATGCACTTAGGACAAATAGCTAGCATTTGATGTCTAATCCTAAGATTAGTTTATTACCTAAGGAAAAAAAAACAAACTGTACATATTTCATCATAAAAGAATTTGACACAAATTTTTGGTTGACAAATTTCTATATATTCATTTGAAAATAGGAAAGCCAGGGTACATTTGACAGTGGGTTGAAACAATGTAAACCAAAAGGATTGCAATAGAAGAAAAACGAAGCATGCATAAGCTTAAGTTCTTTATCATGGTTCTTCCTCATTCACAGCCTTGTAAATAACTTGTGACAAACATTTTCTCTTGTCGGATACTATTTGGTCTTTGAAATTATTGTTGGTACTACTTAAAAAATTCGTATGAGAATGTATTAAAATATAACACATAGAAAATAACACAATGAATCTTTATGAATCCAATATTCAGTTTCAACACAGTAAATATATTTTGCTCTAAGTCTATATCTACTCTTCATCTCATACCCCACCCTAGGTATATTTTCAGTGCAATGTAGATAATATATTATAGCATTTATAGATCCTTCAGTATGTATCTATAAGAAACTTTAAAAATAGTTATTCCAATATTTTTATGATTCCTAAAGTAGATATCTATGATTCTTAAAAGTTATGAAAAACACAGTATTCACATTTCCTCCAATATCTCATAGTATTTTAAATTAGAGTCAGTTTGTTTGAATCAGGAAAGAGAGTATACACATTGCATTAAATTGGTATAGTTTAATTTTATTACAATTTATTCAATAAAGAAACCCAGGGCATTGGCTCTATATAATTTTGCATACTCAAGATTTTGCTTATTGATTTTGTTTATTGTATATTGTAACCTTTTGTGTCACTTAAGATGGTCTACAGACCTCTTTTATTTCCTGTGAAAAAGTAGAAGGTTGGTCTAATAATTTATGTCCTACTTTTTAGTATGAAAACTTCACAGGAGCAGTTGTAAGCTTTCAACTGTATCACATCAACAGGAGATCATGTCTGGTTTTTATTCTCATTGTTATTACTGTGACATATAGTCAGTTAGTCATTTTACATTTTTAGTATCAATATAAACTTATAATGAAACCAATACCTTTATTATTAATGAAATTACTATTACTAAAATCATTTGAAGATATCCTTGTCTGATTCTTTTTTTACTTCCCATATTATTTTTAAAATTTTTCATGTTTTTATGTATTTAATTATGATAAAATAGTCACAACATTAAACTTACCATTTTACCATTTTTAAGTGTACAGAAAAATATAAAACATTGCATGAATTTGCATGTCCTCCTTGGTCAGGCATCGTGCTATTCTCCTTATCATTCCAATTTTTGTGTATGTGCTGCTAAAGCAACACCTTACATTTCTTTTTGTTTTTAGGATGTATCTGAATTGTCTGTATTACAAAATTCCTGCACCATAAAATCCTATTTAATGATTCCTGATGGACTTTAAACGTTTTTGTTGCAAATATGTTTCACTATGTTTCAGTATTTTGTCTTTCGTCATTGTTGATCATAGTATTATTTGTTATAGATATTTTTGACAAGTTACCTACTAAAATTAACTTTTATTGCTTCTACGTTGTGAGTCTATTTACCTACTTTTAGATTTATAGATGAATCCATACATGTTTTCTTCTAATATTTTTATATACAGTAAGAAGATAATTTTGTGTTTTATCCCAACACCACTTATAAAGTACATTTTTTATTCATTAATTTCTGATGCAACCTTTATGATACACTAAATTTATATTTGCAAATGTGTCTTATTTCCAGATATGCTATTCTGGTCCATTCATGGTGTAATGTCTTATTGTCTTAATTATAGAAGATACATAATACATTTCCTATAGGATATGGCTAGCATACCCTTTTCAGAATTTTTATGGTCACTATATTCTTTCTTGTTTGTCCATCCCTATGAACCCTGTAATAAACAACTTTTCTAGATCAAAAAATGGTGTTTATATTGCAATTATATTGCACTTACAAATTGAAAGTTTTTATTGATATTCACATGAAAAATTGTTTTACAGTCTCTTGTACAATTTTTATCAGATTTTATAATCAATATTATATTGACCTCATTACAAGAATTTTTGAAGTTTTATTTCCTTTATTTATGCTTTAAAATTGCTGAAGTTGTACTAGGATTACCTTTAAAGTTCTTTAAATTAATTCACTAGTGAAAGTATTTGAAACTTAAGTCAAATCATTTTATCATAATATGTGTTGGTTTTGGATGACTGCGAAAAGTTTTTCAGAGCCATGGTATTCCTTTTCAATAGGGAGACATAATTCTCATTTTATTTAAGAAAATTTTTATCAAATTACATTTTTTAATATTTATTCTTTACTCTTGCTTTTGTTTTCATTTTGTCTTTTAATACGTGTATTAGAACTACTTTCTCTATCTTTTTTGTTTCAACTCATCCCTCATTTTATGTCTTTCTTCATTTTGCTTGATTTTAACTTCAATTTTTCTATTTTCTACTGCCTATTTCTTTTACCATACTATTTAGAATATGTATTAATTTTCATTGTCTAATTAGTTTTGTCTTCACTTTTGAAATCTATATCTAAATCATTCCTGAACTCTGAAAGAAATATTTTTAAGTTCCTTTATTGCCATTATTTAAAAACTTTATTTTCTAGTTCTCATTTATTCTTTTTTTCCATAAATTAATTTCATTGTTTATTTTGAAATATTAACCTACAGTCTTCCCACCACAAAGTGTTAAGTGGGAAATTCATGTTATTTTGGTATGTCTTTGCTGTTTGGAAATAGTTTATTTTGTTCATTATAGTTAATAAGTCTCATAAGAACTGATGGATTTATCAGGGGTTTTTCCTTTTGCTTCTTCCTCATTTTTTCTTGCCACCGCCATGTAAGAAGTGCATTTTTCCACCTGCCATGATTCCGAGGCCTCCCCAGCCATGTCAAGCTGTAAGTCCAATTGAGCCACTTTTTCTTCCCCAGTCTCAGGTATGTCTTTATCAGCAGTGTGAAAATGGACTAACATAGTTAATCGGTACCAGGAGTAGGGTGTTGCTGAAAAGATACCTGAAAATGTAGAAGTGACTTTGGAACTGAGTAACAGGCAGAGGTTGGAACAGTTTCAAAGGCTCAGAAAGAGACTGGAAAATGTGCGAAAGTTTGGAACTTTCTAGATACTTTTTGAATAGCTTTGCCTAAAATGCTGACAGCGATATGGACAATAAGGTCCAGGCTGAAGTGGTCTCACATACACATGAGAAACTTGTTGAGAACCAGAATAAAGGCAACTCTTGCTATATTTTAACAAAGAGACTGGAAGCATTTTGCCCCTGCCCTAGAGATTTGTGGAACTTTGAACTTGAGAGAGGTGATTTAGGGTATCTGTCAGGAGAAATTTAAGCAGCAAAACAATCAGGAGGTGACTTGAGTTCTCTTAAAGGCATTCTGTTTTATAAGGGAAGCAGAGCATAAAAGTTTGGAAAATTTGCAGCCTGACTACGAGATAAAAAAGAAACCCATTTTCTGGGGTTTCTTTATTAAAGCTGGCTGCAGAAATTTGCATAAGTAACAAGGAGCCTGATGCTAATCCCCAAGACCATGGGGAAAATGTCTCTAGGCCCTGTCAGAGACCATCATGGCAGCCACTCCCATCACAGGCCCAAAGAGGAGGAAAAAGTGGTTACATGGGCTGGGCCCACAGTCACCATGCTATGTGCAGCCTAGGGACTTTCTGCTCTATGTCCCAGTTGCTCCAGCCATGGCTGAAAGGGCCAACATACAGCTCGGGCACTGGCTTCAGAGGGTGGAAGCCCCAAACCTTGGCAGCTTCCATCTGTTGTTGACCTTGCAGGTGCACGGAAGTCAAGAATTGAGGTTTGGGAACATCTACATAGATTTCCAAAGATTTATGTAAACACCTGGATGCTCAGGCAAAACTTTGCTACAGGGGTTGGGTCTTCATATAGAACCTCTGCTAGGGCAGTACAGAAGGAAAATCTGGGGTCAGATCCCCACACACAGAGTCCCTACTGGGGCACTGCCTACTGGAGCTGTGAGAAGAGGGCCACAGTACTCCCTACCCCAGAATGGTAGATCCACTGACAGCTTGCACTGTACACTTAGAAAAGCTGCAGATACTCAACATCAGCCCATGAAAGCAGCTGGGAGGGGGAGCTGTACCCTGCAAAGCCACAGGGGCGGAGCTGCCCAAGACCATGGGAACACACCTCTTGCATCAATGTGACCTGGATATGAGACATGGAGTCAAAGGAGATCATTTGGAGCTTTAAAATTTGACTGGCCTGCTCAATTTTGGATTTACATGGGCCGTATAACCCCTTTGTTTTGGCCAGTTTCTCCCATTTAAAATAGCTGCATTTACCCCATTACCTGTACCACCATTGTATCTAGGAAGTAATTTGCTTGCTTTTGATTTTAGAAGCTCATAGGGAGAAGGAACATGCCTTGTGTCAGATGAGACTTTGGAATGTGGACTTTTGGGTTAAGGCTGAAATAAATTAAGAGTTCGGCGGACTGCTGGAAAGGCATGATTGCTTTTGAAATATAAGGTCATGAGATTTGGAGAGGCCAAGGGGCAGAATGTTATGGTTTGGCTGCATCCCCACCCAAATCTCAACTTGAATTCTATCTCTCAGAATTCCCACATGTTGTTGGAGGGACCCAGGGGTGGTAATTGAATCATGGGGGCTGGTCTTTCCCGTGCTATTTCATGATAGTTAATAAGTGTCATGAGATCTGATAGGTTTATCATGGGTTTTTGCTTTTGCTTCTTCCTCGTTTTTCTCTTGCCACCGCCATGTAAGAAGGGCATTTCACCTCCCACCATGATGCTCCAATGTGGAATGGTAAGTCCAGTTAAACCTCTTTTTTCCCCAACTTGGGTATGTCTTTATCAGTAGTGTGAAAATGGACTAATACAATCACTAGCTAAAAAAAAAATGAAATTGTATTTATTACTGCCATGCTGACTTGAGTTTCAGTAGTCAAAGAGAAAATCATTATGAAGAAGGAACCACACAACTGTATAAAATTCTGCGTCTTTGGCTCACTAGTTTGGATGATGTTTGATAAGCAATAAATTTGCCATATTATTCTTTTCTAGTTACTTTCCTTCTAGTAGATGTATAACTTTACAAAGATACTGGAGTTCAATCTTGGCCAAAAATATAAGCTATTTTAGTGAAACCCAGGGTTTCTGGTAAAAGGAAAACCATGCTGTAGAATGAAGGAAAAGATCCTAGGAATAAGATCCATGTCCTGCAAATATGCCTAGGAGATGTAGAAGGCAACATAATCCAGTGTCTCTACAACGTATCATAAAGTTTGAAAGAACTCCTCTCATTGGACGAGAACATGAATGGGGAGGAAAATAACTCAAGGGTTAAAATCCCGCTGCTCCCTCCGTATACGGATTCCTTCTCTGGATTATCTCCATGGCAGTGTGGGAGCCATCTCTCTTTCTCTCTCTTGCTCTCTCTGCCTGATAAATCGCTTCTCCGCAAAATTTCTGGGTCTACGATATCTATTTGAAGAGCAAACTCACCACACCTCCAGGGCCCCTTTCCCCATTCTTCGGGGTAAGAGAGGACAAGAACCTCAGATCGGGGAACTGGGAGCGTCTCTTGGGACCTCCTGAACCCCCTCTTACAATATGACTAACCAGGAGTGACTTTTATGTAAGAAAGAGATACAGTAGTCTATAAACAGAGCAGGTTCAGAGATGGTATAATTACTGTGGCTGCCTTATAAGGACTTCAAAACATAGATATTTATACATAATAGAAAAAAGAGAAAAGGGGAAACAATAGGGATTAAATAGATAGAAAATATTAATAGAATGTTTATGTGTTTTATAAAAGAAGGGTTAAGTGGGTCTCATGAATGTGACAAATAGCAGACCAAACATTGCCTAGAACAAATATTGAACTCAGAAATACAGTATTAGAAAAATACACAAACAGAAATACAGAGAGAAAAAAAAGAGTAGACACATAAAACACATGAAGCACAAGAGATATGCAGAGTATAGAGAATATAGTTTTTTTAAAAGGAAGGGTAGTTCTAGAGGAGAATGCAGAAAGTTAGAATAGAAAAAAAACACCTGAAAAAAATAATGGTGAATGACTTCCTGTGTCAGTGGAAAGATATTGCCAGTGAATTCAAGCAGGAAAAAGACAAAGAAAAACATACCTAGGTGTATTATAATCAAATTGCTGAAAATCAAAGACCAAGCGATGATATTAAAAGAAGCTGGAGGGGGAAAAAAAGATGTATAACATTTAATGAAAAAGATATATAACTGACAGCTAAGATATTGATGGAAAATCGAAGTCAGGGAAAACTAAAAATATATCTGAACTAAATTCAATTAGCTCAGAAGCTTAGGAAAAACAATTCATTGGCTATCTTCCCCTTACCCCCAACCAGTTACTCCAGTGCACCTGATCTCCATATGGATTAGGGCAAGGAAAGTTCAGAAAATGTATGGGAAAACAAAAACATAAATTATCTGTATTGTGGGAAATAATAATGTTGGCAGGGGAAATAGTTACCTGGTGTTTTAGTCAAACAGATCATGGGTCAATAAATTTCTATTGTTTTTAAGCCACCTAGAAAGCTACCATATTGCCTTTATTCTCAATTCCTTCACTTGTTTTAATTTGTTATGCTTCATTGTACAACACATATTTTAATAATACTCCTTGAATTCCACTTTTATGAAACGAGGCAAAGTATCTACATCTATGTACTCACTGTGTATCCTACAGTGTAACAACATGAGATGTAGTTCATGCCATTCAGTAGCTTACTGCCTTATATATTTTAAGACCCAATGCTTATAAGTTAGTGAAAAACAAGACGATAAACATCTACGTTATAAATTACTCAGAGCAAATAATGTATCTGCAAAACACTATAAAAAATAAACGAGAAAAGTGTCAAGAAATATAATTTAAGCTGAAGCTGAAAGAATGGATGGAAAAATTTCAGTTTATGAAGGAGAAAAGATGGGTTTCAGTAAGGAAGCAAATTGAAAAATGTTACCATAGGCAAGTACGTGGTACGCAGAATGACGATACCAACTCTAGAGAAACGTTCGTACTTGGGAGTAGTGGGAAAAAGCCTTGTCTAAGTGGAAGATCAAAATAATGCGAAGAATCAAAAAAAAAAAAAAACACACAAAAAAAGAAAGAATAAAATTTAAATCTGCTTAGAAAGACAGCTGGGAGCTGTCTTAGATGTTTTTAACACTAATAGAATGAAAGGACCTAAGGGATATTAATTCAGAGATCGTGTTGCAAGATAAACTAGAGTGAAAGAAAGAAAAAAAGAGTCACAGAAAAGACTCAAGAGGAGAGTCTGATAGTTATTTTAGAAAACTGGTTAGAGAAGCCAGACTTTTTATGTTAGGGGCCTAAATAAACGCCACTGACCTAGGAGAATCAGCTAAATTTTCTGTGTTTCCCTTAAAACCCTGATTTCTCTATGGCAGTTTAATTCTTCTCTTTCATCTCAGTTAGATTTAAGCCATTGGCATCTATTTCAGGAATCTTTTCTCTTATAATAAAAAATTTCTGCCTAACCTTGGAAGACTTTGAATAAACTTTGACTTTTAAAAGCACTTAACATCCATGGCATATATTTGTAATTCTCACTACTAAGATTCAGTAATGGGGAAAATGCCAAGCTTGAAATTTTCACCTATATTACCTTTAATTTCCAAGCTGTATTAATTTTGCTGACTGTAGTAGCTTTCTTTTCACCTCATTATTGTCTCTTCTTGAGACTACCCTAGCTAGCATAGGTGAAATCTATGTTCTTACACATTTTCCTTTCAATTTTACCTTTCTCAACCAATATTTCTGTTTTAGAAAATGCACCCTCTTTATATTTGGATTTCAAAGGTACTTCTTATGGCATAATTGATTTTGAGGATTCCTCGGCCTGATACTTCTATTTAGATTGAAATTTATGGAAGTAATTTGAGATGTCACTCAAATTGCAATATCATCAGTATTATATGACAATTCTTTTCTTTGAGCAACAACACTGAAAATCTATTATTTTAATAAAGGAAAAGATTGTTTTTTTGTAGATATTTTCATTTTTAAAGAAAAATTATAGAATATATGTTTTTTCCACAAAATACAAGTTTGCAATAAACAATCCCTTGAGGTATTTAAGCAAATTTAGCCCAAGGGAAAAAACAGAGAACAGGCAAGTTTGAACTGAAAGACACTGAATATCCCAAGTGTATTCATTGAGAGTCACTCAAATTTGCAGAATCATAAAAATTGATCAGTATTGAGAAAAATGAGATGATTGAAGATTGTTTAGAACTTTTTTTTTTACAAATAAAACATTTGGAGGTGATTTGTTTTAAGATGTAAGGTTTTGCTAATTCCTTGAATCAGAGATAAGTGGGCATTCATTCTTTTTAAAATCCCCATCTGCTGCTGCAAAACCAGTCTATATAAATAGTTACATATAAATAGTTGCATGGTAACCTGTATTGCATTTTAATACTAAATTCCTATGTTAGTTATTTTGTACCAGTATGTACTATCCTTGCCAAAAATATTATAAATTATTCTAATACAATTTTTTTTCAAAGAAAACTTGGGACTTATTTTTAGCTGTATCCATTTTATAAATATAAATTGCAATTAATATAACAATGTAAAGTAATATAAATTGTATATTTAATTTTTTGACTTTTTACCTCTATAATAAAGTACAAAATTTATTTTTTGTCATGTCTCTCACGATTACTTTTTCACCAAAACTGCATGTAAAAAACACTTCTCTATTAAATATGTATTTTCTTTGCACTTGGTAATATTATCTATCTTATATCGTAAACTATAGTGATGTTAAAATTTGAAAATATGCTTATTTATGAGAATATAACTCTTGAAGGCAGAGGATAAAAAATATTTAATAGGAAATGGGTTCTAAAACAATTTTAACTTAGTAATCTGTACTTGGTAGGTGCTTAATAAACGTTTAAGTAAATGCATGAATTATTTATCTTGCTTACTAATCATTTGCTATCCCTGAGTTTGTTTCAATAGAGGAACATTGGCCTCTAGACAATTAATTTCAGTTTAAATCAGTACATAGTTATCTCTGGACTTTACAAAATTAAATCAACTAAAAATTATCCCCTGTTAAAATAAATGCATTTGTTTCACAGATTTATATAAGAAAATGTTTTCCTAGATGATCCATTCATTGCTCAGTACATTTTGAAATTCTTAAGAGCTGTGATTGATTTATGAGCACCCTAATTTAGATTTTCATTATTATTCTGGATGTTTTTTTATTAAAAAAATGACAATTACAATAGGATTATGATTCCAAATTACTATGGAAGATATTTTTTGAGCTTAGTCGATATGGCTTATGATCACTTGATGATATTTTGGATGAGTATACCTTGTTTTGATTCACGATGTATGAACATTAAGGGAATACATCAAGAGAAAAAAGCTTTTATGTGGTTTCTTGTTATAATGAACACTGAATTGTACCCATTTGACAAATTTATACTTCAGTATTTATAGAAAAAAACTAACTTAAACCAGCGGAAGCATCATAATATCGGGAGGAACTTTTTGAAAATATACTGAATTGCACTATATAAGAATCTCTATAGAGCAGGAATGGAGTTCTGCTGTGTGTCATTCAAAATTTTGCCCAGGTGATTGCTACATACAACCTCATTTTCTTAGTTCATTTTGTGCTGCTATAACAGAATACCTGAGACTGGGTAATTTGTAAAGAACAGAAATTCATTTGTACAGTTCTGGAGTCTTGGCAGTGTAAAGTGGAGGGCCCCACATCTGGTGAAGACCTTCTTACCACGTTATCCTTTGGCAAAACTCAGAAAGGCAAGAAAGCACACAGGAGAAAGTAGGAAGGGGACTGAACTTATCCCTTTATCAAGAACCATCTCTCTGGATAAGCAATCCACTCCTGAGATAAGAGAATTATTCCATTCATGAGGGCAGAACCCTCATGACCAAATTATCTCTGAAAGGTACCACTTCTCAACAACGCTGCATTGGAAATGAATTTTACCACACATGAACTCATAGGACACATACTAACATTAGCGCCCATTATAACCACTGGATTATAGGCACACATGCTCACACTAGGGACACATTTATTTTTCTGGCCAAACTCCATACTTACACTAGTTCCTGTGTTTGCTTTTCGATGCTCTGGAAATTAGGTCAGTAAACCTAATTATTAGGTCAATAAACCTAATTATTAATATATCTTGGTGATGGTGATACTGAGTACTATTTTCTCAGGCTAAGTGTGGCTTTATTTATGACAAGTAAGAAAGAGTCAACTATTAATCTTGGATATATTAGTTAATATAAGAAGCCAGGAATTTAGATATATTTATGTGAATACATATATATGTGTGTATACAGGTGTATGTATAAATGTATATAATCCCTTTGTATCCCTATGTTTTATTCTCCACTTCTCATAAGAAATTTCACAATTGCCTTTCCTCTATTTCTAACCTCCTGAAGTGATTCTTCATTTTAAGAAGTTTATTCTTTCCAGTGGAAGTTGAAAATCCTTCTCTTTAGAACTAGAATTGAGAAAATTAACTAATACTTACCAAGGGTGCCAAACCATAACCCCCTTTCAAGTAGGTACTTAAGTTAAAAATAATTATGCTTAGTGCACACTGAGCAAGGCTTTGCACAGAATAACGCACTAGGCTCTGGTACTTGGATCCAAGGCTGCCATCCTAGACACAGAAAAGTTCGGCATTCATTTGGGAATTTAATGTGAAATTTCTGCTCCACAGTAGCACATGTTACTAGCTAGTGACTAACTAATTCAACCACATCTTCCCTAATCCAGCTAAAATCGGAGACAGACGTGTGGGAAAGAGGCAGGAGAGTGGTACAATTGGCAAGAGATTTGAACAGGCAGGAACCAGAAATAATGTAGGGACAGATTCCGGCATTTGCATTTCCAGTGTGCAAAATGCATGAGCCTCTCCTACAACACTCTATACTAACTCCTAATTTAGAACATTTTTACCTTTTCCACCATGATATTCCAGAGGAATATAAAAATAATTATTGGAAACGTGCTATAGTATAAAACATAATAGTACCTAAAATAAGTTATATAACTCTGCATAAGGAAATGATTCTTTTCACCTGAAGCAATGTTAAAAATCTTTGCATTAAAAATCATCAAAAACCTAACACATGTACATAGGTTAACACCCATGAGAGATTATGCCTCCTGACCTGGATGGCCTTAATGTTCACTTCAGCTTGACTAAACTTTAGCCAGGCTTCTTTTTGACTTCAGGCTCTTGACCTCTCTTTCTTCCAGCATTTACTTTAGAAAACTTGTAATTGTGAATTTTTTCTCTGCTTCTTTGAGATGTAAATCTTTTTAAAGCTCTTGCCAGGTTTACAACCCAGGAATGTTTCTCAAGGACCTGGAAGGCACTCCTTTGAAATGCAATCATCAAGACTGACAGTGCCCTGATCTCCCAGTTTCTGTGGATGGTAGGAGCCTACATTCTACAGAGCCCTGCTCCAAACTGCAAAACTATCTCCTGTCATAAAGATAGGAGAAAGTTAATTGGCCTTTAGTTTAAGGCCAATTAACAAACACAGGTGGCCGATAGTTCCTCCCATCTTAGCTCTTAAAATCTTTACAGCTCTTTTTTCAATTCAGTATAATTCAGACTGAGTTCTAGACTCTCCATTTTTGCAAGAGTTTTGAATTAAAGTCTTTGTCACCTTTTAAACTTTATTCTGTATGATTTTTCGTTTGATACTCCCATTCTCTCTCCACTTCACTCTCATACACTTAAAACAAAATAGTCCTGTTTTTGATAGAAGTAATAAAGTGAAAGATGCCAAGACTACGAAACCTTCATGTGTTATTAGCAGAGAATAGAGAGTGATGGATTATATGTCTAAGAAAGTTCAAATCAGAAAGAAAGTTGGTAAATTAACACAAGAGCAGATTTCCAGGGGAGGGAGAAAGGAGTCTCTGCTTCTGAGGTGGCAAGTTGTTTCTTATCCAGAGCTGCTCTAAGTAACAGCTTTAATTCTTCTTGAGCTCAGTGAGATAATTTTCTGTAACTTCTTGTACTGAATTTCAAAGATCATTTTGCTTCTACTGTCTTTTTTTCCCCCTAAGATTGAATCATCATCAAGCCCTCAGAATTCTCTCTCTCCAAAAGTTAATAAAATTTCTCAAGTTTGGATAAAATGTTCAGTCAATATTTGCTAGGAATGTAGATTTTGAACAAGGCAATAATTACAGGACACAAGGATATTATAGTGAAATTCAGACAGTACATCCACAGCTAATGTGCTTTATTTCTTTTGCCCCCTCCACTTAAACCCCCATTTCTTTTTATTACTGGGCAAACATGCTTTCTAGATTTCCTGCTTATTTACCTTACTCAGTTTCCTCTGTAATGTGGAAGTCTTTTTGTATTAGAGTTTTTTATAACTTTACAGCTTAAGTTAACAAATATCCTTAGACTCTAAGGAAACTCCTTAGAAATTAAAAACAGTTATTCATATTTTTCCAAAGAGGAAACAAAAAGGATAAATGACATTTAAAGTCAAGTCCCTATAATAATAAACTATTTGCTCTTGATGTTCTCAAGTGTGTATTTTCTCATCAATATGAGTTTTTCTAATTTTCTTTTTAACAAATAAACAAGGCCGGGCGCGGCGGCTCACACCTATAATCCTAGCACTTTGGGAGGCCGAGGCAGGTGGATCACGAGGTCAAGAGATCGAGATCATCCTGGTCAACATTTTGAAACCCCGTCTCTACTAAAAATACAAAAATTAGCTGGGCAGGTGGCGCACTCCTGTAGTCCCAGCTACTTGGGAGGCTGAGGTAGGAGAATTGCTTGAACCCAGGACGCGGAGTTGCGGTGAGCCGAGATTGCGCCATTGCACTCCAGCCTGGGTAACAAGAGTGAAACTCCATCTCAAAAAAAAAAAAAACAAAAAAACAAATAAGCAAAAAAATGTTAGAAACAAACAAAAAAATCCCTAAAACCAACCAGAAAGACACACACATTTGTGCACACAAACACACAAAATCATGTCCAAAATTAGTGATATGAAAATTATTTTGAGGTACAGACTCTGAAATATTGAATAGTGAATATGATTACATTGAATCAGAAATCAAAAGAACTGAAATTCATAGTCCATGTTAGCTACTTAATTTACTTTTATTTTGCCTAAGAAATTTAACTTCTAAGAGCCTCAGTATTTTTTCTACAAATGAAAATGATAATTCCCGATCTATCAGTATCAGAATGTTTTAAAAATAAAATGTATTAACAAAAATAAAAATACTTTATGAAATTGAAATCTCTATAAATTTGACTGTGGCAATATTAAGGAGAATCGTCAACTAGTGTTGAATGTTATAAACTTTAAATCAGGAATTAACTTCAATCTCGTTGATATTTTAAAATCTAGTAGTTTACAGTAATAAATTTAAGAAAATAAATCTTTGAGAATTTCAAAAACTTCTGGGCATCATTCATTATTTGCTTATATAAGGCCAAGTTTGTGTATATTTATTTAACCAAGACTTTCTCATTCACATGGCTAAATGCTTTACTGTTTTACTACATCTCAAAGTCTTCCTGTTGCAATTAATAAACTTATAGCTTGTAGGTATATGCATAGCACAGTGTTTAACTTCGTTGATTATAATGAAGTAAAATTTGACAACAGTGATGGTTTTATTAAGACATATTTTCTCTCTAAATTAACTTAGAACTACATTAGCATCACAATAAATGTTAACAGCCTTTTTGTGTGCAAACTAGACAAA
Organism: Ateles fusciceps; assembly: GCA_036589455.1. Classification (NCBI taxonomy): domain Eukaryota; kingdom Metazoa; phylum Chordata; class Mammalia; order Primates; family Atelidae; genus Ateles; species Ateles fusciceps. The sequence goes on from JAZHEH010003406.1 coordinate 1,697,064, forward strand.
AGGTATTTAAAGTATATATGGAAAAATAAGAATATGAAAAAATTGGGCCGAGACCGCCATCTTCCAGTAATTCGCCAAAATGATGAACACAAAGGGAAAGAGGAGAGGCACTCGATATATGTTCTCTAGGTCTTTTAGAAAACATGGAGTTATTCCTTTGGTCACGTATATGCGAATCTATAAGAAAGGTGGTATTGTAGACATCAAGGGAATGGGTACTGTTCAAAAAGGAATGCCCCACAAATGTTATCATGGCAAAACTGGAAGAGTCTACAATGTTACCCAGCATGCTGTGGGCATTGTTGTAAACAAACAAGTTAAGGGCAAGATTCTTGCCAAGAGAATTAATGTGTGTATTGAGCACATCAAACACTCTAAGAGCCGAGATAGCTTCCTAAAACATGTGAAGGAAAATGATCAGAAAAAGAAAGAAGCCAAAGAGAAGGGTACCTGGGTTCAACTGAAGCGCCAGCCTGCTCCACCCAGAGAAGCACACTTTGTGAGGACCAATGGGAAGGAGCCTGAGCTGCTGGAACCTATTCCCTATGAATTCATGGCATAATAGGTGTTAAAAAAAAATAAAAGACCTCTGGACTGTAAAAAAAAAATAAAAAAAGATTATGAAAAAATTGAAAAAAAAATTTTATAGAGGAGTATTTAGTAGGAATTTACATTTCAACATATCAGATATGTATTTAAAATTTAATTAAAACCTTGCACTTGTATCACCTTGTACTTTCACAGCAAGATTATGAAATGGAATAAAGAGACATGAAATAACCCCTAATTCCTATATGAACTTAGTAGGTTAACATCAAGTCATTTCAAATTGTGAGGGAAGTAGAAAGTGGTTATTTTAATACGTGAGTTTCAGCCTTCTGGTTCATGATAAATGTTTGAACAAAACAAAATATAGATAGATGCCTATTTCACTTCTTATACAATATGAAATTCTAGGTCAATAATAATTGAAAGTTAAAAATGAAACTAGAAGACTATTAGAGGAATATATAGGATAATTTAATTTTATGTATATTTAGATAAAAAGTCAGTTTCTAAGCAGGGCCTGTGAATTGAAATTATATTTTTAAGCAAATAATTTAAAATATAATAATTATGAATTTTTCAAACAGAAACAAATTATTAAAATGACTCAGAAAAATATCTAAATCAATTTCACAAAGACATATTTTATTAAAAATAAACAAATAAAATATCAAACATTCAATGGTGAAATGGACGAGAACATGTAGTTTATCGAAAAGTAAATATTTACAGATTAAAAATATAAAAGCCAGGCATGATGGTTCATGCCTGTAATCCCAACACTTTCAGAGGCTGAAGCAGGAGGATTGCTTGACTTTAAGATTTTGAGACAGCCAGGGTAATATGATGAAACACTGTCTGTATAAAAAAAAATTACAAAAATTAGCCTGGCTTGGTAGTGTGTGCCTGTAGTCTTAGCTCCAGAGGAGGCTGAGGTAGGGTAATAATCTGAGCCTGGGAGGTTGAGGCTGCAGTGAGCTCTAATCATGCTACTGCCCTGCAGCCTGAGTGCCAGAATGAGACCCTGTCTCAAAAAAAAAAAAAAAAAAAAAAAACACATAAAAATTATTCAACTACACACACATTACACCACAAAATCGTCTTTACTGATCACAGCTATAGCCATGAGTTTAGTAATATGTAATGTCCTAAGTTTATGAGGAAACAGTTATTTAAAAAGTGTTGATAAAATATGTATTCACATTTTAAATGCACCTTAATTTCAATCCCAAAATTCTACTCGATTCTACAGATGGGCTATGTCAGTACAGAAAAAGTAAGACAATTTGGATTGCATGGAAGACAAATTAAAAAATAAAGAATAGAGATAAACTTAATGAACATTATGTGATAGCAAAAGATAGGTATTTTTAAAAATCCATTAATAGGTACCAATTGAATAATCCAAGATAATTACTTAAAATTTGACAAAATGATACATGGTTATTGTGATTCATTTTGAAGTGTAAGGTGGGTCAATATCAATGATATGAATGATTTGCTAGTTACGCAGATCTAAAAAAGAAGAGTGAAAGAGGGTATCTTTTGTAGTACATGTTCCCTTTCTGTAAAAATATAAATTTATTAATAAATGCACATTAGTCTTCATATATGAAGACTATTTCTGGAAGAATATTTAAAAGAAACCATTGGCAGAGTTAATTTTGGTGAAATGTTATCATAAATCTGAATTAAGAGAAAAAAGCTTACTAATTGTCTAATCTTTTGAATTGTTTGATGCATTTCTTTTTTAATAAAAGTAAATTTTTGATGGCTACTTAATGCTTAAGTATCAACTAAAAAATAATAAAGGTGATATGAAAACAAAACACATGGCTGAAAAATAACTTGGTAGACATAGCCCTTTTTCTTCAAAAGAGTATAGTTCCCATAGTTTAAAGGAGGAACATACTAATCAAATCAGGAACGCCCAGACCTTTCATATTTGACCTTTTGTATTATTGTATTTACAAGCTCAAGCCAAATTTTATGGCAATTTATTTATAGACAAATATAAGAATTCTGCCAGAATACAAGGATTCTGAATAGCAAGTGCTCTCTTCTAGATCCAGGATTAATTTCTTTTGTGATTTCAACTTTCATCCTTTACATTTTTACTTTAGTAAATTTTATGATATGTTGTCAATAGTGTTAGCATAACAATTTGAGGTTTACTCTATTTATTTACATATAAATGTCTCTCTTTATATATCACATGTAGGAAATAGAAAAGTAATTTTCTCTCTGAATTTTATATACTGCTCTTTGTGAAAATGACTTGCCCTCTTCACAGCACTGCATTTAGTCTAGGTCTGTTATCATTCACCATGCATAATGTATTCTTTCCCATCTTCATCCTGTTTCCCCCAACTACAAGTGTTAAACTTGTAATTAGTCAATCTTCCTCTTTTTTCTTCAATGGCATGGAGTCTTTACCAAGTTAATTAAAATATCTTAATAAGCAATCCCCTCACTTTTTTGTTTGTGAACTCTGCATAGCTTTATGGCTTTCTTGATATTATTTCCAAAGTCATATTCATCTTTTAAAAAGACTGTAATTATCTTGAGAGCAAAAGCAAGTTCTTCTATTTAATTTACTTCACATGCCATTTAGTAAAATACTTTACCATTAGGTTTTTAACAAAATTTTAAATGCTTTTATTATATAATAAGGTAAGATTTATAATAATGTCATCATTATCAAATTAATTTTTCATGCTACTAAAATTGTAAGTGATAATACATTTTCACTGGTCAAATATGCATAATAGAGTGCAGAACAATTCTCTAGGTAGCCTTGGACCAACTGAGTTCTCCTCTCTTTTCTTGTTTGTAGTTATCAGGAAATTGTAGAATGAGCTGGAATGCAAAATCCTGAGATGGGGCTGTACTGGCGAGAACAACCTGGGATCTATTCTTCTCTCCCTTAGAAGCAGAACATTTCTCAAGGCTTTGGCAGCATGTCATGTTGCCCCTGAGGATTGTAACCCTTGGGTCTGCCCTTTATGATCCCTCAGCTGCAGTGCAAGTGGGGCACTCACAGTCAAGACTCCAACCACAATAAGCTGCTTTCCTCAGCCCTGGGAGACAAGCTCACAATGAATCCTAAGCCTCCGTTGTCCCTTGCTGTCTATTTGCAAGCAATACACCCATTTTGTATAACTTGTATGCATTGCTGTTGTGTCACGCCAGACTCATACAAGTTTGTAATCAGTGCACAGTGTATCAACTTCATATATAAAGAAACTATTTAAAATAAATTCATAACTCATTCATAATAAAATATCATTTGCTTTTCCATGTATTTTCTTCCATTCTTTTTTCTATAAATATGTTAATGTATTTGTGGACATAATCTATATTTACTTGTATGTTTCTTTTACTTTACTAACAACTTCAACATATGTTTTGCTAGATTACTTTTAAAAAGTCATAGAGTAATAATATTTACATAATATTTTATTACCCACAATATCTTACATCTATTAAAGCAAATGTGTTTGCATGTTGGGGCATTTAGGTTGGCTCCATTGTTTCAATATAAATCTAGAATTTTGTATAAATGTACATTCAATGAAGTTTTTTGGTACATGGGAGTCTCTATAGACTAGATTTCAAACAGTGATAACAGTTGATCAAAATCTGTTACTTTCAAGACTGTGAAACATTGGAACACACAATTGCAAATATGTGAGTTTCAAATATCTCTATTGTAGTTGTTTTTCTAAGAAATTACTGTTTACTTTCAGCAGTTTGTTGGCACTAAAATATATTTTGTGTACTGCATGCCTCAAGATGAATTGGTGCCCCTAAAAAGTCAAAAAGATGCCAAGGACAACAGGAAAATTGGAAGCATTAATTATAAAGAATGATTTTTAAAAGAGTATCTGTCTTAAAAGTAAAGCCAGATACTGTTTCAATGGGCAGTTAAGATGCTATGTTGGTTTTTTAAGAAAACATTCCCCCAAGATGGCTGATTAAAGACATCAGATGCCAGTTCTCTGCAGAAAGAAGAACCAAAGTTATAGGTGAATTATCATGGCCTGAGTGGAATACTGAGAGAAGAGTCCCAGAACTTGCTAGAGAATCCATGAAATCAAGGTGGGTTGCAGAAAAACAAGATAGCATGAATTTGGCAGAAATTGATCCCTGAAGAACTTGAAGAGCCATGGAAAGTGGAGGTGAGGTATTTCTTTGTTCCTGTGATGGTTAATATTTAATATTCGGTGTCAACTTGATTGGATTGAAGGATGCCTGGACAGCTGGTAAAGTATTATTTCTGGATGTGTCTGTGAGGGTGTTGCCAGAGGAGATGACATTTGAGTCAGTGGACTGAAAGAGGAAGATGCACCCTCAATTTGGGTAAGTATCATCCAATTGCCTGCCAATATGGCTAGAACAAAGCAGACAGAAGAACATAGAATAAGCTAGCTTGCAGAATCTTCTGGCTTTCATCTTTCTCCCACCCTGGATGCTTCCTTCCATTCCTCCTGTCCTTGGACATAGACTCCAGGTTCTTTGGCTTTTGAATTCTTGGACTTACACCAGTGGTTGCTGGGGGCTCTTGAAGCTTCGACCGCAGATTGAAGGCTGAAATGTAGGCTTCCTTTCTTTTGAGGCTTTCAGACTTGGACTGAGCAACTACTGGCTTCTTTCTTCCCCAGCTTACAGATGAGCTATCCTGGGACTTCTTCTTGTAATCACATGCGCCAGTGCTCCCTAATAAACTCCCTTTCATATATACATATATCCTGTTAGTTCTGTACCCTTGGAGAACCCTGACTAATACAGTTCACCTCACCCCTATTCAGATTGCTGACTGCCAAACTTTTGTAGAGAACCTCTGCCTTTGTAAGCCCAGGCACTCTACTGTTGGCTGAGACGATTTGGGAACTTCTTGAGAGCAGAGCATTGGGTAGCCAGCTTTAGCAGATTTGTTTGCTCTCCCCTTAAACCTAAGCTGAGGTGATGGGTACATATTGGTTTATATTCTTTGTGGGCCACTATCCTGCTCAGGGCATCTCAGCTCTTTTGTCTCTGCATCACTAGAACTCCACAGATATTTCCTAGAACCATCTCTGACTGTGGCAACTCAAGGGACTGGCAGGAACCTGGGGAGCTGTGGGATCTGCAGATATCTAGACCTCAGTGCAGGCTTCCCTAGGAGAAAGGGGACAAAGGAAACCGGATTGCATGCTTTCACCTTCCCTAAAACCCCTAACCCCTTCTTGCAAGCATAAGGTGACCATGACTCTCCCAGTGGAGATGCAGATGCAGTGTTAATCTCTGAAGAGGAGCATCTGCAGCTTTTTCCCCTGGAGGCTGATGTAGTGCACTTCAAGACAGCCTTTCCAGGGCTATCTGGGGGCAGCTACAGCCCCACTGAAAAGTGCCAGCAAACCTGAGCTTGCATAAAGGGGTGGATTCTCTTCCCCTCCCTCTGTGAAGGCAGCATTTCTGCAGTGGGGTATGGAGTGCAGACTAGACACAGAGCTATCTGTTTTTGGTTGAGGGAAAAAGTTCCACTCCGAGACCATTTTGGCAGTTGTCTTGGGACTTATGTTTTCCATGGACCTCAGTTGCATCGAGGCCTGGAAATAAAGCATAGTCTGTCTGAACTGAAAGTCATGAGTCCTGGGACAGGGATCTGATAGAGAAGTGGATAATGTCTGTACCTGCCCAGGACAAAGGGCGATAAAATGTCTTACTTAACCCCCCCCAACCCACTACATCCCTGGCCACCCAAGATCTCAGCACATCCCATCATGTGTTATCTCTGTCACCCATGTCAGTATGTGGGCTTCCGCTCATCATTGGGAAATTTGAAGGCAAGCTGACTTTTCCACCTCGGTGCGACCAGACAAAAGATTTGTTAGGGAATTCTGTAATTGCACAACCAAATTAAAAATCCATTGACAGAAAGGCATAATGCTCATAGGGAATGAGATAAGCTTCCTGAGACCTCCATAATTCCAGTGCACAGAAGATAGTGAGCCAGCCCATATGCTCAATACATTGCTACAATAATCCGCATTACAGAAGGCCACTGCTCTAAAGCTATGGATAAACAAGGAACTCATTTAGTGCCTTAGCACCCTAAAGTCATCCAAAATTGAAGCCAAATGATCATACACAATAGACATTACAGTCACACCCTCAAGGGGGGAATTGTCTCATCCAAATGAAAATAAATTAAAAAATAAAGTGACAGCATTTCTGGATGATTAAGATCAGTGCAAGAGGTCTAACAGTACAAAACCCAGAATATCTTGACACCCCCAAAGATCACAGTAGCTCTCTAGCAATAAATCCAAACCAAAATGAAAATTCTGAAATGACAAATAAATAAGTCAAAATATGAATTGTAAGAAAGCTCAATGAGATTAAAGAGAAAGTTGAAAACCAACAGAAGAAAATCAGAAAAACAACTCAGGATATGAATTAAAAAATTACTGAAGAGACAGATATTTTAAAAAATACAGAACTTCTAGAAATAAAAATTCATTGAAGGAATCACATAATATGAAAGCTTTAATAATAGACTAGATCAAGCGAAAAAAGAATTTTAGAGTTGAAGACCAGTCCTTAAAATTAACCTAGTTAGGCAAAAATAAAAAAACAAAAAATGAACAAAGCCTTCAAGAAATATGGGATTATATAAAGTGACAAGACATATGAATTATAGATTCCTGAGGAAAAAGGAAAATTAAAAGCCTTAGAAAATATATTTTACATAACAATTCAGGAAAAGTTCCCTGGGTACGGAGAGAATTAGACATTCATACACCTGAAGTTCAAAGACCACCTAGCAGATTCTCTGCAAGACTAATCTATCAAAGCTTATAGCCATCAGTTTATCCAACATCAAAATGAAGGAAAAAAAAATCCTAAAAGTATCTGGAGAATAGTGTCTAATCTTTTATAAAAGAAATACCATCAGGCTAACAGCGGACCTGTCAGCACGTATGTTACAAGCCAGAAGAGATTGGCATACTAACTCTCTTTAGCCTTCTTAAAGAAAAAAAAATGCCAGCCAATAATTTCATATCCAACCAAACTAAGCTTTATAGATGAAGAAGAAACAAAGTCATTCCCAGAAAAGCAAAAGCTAAAGAAATGTGTCACCACTAGACTAATCATATGAGAAATGCACAAAGGAGTTTTAAATGTGGAAATTAAAAGATAATATTTGCTATTATAAATATTTCTACATGTAAGTTGGAAGCTCACAAATCTTTTTTTTTTTTTTTTAAATAAAATCAACGTTACTGACTTTTTTGTAGATGAGTGGTTTTTCATAAGAAATATTTTTCATCTCTTGGATTCCCAATCTGACATGCTTTGGCTCTCTTATTAGTTGCTTTACTATCAAGTTAATTTAATTATAGTCATTTTAATGAGGAAATGTTTTATGTTAGCTTTTCCTTTTTTTTATTATTATTATTTTTTTATTGCATTTTAGGTATGGGGGTACATGTGAAGAACATGCAAGATTGTTGCATAGGTACACACATGGCAGTGTGATTTGCTGCCTTCCTCCCCATCACCTATATCTGAGCATGACACAATTGTTGACTACAAAGCAACTAGGTAGCAGCATTATGACAGGAACAAAAGTTCAAAGATCAATATTAACCTTGAATGTTAATGGCCTAAATGCTTCACTTAAAACATATAGGCAGGCAAATTGGGTCAAGAAAACAAACAAAACATGTTCCAAACATTTGCTGGCTATAAGATACTTACCTAATGGTTAAAGACACTTACAGAATCAAAATAAAGGGGTAGAAAAACGTACACTATATGATGGAAAACAAAAATGAGCAGGAGTAGCTATACTTATATCAGATAAAACAGATGTTAAATGAACAATAGTAAAATTTAGACAAAGCAGATTATTATATAATAAAAAAGGGTTCAATCCAATAAGAAGATATAACTGTCCTCAATATATATGCATCTAGATTTCTAAAACAAATACTACTAGACTCAAGAAAAGAAAAACAGTAATACAATAATAGTGGGAAACTTCAACACCACACTGACAGCACTAGATATCATTGAGGCAGAATATTAACAAAGAATCTCTGGATTTAAACTGGACTCTAGGAAAAACAGATCTAATAGACATGTACTGATATCTATCAAATGCTTGCAGAACGCACAGTTTTCTCATCTGCACATAGAACATTCTTCAAAATAGAGCACATATATGGCCATAAAATAAGTCTCAGTGAAGTAAAAAAGAATTAAAATAGTATCAAATATGTTTTCAGACCAATGTGGCATAAAATTAGAAATCAATACCAAGAGGAACTCTCAAAACTTTACTTATACATGGAAACTAAACAGCTGATCCTAGATGATCTTTGGGTAAAGGATGAAATTAACTCAGAAATTTAAAAAAATGAAACAAAGAAAAATGGATATGCAACATTTCAAAACATTTGGGATACAGCCAAAGAAGTGAAAAGAGGAAAAAGTTTGTAGTGTTAAATGTCTAAATCAACATATAGAAAGATCTCAAATTAACAACCTAACATAACATCTCAGGAAACTAGAGAAACAAGAACAAACCAATCCCAAAGCTAGCAGAAAGTAAGATATAATAAATATCTGAGTGGAAGTAAATGAGAAAACAACCATAACAAAATGATAAAAAGGATCAATGAAGGAGAAAGTTGACTCTATGGAAATATGAACAAAATTGGTAGATTACTAGCTAGATTAATCAAGAAAAATAGAGTATATGTAAATAAACACAATCAGAAAGGATAAAGGTGGTACTATAATGAATACTGCAGAAATACCAAAGATCATGAGATTATCATGAGCACCTCTATGTGTAAAAACTAGAAAACCTGGAGAAAACTGAAAATTCCTGGAGATATACTTCCTTCCAAGATTGAACCAGGATGCAGCTGAAATCTTGACCAGACCAATAAAAAGGAATGAAATTGAATAAGTAGTTTTTTAAAAATCTCCCAAGCATTAAAAGCCCAGGACCTGATGGATTGGCAGGCAAATGTTACTATACACACTAAGAAGAGCTGAAACAAATTTTTCTAAAGTCATTCCAAAAATTTGAGAAGAGATTTCTATCTAACTCATTCTACAAAATCAATACACTGTGATGACAAAATTAGTCGGACAAAACAACGACAAAAAAACTACAGGCTTGTATTTCTGATTAACATACATGCAAATATCCTCAACAAGGTACAAGCAACCCAAAATCAATAGCACATCAAAAAGATAATACATCATGATCAAATGAGTCTTATTCTGGAAATGCAAGGATGAGTTGACATACATGAATCAATAAGTTTTATTCACCACCTAAACATGACTAAAAACAAAAACCATATGATTACCTCAGTAGATACAGAAGAAGCATTCAATAAAATCCAACATTACTTCATGATAAAAATGCTAAACAAACTAGGCATTGAGGAACATACCTCAAAATAATAAAAGACACAACCAACAGAATGGGAAAAAATTTTTGCAATCTACCCATCTGACAAAGGGCTAACATCCAGAATCTACAAAGAACTAAAACAGATATACAAGAAAAAAATAAACTCATTCAAAAGTGGGTGAAGGATATGAAAAGACGCTTTTCAAAAGAAGACATATATGAGGCCAAAAACATATGAATAAATGCTCATCATCACTGGTCATTAGAGAAATGCAAATCAAAACCACATTGAGGTATCATCTCATGCCAGTTAGAATGGTGATCATTAAAAGATCTGGAGATAACAGATACCGGAGAGGATGTGGAGAAATAGGAACACTCTTACACTGTTGGTGGGAGTGTAAATTATTTCAACCATTGTGGAAGACAGTGTGGCAATTCCTCAAGGATCTAGAAATAGAAATTCCATTTGACCCAGCAATCCCATTACTGGGTATATCCCCAAAGGACTATAAATCATTCTATTATAAAGACACATGCACACATATGCTCATTGTGGTTCTGTGTACAATATCAAAGACCTGGAACCAACCCAAATGCCCATCAATGATAGACTGGACAAAGAAAATGTGACACATATACATCATGAAATACTATGCAGCCATAAAAAATGATGAATTCATGTCCTTTGTAGGGACTTGAATAAATCTGGAAACAATCATTCTCAGCAAACTGACACAAGAACAGAAAACCATTCACCGCATATTCTCACTCATAGGCGGGTGTTGAACAATGAGAACACGTGGACTCAGGGGAGAGGAGCATCACATACTGGGGGCAGTTAGGGGCGGCTAGGAGAGGGACAGCAGGGGGGTGGGGAGGGTGGGGAGGGATAGAAAAAAATAATAATTTTTTAAAAATAAAAAAATAATAAAAGACATGCAGAGCATACCCACAGCCAACATCAGATTGGATGCAGAAAAGTTGACCCCTATTGCCTAAGAAATGAAACAAGACAAAAATACCCAATCTTATCACTCTTGTTCAACATAGTACTGGAAATCCTAACCAAGTAATCAGGTAGGAAAAACAAATCCAGGGCATCCAAATTAGAAAACAGGAAGTTAAATTATCTTTATTCCCTGATTACATGATCTTATAGCTAGAAAATCATAAGACTCCTTTAAAAGACTACTGAGTTTGATAAATGACTTCATTACACTTTCAGGATGCAAAATAAACATAAAACAATCGGTAGTATTTCTATACACCAATAATGTTTAAGCTATGAATCAAATCAAGAATGTAATCTCATTGACAATAGACACAAAAAAATTAAAAACCTAGGAATACATTTAGCCAAGGAGGTGAAAAATCTGTACAAGAAGAACGACAAAAAACTGATCAAATATATCAGATATGACACAAAGAAATGGAAAATATTCCATGCTCAATCAAAGTAATCAATATTGTTAAAATAACGATACTACCCAAAGCAATGTATAGATTCAATGCAATCTCTGTAAATATACCAATATCATTTTTCACATTTCCCAATCAAAATATAAAAAAGCCTTCTCCACAGCAAAAGTAATAATCAGCAGAATAAACAACAACCTAAAAAAGAGAGAAAATATTTGCAAACTATGCATCTGACAAAGGCCCAATATCCAAACTCTACAAGGAATGCAAACAAGTCAACAACAGCAAAACAACAAATAACTCCATTAAAAAGTGGGAAAAGGACATGAACAGACATTTCTCAAAAGAAGACGTGCAAGTGGCAAACAAACAAATTTTAAAAATTCATTGTTACTAATCATCAGAGGAATGCTAGTTAAAAATGCAATGAGATACCATCTCACACCAGTCAGAATAGCCATTATTAAAAAGTCCAAAATGCAACAATTATTGGTGAGGATGCAGGAAAAAGGAGGGAATGCTTATGTGCTGTTGATGGGAATGTAAATTAGTAAAACCTCTATGGAAAGCAGTATGGAGATTTCTCTAATAACTAAAAATATAACTACGATTAGACCTAGCAACTCCACCACTAGATATCTACCCAAAGGAAAATAATCATGGTATCAAATAGACACCTGCACTGCCATGTTTATTGCAGCACTATTCACAATTGCAAAATCATTGAATTACCTAAGTGTTCATCAATGGATAATTGCATGAGGAAAATGTGGTATATATACACCATGGAATACTATATGGCCAAAAAATGGAATGGAATCATGTCTGTTGCAGCTGCATGATGGAGCTGGAGGCCATTATCTTAAATGAACAAAATCAGAAATTGAAAATTAAATACTGCATGACTTCATTTTTAAGTGGGAGCTAAACAATGGATATACATGGACATACAGAGGGAAGTAATAGACACTGGACCTCTAAAAGTGGGAAGAATGATAGGGAACTGAGGGTTATAAAATTATTGATTAGGTACAACGTTTCCTATTTGTGTGTTGTGTACCTAGAAGTCCAAATCCCACCATTATGCAATATATACATGTAACAAATCTGTCATGTGCCCTCCCCTTCGTATATATGTGCCATATATATCAATATACAAAAAAAGTTTATATATAACATATATGTAATGCATATACCTATATAATGCTATGGAAAAAATGCTATGTAGAAACCGTTACTGTGGGCTTTTGTTTTCTTTTATTTTATTCATAGTTTCCCAGTTTTTACCCACCAAGACTGGTTCCAGTGCTGATGAATGTCCTGTTCATATGCTCTTAAACTCTGCTCTTTGAATCTTACAATGCCAAAGAAATCTCAGCTCAAGAACTGACCTATTTGGTCACAAACCAAAGGTTTCCAGATATTAATCTAAAGCTTCCCGGATAGATAATCTGGCCTAATAATCTACTTCAAATTGTCTTTACTATTTAAACTCTAACACAAATCCTTGCCTGTTTCATATAATTATTTTTTCTTTGTGCTATGTAATTTATTAAAGAGAAGCCAAAATGATAATTATTTCAGCAAACGGCTGGATATAACTTTGTCATGCAGATATGCTACATATATCTTCAAAGGCAGTGCCTGGTGACAAAAAAAGTAAATGCTTAAATTCAGGCTTCTTCAGCTTTTCAAATTGTTTAGGTGTCTGACTATGCTTTTGTTGTTGTTGTTTGATAATAGATGTGTTTTATGTTCTAAGGCAGTTGTTTGAAAAGTAATTAGTGTATAAAGGTGTTAACTTAGAAATGCTAAAGTAATATAGACTTTTACAACAGAGTATTAAAATATTTTCAAACAATTAATTTTCATTAAAATTATAATCTAATCAAGGCCTATAATTAATGTTATATTTGTGCTTTGTAAGTCTTAATCCTTCCGATGTTGTTGTTAATTCTAAGAGATAGTTTTGTCATTTCTTTCATTTTTTTGGCCTGGACACTAAGGCTTGAAAGGTTAGCTGAAAAAGAACAATGGCTGATAAATGTTGGAACTAGAATTCCCCCAAACTCCTGCTTTTAACATGTGTTTAACCTCTATTCTAGATATGATTTTAGTACTTTTGTTCTAATGACTTTTTATTTTGTTTAATTTGTCTAGGAAATGGTAATGTATTATTAATATTGAGATTCATATGTTAATATAATATTATTTATAGTTATGTATTGTGGGAGTATTTTAAAATAAGTTTCTTATAAGATTTGTCTTTTAATGATTTTTTTCTATTAACCGTTAGCAATAGGTATTATTTATAACAGTGATTTTTCTAGGTGCACTATGTTTAATTTACTTTTATTTTTTCCTTTTTATGATTAATGCATATTGAGTCTTGTCCAAAAAATTATTTGCTTGGCAAAACTCTTGATAATAGTCTGCTAAGTTTTCTTCAATAAAATTTACAGTTTCAGTTTTTGCATTTAGCTTTCTGCTCCATCTCAGATTGATTTTTTTGTATGATATGAGGTAAGATTAAAAATAAATATGTTTTAATGTGATATATCCAATTTCTCTAGAACTATTTATTGAAAAGCCAAAAAACAAAAAATCCTTCTCTTTGTAATTGAAAAAACCTTGGTCAAAAATCAATTGACTATGTAGGAGCTAAAACAATCTTGATCTCATAATAGTAAAAAGTACAACAGAGGATAGTAGAGTATGGAAATGGTAGTGGGAAGGGCAGGATAGGGAGAGTTTGTTAAAGGATACAAATATATAGCTAGCTAGAAAGGATTAAATTTTAATGTTCTATATCACTGTAGGATGACTAAAAAGAAACTATATATTTTCAAATAGCTAGAAGGATATTGAACATTCCCAACATAATGAAAGGGTGTCTAAGATGATGGATATGCTATTACCCTGATCTGATCACTATACATTACATGTATCAAAACATTATGCACCTATTGTATTAATCTGCCCTTATGCTGCTATAAAGAATTGCCCAAGACTGGGTAATGTATAAAGAAAAGAGGTTTAATTGACTTACAGTTCTGCATGGCTGGGGAGGTTTCAGGAAACTTGCAATTATGGTGGATGGGGAAACAAATATATCCTTCTTCGCATGATGGCAAGAAGAAGAAGTGGTGACCAAAGAGGGAAAAGCCCCTATAAAACCATTAGATCTCATGAGAACTCACTCACTATCACAAGAACAGCATCATGGGTTAACTGTCCCCATGATTCAATTACCTCCACTGGGTCCCTCCTACAGCACATGGAGATTATGGAAATTACAATATGAGATGAGATTTGGGTGGGGACATAGCCAAACCATATGATTCCACCTCTGGTCCCTCCCAAATTTCATGTCCTCACATTTCAAAACACAATCATGCCTTCCCAACAGTCCCCAAAGTCTGAACTCATTCCAGCGTTAACCCAAAAGTCCAAGTCCTAAGTCTCATCTGAGACAAGGCAAGTCCCTTCCACCTCAGAGTTTTTAAAATCAAAAGCAAGGTAGTTACTCCATAGATAAAATGGGAGTCTAAGCATTGGGTAAACACCCAATCCAAATGGGAGAAATTGGCCAAAGGGGCTGCAGGCCCCATATAAGTCTGAAATCAAACAGGGCAGTCATTACACCTTACAGTTCCAAAATGATCTCCTTTGACTCCATGTCTCACATCCAGGGCATGCTGATACAAAAGGCGGGCTGCCACAGCCTTGAGCAGCTCCACCCCTGTGGCTTTGCAGGGCACAGCCTCCCTTCTGACTGCTTTCACAGGCTACAGTTAAGTGTCTGCAGCTTTTCCAGGTGTATAGTGCAAACTGTCTGTGGATCTACCATTCTGGGGTCTGGAGAATGGTGGCCCTCCTCTCACAGCTCCACTAGGCAATGCCCCAGTGGGAGCACTGTGTGTGGGGGTTCCATCTTTCCTTTGCATTTCCCTAGCAGAGGTTCTTTAAGAGGACTGCACCCCTGCAGCAAACTTTTGCCTGGACATTCAGGTGTTTCCATACATCCTCTGAAATCTAGGTAGAGGTTCCCAAACCTCAATTCTTGACTTCTGTGCACCCGCAGGCCCCAAATCACATGTAATCTGCCAAAGCTTGGTGCTTCCACCCTCTGAGGAAACAGCCTAAACTCTGCATTGGTCCCTTTTAGCCATGGCTGGGATGCAGGTCACCAAGTCCTGAGACTGCACAAAGCAGCAAGGCCTTGGCCCACAAAACCATTTTTCACTCCTAGGCCTCCAGGCCTATGATCGGGGGAACTGCTGTGAAGAATTCTGATATGCCCTGGAGACATTTATTCCTTTGTTTTGGTGATTAACATTTGGCTCCTTGTTACTTATGCAAATTTTTGCAGCTGGGTTGAATTTCTCCACAGAAAATGGTTTTTTTCTTTTCTATTGTATTGTCAGGCTACAAATTTTTCAAACTTTTCTGCTCTGCTTCCCTTCCAATTCTAAGCCTTATTTTTTGTGGATACATAAGACTGAATGCTTTTAATAGCACCCAAGGCACCTCTTGAATACTTTGCTGTCTGGAAATTTCTCCTCCAGATAACCTAAAACATCATTCTCAAGTTCAAAGTTCCACAGATCTCTAAGGCAGGGGCAAAATGCTGCCAGTCTCTTTGCTAAAACATAGCAATGGTCACCTTTATCCTAGTTACTAACAAGTCCTTCATCACCATTCAAGACCACCTCAGCCTAGGCTTCATTGTACATATCACTACCAGCACTTTGGTGAGCCATTCAAGAATTCTCTAGGATGTTCCAAAGTTTCTCACATCTTCCTCTCTTCTTCTGAGCCTTTGAAACTGTTCCAACCTCTGCCTGTTACCCAGTTCCAAAGTTGCTTCCATATTTTCAGATAACTTTATAGCAGTGTCCCTCTATCTGGTACCAATTACTGTATTAGTCCCTTCTCATGCTACTATAAAGAACTACCTGAAACTGGGTAATTTATGATGCAAAGAAGTTTAGTTGACTCATTGTTCTGCATGGCTGGGTCAATTAAAGAAGTTTAATTGACTCACTGTTCTGAGGCCTTCCATGGAGAGGCCTCAGGAAATTCATACTCATGGCAGAAGAGAAAGTAAACATGTCCTTCTTCACATGATGGCAGAAAGAGATGTGGTGAGCAAAGAGGGGAAAAGACCCTTATAAAACCATCAGATCTCATGAGAACTCACTCACTATCATAAGAACAGCAGCATATGGGTAACTGCCCCTGTGATTCAATTACCTCCCACTGGGTCCCTCCCAGAACACATAGGGATTTATGGGAACTACAATTCAAGATGAAATTTGGGTGGGGACACAGACAAACCATATCCCTCATGAATATGTATAATTATTTGTCAATTTAAAAATAAAACTAAAATACAAAAAGTCAATTAGTTATAAAAACACTACTGTATTTCCGGTGTCTCTATTCTGTTCCATTGAAATATTGTTGATTCTTATATTTGTAATAGTTACATTCTATGAAGTTGTTGTGAACACTGAATTGTTCAATACTGAAATGAACTTTTGGTCTTAAGTGGTATATAGGGTTAAGTTCCTTAGAGCCTCTGGTCACAACATTTTCTCAGTGAATTCATACATATCATTATTATATGCCTGTTTCTGTTTTAGAAGGCACTATTTGACATACGTTGTTGATTCATTAACACTGAACTCACAGCCAATAATAATGGGCCTTGTGCTCTAATGATATCTAACACATTCATTTTCTTCATAAAGCACGTACCAGCCTACATGGCTTTAGGAATACTAGGCAGCACTTCAACACAATGTTTTGGGACCATTTTAAACACTAGACTTACCAACAAAAAGCACAAAAATGTGAAAAACATGGCAGTAAGTAGACCACAAAAAGAATACTTGTTTATGGTGTGAAAACTGAAACAATAAAGCAGAGCATCATCATTTTGGACTTTAGATAAAGAAGTATACACCTGATGGCTCAAATGTTTTGCCAATCTGTCCATGTCTGTGAATGCATAGTGGGTATTGATTTTAGGGTTACAGAAAAATTTTAGTGGGTAGGTGACAATTTGAAAATTTAAAATACTTCCCTAAGCCCAGGCTATTTCCCAAACTCACTCCTGGAGACATTAGGGGCAACACCCAGCACTAGCTGGTTCTCAGCCTCCCAGCTAGACAAGGGTACTTCACAAGCTTAAAGAGTGAGCCATCCTAGTCCACAAAGATAACTGGAGTATACTTGCAAACATTCCTAAGAGGCCTAGAGGCCTACTCTGGTAGGCAAGTACTTGACCTTCATTATAAATGTAATGCATTTAATCATATATTTATATAATTTAAGTTTTAATAGTAGCCATATTTAAAACTGGGAAATACATTTTCCAAAATGAAGTAATCAGCTAAATTAATTACACAACATTAATGTGTGATCCTGTATTATGCTTAATGACTTTTTTTTCTAAATTTAATCTTTTCTGGTATTAAGATCATGCTCTCTCACTTTTTTGTTCGTTTGCATCTATCTCATAAAACTTAGCCTATCATTCCACTTATTTATTTTTTCTAAGTTAATTACTTATAGATGTGCCACTCAAAGCCCAGCAAGGGGCTTTGTATTGTGAAAGACAGTGTAGCTTATTGGTTAAGAATATTGATTTTGATTACAAATGCCCGGTATCACTACATTTTTGGTTTTTACCAATAACATTTTTATTGTAAAGATCAATTTCAAATTGAGATGCAATTCAATTTTGCACAGTATCATTTCCATAATTTCAAAGATTACAAGATTACTTTGTTAAAATGTGTTTTATATCTGAAGTATATACGACATTTTAAAATACAGAGTAATTGCATTAGGAGGATTATATCCATTAAGTAGAGAGAAGGGGCAAAATATTAAGTTCATGTATATTAAAATGTTTATATTTAATAAAAAGCTAAAAGTTGAACACAGGCAAGAAATAAATTTATACATTTCAATATTTAAACTAAAAATATAAACTCTACCCTTTGTAAGAAGAATGTCTGTTCATGTACTGCTTATTTGCCACCTATTTGGCTCCCATAGACTATGTGACTTTGTACAACTTACTTAACCTTCAATGCCTTGGAGTATTTGTCAGCAAACTAGAAACACGATAATATATTTTGAAATTTTTTTTCTTTTTTGCTAGTTTTTTGGTTTATTTTTTTCCTCTTTTTAAAATGCGGATTAGATGAAGTAAAGCACTTTCATGCAACTGCATCACATTTTTGTTCTACAGTAGTTTTAAGTGTTATTATCTATTTACCTCTGTAATCATAACTTTGTCTATCAGAATCCTATATTTCTTTTCACAGCAGCTATTACATCTTTTCTGAAGAAAAAATAAAAATTAGCATTTTTAATTTTCCCTCCTTCTGCTTCTTCATTCAATTTAAGGTGATTATATTATTCTAAATGAAATATTTTTATTGTTAAATAATTTAAATCTCATTTACTTGATTTATCAGTTTGTCTTCAACTCTCATCTGTTAAGAGATAAATCAGTGTACTAACTTAACCTTTCTCCATTTCCTATTCCAACTTACTTAAATATTTAAATTCTGCATTGTGCCTAAAGTTATACTTTTTATTCAAATTTTTCACCTTCATTTTGGAATAAAATGCAATACATATTTATCTTCAATTATTTAGAGATAATGTTTTTAATTTATTATTTAAATACTTTAAGAAGATTTTAGAGTAATAATCATTTCTAATTTCTATTCTGTACAAAAATATTTGTTGGCATTATGATAGAACTACAGATGGTTTGGATATCCACTATCTTCTAGTATTAAATGTTACTGAAAAGTAATGTAAGCCAGCCTGATTGTTTTCTCCATATATAACTTGATTGTCTTCCCTTTTTAATCAAACAAACAGACTTTGAAGTTGAGCGATTTTATGAGACAGTATGCTAGTGTAGACCACATGAATCAAATCTGCCTAGGCCACAATATGTCCTTTTAATCTGTAAACCCAAATCATTCTTTTCTTTCTGGAAATATTTACTTGATTTACGTGTATAAACTTCTGTTTAATTATTTTAATTTTCTTCTTTGGGAAAAACTACTGTGTGGCTCTTAGATTGTTGATTGCATATAAGAGTCTCATTTTGGCCAGGTGCGGTGGTTCACGCCTATAATCCTAGCACATAAAGGGCAAGCGGGGATGGATCACCTGAGGTCAGGTGTTTGAAACCAGCCTAGTCAACATGGTGGAATCCCATCTTTACTAAAAAGTACAAAAATTAGCCAGGTGTGGTGGTGGGCACCTGTAATCCCAAATACAAAAACCTGTAATTGAGTAGCTGTAATCCCAGCTACGCAAGTGGCTGGGGCAAGAGAATAGCTTGAACCTGGGAGATGGAGGTTGTGGTGAGCTGAGACTCCAACCTGGGCGACAAGTGTAAGACTTTGCCTCAAAAAAAAAGTCTTATTTTTTTCTATCATACTTACAAATACTTCATGTGTTTCCATTTTATTTTGCTTCTTTTTCTCAGTTCTGTCATTTATCATTTTGATCTCTCACTTATTTTCATCAGTTTTGGTTTTTGTCTGGTCCTTCATAAGCACCTTTGTTTTTAAAAAAATTGAACTTTTTGTTTTTCCTTTTCTCCTAAATGTTGAGTTCTTCTATCTGACAGTGTTCTTATTACCGGTATAATTTAGTTATATAATTTATAAATTATATTGCTATATAGTTTTATTTTATTGAAAGAAAATTAATCATTTTGTTTTTCTTTCCTAGAGACAAGCTCTCGCTCTGTTGTCCAGGCTGCAGTGTAGTAGCTCTTTACGGTCATGAACATCCCTATGTTCAAGGCACTGCAGCCTTGAACACCTCGGTCTTCTGCGTAGTTGGGACTGTAGGTGATACCACCACCTGGGCAAGATTGTATCTTTAATACATTTGCTTTCTGGTTCCTTTCTTCCATTTTTGGTAAATATTCTGTGCTGATTCTCTTTGGATTGCTCATCTGAATAAAATGAATTTAGGGGAGGAGATCCATTTAAATTTTATCAATAAGGACGAGGTTATTTATATCTTTATTTCCACAACTTATGTGGTTTTGTTTGTGTGTGTGTGTTTACTTCTCCCCATCAATACATATAAGCAGACAGAGGCAATATTGATTTAAATGTCTCCTCATTGCTCTCTCTAGTCTTTTAGCCATATGGTTGTTCTGAATAACATATATGTGACCTAAGTGATTTTTCCCTTCAGCTCCTTCATGCCTATTCTTTCAGAATTGTTTAAGTTCCAGAGAATTTGTCAATGTGGCAAACAAGTGTTTTGATTTTCCATCATCTTAGATAATTTTACTTTGTCAGATTTTTCTGAGAACTGCATCCAAAAGCAGACTTCCTCCTTTTTTACTGAAATCACTGTTCTTGGGAACCTTCCCATTATTTTGTTATTTGGTTACTTGTTATTTTTTCAGAGATAGAGTTAATTTTCTGTATCTTCTTGGTTTGGTGTCGTTTCCAAGGTAAATAGAAAAAAAAGCTAACTTTAAGCTTTTAAACTTGTGCCAATAATTAAACTGTTGTCTCTAAGTTCTAAATTCATTCAGCACTCTGTTCTGTGATGCTGTTGTGTTGTTGCTGGAACTCTGTAATCTAATTTTCTCTGAACCAGCTGGCTTTCTATTAGGTTCTTTCAATAGCGGGTGCTGGAGGCTGACACATAGTCAGGAGTGTGAAGATGAGACTTACTTCCTTTGCGCTGTCTCCTTGTTTCCAGTTGGCAGCTTAACTGCATTCTCTTCTCAGAGAACTCAAGTCTCTAGACTTTGTAGTTATCCACTGCTAAGTTCCCAGGGCGCCAAAAGCAACTGACCACTGCCTCTTCTTGGAAATCTGGGTACTAGTTCCAAGGCATGCTTTCTCCATGTTTCTAAGTTCCGATTCAAAGCCTTTCCTTTGTTTTTGCAACCGCATGGCTTTTAGCTGCTTTCAGAATTTTTCTGAAAGGAACTTGATCGATGTAACCTTCAAAACATGCCTCTCCTTAAAGAAGTAGAATAGACAGTTGTCTTGCCTAATAACTCTCTTGCCAAGGTAGATACCATGGAGGTAAATGCAAGAAATCCTTGGTCCCTAGATCAGCTAGAAGCCTGCATCACCTCTATAGAATGGAGGTAAGACTGGTTCTATAAGGAATTATTTCTGTTTTTATAGGATTTTTTTTTACTCAATAAGAAATTAAATTCTAAGCCACAGCATCTGCATTGAGATTGTCACCCATACTATTATTTCACATACCACTCACGTGATACCTCCCTTTGTTCAACACCGGATTAGAAGGACAATGTGTCTAGTAGAGATTTCTTCACCTATGATATCTGATCATTTCTTAGCAAAAGAGAAGTGATAACCCTAAGTTGCTAAGATTACAATGATATAATGCTTTCAATGTCCTGTACTTGGTGTGTTGCAGGTGCTTTTTTGTTAATTTCACTTTCTAACTCAGGTTTACACTTTATCCTCAGGCTATCTTCAATTCTAACTTAAAATTTCAGTCATGGCACACAATGGCTCCTCACTATAAAATACCAAAAAAGTTTTATCCTGGATTTTAAAAATTTCTATAAAATTATCAACTAGCATTAATCTAATAAGACTTCATTTTGAAGATGTTGTTTACCGAGTACCTGTGTGTCTGGTGCTGTTGTCTTCACTGAAGAAAAAACTGAACAAAAGCAAACAAAATCCACAACCTCATGAATTACATAGCCACAATACAGAAAGATGCTTCAAAATTAAGCCAATTACTATGCATGTGATATTCCACTAAAATTGAGAGGCAGTCAGCTAACTAATCTGATGACTACCTAATTTTTGATGTCTCCATTCAGTGAAGTAGATTCATTCATCTATCTGGATAGTTTAGTACACGTTCAAATATTTGTTTATATTGACAAATCTGAATTTTATTGTCCCAGATATAAACTGGTATGGAAAATTGGTTGACTGTTTTATTTAGTAAGATTGAAACCTTTACACAAATCTTTTTCAAAACCAGAAGTAAATTACACTATGATTACAATTCAAGCTGAGTCACTTCTGATGGTCAGTCCTAACTCCAGATAAAGAATAAGAGAAGAGAAGATAAATGCTTAAAGATTCACTGCACTATCATGTTTAATAGAAAAAAAGCCTAATATCACAGAGATAGTTTCTGAAGCAAACTGATAAGAAGTGGTACAGAAAAATAATAAATTTAGTACAAAGAAGGCTATGCACTAGGATTTTTAAATCTTCATGGCAAAATAAAATAGGAATAGTGTTTTAACTTTTTTATAGCTTTCAATAATTTGTTTTAGAAGTATAATTTCTACATGAGGTGCTTTATTTTAAAGTACTTTTGAATATTATGGTTGGAAATTGATTAAAACTTTAAATAATATTTAGAGTATACCATGTTCTCATCTCAGCTGCTTGCCGGGCATGCCGTCTGAATACTCACTATGACTTGGCAGTTACCCACTGACTGCAAGTTCAGATTTATGAGGAGGCAACAATCCAGCTCTGTTTGTTTGCCTTTGGTTGAGCAGTCTGTTCCTGTGGTGATTTCCACATGGCACACATGCAGGAAGGTCAAGATCATCTTGATCCAGGGATTTGGAGTCTAAATTATTTATTAGAAAAAAAACCCCACAATCCATAGTCCTTAGAGAAATAGAAGATATAGCATTATTTGGAAAGTGTTGTCCTAAAATAATTAAACTCTTATTCAAAGCAAACAAAGGCATTAATCATTGCAGAGAATATATACCATGAAGATTAGAAGCTTGCCAATAGATGTCACTACTATGAGTATATAATAAAATATGGTTACTCAGAAAGACACTATACTTCCAAAATATTTTAAAATATGAAAATAGATTATAGGCAAGTATAATTAATTACATTATTATAAAGAAGAAAATAATGTGGATGTGTATAAATGCTGGGTTTATTTTATGTGGAAAATCGAGTACATTCAATATGAAGAATGGGAGTTGTGAATGAGTTAAGATAGAAAGCTCATCCATAGCATCTGAACCATCTGACAGCCATTTAGTATCTCTGGGTTGCCAGTTGTATTTGGGACTTGCCAAGAAGCCAGATGCTCTCATGGCTTTCCATCATATAGTAATTGCTCTCCAAAGAACAAAAAGTATAAATGCAAGAATGATGTTATTTTACTATGTGTTTGAAATATTTTTAGTTTTAGAAAATTCTGAATAAATTAAAATAAATACTTAATAACAATTTTTTTAGAGATTAAACCTATATATTTCCAAGACATGAATCTTTCTTAGTCCTTTCAACTATTTGAAGTAAACAGGTGAAGGAAAATCACCTGGGATATCAATACATTCTGTGGATTTACATTCATAAAATTTTCTAAGGGCAGCTGAGAAGAGGCTTAATGTTACAGAGGTGAAGAATAATGGCACTGTGTATTCCATGTTAACTTCATAAATGTTTATTCCATATTAACTTCATAAATGTACACTTTGTTATTTTTTTGAATGAATGAATCTGAACAGAGGTGATAAACACAATTAGAACTGTTATCTCCACCACAGAAAGGGAATTTAGAATGGAAACTGGAACTTTGATATTTTCCACAATATAAAGTTGCTAGAGTTTGCCATAGGTGTGGGATTGAGGATAAGGAAGGAAACTGAGGCCAGGTGGACCATCCTGACGGGTCCAAAGTGATGTGGTAAGGAGGAATTTTATCACCACTGGCCAGCTCACCACTTCTATTTCCAGAAACATTTCATAAAAAATTTGTCTCTCTGAATACCTTATACGTTTGGCTCCTTACTTAGTTTTTCTCTCTCTCTCTGTTTCTCTCTTATACACAACCCAACACACACACACACACACACAGACACACACACACACATGTCTGTCAATTTACTCAGCTCACTCCTCAGTTTAAGCTCTGTGCCAATCTAGTTTTAGGCAGAAGTTAGCGAGGATAAACTTACGCATTTAAAAACGGCCATACATTTGGGAATTAAATTGACAATACGTTCCAAGCAAATTCCTCCTCCTCCTCCTCCTCATGAGCAACAGCAACTCACATACAAGCTTGCGTGCAAAATTAGTGAGCTCTCTAACCTAAAAGACCACAGAGATGCCTCTTATATTTTGGACTAGATAAGAATCACAGGTCTTTAGCACCAGAAGGGCGGCAAGGCATTCCCAGAGCATAACCTAATGTGAGTTTCTTGCGAATGCCGTCAGATGAGTGGCTCAGTGTAGGTTAAAAATAGTTGTGAAGTAGGGGGTACAGCATCCATGTCAGCATGTATGATCAGTATGTATGCATCTCTGTTAATACTATAACAGACATTTTCCTTGTTTCTTACAAATACTTGCATGCTTGTATTTTGATATTATTGCTAATTTTTATTTATACTGCAATTGAAGTACAAAGAAAAATATTGTTTATATTTGAGCACTTAAGTCATTTAATACTGGACAGGACATCATCATATATTTTAAGAATGATGTAAAATTATTTCATAAGGGAATACAATTTTTCACTGAGATCTAGCAATACTCAGGGGAAAGTCTCCAGCATGTAGCAAATGCCTATAAATATTAGATGCTATTAATTATTAGATATTATTTATAACTCATATAAAAAAACAAGTTTCCAATTCTTTTATTTTATTCCAAAGCTTTTATTAAATATAATAATTCTTACCAGGGATAAATGATGGGAAACAAAATTAAGTACACATAAGTACTACTCATAACTAAAAAGACACAACTTCTCTTTGATTTATTTTCCTTGTCTGCAAAGCAGATTTGAAAAATCTCTAACCCATGGCTCATAGTTTATATTCTACCAAACTAATATTTTAATTTTTTTAATTATAAAAAATAACATAATTTAGAAAAATCTAAATAATATAGCAACAATAAATAAATAAATAAATAAAAATCATGTTTATTCTATCCAGATCTAATCTCTGTACCTTTCTGGTAGTCACATGTTTACATCTCTCTCCCTGTGTCCATAGATTGAAATATTGTTCGCAAGTATTACTCTCCCCTTTATTCCTAGGTAAGTCAAGTTGTCATGTCACTTGCAGCTTCTCCTGTGGGTGAGTATACATGGTTGCCTCATTGACATTTTGATTATCCATGAGATTTGCTTTGGTCAATGGTGCATAGATGGACATTATGTTCACCTTCTCTGTACATAATAGTGTTGAAGTATTGTGCATTTTCTGCCTGTTCTCTTGCTCTTTTCCTTATTCAACTAGAAAATAATATCTCCTATAGCAACTTCTTTTTCACGTTAGGTCCCAGAGTCCTGGAATGAGAAGAAAATTGAATAGAAATCAATAGAACTCTTGCTATGCAGAATTTGAAGATGGCTCCCATAACACTTACTCCTGAGGTTACACTGATAAATATGTTATGGTAAAAGGCAAAGGGAATTTGAAGACAAAATGGTTTCTAATCAATTGACTTTAAGATAGGGAAGTTATCTAGAAAGATGTGATCTACTCGTATTGGATTAAGTTTTTCAAAAGTTGAGAGATTTTTTTTTTCTTATTCTGACATGGTAGAAGAAGAAAAGAGAGATTCAAATTGTGAAAGAAATTCAACGTAAGGAAGGTTCCTACTGCTGAGGTAGAAGAGGCCACAGAGTGAGACACTGAGAGCAGCCTCTTGGAGATGAGAGTGGTCCTGGCTGAAAGCCAGCAAGAAAAAGGGGACTTCAGACCTAAAACTGTAAGGAACGAAATTCTACCAAAACCTGCATGAACTTGGAAGCAGATTCTTTTGCTGAGCTTCCAGATAAGAACCTAAACTGGACAGGATCTGACCTAAGCAGAGAACACATTTGAGCGACCTTGAGCCACATATGAACACATTTCTGACCTATAGAACTGTGAGAAGATAAATAAGTGTAGTTTTAAGGTACTACAGTGGTGATATTTGTTACTTGGTAAAAAGCAATAAAAGAAAAGAAATACAGAGCTACAGCAACCAGACTACAGCCACCAACATAATACATAAACAAGAAAAGAATTTTGTAATAAACATGAGGGCTAGTTTGTTACTTCAAAGACCTGATTAAAATATCTTCAAACCACACACACACACACACACACACACAGTGTTTTAGTGCCATTATATAAATTGTATCACATTGAAAATACTTCCTTGCATTTTAACTTATTTAATGCTTTGCATTTTCATTTATAAGCTAATAAACATGGAAATGTTTTATGCTAATTAAAGTGTACCCACAATACTACTTCTATTGGCTGTGCAGTTTTACATTGCATGGAAGTATAATACCCTGTTTTCTTTAAACAAACACTGCTTTTTAAACCAATCCTCTTGAAGGAAGTTTTAGGTTGTACAACTCTTCATGATTTAAAAAAAAGCCAACATCTTTTGGTATAAATAATATTTTCACACTTTTGCCCTTCAGAACAATCCTACTAATATATAGACTTTTAATTAAATCATTGTAATCCTTTTGTTTAAAATTGTTATGACTTAACCATTTTTACACACACATACATCTTTTTGTACCATTGTAAGTTTATAAATTCAAATGTTTCTAGGTACCTTTCATTTTGTGTTCTAGATTGACTGTCCATTATCTTAATGTATAATTTAAAAAACATCAATTTCAAGAAATGGTGTTATTCAAGGAGTCATTCTTTTTGTACCATCTACATTTTTCTGTTGATGTTTCAAACAGTTCTTAGAAAATCCAAAATTTAAAGCCAGAGCAGCTGTTCAGCAAATGTTCACAGAAGCCAACAGGCTAGTGTGCTCTCAATAGGTTTGTGTAACAAATAACTGCAAAGTTGTTTCTGCATAAATGAGAAGTCCATGGCCAACTACAAAGTTTACATGTGTAATTTAGGTCTAGCACTGGAAAAAATGGCTTAGAATGTGCAAATCTGTTGTATATAGTGAGGCAAAGTCAGGTTAACCATGGAGGCAATGGCGAGCTCAGAACATTTTTCATCTGGATAATTTAAGATACTGGCTTGAGTTCAACATCATTAATTACCATTTTCCTCAGTAAATTGCTTACAATTCCTTTGAGGCAAATATTATATTCTCTATTAAAATCTTCTGAGCCTGATTGGAGTAAACTAAACTGCCTTTTTTCTCTGTACAGTGGATGTCTGCATACCATGATGTTGTTTGTATATCGTGGAAATTGTATGACGTATTTGTTGATATTTTTTCTCAGAATGAAAGATGTTGCTGAACCTGTGGATAAGGGTATTAAAAGTAGCAATATGGTAAATAAGTGATTCCCATTGTCTGACTGAATTGTTTTATTTTAATTGATAATTTACTGTTAGTAGCAACTATATTTTAAGTGTTTTCGTTGGAACGAACAAACAAAAATTGCTTTAAAAAACATCTAATCTTTAGAAAATTTAACATGCTTGTAAGCCTGTATTCTTGGCCAAACTAAGTAGCTCTGCAGCATTTCCTGCTACTGGAAATAAAATGCCTTTCTGAAAAATAGACTAATAATGTATATATCGCCAGTGCTACCTGCTCTGTTTGCTTGATTGCTTTTTATCGTAGGGGTTTGAAACTGAAAGGCAATAAATGCAGTTGTAAACTTTATACTTCATTGTATGAAGAAAAATCACATATTAGGACCTAAATTTCAATGACATATTTTATTTTATTATTGTAGCTATGTAAAAATGTCTTACAACTATGAAAATTTGTGATAACTGCCTGTAGAATATTTCAATATCCAAGTCCATGAATTTTTGGCTATGAAAATCAAATACACAGAAACCTCAACTTACAGTGATTCAATCATATAACACTCCAACTTCATCAATATTATTCCTTCTGATACAATAGGCAGCTAGAACATAACATATCATTCAGCTAAGTCTGAGGAAATAGCAGGGGGAGGAAATTGTGAGATGTTGATAATTTCATTTTTAAATGATCAAGTGGCCACAAGTCTCCATAAAATTCCCCACAAAACTACTTGTCGAAGCCTCACCAATAATTCCTCTAGAATTCCGCACCCTTTTTTGTGAATTGTTCTAGTGAATAGGGATGAAGTTTTAAAAATATATTTATGTGAAAGATGGTGAGTCTGTATGATATTAAGAATTATTGTATGTGAATGATGTTGGTTATTTCTCTTATGAGGAAGGGAGATTGAGATAAAAGCCATAGACAGTTATAAAGATAGACAAGCTCAGCAATACTCAGTCTCTTGACTTCCGTGTCTCTATTTACTTCTGACACAGATGTCCCTGTGGGTCCTTGAAGTTACTTTCTTAAAAGAAATTTGGCCCCTAATTCCTTTTTCCAATATTGGTGAAACCAGACAAATTCTGTATGACTTCGATTTAATTATATAAATAATGGATGCATGTGTTCATTTTTGTGAAAGATTGGGAATAAGGTCCTTGATATGAACAAAGTTTTTAATAATATCCCCTAATTATTGTGTGTGAGTCTTAATTTATTTTGACTTTGAATACTTTTTCGAGATATGTAACTCCCATATGAAGAATATTTCTTCTCCTTCCAAAGCATTGTAAAGATAAGATCATCAACAAAATCTGCTGTTTACTTTTAAGCAATAAACTCATGCCAAGTAGAATAGAAAGGACTCGTACCTTTATACATGACTTTGAAAAATCCTACTCAATTACTATTTATTGTCTGTTATGTGTCAGTTATTGAGGTGATCCCTATGGAAAAGATAATGAACAAGTTCTTCTTTATTTTAAGGAAGCTTACCACTTAGCTGGGAACGCAGGCATTGCAGCATAATTTCAATCTGATTAATATAATGACAGTGCAGGTAGTGGTAAATGTGGAGTGTTGTGGGAACCAAAAAGAGGGCACTAAACCTATAATGAATTTAAAAATTTTTTTTATTTCCTTCGTTTTGGGAGAGCAGGTGGTATTTGGTTACATGAGTAAGTTCTTTAGTGATGATTTGTGAGATTTTGGTGCACCCATCACCCGAGCTATACACACTGAAACCAATTTGTAGTCTTGTATCCCTCATACACTTCCAACGCTTTCCCTATGAGTCCCAAAGTCCATTGCATCATTCTTGTCTTTGCATCCTCATAGCTTACCTCCAACTTATGAGTGAGAAAATGGAATGTTTGGTTTTCCATTCCTGAGTTACTTCACTCTGAATAATGTTCTCCAATCCCAGCCAGGTTGCTGCAAATGCTGTAAACCTATTATTATGAATTGTGGATGAGAGTTGTATTCATCAAAGTGATCACAGAGGAAGAGATATTCATACCAACTTGAAATATTCATACAGTTCATATTATATAGATCAAGAGGAGCAGGGAATAGTGGAATAGGGAAGATGGCTCCAGGAAGAGGAAAGAGCCGAAAAACACCCTTGTATGTCACCTTCTAGAACATATGGAGAAGAGTGGACTTGAAACACAGTCTTCAAACTACCTTATCTTTTTCTGTTATTATATCTTAAAACTATTTATTGTTTTATAACTTCCATTACATATTATTATTTTGTTTTGTTTTTTAGTTTTATATTCTTATAGTCTCCATATTATCAGGCTATTGTCTGGCCTACTTTAAAGCCAGAAAATATAGATAAGACAGAGGAAGTATAAGCATTATGTAACCATGAATTCTAACTCTTTGATGTTTTAGAAATAAGTATAATCTAATCAACATGTTTTTTTTAATGAGAAAAGATGCACTGAGTTCCATCTGAGAGACAACTGAGATTTTAGAATATATCTTGTCATTAGTGATACTGACAAATAAATCAATAAGACATTTGCCATGATATAAATATTTCTAATAAGTTACCTTTGAATCTTGTCAGAAAAACAAAACTGCTACAGTAGTTCCTGCTTATTTCCTTTCTCTAATTAAGAAACACACTCAGGGACAAACCAGCAGATTTCATATCTGTTATGCATAGTACCTTGACTATCAGAAAGTAAAGAAATGCTGGATAAGTACTATTGCTTGACTGAATACGTATCCTAGAAATAATTTAGGAGATTACTACAAACATCCCTTTCTAGACCCACCCAAGATAAAGAGCATTTTGATAAACACATAAAAAACCCACACTAATTGGCATATATATTATATATTTGTAAAAATCAATAAATCGATGTCACTACACTGTTAATGATGAAAAATAATTTATTGTTCACATTTCTTGACATGTACTTACTGTGCTATCACTGATACTTGGGGGATGCCGCTTTTGTTCCTAAAGATAGAAGAGCTTTATTTAATACAGGTAGAGCAGTAATTATGATCAATGTAAATTTCCAAGCACAGATTGTGCAAGCTGCTGGTGCTGGCAGTGTGGATGTCCATGTGCCAAATGTTGTATCTATTAGTCCAGAGACATCAGCAGGATTGGACAGTGGCTGAATACAGCATACTGAAAAGTAAATAGGAACTCAGTATATTATCTTAAGATGCAAAATTAGCATGAAAAATTAAATGGATGAGAGAAAAAAAGGATTGATGAAGTTTGCATACATTTTACCTGTTATATCAAACTCTCCTAGAAATTCAAAATCATTATCACTTAATTATATAACTTTCCACAGTTTTTGTTCTTGCTTTGTCTAAATTCCATAGCATCGTGGGAAATACCAAAATCTGGAATAATGTAAGAAAAGGTTCTTGTGGGATAACTAAAATGATAATTAGAGTGAAATTGATACATGAAACAATAAAATGTGATTAATGCATGAAGAAATACATACACATGCTTAATAATAAAATAAAGACTGGTGAATTTATGCATGAACATGTGAGCTCCAATATTATGAGTACTGTTAAGGCTACTTTTATGCTCCCCACAATCCCATATATATTCTGGGTGCAAATATTTCAGTTCTTCCATAAATCTCCAGCTTGCCTTTTAACTTTTTTATGATGTCTATTGATGAACATGAATCTTATATTTAGTTAATAATCTATTTATAGTTCATTTTTATTTTTTTAAATAAAATTAATCCTTTCATAACATTAAGATATAAAAATGTCCTCTTGTATTTCTAGAAAAGGTTAAATATTTTGTTTTTCACATTGAAAAATTTAGTTTGTATTGAATTAATTTTTGTTGATGGTTCATATATGGATTACATTTCAATTTCTTGCTCCTTTCGGATGTCCAATTATCTGAGCACCATTATTGTTAATTTCTTTAAAAAGTAAATGTATTTGGTTTAGCTGAAAATGTATTAATTCAATAGCTCAATCTTTATAACATTGAATACATCTGTCCTTGAAATGGTATATTGCTTAATTTATATAGGTATTTTATATATTTCAGAATATTTCATGTTTTGACCTTGAAATTCTTGCCTACCTTTTATATCTCTTTATACCTTATAGTTTTGTCATTCTTATTATATATTGTTTTTAAAAATGTTTTATAACTTTTTGTTGATAAATAAAAATGCAATCTCATCATTTATGCTGATATCTACAACCTTACTAAATTAACTAACTCTAATAATTATAACTTCTAATAATTATAAATAGGCTTTAGGGACTTTAATATATATATTCATATGATTCATTAATAAGAGTGTTTTGTTTTTCTTTCAAAATTCTTTTTTTCCTGCACTGACTTGGATTCTTAGTGCATTTTTATATAGAACCTGTTATAATAATGTTCTTTGTTTTTCTGCTGACATAGAAAAATGCTTCTAATGTTTTAGAGAGGCAATTCTATTTGTTAAACATTTTTAATAGAGTTTAGGAGGTTGTAGAAGTTTCTTCATATCTCTGATTTGCTAGGGGATTATAGGTTGAATGGGTCATAAGTTTTATCATGTGCTTTTTCTATATATTTTGAAAGGATAATATAGATTTTTATTTTATAATATGTTAGTGAACTGAGATAAATTTATGTATTTTATAATGTGAAACCTTAATTGAATTTCTAGGATAACTTCTTAAAACACATCATAACAACATGTTACTACTAATATTTTGTGTTAGTTTTTTTGTATCTCTTCAAGGTACTAACTTTGTTTTGCTATCAAGTTAATACAAGACTTATTGAAAGAGTTGCTTTTTCTTTTCTCTTTATTCTATTTTGTTTATGAACTTGTTTAATGTTGTAGTTAGAAATTACTTGAAGTTTGAATGAACTCACCTGTAAAACCATCTGGGCCTGGTGTCTTCTTTGTAAGATGTTGTTAATCATAGGTTCAATTTATATAGTATTTCAAGATAATTTACATTTCTCTTTATTCCTCGATTAGTCTTATCTATTTCAAGATATTTGTCAATTTAATTTGTATATTTTAATTTTTATTGGCATTGAGGTTTTCACAACACTCTCATTAATTTTTTAATCCAATGATGTATCTTTAGTAAGTCCTCCATTCAATTTCCAATATTGCAATTTCTCTTCTTTTTATCAGTTTTGTTAGAGGGATATTCTTTCATTAGTCTTTTCAGCATAGCCACATTTTTGACTTTAGTTGTCTCTCTATTCCATCTTTAAGAAACCAAACTTTAGTGACACTGTTCCTGAGAAAATGTGGGCTTTCTTTTCCAGAATCCAGGGAAAGCTACCAACCTGAACTCATTTGAACTCTCCTCAGTGAAATTCTCCATCGGGTAATTTCGGGGTCAGCTTTTCTCTATGCTTTGTGAAAAAATATTAGGATTAGTTTCTCTGTTTCCAATGTGACATTATGATTTCTCCTGAGTGCAACCTGATTTTCTGTGTACTAGTTTGTATGGATCAGTTTTTACCTAACTTTTTTTTTTTAATTTGTATTTTTCTTTGGATGTTTTCTTTGCTTAAAACAGTGTTTTAAAAGTATATTTGTTGTAAATTACGTAGGATAAAGTTGTAGTCTACCAAGAAGTCCATTCAGGGAAGCTTTCTGTCTTCCTACTGGAAATGAAATTCCCTTTGAGATATTTTCAAATTTTATATATTTTATATAACTCTTAAATATTTGATCTCTGGAAATGTGCATTCTCTCAAGTTGCATCTTCAAGCCTTCAGGTAAATTGGGAAAGTAATTTAGTTTGCAACAATTGAAACCTTAGCTGTTATATTTTGAAAATATGAAAATAAAGGCCAAGCACAGTGGCTCATGCCTATAATTCTAGCACTTTGGGAGGTCAAGGCGGGTGGATCACTTCAGGCCAGGAGTTCGAGACTAGCCTGGCCAACATGGCTAAATCCTGTCTCTACCTAAAATACAAAAATCAGCAGGCCTTGATGACGCCTGCCTGTAACCTCAGCTACTCAGGAGGCTGAGGCACGAGAATTGCTTGACATCAGGAGGCGGAGGTTATAGTGAGCCAAGATTGGGCCACTGCACTGGGCAACAGAAGGAGATTGGCTCAACAACAGAAAGAAAGAAAGAAAGAAAGAAAGAAGAAGGAAGGAAGGAAAGAAAGGGAAAATAAATTTTTCTATGCTAAGAGAAATCCCTTTGCAAAGCTAATATCTTGCCAACTG
The DNA here is from genome assembly GCA_036589455.1 of Ateles fusciceps. Classification (NCBI taxonomy): domain Eukaryota; kingdom Metazoa; phylum Chordata; class Mammalia; order Primates; family Atelidae; genus Ateles; species Ateles fusciceps. Next base: position 1,730,983 of record JAZHEH010003406.1, read on the forward strand.
TTTCATATCGTATTTTAGCTCTCTTGACATTACCAGGAATGAAATGGGAAAAATAACATTTATAGAGCCCCTGCAATGTGCCAGATATTTTATTACTTGTTCTTCATTTGCCAGCTCAGTAAATCCTCAGACCAATTTTATGACCATTATGATCATTTTTAATTGGAAGAAAAAAAGAGATGAAGATATTTGCACAGTCTAATAATAATTTAGGGACTCAAATTGAGGTTTCCTTGACCTCAATATTATTCTACCATATACTACTGCTGTACTACTGCTAGCTCTATTTTATAAGTATGGAAATTGAGGTTTCCAAAGTCTAAAAAGTAACTTACCTAGATAAAAAATGGAACATGGTTCACCCTGATTCCAAACTCTATGCATTTTAAAATATATTTTGCTCCACAAATGCTTCATTACACAACATATAAAATACAGGTAATACCTCAAGTGTCTCTTATTCTTCAATGATCAGGCCTCTGAGAATAGCATTTTTTATCATAATTCCTTTAAGTCATGTATTAATGCAGACATTGACTAATTTTTAGATTACTATAGCCCTGACTTTTATCCTGTTGCAAAATTGCTTGCTTTCTCTGTCACTTATTAAACTGTAACTTTTCCACATTCAATAATTCCAAGTATTTTTCTGTTTTTTTCCTATTATATTTAATTTATTCTGGAATTCAAGATTCTTTGCACACTTTTCTTTGCATAAATCTTCCCCTTTTAAAGATGTGTCCAACCCATTATGTTGCTCCAGTAAAGTAATATTGATTTCAAACAGTTTTGTAACTTTTTCAAGAGATTCTATAAATTTTTACAATCAAACATTGAGAGGTTGTGTCATGCCCTTCACCTTCAGTTTAAGTTTGTTAGCTGGTTTTTACTTAAGAGTGATTATCCTAAGAAAGATTTCCTGGATGAGGGTTATTGGGTGAATTATCTAACTTTTGTTTAGTATTCTTCTCTGCTGTAGATTCTTCATGTGCTTTGTGGTTCATAATAGTAAAGAAATGATCAAAATCACCTAAATTATAAAATTCCCCAAGAGAATGTAGAAAATGTGTTGGTAATAATATCATGATATTGTATGGAAACAAGTGCTTAATATGAGGTATACTTGTGAGCTCTGAACAGAACTGCATCACCTCAAAATTAGTATGTTGAATCCCTAACACTCCATCTGATGTGATAGTGTTGGAAGATTGAGCTTTGGAAGACGATTATGTTTAGACGAGATAATGAGGGTTGAGCCCTCATAGTGACCTTAGTACCTTTATAAGAGACACTAGAGAATTTGTGCTTTCTCACTCTTTTTTCCCTGCCATGTGAAGATTCAGCCAGAACATGGCTGTCTGCTTGCCAAAAGAGGGCCCTTAGCAGAAACTGACCATTTCTGGCACCCTGATCTCACACTTTCATCTTTCAGGACTGTGAGAGAATAAATGTTTATTGTCTATGTATGAAGTTTATGGTACTTTATTATGGCAGCCTGAACAGATCAATATACATATGTATAATATGAAATATATATGTGTGTATATAGACACACATATGATTTATGGATTCCTTACCATTAATATAACAAATGGGCATTTGATGTATATTTATTGTTTTTGGTCCTTACAGTATAATTAAATGTGAAGATACCATAGAAGTTATAAATTTAAGACCAATGATAAAAGATGAAAAAATAAAGTTTGAGGAAAGTTCAAGATAGAGCACCTAAAATGGACTCTTTAAGGACTGTTATAGAATTGAAGATGAAAAAGGAAAGCATACATGTACACAGACACATATACATGCTCTTAGTTTCTATAAATTGAAATTTTTATACCTTATAGGGCAAGTTGGGACAAATTTGGGCCCAATCTGGTCATTCCAGTTTAATTTTATAATTTAAATACTCTCTTTTGGACGGATCCAACATGGTCGGTTAGGAGCAGCTAAGGATTGCAGCTCCCAGTGAAAGCGTAGAGGGTTAGTGGACGCCGCATTTCCAGATGGATTTTTATTGCCCACAGACCAAGAGATTCCCAGGCACGGGAGCCCCATGGGTTACCAACGCAAATGTTTTGGTCGACGTGGCTGTTTTTGCTGGCATGGCTGTTTCGGCCGGTGCGGCTGTTTTGGCTGGTGCGGCTGTTTTGGCCGGTGCCCCAGTGCGGTGGTTCTCCGTACAAAATACACGGGTCCGGGCACCGTTTTAGCTGGTAATTGGAGCTCTGGGAAGACAGAGTCACCCATTCAACTGATAGAAAAGGGGACTGAAACAGGGAGCCAGGCCAGGAGATTCCCGGGCAAAAAAGCGCCACAAATCTCAGCGCGGCTGTTTCAGCTGGTGCAGTGGGTCGCTGCACGGGAAATCATACAGATCCCAGTGCCTTTTCAACAGGTGACTGGAACACCTGGGAGACAAGTCAACCATTCAACTAAAAAAAAAAAAGGGGCTCTGAGGCAGGGAGCCAGGTGATCAGGCTCGGCTGGTCCCACCCCCCACAAAAAACAGCAATCTGAAATGCTCTGGATTGAGAGTTTCACAGCAAGCACAGCTGAACCCGGGATGGTCCAGCTCTGTGGGAGAGGGGCATCCACCATTACTGAGGCACTCCACCACTATGGAGGTAGTCCGCCATTGCTGAGGCAGCCCGCTGTTGCCAAGGCAGCCCGCCATTACAGAGAGAGTCTGCCATTACAGAGGTGGGCTGCCATTGCTGAGGCAGTTCTAACTATACCCGTATAAACAGGACTGCAGGGAAGTTCACACAGCAGCTGGACGGAGCCCACAGCAGCTCAGCAAAGCCTCTGCAGGCAGACAGTGACTAGGCTGCCTCCTCGCTGGGCAGGGCAGCCCTAAAAAAGGCAGAGCATAACAGAAACTCATAAATAAAGCCCTAACTCCCTGGGACAGAGCACCTGGGGAAAAAAAGGGGGGTTTATGAGTTCTGCTGCAGCAGACTTAAATGTACCTGCCCAGCAGCTCTGAATGAACAACAGAGCTCACAGCTCAGCACTTGAGCTCCTATAAAAGGACAGACTGTCTCCTCAAGCAGCTCCCTGACCCCTGTATATCCAAAGAGTCACCTCATAAAGGAGAGCTCAGACTGACATGTGGTGGGTATCCTTCTGGGACAAAGATAGCAGAAGAAGAAACTGGCAGCAACCCTTACTGTTCTGCAGCCACTGCAGGTGATCCCCAGGCAAGCAGGGCCTGGAGTGGACCTCAGCAGTCCTACAGCAGAGGGGTCTGACTGGTAGAAGGAAAACTAAGAAACAGAAAGAAATAACTTCATCATCAACAAACTGGACGTCCACTCAGAGACCCAATCTGAAAGTCAACAACTACAAAGACGACAGGTGGATAAATCCACAAAGATGGGAAGAAACCAGTGCAAAAAGGATGAAAACACCCAAAACCAGAACACCTCTCCTCCTACAAGGGATCACAACTCCTCACCAGCAAGGGAACAAGGCTGGATGGAGAATGAGTGTGATGAATTGACAGAATCAGGCTTCAGAAGGTGGGTAATAAGAAACCTCTGTGAGCTAAAAGAACATGTTCTAACCCAATGCAAAGAAACTAAGAACCTTGAAAAAAGATTTGATGAAATGCTAACAAGAATAAACAACTTAGAGAGGAATATAAGTGAATTGATGGAGCTGAAAAACACAACACGAGAAATTGACGAAGCATACACAAGTTTCAACAGCCAAATTGACCAAGCAGAAGAATAGGATATCAGAGGTCGAAGATCAACTCAATGAAATAAAATGAGAAGGAAAGATTAGAGAAAAAAGGGTAAAAAGGAATGAACAAAGTCTCCAAGAAATATGGGACTATGTGAAAAGACCTAATCTACGTTTGATAGGTGTACCTGAATGTGACGAGAGAATGAATCCAAGCTGGAAAATACTCTTCAGGATATTATCCAGGAAAACTTCCCCCAACCTAGCAAGGCAGGCCAATATTCAAGTCCAGGAAATACAGAGAACACTACAAAGATATTCCTCAAGAAGAGCAACCCCAAGGCACATAATCATCAGATTCACCAGGGTTGAAATGAAGGAGAAAATGCTAAGGGCAGCCAGAGAGAAAGGTCGGGTTACCCACAAAGGGAAGCCCATCAGACTCACAGCAGATCTCTCAGCAGAAACCCTACAAGCCAGAAGAGAGTGGGGGCCAATATTCAACATCCTTAAAGAAAAGAACTTTCAACCCAGAATTTCATATCCAGCCAAACTAAGCTTCATAAGTGAAGGAAAAATAAAATCCTTTGCGAACAAGCAAGTACTCAGAGATTTCATCACCACCAGGCCTGCTTTACAAGAGCTCCTGAAAGAGGCACTAAACATAGAAAGGAATAACCAGTACCAGCCAGCTCCAAAAACATACCAAATGGTAAAGAGCATCAACACAATGAAGAAACTGCATCAACTAACGGGCAAAACAGCCAGCTAGCATCAAAATGGCAGGATCAAATTCACACATAACAATATTAACCCTAAATGTAAATGGGCTAAATGCCCCAATCAAAAGACACAGACTGGCAAATTGGATAAAGGCCAAAACCCATCGGTGTGCTGTATCCAGGAAACCCATCTCACATGCAAGGATACACAAAGGCTCAAAATAAAGGGATGGAGGAAGATTTACCAAGCAAATGGAGAGCAAAAAAAAAAAAGCAGGAGTTGTAATTCTCGTCTCTGATAAAATAGACTTTAAATCAACAAAGATCAAAAGAGACAAAGAAGGACATTACATAATGGTAAAAGGATCAATGCAACAAGAAGAGCTAATGATCCTAAATATATATGCACCCAATACAGGAGCACCCAGATACATAAGGCAAGTTCTTAATGACTTACAAAGAGACTTAGACTCCCACACAATAATAGTGGGAGACTTGAACACCCCATTGTCAATATTAGACAGATCAACAAAACAGAAAATTAACAAGGATATCCAGGACTTGAACTCAGACCTGGACCAAGCAAACCTAATAGACATTTACAGAACTCTCCACCCCAAATCCACAGAATATACATTCTTCTCAGCACCACATCACACCTACTCTAAAATTGACCACATAATTGGAAGTAAATCACTCCTCAGCAAATGCAAAAGAACAGAAATCATAACAAACAGTCTCTCAGACAACAGTGCAATCAAGTTAGAACTCAGAATTCAGAAACTAACTCAGAACCACACAGCTTCATGGAAACTGAACAACTGGCTCTTGAATGTTGACTGGATAAACAATGAAATGAAGGCAGAAATAAAGATGTTCTTTGAAACCAACAAGAACAAGACACAACATACCAGAATCTCTGGGACACATTTAAAGCAGTGTCTAGAGGAAAATATATAGCAATAAATGCCCACATGAGAAGCAAGGAAAGATCTAAAATTGACACCCTATCATCAAAATTGAAAGAGCTAGAGGAGCAAGACCAAAAACTCAAAACCTAGCAGAAGACAAGAAATAACTAAGATCAGAGCAGAACTGAAGGAGATAGAGACACAAAAAACCCTTCAAAAAATCAATAAATCCAGGAGCTGGTTTTTCGAAAAGATCAACAAAATAGACAGACCGCTAGCCAGATTAATAAAAAAGAAAAGAGAGAATAATCAAATAGATGCAATAAAAAATCAATAAAGGGGATATCACCACAGATTCCACAGAAATACAAACCATCATCAGAGATTATTACAAACAACTCTATGCACATAAAGTAGTAAACCTGGAAGAAATGGATAAATTCCTGGACACTTGCATCCTCCCAAGCCTAAACCAGGAAGAAGTCAAAACCCTGAATAGACCAATAACAAGGTCTGAAGTTGAGGCAGCAATTAAGAGCCTACCACCCAAAAAAAGCCCAGGTCCAGATGGATTCACAGCCAAATTCTACCAGACATACAAAGAGGAGCTGGTACCATTCCTTATGAAACTATTCCAAACAATCCAAAAGAGGGAATCCTTCCCAAATCATTTTATGAGACCAACATCATCCTGATACCAAAACCCGGCAGAGATTCAGCAAGAAAAGAAAACTGCAGGCCAATATCCATGATGAACATAGATGGAAAAATCTTGAATAAAATACTGGGAAACTGATTGCAACAGCATATCAAAAAGCTTATCCACCATGGATCAAGTAGGCTTCATCCTGGGGATGCAAGGCTGGTTCAACATATGCAAGTCTATAAACGTAATTCACCACATAAACAGAACCAAAGACAAAAACCGCATGATTATCTCAATTGATGCAGAGAAGGCCTTTGACAAAATTCAACAGCCCTTTATGCTAAAAACCCTCAATAAACTAGGTATGGACAGAATGCATCTCAAAATAATAAAAGTTATTTATGACAAACCAACAGCCAATATCATACTGAATGGGCAAAAACTGAAAGCATTCCCTTTGAAATCTGGCACTAGACAAGGATGCCCTCTCTCACCACTCCTATTCAATATAGTATTGGAAGTTCTAGCCAGAGCAATCAGGCAAGAAAAAGAAATAAAAGGTGTTCAAATAGGAAAGGAGGAAGTCAAATTGTCTCTATTTGCAGATGACATGATTGTATATCTAGAAGACCCCATCGTCTCAGCCCAAAATCCCTGAAACTGATAAGCAACTTCAGCAAAGTCTCAGGATACAAAATCAATGTGCAAAAATCATAAGCATTCCTATACACCAATAACAGACTTAAAGAGAGCCACATCAAGAACTAACTGCCATTCACAATTGTTACAAGGAGAATAAAATACCTGGGAATACAACTAACAAAGAACGTAAAGGACCTCTTCAAGGAGAACTACAAACCACTGCTCAACTAAATAAGAGAGGACACAAACAGATGGAGAAACATTCCATGTTCATGGTTAGGAAGAATTAATATCATGAAAATGGCCATACTGCCTAAAGTAATTTACAGATTCAATGCCATCCCCATCAAGCTACCAATGACCTTCTTCGCAGAACTGGAAAAACCACCTTAAACTCATATGGAACCAAAAGAGAGCCCGCATAGCCAAGTCAATTCTAAGCAAAAAATAACAAAGCGGGAGGCATGATACTACTGGACTTCAAACTATACTACAAGGCTACAGTAATCAAAACAGCATGGTACTGGTACCAAAACAGAGATATAGACCAATGGAACAGAACAGAGACCTTGGAGGCAACACCACACATCTACAATCAACTGATCTTTGACAAACCTGACAAAAACAAGCAATGGGGAAAGGATTCCCTATTTAATAAATGGTGTTGGGAAAACTGGCTAGCCATGTGCAGAAAGCAGAAACTGGACCCCTTCCTGACACCTTACACTAAAATTAACTCCAGATGGATTGAAGACTTAAACATAAGATATAACATTATAAAAACCCTAGAAGAAAACCTAGGCAAAACAATTCAGGACATAGACACAGGCAAGGACTTCATGACCAAAACACCAAAAGCATTGGCAACAAAAGCCAAAATAGACAAAATGGGACCTAATCAAACTCCACAGCTTCTGCACAGCAAAAGAAACAGTCATTAGAGTGAATCAGCAACCAACAGAATGGGAAAAAATTTTTGCAACCTACCCATCTGACGAAGGGCTGATATCTAGAATCTACAAAGAACTAAAACAGATTTACAAGAAAAAACAAACAAGCCCATTCAAAAGTGGGCGAAGGATATGAACAGACACTTTACAAAAAAAGACATACATGAGGCCAACAAACATATGGAAAAATGCTCATCATCACTGGTCATTAGAGAAACGCAAATAAAAACTACTTTGAGATACCATCTCACACCAGTTAGAATGGCGATCATTTAAAAATCTGGAGACAACAGATGCTGGAGAGGATGTGGAGAAATAGGAACAGTTTACACTGTTGGTGGGAGTGTAAATTAGTTCAACCACTGTGGAAGACAGTGTGGCGATTCCTCAAGGACCTAGAAATAGAAATTCCATTTGACCCAGCAATCCTGTTACTGGGTATATATCCAAAGGATTGTAAATCATTCTACTATAAGGACACATGCACACGAATGTTCGTTGCAGCACTGTTTACAATAGCAAAGACCTCGAACCAACCCAAATGCCAATCGATGATAGACTGGACAGGGAAAATGTGGCACATATACACCATGGAATACTATGCAACCATATCATTCGTGTCCTTTGTAGGGACATGGATGAATCTGGAAACCATCATTCTCAGCAAACTGACACGAGAACAGAAAATCAAACACCGCATGTTCTCACTCATAGGTGGGTGTTGAACAATGAGAACACATGGACACAGGGAGGGGAGCATCACACACTGGGGTCTGTTGGGGGGGGGAAATAGGGGAGGGATGTGGGGTGGGGAGTTGGGGAGAGATAACATGGGGAGAAATGCCAGATATAGGTGATGGGGGAGGAAGGCAGCACATCACACTGCCATGTGTGTACCTATGCAACAATCTCTGCATGTTCTTCACACGTACCCTAAAACCTAAAATGCAATTAAAAAAAAAAAATAAATAAATAAATAAATACTCTCTTTTGGCAAATCAATATTTTTCTTCTCCTTTCTCTCTCTCTCTTTTTTTTTTGTGGAATCAGCATTCAACCAGACAAGCAAAACTAAAACTATAATAGATAAATGACAAATAAATAGATGATAAATTGATATAAAGATTATAAAGTATTTATCCTTCAGAATTGGCTTATGTATTTGTGGGAACTGCTTGAACAAGCTCTTTAAGACTGTATTTCCTTGATGCAGGTTGAAGTCTACAGGGCAGACAGCAGTCAGGGAGAGAATCCCAAGTGGATTAGAATCCACAAGCATGAGCTACAGCGTCAAGATGACAGAATGAAATCTGTATTTATTCTCCTTGCTTCTGGCTTGGTAATAAGTCTATCTTACAGAAGCCAGGACCTTGCACTGCAGAGCCAAACACCTATAAACATAGTCCAAGAGTCAGAGAAGCTGAAGGATCATACAGGAAACCATGCAGGAATTGCAGGCCTAATTGATTTCCTTTCCTAAACTTAAAGCAGAATATACTTGTCAAACTTTGTATTCCTTTCTCCTATTTTTTAGTATATAAGTAGTAGCATTTTAATATATCTATTTCACATCTGCCTTTAAACATGTGAAGAACCCATCACAATTAGCATTCTTTTCAGTAGAAAATGATTGCTCTGATCTGAATCAGGTAACAATGGGCCCTGTTCTAAAAATGTTGAAATGATTTGGAACTAGGCATTATTAAGGATATAGTAAATTAGCTTATAAGCCTTGAATTGTACTCTTTATATACATATGTGAGGATATAAAAGGTTTTTAAATTAAACTTTTCTAATTATATAAAACTTTGTATCCTTGTATTATAAAGCTTAGAAGTACTTAAAGATAATAAATACACCAATTTCCAAGGAAAATTTTTAAATTCATCATTGCTGGAATTGAAAAAGAAGTGTGTAAAACCAGAATTGCAAAACTTAGCCTATCACCTAATTGTAGCTTACATGGAAGAGAAATCTAGACTCCTTCCAATTTTTATTTGAAGATAGTTGAGAGAGTACTGTGAGTTTTCTCTCACTTACTTATGGCGCAGCATTAAAAGCCCAGTAAGGGAAGTATTGATTAAGTTGCTTTTAGGGGAAGAGTATATTTTCAAGAAATAAAACTTGTTGTGACTGCATGCTTGGTGATAGGCAAAATCTCATGGGCTTACCCTTTACTGCTTCAGAGTCCAACCTCCAAAGAACTTGCACTATTACAAGGACAAGACTAGTTTCTAGCCCTCCAACCCTTATTTCCAAGAATTACTCAGAGTTCAAAAATACTACAAATATATATTCCAAATAAAATTTCTCTTCCACTTTTTATTCTTTGTCAAAATAATGCTCCAGCTGGCAGACAAAGTGGACTCCCTGTGATTCACTGAGTGCTTAAAATTTGAAATAGAACCAGGCAGGCATGACAGGAAGAGGGAGCTGTCATGGACTCTGCATTTTCAGAAAATGTTTCAAAACCTCCTTTTTTGTTATCAAACCAGACCAGTTCTTTTTATCAATGTTGAAACAAACTACAGCTAAAATTCCCCCAACAGACCAGCAGGCCACCACAATTGACCACCTGGAGCCACCCAATAAAAGAAACTTGCAGTTTTGGATTTAAAATTCATCCCTTCAGGAGTCTGCCCTAATCTTCACCTACCCTGAGGTTTTTGTCTTTATAATCTTAGACTCTTTTGGCCTAGATCAAAGCCCACTTTCATTTTGATCCAAAGACTATGTCTCCGCTTTTCAGAAAATGAAATTTCTTTTGCCTTGCAGATATCATGATCTTCTGTTGACACTTTTTTATCAGGAGTCTGTCTTTTCCTTTTGCTAATCATTTTAAATATGCAATTTCCTTGAAATTTTTTTTTTTAGTTACTAAGAGAGATATGTTGAAACCTTCTACTACAATGAAAGATTATCCCATTTCTTACGTCTGTCACTTAAAAATTTATAGCTATTGATTGCATGAGATTATCGATAAGATACAAATACATTGAGATTTGCTGTATCTTTTTGGTTGATTATACCTCTTACAATAACACAAATAATATAAAACACATTTACTACATTTTACCCCCTTTTTGCAATTTGTGCTATATTTGTTGCAAATTTATACTCTACAAGGTGTCATTTTTGTTTTACACAGCCCACATTCATTTAGAAGTAGCCACCTATCTACTCTTCCCATCCTGTATCTTCATCCTTCCATTTGAGACCATTTTAATTCCGTTTGAAGAACTCTGTTTAATGTGGATATATTGACAAGTACTCTCTTTTCTTTGTTGTATCTTCATTAAGGAAATATTCATACATATAGAACTTTTGTTTAGCTGTTGTTTCTTTTATGCTTTTAAAATTTCATTGTTTCCTGGTTTCTTTTAGTTGCTTTGAATAGTGAATTTAGCTTTATTGTTTTCTTTTTGAAGTTAACTATGTCTTTTAATTTTTTAATATTTTTATATATTTTTTATTTTAAGAAAACTAAACATAAATGACTATGTTTCTTTTAATCAATACTGCTTGGGATTGTTAAATCTTAAATTTAAGTTAAATTTAAATTGTTAAATCTTAAATCTGTTGTTTGAGTTATTTTTATTAGTTTTAAAAAAATTATTAGCTCTGATGTCTTCAAGTATTAATTCTACTAAAACATTCTCTCTCTTCTTTCATTCTGAGACTCTGATTAAAGAAAAACTAGTTGCTGAATCTTATATTTCTCCCTGGTACTTCTGAGTTATTTCCTCTTTTTTTGCTCTTCATGGGTCAGACTAGATATTTTCTTTAATTTTTCCAGTCCACTCAACTTATTTTTCAATAAATCCACTTTGCTGTTTAAATGATATGTTCATCATTTTATTCATTTATTATAATTTGTGTTTTAGGATTTTTTTTTGGTTTTCTCTTGTATGGTAAAATTCTGCATATTACTCTCGAATTTTTTTAAGCATTAATCACATCCACACCTGATAACTCCTCTCAATCTCCTGTAGATCTATTTTTATTATATCTATTATTTATTCTATCATGCATCTTTTTCTTTTTCAATATCTTATTGTTTTATACGTAAGTTTTTAGTTTCTATGAAAACCTGAAAAAATAATTTTAGAGTCTGGATAGTGTTACTTTCCTTTGGGGAAAATTTACAATTTAAATTTTAAAAATTTTATTAAAATTTATAAACAGTTAATATATTAAAATTTAATATATTTTTCTCTGGCTGGGCAGATAGACAGAATAGAAACTGATCAGCAAATTAGCTGATTTGAAGCTGGATTTGTCTTTGAAAAGACTTGTCTGATCCCATCTCATCCTTACTTCTAAGACATAGCACTTCTGGGGCCACATGTAAAACTCTGGGCTGTTTTCCAGCTTTCCTCCTCCATACAGGGCCATAAATAGGAGTTTTTATTCTAGCCTATTAACGATTTTAGAAAGTCTGCTTCAATTGGTGTTCTTAAACAACCATTTTCTGCTTGGCTTTTGAGCCTTTCAGCTGCTCCTTGGGACTCAGTAAACCCCAAGAAGTAGCTCAAAATCTTGGCTCAACTATTTTCCCTTTCCTTCTGCCTAGTATGTTATATTCATAAGTTCATACCCATTTTTAGCTCTCTCATTGTATCTATATGATTTTTGTTTATTTAAACTTGATTTTTCTTTTTGGTTGAGAATATTGGTCTAGAGATAGCTACCACTTCCTTTACTAGAAATAGAATTTCTATTTTCCCTTTATGATATTCAATTCATATTAATCTATTCAAATATAATACAAATATTTAAATACATATTTAACTATATTAATAATGTGTTTCCAAATTATTTTTATTAACCAATCAATGTGTCATCTTTTGATATACATTGAATTATCATTGACTCTTTGGTTAATGAATTCTGAAATCAGGAAAAAAATAAAAGCTAGCTTATATAACATGAGAATTAAAAGTAGAATCTTTCTATTTTACTCACTTAATAGATATAATTTTAGTACCTACTGTGACACTCAATGTGTGATATTTTGCAAATTACTTCTCCAAGTCTCAGTTTTCTCAGATTTAAAAAAATGAGTTCAACTAGATGATCTTTAAAAGTCCTTCTATACCTAAAATTCTGTGGTTTAATAAGAATAAATTAAACTTGAATCTTCGATGATTAAAGTTTAATTTGAATCTTGAAATCCATGAGATTTCTGTAGTTTCTAAATTTAGAATAAAATAATATTCTTTTCTATCTCTATCACTAGAAGATGTCCCGTATGACCTAAACAAGTTTCAATGCAATAATTACTTTTGAATATATAATTGCCAAGAAATTTTGAAGAAGTCTAGCAATATTAAGAAACTACCATATTACATATTAATAAACATTATAGAACCCTAATAATTTTAATAATAAGGTATCAATATCAGACTACATAAATTGATAGATGGAACTGAATGGAGAACCTACAGATACATGTATATATGAAAGAGTTAATGAAGACAGTGAGATTTAGCATTGTATATCAGTGAGGAATTATAAGCTTGTCAGAAAATGGTGTTGAGACATTCATCTCTATAGGAAAAGAAGTAAATCTCTACTTCACATATACAAATCAAGATTGAGTAAAGATCCACACATAAAAATTATATTTTTAATTGCATCAGGGTTACAAAACAAATATCCAAATTGAAATTTGCAAATCATAAAAAAATTGTAAGTACAAGTGTAGGAGATAGAGAAATTTTAATGAATAAGATTCAGAACTTTGTCACCAGACTTGCACATGATGTCAGACACATATCACCCTGCCCCATTCTATGTGTATTATCTTGGAATTATTACTTAAACAGTTGAATCATTATCTTCCTCAAGTGTAAAATGTGAATCATAGCACCTGTTTTATGAGAAATGTCATTAAGATTAAATAGAAAAATATCAAAAGAATGCATAGCAAGAAACAAAGTAGTATTCAATTATTTTAGGAATTATATTTGAAAATTCTTATTTGTTTTTTCTGCTGAGATTGATGATAGTGTTTGAAGCGAAACTGAAAGCTTGAACAGAGACATTAAGTTTGGAGTATTTGTTCATCTAACAAAGGGTAAACATTCCTATATATTAGAGATACAGAAGAAACAAGTCAGGGTAATTCTCCTTTAGTTACTCTAGTCTAGTAACTTCTTTGAAGAACGAGAAAGGGTTGTCAGTCAGGCAGCTCTTGGAAGAGATGAACAAGTGGGGCAGAAGGCTCACTCAGTTTAGAATGAAGACCATAAAATACAGAGGTTACCATCTTTATGTTGAGAGGTTTATAACAGCCTAGCATCTTAAATATAGAAACAGAGAAAGTAGAGATTCACTGCTTTAAATTTAAAGATCTACAGAACTGAAGTAGCAAGAGGAATACTTTTTATAGTTCTTATTAGGTTAGCCAAGATATCTTGATACACAAGACCTACAGAAAGAGAACTAAAGCCATTCAAGGATAATACAACGAGAGAAAGGAGGATTGGAAGAAGTAGATGTTCAATGATTTCTGATAGCTTATAACTTGCAATATGGGAGTAAGAGAGTGATAATTATATGCACTTGAGTGGACATGACTGTTCAGGCTGAAATTCCTAAAAAAAATCTGCAGCCCAGCTGGCAGGAAAAGTACATTTGTTCACTGTGTTAAACATAGGTAGGTGGAATTTGTTGACGATGACTTAAATTTAGTCTCTTTTGTATTAACAGTGCTTAGAAGTGCCTGACCTATGGTACAGACTTTAAATATTGCCTATATCCACATGAACTGTTCTTACAACCTAGCTTGTTGATCTTAAAAGGATTCTAAAAATGTGAGGATAATGACATAGATAAGTAAAGAGAGACAGATATAACCCTGTGAGCATCACTGAACAAGTTTCCTTTTGGCATGAGAAGTTTTCATTGCCAAGCTACAGATGTCAGCTAGCATGCAAATACTTTTATTTCAACTCAGATGGCAAAGCCCTATTTCACCTTTCTCTATAAGAAACCGAAAAGGTCAAATTGTGACAGTTTTTATAGCAAAACAATTTAAAGTATAAGTGACTAAAACATTTGTTAATTATGAAATGTGCTTTAACTTTAGTATATTTTATAAAAGGAGGCCGATTTTAGCCCCAAAAGGAAAAACATTTAAGTACATTTTTATTTTAATCACTTTTCAGTTAAAATTAAAATATGAAAAAGATAATTTGTTTTTGAACTTGGTCTTTCTGATGAAGAAAGCTTTACATGGAAGAATTATTCTTGTTTCTTTTATGTTTCCTGTGTCTCTCAAAATGATTCCTAATGAATTGCCAAGTGTAAGTTTGAGACTAGAATTTATAGACCACAGTTATTCATTCTAGTCAAATGCCACAGAAAAGAACAGCAACAAATCAAAGTTAATTTGTAATTGAAACCAACTATTACTAAAAGCAATTTAGCTTTAAAGAACCTTGACATGTTCAAAAGATGAATTACTTGATGCAGCTTTGTTATTTAAAATTATTTTTAATCATTTAATAGAAAAGAAGGTTAAATTTAGGAAAGCCAGACAGGAATGGAATCTATTTCATGTTCTTTTAAAACTCAGAGGATAAAATATATTTTGAAGATAAATTGAAATATATTTCAGGGAATCATAACAGCATTGGGTGAAGTTTTAAGGCAATTGCTATCTTGTAAGTGTGAATATAATATAATACAATACTTCATAAATTAAGAATAAGTCAATTTATATGCCTGCCTTGCACTTTAATTTTCCCCCTCTAAATACCTAGCAAATTCTCTTTTGCTTTATTTTCTACTTTCATGCATTGGTTTCATGATGTATATGAATGAGAAAGTGAGTAAATTAAGTTCATAGTTTTGCTTGTAACCTAATATTTTACAAATGCACAATTCTACTCATAATTTAGTTCATACCCATTGCCATTCAGGAGCTATATTTAATTCCGTTTAAGCATATGGCTGGGGGAAAAAACCTTTTTTTAACTAGTGTTAGTCTGGGTGACACCTCATCTCTCTTTTTAAAAAATGTAACATACGGTGACCTAGATGAATATCTCTAAAATCAAGTCTTAATCAAATTAGAAATAATAATTTTTATTGATTGTCTCATTTACACAGACCTTGCATATAGCCAGTTTCTCCCTGAAGAGCATCTGCTTGTGGGGGGGCGGGAGGGGCAGGGAAACAAAACAAGAACAACAAAAACATTGAACCTGCCTCTTTAGTACTGGATTCCATCATTTTTTGTATTAGTACTCTGCTCTACTTATTTGAGTGGAGAGGGAAGAACCAGTAGCAAATATAAAAGTTTCAGGTCTATAGTTGAATGCAGCAGAGATGTGCCAAAGCAAAAATGCGTTGGTAAGAAGAAAAATACTTGATTATTGGAAAGTTTGATCATTTTGATTAATACTCTCTGTATGTATAATTAGCAAGATAGGAAGAAATTCAGCAATAGAAATACTTATGTGCATGAGGGTATTTCTCTGTTTTCGTAGGGAATCGTTAAATTTGGGAATAACAAAAGACATGAAGATTTTACAAACATTATTGAAAGTATGATTGCAGTTTTTCTGTACATGTCCCCAGACAGATTAAAAGCCACAATTTTAATGAAAATTTTATGAAGTGGAAAGTGCAAGGAGTAGAGAATTACAATGATGGTATATACATAAAGCAATGACAGGCAAATTGGATAGTTAATCAAAGTATCCATGTTGGTAGGTATTATTTGGCATGTCAAACTGAATGTCAGACATTAGAAATTAGAAATCAAAATATTCAACAGAAGGATTTGCTATTACTATAAACAAGATTGAAAAATGAAGACAAAAAGATGTAAGACAAAAAGGCAAAAACTGATAAAAACCAAACCTAATATCAGATGTCTCAACATGCCCAGGTTAGGTATGCAAAGAGAAAGTAACTCAGCAGAAAAATTCAAATGCTGATATTTGTTCCTAAATATTGAGGGACTTCTCTTCCCGTGTCCATAAGGGGCGTGGTTTCAAAGACAGGAGTTTCTGGGCTCCAGGCCTCCATCGGGAGCCAGAGGGGTTTCAAATGTAAAGTTCTTTGTCTGGGTTTCCTGCCTGGGGACTAGGTAGGGAAAGGCAGGTGGGGCTCCTTTCCAAAAATCCGGAAAGCTCTGGGATAAGGGAGCTCTGTAACTCAGGGTTGTGGACCAAGTAGCCAATCCGGTATCAGAGTCAAAGATCAATCACTCCAGAGGAAGTTTGAAAGAACTCCTCTCTGGATGAAAACATGAATGAGGAGGGAATATTGCCCACTCTGGGATCCTCTCTCTCTCTCTCACTTTCTCTCTCTCTCTCTCACTCCCTCTCTCTCTCTCTCCCTCCTCTCTCTCTCTCTCTCTCTCCTCTCTCTCTCTCTCTCTCTCTCCTCTCTCCTTTCCTCTCTCTCTCTCTCCTCATAAATCTTTGGGTGCATGATATTTATTTGAATGGTAAGCTCACAGTGCCTCTGGGGCTGCTTTCCCCATTCTTCATAGTGAGAGAAACCAAGAACCTCTTCCTAACTGGGAGCTGGGGACACTCCGCCGTTATAATATGGTATTTGAATATTCAGCTAAATTAAATGTATGTGTAGAAAGAGAGAAGGAGGGAGAATTAGAGTACTATAATGAAAATATAGGGTTTATTCTTATCGTATAAGAATAAACATATATTATTCTTTTGTATAGTAAAATAACTGACTCTGCCTGTGTCTAAAGTCTAATGTACTTTGGGAATACATTCCCACCCACCCTAATTAAAATAGCCTACTCATGGCAAATAAGAATTTTGTAAATTTTCTTTTACATTACATACATTTTCTCAGGAAAAAAAATATTTTCTTTATGCCAGTTTATTTGTTTATGCATTTGTGTGTATGTTCTGCTTTGATAACAATAAGATAAAACCATTTTGACAAAATCTCTTTTGTCACCTTTTTAGGTTACACTCAATTGACGTTTTATGTTTAAACAACTGACCCTCAGCATACATATGCCCATGGCTTTGTTTTCAGATTAGTTGACATAAACTGAGGTACAAATATGCTATTGATAAATCCCAGCTATTTAACAAGGGAAACCGTGTGGCTGTGATTCCAGTGTCAATAATATTCAATTTTACCCTCAACTGATCATACCTGTGTATGAATTATATGAATATAACAATAAATTATATTGTTCCTCTACGTCTGAAAAACTGTCACTTTTGATAAAAGTTGTAAGTCATTTTTTTTTTAAGAAATATGACATTAATCATCACCTACTAGTGTTGGGGAAGAACTGTTAACTTAATATCTAGCATGAGCAAGACCCTGCATTTATGTTAAACGTAACCATCCTGAGTTTCCCTCCTATAATTTATGTAAGTTAATTGAGGAAAGCAGACACTGTGGTTTTCATTTGATTCCTTAAGCATTTTGTATCTCTGTAATAACTCAATTAACATCTACCATTCTGTAAAGGTGACAACCTACATTTACAATTTGGTTTCAACAAATCTGTATGTTTTGAGAACAGAGATAATTTTATTAATCTTTGAGTCATTCTCTACCTCATTCTATTTCTCTTTTCTTCTATCTTTTCTAAGACAATCACTTTGACTCTTAGAACAAATTGATAGAAAAGAAAAGAGTCTGCTACGTTGACTGACTTTGAGATGGAGCAGGGACCTTTCTTAGAGGCCTGTACTCTCCCCCACCCCCCTCAAGCATAGATGTGACATGGTAAAAGCCCCATAAAACTGCATACCTCAACCATATCTCGGCTTTCTGTTGGAACTGCTCTCTGTAACCCCTAATGTGACAGGCAAGCGGTCCAAACCCACGCCATCTTGGCCCCTGTGACTTGTAATAAGTAATTAAGGTCTGTAATTTCCACCCTACCCAGACGATGTGTAAACTAACGCTTATCTTGACTTCTGTGAACCACTTAAGTAATAATCGGAATGTCCAAAATCCCCTGGCACTCGGAATGGCCGGAGCCACTCACCCTCATCTCCGCCCAGGAGGTGATTTATGGAATCCACTGGCCCTCGGAACGTCTGAAGCCCCTCACCCCCACCCCCGCCCCTCACCCTCACCCCGAAGGTGGTTTATGGGCATAAAACGTCTTGACACCCTCCTTTCGGGGCCACGGGTTGGAGAGATGCAAGTCCTTAGTGGCCGCCGGCAATAAAGACCCTGCAATTTGGCATACTTTTGTATTGGTGTTGACTTTCTATGCTTGCTCCAGTACAACATAGAAATTTAAAAAAAAATATTGAGTCCCTACAAGGGAAATCCTAGGCCCCTAGCTAGTCCTGAGAAGTAAATAAATTAAGAAGACAGTAACAGTTTAAACAATAGTCACCCAAGCAAGTCGGAGTCACAGGTATTTGGTTCCCTATTTTTTATTAAGACACGGTCTCACTCTGTCACCCAGGCTAGAGTGCAATGGCACAATTGTAGCTCACTCTTACCTCAAACTCCTAAGATCAAGAGTCTCTTGCCAGGCTCCTAAGTAGCAAGGACTACAGCATGTGCCACCATGCCCGGCTTTTTTATTTTTAGCAGAGATAGGTCTTACAATGTTGCCCAAGGTTGTCTGAAAATCTTAGCCCCACATGATTCTCCTACATTAACTTCCCAAAGCACTGGAATTACAGATTTGAGCTACCATGCCTGGCCCAACACCTTTATATATGTTCTTAAACTGTTTTTCAGAAACCAGAACCCCTGCCAGATGGAAAATACGAACCACTGTCAAGCAGACTTGAGACAAGAGGGAACTGAGGACTGAACTCTGACCATTGTTGCAAAGACCTCTGAGGGGACTTTGTCCTAACTTGAGCAAAGGGGCCTGGAGAGAGTCATGCCTGCTGGCCATCAATCTTGCTAAATTGGTCACAATGGCTCAGTATACTGTGGCTTGGTCTCTTGACCTGACTCTGTGATAGCACCACACGATAATTAACAGGTTTCCTTATCTTAATTAACGTATGTTAAAGCCAAACCTTAATACTCCTTTCTGCTAACTCCAGGTTTTTAGACAAAGACTTAATCCCTTAACCAATTGCAAATCAAAGAATCCCAGAATTTTTCTATGACTTGTAAGCAGCTTTAAGATATCCCACCTTTTAGGGCCAAACCAATGTGTAACCTTCATGTATTGATTTACAATTTTGCCCATAACTTCTACTTTCCTAAAATGTACCCCTGCTTTTAAAAATCCTTGCTTGTTACCCATCAAGGAACTTCATATCTTAGGCATTAACTGCACGTTCTCCTCGTTTGCCACCCTGCAATAAACACCCTTCTTTCTCTCACTGCAAACCTCAGTGTCAGTGTTTGCTTTACTGTACCAGGTAAGTGGACAGTTCAGTAACAACTTGACTACAGTAGAGTAATAATACAGGATTATCATGGTCAGTGTGTGAGTATGTAAGTTAGGACCAGTGTACTGAGTGCATTGAAATATGGCTACAGGCATAATATAAAAGCTGCTTCATGAATAGTATCACAACAATAATCAAAAATAGACATAAAAAATAGGAATATAAAGTGTTCCAGTTTTCTTCTTTAACACGTTCTCCTTTTTTGTAACCCTGATTCTACTTCTTCTTTTCCTCTCCCCTTTTCTTCCTTCTCTATCTTCCTTTTCCTTCTCTCTGTCTCTTTTTTTTTTTCCCTACTCTCTGTTATTCTTAGGCCCTAGTGATGTTGGAACCTTAAGGGCAAAACTGGTTTAGAAGCAAATGAGAGTAATTATTTTCTCTCTCTGTTCTCTAAACTGTAAGCTAAACTAGTATAAACTAGAAGAAATTTCATATGATCACTTTCTGAATCATAAAAATAATAATTAACTGAAAAGACTAAGAATTGGTATCACGGGAGAAGAAGATACAACATGCCTTTAAAATTTATAGTAAATTCAATTATCTAATAAAGTAAATGGCTTCTAAGTGACCTCATTTAAAATATTTTTCCCATTTTTCCAAATGTGCATAGTATGCTGTTTAAAGCTCCTCAGCAAATAAAGTCCTGGAGATGCTAAAAGATGATGAATTCACCAATTATTGGAAGGAATAGTTCTTGCTATGAGATTTGTTCTTCTGTTTTAGAATAGGATACGCCAAAAAGTCTTGTTAAGAGTTCACTATCAACTTTTTCCCTCAAGTATACAATACTAGTCACCTAAAGGTAATTTGTAGCCTATTTTGTCATAAAAGTTTAATTTTTTCTTGCTTCAGCATCTGCCTTGCCTTGGTCTATACATCATTAATGTGATCAGAGTATTTTCAGTCGTCTGTACATAGAACAAGATAAACTGGAATCTTCTGAAGTTTAGTTCTACGCATTCACAGAGTTTTATACTCTTGCAGTTCTCATGGTCAATCTCACTTGTGGATGTTGTAGCACCTCAGAAATAGCCTTTGTAAAGAAATACTCTGGGAAAAATTAACATAGCAGAGAGTTATGCTTGTTTTTCTCATTTGCATGTTAACAACCAGAATAGTTTTTGAGCTTATTCACGGTGCCGTTTTATAGTAGAAATGCCATCTGAACTTTAAGAACAAACTAAAAAGACTCCAGCAGACCTATGAGCCCTCTGAGTTCTTTTCTATAAATGTAAATGATAATAAAAAGCTCTATGTCTCTAAGGAAAGGCAAAAGAACAGGCCCTCTTTTAATATGCAAATATAAGAACTCAACATCAATAGTGTGTTAACTCCTAATCTTTTTTTTTTTGCCAATTTCTAATTTTGTGATCCCATTTCTCTGCCAAACTGCATTAGTTTCATTGTTTATAAATCAGTCCTGGATTCCCTGAGGCAGAAAGGCCAGGCAGTCAGCTTAATACAGCCTTAAGCTGTATTAGCCTTAAGCTTCTCTGTCAGAAAGGTCTGTAGACAGATTCCATAGGGAGAAAAAAGGCAAAAATGTAATACATGGCTAATTATATGGGAATGATACAAAATTTGGGAAATAGTTACTGTTTTATTTTCTTAACACTAAGAAAATAAAAGGTGCCTCTGACCGGAGAGGCTCAACTGTAGGGCACAAATGATCCATTTTGAGAAAACACACGAATGGAAAAGTGCATATAGTATTTAGTAGAACATTTGATGCTTTTAAAGTTCAGCACCTTTCAGCTGACCATCATGTTTTCTATGTGATAATAACTTCTTCCAAGTTGAATCAGCATGGTTGACTGCACTCTATCACACCTTTGGATTAGGAAAGTGGAACTTAGAAGTATTTGTGAAGTTTCTTGATTATTCACAAGTTAACTCCTAATTGAAATAGGCTGCAGCAAAACACCCAGTTCACCCCAGCATACAGCAAAAGCACTGAACTATGGTTCAACAAATTGACCTTCAGAAATTATTATGACCTTCAAATTGTTGCTAACGCCAATGACACATTTTTTCTTTTTTTTCTTTTTACTCGAATAAAATTTGATGATAAACCTTTGGGAAGGAAGGGACATCAAATTAAATCCTTTAATAATTTTTTGACTAGTATAAAAATAATATTCATAGATATTTTAGTTAAAGAAAATACAAAATCTTTCCATTTTAATTCTTATTTTTATATAGCCACATTCTTAGAATGGTAAAATTTTTACTGGAAGAAACAAGACCTGCAGCTGTGAATATATAAATATTTAATATTGTTATTGTTTTTATTGTAAACATTCTATTGAATCTACTTGTGGAGTATTTCATAATAGCTAAATATTTTAATATCTTCATGTTTCTGCATTTCATACTATAGTTACATTGACTTTAAAAACACTAAAATGATTTATAGTCCAAAGCAGACAGCAATTTGTTCAGTGACACAGATGCTAAACTCACATTCTTAATTTTACAGCTTGAAAATGAGATTTGGCTACAAAGAATGACAGTTATGGCCATTATCTTTTGTTTTCTGTTCTAATCTGAGAAGGGAAGACACTTTTGCCACTTCAAGTGATTTGAAAACACAAAGAGCATGTGTCTGTAGAGTTTGTTAGTGTGCATGTAGTTGTACAAAGTAGTCAATCTGGCTTGATTTAAAAAAATTGGTTATAAATAAGTACTACAAAAACCTCGTTTATGTGGTGTTTTTAAAAATGTGTTCAATTTCGCTATATTTTTACATCAGTGTGATTTACTATTTTGGAGAGAAATTTACATATTCTTTTAAAAATTAGACACTTTTGAACATAGAATGAAAGACCGAAAAAGACTTCATAGAACTTAAAAGAGTTTACATTTCAATTAAAAATCTCTTCTAGGACTGTGGATTGCAAATTAAAGAGTTATCTTTGGCCTCTCCATAATAATGGAAATTTCTTCATACCAGGTAGTTTACAATCCATTGTTGGGCAGTTCTAGATTATATTAACTTCTTTCTTATATTGACCCAAATTTGACCTTAATTGCCATGAATTTATCAATTTTTAAAAAAAACTTGTAATAACTTAGAAAAATATGTCATACATGTTGAAGATCTTCACACGTTTAAAGCTATTTGCCATTGCCTCAACATTATCAGTATTTGGTTGGTTGATTTCAAAATGCCTTGTCTCCTACTTTAACGTCATAAGAAATATATGATATATTTTTCCTTGTCCATGTGTGGCCTTAATCTTTGGCAATCTGTTTATAAATAATATTGAATCCTTGCAGGCATTATTTAACACATGAGGCTGTTTATCCTATCCCTGACTGGATTCTAGGTGGCTATATTTTGTTGCTTTGGTCTATATCACCCTCTTCTTCTATTAATTTTTGCTTTAGGCATCAGTTTTGCTTAAGATATCCTGTTTACTTATGTTCTTCATAAGGTAAAAACTGGGGTAAATAAAGACTTTTAAATCAAACTACGTAATAAATTCCATTAAATTAATAACTTGAACTTCAGAATGAGTATAATGTCAACAACCTATGGGATGAAGTGTTTTAAATGGTTCTTAGAATACGCCTAAGCAATGTGTTAGGTGTTTTTCTCTTAATAAACAGCTGAAGTGGCTTACAGTCTACCCACAAAATGAGCATGCTGACTCATAAGGTGAAATTCTCTGTTCTTCTCTGATCATACGTGTCATAATTTTACGTTCTACGTGGAACAGCACTTATTTGTTTAATAATAGTTTTTTTAAAAATAATAAATCTTCAATTTATTTGAAGCCATTCACTTTCAAAATCTGAAACTACAGCAGTCACAAACACACACAGATAAAGGAACAGAAACAATAGATGAATAATCAACATTAGTAAACTTTTGTTTTTATTTATATTTATTTATTTATTTTTGAGACGGAGTCTAGCATTGTCATCCTGGCTGGAGTGCAATGGCACAATGTTGGCTCACTGCAACCTCCGCCTCCTGGGTTCAAGGGATTCTCCTGCCTCAGCCTCCTACATAGCTAGGAATACAGGCGCCCACCACCACACCAGGCTAATTTTGTGTATTTTTAGTGGAGATGGGGTTTTACTATGTTGGCCAGGCTGGTCTCGAACTCCTGACCTCATGCTCCGCCTGCCTCAGCCTCCCAAAGTGGTGGGATTACAGGCATGAGCCACCGTATCAGGCTTTGTTTGTTTTTAATACTGTCATTGCTTTATTCAAAACACAATTGCACAAGGTATTAACTTCAAAGTTTTTAATGAGAGATTCTTGATCAGTAACAGACTATATACATACTGCCACACAAAAAGTATTAAAATAGGACCAAAAACTTCTACAAAATATAAAACTCACTTTTACTTATTTGCATGAAAGCATCACCCACAAAGCTAAATAAGTCTTAAAAGTTATCTTGAGGCTGTCAGTGCTGTTTTCAAACCAAACAACTCTAATTTCAATTGCGTAACAAGATGATTGATAAGAAAGTTTATATATATATAACAAATTCATTTTAAAAGGAAGTATTCATTTTAAAAGTAAGTATTTTATAATCTGGTATAGTATGCAATGAAAATTCATAGGGACTAGAACGGCGCATTTCGATTGTTAAAATTAGAAGAAAAATGCTAGTCTTTTGGTGATTCCAATTCCCCCACTAAACTTATCTTGTGTTTTATTTCAGTCAGTTGTGAAACTTTTTTAGTGTCCCCCACAAATAACTTCATAATTTTTACTTTAAAATGCCAAGTCATACATTCTAAACTGAAAAAGAAGCAGCAGCAATACTATACTCAGTAATTTAAATATGTCCCAGTATAGAAGTATAAGTTTAATTAATTTGCTGACACTAACTTTTAAAAAAACTTATAAATATTCAAAGCAGAGGGAAATAGTTTTAGACAGCTAAAATTATAAAAGCAATTGCTTTGAACATGGAGCCTCCATGAAAAAAAGGGAGATGTACTTGTCTATTCATTATATTTTATTTAGTAGTTACATTAAAAAGCACACATTCACACTTATTCCAAGTATTTTTCTAATTTTAATGGACATCCATCCATTTAAAAAATCCAAATTTAATTTATTTTTTTGTTTTTTTATGATTTCTTATTTAATTAAAAAAAAACTTTTAGGGATAGCAGTACATGTGCAGGTTTCTTACATAGGTAAACTTGTATTATGGGGTTTGTTGTACAGATTATTTCATCACCCAGGTACTAAGCCTAGCATCCAAAAATTATTTTGTTCTGCTGCTCTCCCTCAAATAAGCTCCAGTGTCTGATATTTCCTTCTTTGTGTTAATGAGTTCTCATCATTTAGGTCCCACTTACAAATAAGAACATGTGGTGTTTAGGTTTCTTTTCCTGCACTAGTTTGCTAAGAATAGTAGCCTCCAGTTTCATTCATATTCCTGCAAAAGACATGACCTTATTCTTTTTTATGGCTGCATAGTATTCCATGGTGTATATGTGCTACATTTTCTTTATTCATTCTGTCATTGACGTGCAATTAGGTTGATTGCATGTCTATGCTATTGTGAATAGTGCTATAATGAGCATTCATGTGCATGTGTCTTTATAGTAGAATCATTTATATTCTTGAGTATATACCCAGTAATGGGACTACTGTGTTGAATGGTAGTTCTGTTTTTAGCTCTCTGAGGAATTACTATACTGCTTTTCACAATGGTTGAACTAATTTATGCTCCCACCAACAGTGTACAAGAGTTCCCTTTTCTCCACAACCTTAGCATCTATTATTTTTTAACTTTTTAATAATAGCCATTCTGACTGGTATGAGATGGTATCTCATTTTAGTTTTGATTTGCATTTCTTTAATGATCAGTGATATTGAGTTTTTTTTCACATGCCTGTTGGTCACAGGTATGTCTTCTTTTGAAAAGTATCTGTTCATGTCTTTTGCCCACTTTTTAGTGGAGTTGTTTGTTTTTGTTATGTAAATTTGTTTAAGTTCCTTATAGATGCTGGATATTAGACCTTTGCCTGGTGCATAGTTTGCAAATATTTTCTCCCATTCTGTAGGTTATCTGTTTATTTTATTGATTGTTTCTTTTGCTTTGCAGAAGCTTTTAAGTTTAATTAGATTCTATTTGTCAATTTTTGCTTTATTTTGTGATTGCTTTTGATGTTTTCATCATTAAATTATTGTCCATTACTATGTCTAGGATGGTATTGCCTAGGTTGTCTTCCAGGTGTTTTTATTTTTATTTTTGGGGGTTTTATGTTTAAGTCTTTAGTCCATCTTGAGTTGATCTTCATAGATGGTATATGAAGAGGATTCAGTTTCAATCTTCACCATATGGCTAGCCAGTTATCTCAGCACCATTTATTGAATATGGAGTCTTTTTCTCCATTGTTTGTTTTTGTCAGCTTTGTCAAAGATCAGATGGTCACTGATGTGTTGCCTTATTTCTGGGCTCTGTGTTCTCTTTCATTGGTCTATATGTCTGATTTTGTGCCAGCACCATGCTGTGTTGATTACTGTAGCTCTGTAGCATAGTTTGAAGTCAGGTAAGGTGATGCCTCCAGCTTTATTCTTTTTGCTTAAGATTGTGTTGGCTATCCAGGCTCTTTGTTTGGTTCCATATACATTTTAAAATAGTTTTTTCTAGTTCTGTGAAGAAGGTCATTGGTAGCTTGATAGAAAAAAGCCTTGAATGTGTAAGTTACTTTGAGCAGTATAGCCATTTTAATGATATTGATTCTTCCTGTTCATGAACATGGGATTTTTTTTTCAGTTGTTTGTGTCTTCTCTAATTTCTTTGAGCAATGTTTTGAAATTCTCATTGTAGAGATCTTTCACCTCTCTGGTTAGTTATATTCTGAGATATTTTATTCTTTTTGTGGCTGTTGTAAATGGGATTGTGTTCCTTACTTGGGTTTTGGATTAACCACTGTTGGTGTATATTTGCATACATACTATTGAGTTTTATACATTGACTTTGCCTCCTGAGACATTCCTGAAGTTGTTTATGCAGATCATAGATCTTGTAGGTTTGTTAGACAGGTATACACATGGCATGGTGGTTTGCTGCATCCATCACCCTGTCATCTACATTAGGTATTTTCTCTTAATGTTATCCCTGCCCAATTCCCCCAACCCCCTGCTATCCCACCCCTAGCCCCCCATCCCTCAACAGACCTTGGTGTGTGATGCTCCCCCTGCTGTGTCCATGTGTTCTCATTTTTCAACACGCACTTATGAGTGAGAACATGAGGTGTTTGGTTTTTTGTTCTTGTGTAAGTTTGCTGAGAATGATGGTTCCAGCTTCATCCATGTCAGTGCAAAAGACATGAACTCATCTGTTTTTATGGCTACATAGTATTCCATGGTGTATATGTGCCACATTTTCCCTGTCCAGTCTGTCATTGATGGGCATTTGGGTTGGTTTCAAGTCTCTGCTATTGTAAACAGTGTTGCAATAAACATGTGTGCATGTGTCTTTATAATAGAATGTTTTATAATCTTTTGGGTATATACCCAGTAATGAGATTGCTGGGTCAAATGGAATTTCTATTTCTAAATCCTTGAGGAATCGCCACACTGTCTTCCACAATGGTTGAATTGATTTACACTTGAATTGATTAACAGTGTAAAACTGTTCCTATTTCTCCACATCCTCTCCAGCATTTGTTGTCTCCTGATTTTTTAATGATCGCCATTCTAACTGGTGTGAGATAGTATCTCAATGTGGTTTTGATTTGCATTTCTTTAATGACCAGTGATGATAAGTTTTTTTCATATGCTTGTTGGCTGCATAAATGTCTTCTTTTGAAAGTGTCTGTTCATATCCTTCACCCACTTTTTGATGCCCACTTTTTTTTCTTATAAATATGTTTAAATTCTTTATAGATTCTGGTTATTAGCTCCTTTTCAGTTGGGGTAGATTACAAAAAGTGTGTGAGAAGTGTAAAATGAAAACTACTAAACATTACTGAGAGGAATTTTAAAATATCTAAATAAATGGAGTTCTATAATGTAATCTTGGATTTAAAAACTCAATGTGAAGTCAGTGCTCTTCAAGTTGAGCCATAGTTTCATTACACTTCCAGTCAATATACTGATATCCTATTTCCCATATAAATAACGTTAATTTAAAACTATTATCATGAAATGCAAAGGGCCAACAGTTGCTAAAAATTTTTTGAAAAAGAACAAAGTTGGATGAGTTACATGGCATTTTTATAAGGCCTTTTTTTTAATGGAGCAATTAATATGATATCCATGTAAGGATAGACAAATCAATTAATGGACTTGATAGAAAGGTAAGAAGTAGATATACAGTTGATTTTCTACGAGCATGCCAAAACTATTCACTGGGTTATAATAGTCTTTTCAAGAAACTCTGGTAAAACTTTTAAATAGCTATGTGGAAAGGAAAAAAAGCACTTCAACTTCTATCTCACACCAAACATAAAAATTTATTTAAGTCGGACACTAGACCTAAAACTACGAGTTAGTATAAAAAGTTTCTCATGGGAGTTATGGGAGAATATCCTCATGGCCTTGATATGAACAAAATATTTTTTACAAGACTTACATTAACACAGTAGTCACATGAAATAAAACCTGCTCATCAAAAAACAGCATTTTGAAATTGAATTGAATTAAGAATATATAAGGAATATGTACATTTGACAAATAAAATGTATCTAGGGTATACAATAAACTCCCATAACAAAATAATATGTGCAAAAACCAAATAGTCAAATGTTAATAAATGAAAAAAAGGGCCAGGCAAGGTGGCTCACGCCTGTAATCTCAGCACATTGGGAGGCTGAGGTGGGTGGATCACCTGAGGTCAGGAATTTGCGACCAGCCGGGCCAACATGACAAAGCCCCATTTCTACTAGAAATACAAAAATTAACCAGGTGCTTTGTCAGGTGCCTGTAATCCAGCTACTCAGGAGGCTGAGGCAAGAGAATTGCTTGAACCCATGAGGAAGAGGTTGCGAGTGAGCTGAGATCACTGCACTGCACTCCAGCCTGGTTGACAGAGTGAGACTCCCTCTCAAAAAAAAAAAAAAAAAAAAAAGACGTGTAAATACTTTAGAAATGAAAATACTGTACTGACTGATGAATTCATGAAAAAAGTACTCAAAAGAAGTCACTGACAAGTATAAACTCACATCACAATTAGATACCACTTCACATTCACAAATAAGCTAATATTATAAAACTTAGAATGTTGACAAAAAGACATATGTTGGCAAAGATGTGGAGCAACTGCAAATCTTATATATTTCAGTGAGAGTGTAAAACTTCACAGCCGCATTGGACAACTCTATTTTAATCCACTTTAAAAAAAAATCAATGTCTACTAACCAACAAGACCATTCCCAATCATTCTTCCAAGTGAAATTAAAATTTATATACACAGAAAGACCTTCACAATATTTTAATAATAATTTTGTTTTTGATAGTCACAGAATTTAAAGCAACCCAATGTCTATTATTGGCCGAATGGATAAACAAATGAGGCATATTCATAGAACTTCATATTAATAACTAATTGACTAGAAAAAAATTGCTTTCACTCTCAACAACATGAATGAATCTCAAAAGGTGTTGAGTAAAACAAGGTGGATATTAAAAATGTGTATCAGTATGATTTAATTCTATGAAATTCACAGTTGGGCAAAGTTTATCATGACAGAAATTCAGCAAGTTATATTTGGGGTCAAAGAAGAGAGATAGATTGGAAGCATGAACAAAGACATTTTCTTAGATAATGAAAATGTTTTGCACCTGGATTAGATTGTGAGTTAGATAGGGGAATATGCTTGTCAAAATTCATTAAACTGTAAAATTAACTGTATTGAAGATATTCATCAACCAACCAGAAATTAAAATTAGTAAAATTATGATTCTATATAGCAATTAAATGGAATATTAAAAGGAAAATTTGGAAATAAAAAGACTAAAATATTTGCCTTGCTTCCTAAAAAAATTGAGGATTATGCAAATGTTTGAACAGAAGTTTATGTAGTACAAAGTTTGAGAATAATTATTGAGGTTTGAAAGAGTTGATAAGTGATTCTTTTTCATCTACCAGTCATACCATGGATCTAATTAAATAATAAAGGCATATATCTAGGAAATAGATAAAAATTTTTTTTGTTGCTTGTGAAGTTAGACTACTAGGAGAATATACATTAGGTTAGTGACCACAATGAGCTTTTGAATGTTTAACCCTAAATAAAATGTATGTGGTTACTTAGTCACTGTCAAGAGTACTCAGCCACATATCCCACTCCAAGAGCCAGGCCTTTCCCCCTAAAGTGACTGTATAGCCAGTGGAAGATGAGTATGTAGTATGTCTTCAGAAAGAAAGATTTTTGAGAGAGAGAGCAGAAATAAGGGATGAAGGAAGGAGAGAAGGAAGGCAGGGATGATGGCAGGGAAAGCAAGTCAGAAATGAAGTGAGAAAGGAGAAGCAGAGAGAAAACGAGAAATAAATAAATTTCAGTATGACTCTAACGGGAAAGAGCATTGCTACTTAGATATGAAAGTGGCATATTATTAGTTAGTTTTGCAAGCTGGGTGAATCACAGTAAATTTGGAATCTAGCTTATGTCTGTTTTAATCTACCCTGATTGCCTCCTTTTTCTTAATCTTTTCAAAGATCATATGTTTAATATCAACCAAATAAAAATAGCATAGCTTATTTTATAACTTCTGCTGAAAAATAAATTTATATTATTTTAGGCAGTTGTGATTACTAGGATTGATTTCATAATTTATGCTAGGAAGTAATTTAACAGAAGGTCTGTGTCTTCCATTTAATTTTATTTTGTATTAGTGCCAATAATTAGTATATTCTAACTTGAACTAGTGTTAAGGAACTAGTTTTAAGGCATAAGGTTTCTTACATATACTGTATTCCTTATAGTGAGGAAATCTACTTAAGAGTTAAAGAATAAACTTCAGCCTTTTTGTTTCAGGTATTTTTTGAGGAACAGCTATTTTCAGAAGCTTGATAAAATATCTACCATTTAAAAATGGACACATGCATGCTCTCTAGTTTGTAATTTGCATTTTAAATAATGTCTAGTAATTATTTCCTATTAAAAAACATTTATTTATTAAATCAACAGAGATTTATTAAGCACCTGATGTGACCCCCAAATTGTTCTAATTGTTTAGGACAAAGCAGAGACAAAACAAAGTCCTTATGCTCAGAAAGCTTGTTTTTCAATAGGAAAAACTAAAACTAGGCAAAATAGAAAACACGAACATGGTGTAATGTTAGATTCTGGTAAATGATAGGATAAAAAATAGAACTGGGTAGGAGGCTACACAATAGGGGTGTAATCTGATAGAAAAATTAGTTAGGCATGGCTGACCACCTCAAAGGGAAGAAAGGAGGAAAAGGGGCTATCACCCACTTAGCCACATGATTTACCAGAACTAGCAAAATGTGTGGCCCACAGAAATCTAGATTTTTGAATGTGCTTATTTTGCCAGAAGAACTTCTGCAAAATACACTGAATATGAATGACTTTAGGTTTGGTAAACATTTCCAGTTTGTTATAGGCACTACAACTCTATTCCCAGCTTTCTGATGCTTGCGTGAGATTATATATTTACTTTGTCACCCGTAAGCACTGACTTTTTTTACATTGAGATATTAGGCAAATAACTACTGTCTAAATAAACAAGGCTTGACTTGTTGATATTAAATGAAATGTTACAAGTATAAGAAGAAAAAAGCTATTAATGAAATTCTGATTTAAAAGGAAAGAGTTTTGAAGGTTTTATTTCCTGTCTGCATTATTAAATTATCAGTTTCCCATGACCTGTATTGTCAGCTGAATGTTCTTTCTGTCATTCATTTCTCTATATTTATTTTTATTGGCCCCTAATAATAGAAAGTCATTTCTATTCCAGAAGATGGCCTTGCCCCATATCTAAATAATAGGTGCTATGCAACCAACTGAGACAGATCTTGACAGTTGTAATCTGGAAGCTCCACAATGGTCTGCATTGGTAGTGGCTGGTAAATGAGGGTTGCAATCCACCTTGAAAACATTATTGAAAGTGATACTTATTATGTGAAGAAAGTTTCAGAATCTGAGTTATACCTAGAACTGATTCTTGAATACATAGTCACATATTGAGGCCTCAGCACTTCAATACTCTGTGGTTTCAATCTCTTATACCCTGTACCGTGTTAGTGAGATAGACTCTGAGGCTTTTCAACAGTGTCTGTGCCTCAAATAACTTTTTTCACCTCTAGCTGTCGCTATATTTCATTTAAACTGTGGATCTGAGTATTGTGCTAATTCCTTCATAAATGGTAGGAAAGTCTTAAGGTTAAAATAGTCTTGTGAATCAGTGCCTATTCAAACTGCATTTTTATGCCCCAGAACTTTAACATTAGCTTTCATATCTGTGACCATTTTATGGAGTCCTTCCTATTATTTAACTCCCTTTTCATTTAATATGAAAAAGAATATCCACAATTACTTACCATAGCAACCACTGTAGAAGTAGATTCAACTGCCAAGACTGACATAAAGTTCACAGTTGATATAACCATGCCAAACAGTTTGCAACACGACACTGTGTAGTTATTTTAAGGCTTTTGTATCCTGATGAAAACAGTGAATGTATGAGGAATGGGATTTGCTTTTAATCACATGAATATCATCATCATCATCAGCCACAACAATAACTGCAAAAACCATCTTGAATGCTTCCATATAGGACCCAATGCTATACTTTATGGAATATTATACTCCATAGTAAATATGGGATATTGATTTCATAATGTAAAATGTTATGAATGCTTATATTGTGCATACATACACCTGCATAACTGGATGGTGAACTGCAGAACACGAAGGTGAAAAAAAATATGTCATCTGAATACACAAGCCTATCGTTCAAATCAGTATAGGTTAAGTCCTCTTAATCTTACATTCTTGGGACCAGAAATGTTTCTGCTTTTGGATGTTTTGAATTTTGGAATATTTATATTTACATAATGAGATATCTTGGGGATGCGACTCAAGACTAAACACAAAATTTGTTTATATTTCATATGTACCTTATACACACAGCTTGATGGAGTTGATAATTGATTCTTTTTTACCTCCCCATCATATCATAGACCCAATGAAATTATAAATGCATATATGTTACATGATTGTATATATAAATATAAATGCATATACTTAAATATAAATATAAATGCATGTATTTTATAAAATATTTTAAATAACCTTTAACTCAATTGGATGGAAAGAAATAAAATATAAATAAAAATAAATAATTTTTTGCATAAAATGAAGTTTGTGTGCATTGAATCATTAGAAAGCAAAGGTGTCAATCTCTCAGCCATCCATGTGGACAATCTGCAGTTGTTTGGCATCACCATTATTCCTGACTATGAATTTATATGCTACCAATTATTTTCTTAAACTTATTCAAACATATATACTTAACAATAAAAAATATGATGTATTAATACAGTGAAAAAATAACATGTTCAGGGTAATTTAGCACACAGTAAAATACCAGAATAGCTGTATCAGCTGTTAAAGTACAGCAGCAACAAACAATGGCAGCTTTGAGTCTCCAGCTGCAACAGTGTTTTTTGATTGCCAGGTTACTGTACACTGCTTTGTTTTTGTATGTTTATGTGTGTTTCTTCTGGTGAGAAGCAACATCAGGAGTAGTTGAGGGACCAAGAAGTGAAATGTTTAGGGAAGAGGAGCCATTCTGCTGGATGGCTTTTTATTTATTTATTTATTTTATTTTTTTCTTTTTTCTTTTTTTTCTTTTATTTTTAGAAAAAGAGAAAAAGAGAAAGAAGGAAGAAAAAAAAGAATGAAATAAAGAGAAAAAGAAGAAAGAAAAAAAAGGGAGAGAGAATGGGAATCTTGCTCTATTGCCCAGGCTAAAATGCAGTCTACAAATGGATATTAAAAGCTTTTTTATATGAATAATTGTGTTATACAATGGAGACAGGAAGGAATAAGGGAGGAAAATAACAAACAAACAGCCAACCAATATTTCATTTAAACCTATGAAATGTTATCCAATTGCTAGGGAGTGATTTACTCCCAACCATGTGGTCACTTTTAGAATAGATGTGATGTGTTACTGAAAAATAAATGTATGTTTTGTGGATTTGGAGTAGAGAGTTCTCTAAATGTTTATTAAGTTTACTTGTTCGAGGTTTAAGTTCAAGTCCCAGGTATCCTTGTTAACCTTCTGTCTCATTAATTTGTCCAATATTGACAATGTAATGTTAAAGTCTCCCCACTATTATTGTGTGGGAGTCCAAGTCTCTTTGTAAGTCACCAAGAAGTTGCCCTATGTATCTGGGTGCTCCTATTGGATGGCTTTTTAAAATGTTCCCTCCAGAGTCATCTGCCTCATTAGCAGTAGTTTTTGTCTTAGAAGTCTCTCTTTGATTTTATAAATTGCTGTATTCCTTGTTCTATTATGATTGAATGCTGCGATAAGCCCATTACACATTTTCACCATGTAGTCCATAGGCAGTTTTTTATCTTCATCGTCACTCTTATCATGGTCACTTTGATTCAGAACCATTTTGGCTATTTCACCATTGGTCAATAAATGAACTGAAACTTCATTATCAATGTTAAAAAACTCTTCAATATACATTTCTTCCAGCCTACTGACACATTCTGAAGGTACACATTCGTATATGAAAAAAATTCAGACCTCATGTTTTTTCTCACTTGACAGGCAGAATCCTTCATATCACTGCTTTGTTCACCATCATCACTGAGCATAGACATAGGCCAGAGGCTGGGCTAGGCATGCATAAGTACGTCTTTAGTTAACTCTTCCAAGTGTTAGCAATAGTATCCTTCATGCTAAACTCCTTTTGAAAACCTTCCACACCCTTGCTTCTGTTCACTGCTGGTAGTGTTGTATTTCTCTCTTCATGGATCTAAGAATACCTGATCACGTGGTTGAATTACTGAAGTCACATTGTGGGGAAAAGGACATGACCAAAACTTATTATTATTATTATGAGACAGAGTTTAGCTTTTGTTGCCCAAGTTGGAATGCAATGTCATGATCTTGGCTCACTGCAACCTCTGCCTCCTATGTTCTAGCAATTCTGCCTCAGCCTCCTGAGTAGCTGGGATTACCGGTGCCCACCACCATGCCTGGCTAGTTTTTTGTATTTTTAGTAGACACAAAGTTTCACCATGTTGGCCAGGCTGGTCTGGAACTCCTGACCTTGGGTGATCCACCCGCCTCAGCTTCCCAAAGTATTGGGATTACAATTGTGAGCCACTGTGCCCGGGCTTATAAACATTATTTTTTATGAGAATTTCACTGGAAGATGAACAAAACAGTTGTCAGGGAACAGCAAAATCTTTCCTTTCTCAATCAAGTCTAGCCTCCCTGCTGGGAGCACAAGTCACTGTTACAAAATATTTCTGAAACCAATTAGAAAAAATGTCCCTGGTAATTCATAATTTTATTAGTATAATAATGGACTGGTAAGAAATTATTCCTTGAAAACAGCAAGGGTACAAGCTTTTGTTTATCACAGCAAGTTTAGACTTATGCAAGCCAGCTGCAATAGCACATCCCAGCACAGTTATTCTATCCTTGGCATCCTTGATTCTTATCAATAATGAGGGTCTGACTCATCAGTTTTAGTCAGTGTCTTTCTGGGCAATAATGCTAAAACAGTAATGTTTTGTCAGCCTTATGGACTTGTTCTGGTGTCAGATTTTCATCAGTAATGAGTTTGGCAAATTCATCAATGAATTTCTACACTGCTTCATGATCAGCAGATGCTTTACCACCATAAATTTTAGAAATAATTAATGCCATGTCTTTCTTAAATTTCTGCAACAAGCCTGTTGAATTTTCACTTTTTTAAAATTTTCATTTCATCTCAACCGATCTTTGCTTGTTTCCTGGTTAGCCCACCATTAAGTGGCATGTATTCACTGCAATGCTGATGAATCCACTCATTCAATACATAATCAAAATCTTCATTCCTAGCTTTATGCAGTGTTTTTATATTATTCTTTAATTTCTGTTTATCACTTTCAGCATAGAACTTTAACAGTTTATCCTTCTGATTGGTTATTTCATATATACGGTGGCCATTCCAACAGTATACTCTTCTGTAAGATGTTTCACATCTATACTGCTATTTAGTTTCTCGAACAGGTTGACTTTCTGTGCTATAGATAAACAAAAGTGCCTCCTCTTTTTCTTATCATTATTACCTGCTCGAGCATCTGCAAACCGTTTTTACATTGTGAACAGCATATTTACAGCACAGAAAGAAAATAAGCAAAAACAAAGAAAATAATAAAAACAGTGAGTAATGCACATAGGTGTTAGCGCTTTTGGGACATTGTGGGAAACCTGTGTTTCGTGCATCTGACCTGCCCATGTGCCATTTCATTAACCTTTTGTGGGTGACTTGTGTGGGGAAATCTGGACTTGCATGCAAAGATATATATATATAATAGCTGAAGGGGGCCAGGAGAGCCTGTTATCCCTTGGGGATGCTGAATAAACTTTTATGCACCTGAATTTTGACTGTGATCTGTCACGAGGTCAGGTGTGAATTCATCTACTTGTGGTATCATATCAGTGCTCTAAAAGCTTCAGATTTTAGAGCATTTCAGATTTTGATTATGAATGCTCTACCTGTGATGATTAGGTCATTTAGAGGGAACATTGTTAAAATTGTTATCAGCTCAGTGAACGTGAATGTGACAATAAATTCTATATTATCCTCATTCACAAATAACCATCCTTGGAATATTTTGTTTTTCATTTTTTTTTCCTGTTTGCTAGAACTCTTTCCTTTATTTACATTATCTTTGAAGTCCTAAATCCTCATGTAGCTGATGAGAAGAAGGATGATTATGTCTCCTGGTTGCATCATGCCTCAAGATACAAATATCTCTTTTCATTGAAACAAACATATATATGTATATATATGAAACAGACATATGTTTCACATATATGAAACAAACACACACATACACACATATATACATATACGTGTGTGTGTGTGTGTGTGTGTGTGTGTGTGTATATATATATATATATATATATATATCATGGTTAATACAGAGTGTCAACTTGATGAGATTGAAGGATACAAAGTATTGATCCTGGGTGTGTCTCTGAGGTTGTTGCCAAAAGAGATTGAGTCAGTGGACTGGGGAGGGCAGATCCACTCTTAAGAGAGTGGACACCATCTAATCAGCCACAAGAGAATATAGAGCAGGCAGAAAAACGTGAAGAGGAGAGAGGAGTCCAGCCTCCCAGCCTACATCTTTCTCCTGTGCTGGATGCTTCCTGCTGTTGAACATCAGACTCCAAGTTCTTCAGTTTTGTGACACAGACTGGCTCTCCTTGCTCCTCAGCTTGCAGACAGCCTATTGTGTGACTTTGTGATCATGTAAGTTAATACTTAACTAACTCATATATATATATATATACACACATGTAAGTTTATATATATATATACATGTAAGCTAATACTTAACTAACTCATATATATATATGTGTATGAGTTAGTTATTAACTTACATGATCATACACAATATATATGTGTGTATATATGTATATATATGTATGTATATATATACACACATATACATATATGTATGTATATGTGTGTATATATACATATGTATAAATGTATGTATTTATATTTATATATTAAGCAGCCAACTACAGAAACCCCAAAACCAACAAAAGAACTCCATCCTTAATATTGTGTTACTCCAGAAACATTCCTGTTACCAAAATCTGTATCACTCAGGGTTCTCTTAGAGAGGCAGAACTAATAGGATATATGTATATACTATTATATACACATATATACATATATCCTCTTAGTTCATATATCCTATATACATATATCCTATATAGCTCATTTCAGAGCTTTAAGATTTGACAGCCCCACTGGATTTTGGACTTGCATAGGGCCTGTAGTTCCTTTGTGTTGGCCAGTCTCTCCCATTTGGAATGGGTATATTTACCCAATGCCTGTACCCCCATCATATCTAAGAAGTAACTAACTTGCTTTTGATTTTACAGGCTCATAGGTGATAAGATTTTGACTTTGGACTGTGAACTTTTGACTTAATGCTGAAATAAACTAAGACTTTGAGAAACTGTTGGGAAGGCATGACTGGTTTTGAAATGTGAGGACATGTAGTTTTGGAAGGGCGGGATTGGAATGATATGGTTTGGCTGTGTCCCCCTCCTAAATCTCATATTGAATTGTAGCTCCCATAATTTCCACATGTCATGGAAGGGACCCAGTGGGAAGTAACTGAGTAATGGAGATAGGTCATTTTCATGCTGTTCTCATGATAGTGACTAAGTCTTATGAGATCTGATGGTTTTATAAAGGGGAGTTCCCCTGCACAAACTCCCTTGCCTGCCACCCTATAAGACATGACTTCGCTCCTCATTCTTCTTCAGCCATGATTGTGAGGCACAGTGTGAGAACAGACTAATATACAAATAAAACTGCTACAAACAACTGTGTATAAATTTTGTGTGGACATAGTTTTTATTTCTTTAAGCTAAATGGCCAAGAGAAAAATTACTGAATTGTATGGTGAATGTATGTTTCTTCTCTGGCAAAACTATCAAGCTGTTTTTCAGAATGACTGTACCATTTACATTCTTACAAAAACATATGAGACATCCGATTTCTCCATATTCTCTTTAGCATTTGGTGTGTTATCATATTTCTTCCTTTCTCTTTCACTTTTGCTGATCCAATGGTGTATAACGATTTCTCATTGTGTTTTAACTTGCAATTCCCTAATGACTACTAATGTCGAATCTTTTAATATGGTTGATGGGTTCTGTTCTATAAACATTGAATACATCCTGTTGGTTCATGAAATTGTTGAGTTTTATATTCATAATGATTGACAGTTTACTTGCTCTATTAATTGTTGAGATGGGCATTGAAATATCAAATAATAATTGTGGAGTTTTCTATTTACCATTTCAATTCTATCAGTTTTTGCTTAATATATTTTACATTTCTGTTAATTGGACTGTACACATTTAGAATTGATATGTCTCACTGGTAGACCAACATAGCATTATGTAATACTTATATCTCTCTGATCATTTTGTTTGCTCTGGGAGCTACTTTACCTGATATTGTTACAGTTAATCCTGCTTTAATTTAATGAATATTTGCAAGTGAAGCAGGGTATTTCCATGACCCTTTTGCTCCTCACGGGAGGGAACATGCAAGAAAAAAGGTGGGAATTGGAGTGCATGAGCACTGGAACCAGATGGCCACTTCAGTGTTGGCAGGAGCAAATTCCACTCACTTAGACCAGATGCATTTTACCGCTTGTGGGAAGGCGTGCGCAGGTGAGTGGGTGCAAGAGCTGAGATGAGTGCTTTTGGACGCCAGCTAGAGCAAACTCCCTGTGTGCCCTGTAGCAGTGTCTGCGGGTTGTGCCTGTGACCCCTGAAGCCCCAGAGAGTGTGTTACAGTGCGCTTTTAGCTCTACAGTCCACAAGTGGCTTAACTGTTTAATGGCTCAGTGGGCCTTTTATATCTACACTTGTGGTTCCCAAGCTCTTGTTCTGCATCCAGGAGAAATGTGGTTGCATGAGCAAATTGAAGGATGGTAAATGTGGGGATTTTATTGCTGGATAAAATGGCTCTCAACATGAAAGTGAGCTGAAAAGGCAATGGGGTGGGAAGATAATCTTTCCCTGAAGCCAGGCCATCTCTGACTGGATTCTTCTCCAAAGTTATGCCTCAAGCTGTCTCTCTGAAGTCAAGCCACTTCTTTCTGATGTCCAGCCGTAGGCCTGATGTCCAGATGCTTCTTCTCTCTGCCAGTTGAGCCTGGGGTTCCTTTTAGGCATAGGATGGGGAGCAGAATTGGTCATGGGTGGTTTAGGAAAAGGCAACATTTGAACAGAAAAACAGGGGAATAAGTTCTCACTTTGGACAGTGGTCTCAGGCCTTTCAGCTTGAGGGTGGGGCTTTTGCCAGGGACCCACCCCTGTCTGCCTAGAATTTCTCTGCCTCCTGCCTCTATCATTGTATCATCCGCACCACCACCCCCGCCCCGCCCCGAAGAAGCACATGTAACTGCCCTTAGACTGCAGATGATTACCGATCTTAGCTACTTCCTGCTGACAGGGAGCATTGTTTTGGGGGAGAAAGACAGATTTCTCCCAGTGGTTTATTTAAGGGTCCTCAGCAAAAGGGAGCATAATCTGGGCCCCAGATGCCTAACTATTTGGAGTTTGATGGCCTGTAGTTGAAAAGAAACAAGTTTTACAAGGTTAAGAATGCATGGATCAAATATGTGTATTACATAAAAAGAGGTTAAAAGGAGAGAATCTAGTTCCAAAGATTACAGAAATAAAAAGTAAAATATACTAATTCTTCTGAAAGCAATATTGTGCCCCAAACTGTTTCACCCTGGTGAAATAAATTAAACTGTGTATGGGACAATTATGTTTAGAAAAGAGATAACAGTTTAGGGGAGTAGATTAGGGATTCCCATGGGCATTCAGGATTAACAGGTCTTTGGTTAGAACAGTATGGAGGTAAGAACACCAAGCATAAACAAGACTATAAAGAGAATATCCATGGAAGTTCCATTATTAACTTATATTTTGTAATTTTTAGCTTGAGGACCCTGATCTCTTCACATTGGTACTTTGGGTGCTTTTCTGTGTTGATGAAGGTAACTTAATCATATCCCCCAGGTCTTTACTTGGTTATAATGAATCCAAGAATCTATTCCAGTGAGCTTCACTGCCATAAGAGTAGAAA
Source organism: Ateles fusciceps (assembly GCA_036589455.1). Taxonomy (NCBI): domain Eukaryota; kingdom Metazoa; phylum Chordata; class Mammalia; order Primates; family Atelidae; genus Ateles; species Ateles fusciceps. The sequence goes on from JAZHEH010003406.1 coordinate 1,771,764, forward strand.
GAAGTATAGTGTAAGGCCCCTCCCAAACTGGGCCTTTAGAGGAAGAAAGGGAAGGAAGTACTTTAACCAGGACTAGGTCTCCTGAGTTGAGTAAAGGTGGCCCTAGTTCCTAGGACTGGGCCTCCAATAGTTGTTTCAGTTCGTGTTGGAAATAGCCAAAGAAATTATGTGTTTAATCAAATCAGAGGTTTCCTGGTCTAGCAAGAAATCATTGGTAAGGAAAGCCATCCCATACATCATTTCAAAGGGACTCAAGCGTAGCTTTAAAGGGGTGTTTCTAATACATAGGAAAGCTATGAGTAGAAAGACAGTCCAGTGAAGATGAGTCTCCTGAAAGTTTCCTGAGGTGCCTTTTGATAATATCATTTACCTTTCTACCTTTTCTGAGGATTGTGGTCTCCAAGTATGATGACGATCATATGGTATGCCTAGTGACTTTGAGATCCCCTGGGTGACAGCTGCCTTGAATAAGGGGCCATTATTGCTCTAAAGGTACTTAGGAAGTCCAAAGTGTTAAATGATGGCATTAATTAGTACTTTTATCACCTCAGAGGCTTTTTCTGTCCAACACGGAAATGCTTCTACCTAATTAGTGAAAGTATCTATCCATACTAGGAGGTACTGAATGTCCCCTTTATATGGAATATGGGTGAAATCCATTTGCCAGTCTTCCCCCAGGTAGCACCCTGTCCTTTGGGTTCCTGGGAGAAGAGGTCTTCAGTTGAGAGGATGATGTTTAAGGCAGGTCTCGTAAACATTTATGACCTGTTTAACCATTTGTATCAGGTTTTTACCTGAGAACACTCTCTGGGCCAATTGACAGGTTTTATCCTTACCTAGGTAGAATCCTGGTGAAGGCTTTTAAGAACTTTCAATGAGTTGGCCGCCAGTAGATGAAGCTTGCCATGCTCTGATTGTAGTCATCCTGAGGACTGAAAGCTATACCTCCAGAGGTGGCCTATTCTATTTCTGCAGGATAATATTGAGGTTTTATTTCTCTTATGGGGCCTACCCAGATCAATGTTACCTCAAGTGGATCAGAAACTGCTTCGTCCACCAAGCAATTTCCTGCAGCACTTCATCCACCCCATTTTGGTGGTCTTTACAATGTATTCCTGCCACTTCCTGTGGTAGGAAAGCCAAGGGTAATACTCTACTGATTTTCTTGTGGTATTTAATGGGAGACCCATTAGCTGTGAGAAAGCTCCTCTTTTCCAGATAGCAGCATGGGCATAGAAGACTAGGAAAGCATACTGAGAATCTGTATAAACGTTAGCTGTTTTCCCTTTCCTTAATTTGAGCATCCCTGTGTGGGCAATTAGTTCAGCTAATTGAGCACCTGTGGTAGGGGAGCGAGACACTCTCTCAACAATATAATTCATAGTAACTACTGCATTCCCTGCTTTATGATCCCTTGTTCTACAAAACATTTTCATCTGCAGAGAATCCAGTCTGGGTTCTCTAAGAGGGTTTCCTCAGGTCTTCTTTGGCTGCATTGATTTGTACTACTATCTGTTCACAGTCATGTTCAAGCTCCCCCAGCTTCCTCTGGGAGGAAGGTGGCTGCATTTGGGAGGGGACAGATTCTTAATTGGACTGAAGAACCCTCTAATAGCAGAACTTGATACCTGAGGAGGTGGTTGTCCATTAGCCAGAGACTTCTCTTAGAAGACAGCAGTCTGGCCACATTATGCAGATTATCAACAGTTAAGTTATTCACCATGGTTAACTCAGTAGCCTCTTGTTTCAGTAAGGCTACCTGTTGTAATTGCTTGGAGGCAGGCTGGCCATTCTTTGGCTACCAAATGAAGCTCCTTTCTTAGGTAGTCTACAGGCTGGGGGGCTAAATTCCAGGCCTCGATTGAGACCCCCAGGGCCATTCCGTTTCTTTTTGAAGCACAATGATTAAACATCTTTCCTATGGAGAAACAAAGGGCTGGTGCCTTAAGCAAAGCTTGTTTAGTGGGTTTCTAGCCTTCAGTTCCCAAATTAGACAGTGAATTTAGCTGCCAGAGTCTCCTTTATTAGGTGATATAGGGATAAACTATTTCACCATACCCAGGTATCCACAGTCTGCAGAATCCTGCATTGTCCAAGAATCTCCTCAGTTGCTTGAACATTTTAGAAACGGGAAAGGAGGAGATGGGCTTAAACTTTCCTTACCCAGTGCCCTGCTCCCCTCTGACAAGACCAGGCCTAGGTACTTCACTGAAGTCTGACAGAGCTGTGCCTTAGACATTGAAACCTCATATCCTCTGTTAGCCAGAAAATTAAGAAGAGACTTACTGCCTTCCTGAGAGATTATTTCAGGTGGAACACAGAAAAGAATGTCATCTATGTATTATAGAACTTCAACCTGAGGAAGAAGAAACTTCAAGAGGTCTCTCGACAATGCCTGCCCAAATACTTGGGGGCTGTCTTGGAATGCCTGAGGTAATATTACTTAGGTTAACTGGGTGGTTTGGTTAAAGGGATCCTCAAATGCAAACAAATCCTGAAAGCTGGGGTATATTATATGCAGAAGAAGGCATCCTTTAGGTCCAAAACTGTGAACCATTCAGTTCCCTCAGGTGTTTGAGCTACAAGGTATATGGGTTGGGAACCACCAGGTGAACTGGAAGCCCACAGCCTCATTAATGAGGCAGGAGTCCTAAACTAGTCTCCATTCTCCATTGAGCTTTTGTGACCCTAGTATTAGGGTATTACAAGGGCTGTTGCAGGGTTTGAGGAGGCTCTGCATTCTTAAGTTGTCAATAATGGCTTCTAGTCATTTTCTTACTTCTGATTTTAGGGGATATTGTTTCTGCTTATGAAAGGAGGTAGGATTCTTAAGGTGGATCCAGACCAGTATGAGGGTTGTGGCTCAGCCAATTTTCTCTTGAATTGCTCAGACTTCTGGATTTATATTGGTCTCCACTAGAGGGAGACAAATAGTTTGTCCTGGAGCCATCAGGATGGTGGTCCCCCTATGGGCTAGAATATCCCTGCCCAACAGAGGAGTTGGGCTTTCAGGCATAATTAGAAAAGTGTGGGTGACACAGGTTTTCCCCACAACAACTAAGGGGTTTGGAAAAACATTGGGTTAAAGGCCTTCCTGAAATAGCCCTCACAGTCTTGCTAAGAGAGAAGGGGGGGCCGGATTGGAGAGAAAAACTAAGAGACCAGCTTAGATGTTCAGAGGAAGGTCTACTTTCTTCCCTTTTACTTCTGGAGTTGTTTGGGACTCCTAGATAATAATGGTGGTCTGAACTACCAGAGCTAGGGAGAGGAGCCCTGGGATCCATCAGTCCTGCTGGACCATCACAAGATTGATTTTGGATATGGTGACCAGAATCCTTGGGGATAGTCCAGCTTCCAGTGGTTCCTGTTGCAGACTGGACAGGGTCAAGGTGGCTTCTTCATGCTACCTGGGCAATCCCTCCTAAAATGCCCTTGCTTGCCACATTAATTACCTAGCATTAACAGGTGCACCTCAAGGGTTCTGGACTTGGTAGGCTTGCACGGTGGCTGTTAAAGCCTCTGTCTTTTTCCTGTGTCTCCTCTCTCTCCTGGGCCTCCCCATCTCTACTATAAAGACCAAGGTGGCCACTTTCAGGAGGTTTTCTAAATACTATCTGGTCACATGGCCTGTTTCTGCAATTTCCTCCTCATATCAGAGGCTGCCTGAGTAATACATTTTTCCTTTAGGATTAGTTGTGTCTCTGCTGAATCAGGACATAGAGAGGTGTGTTTTACCAAGACCTCTTTAACCTTTCCAGGAAGGCAGTGGAGTTCTCATCAAATCCTTGGTATATTATGAATAGCTTGGTATAATTGAGAGGCTTAGTTCTGGTCCTATGTAGGCCCTCCAATTATGCACACCTGGATATGTCTCGTATTCTCCCATCTTGTCATTTTGAGATTCCATTTAGGGTCACCCAATGGTACTGCTTCTTTTCCAGTTAGATAAAGTTCAATCCCTTCCCTGACACTATATGCAGCACAAATCTCATCCCAAAGTCTCTCTGTTGCTTGCAGAGCATCCTGCTTCTCAGTGTTAGTCAGGGTTTGATTCAAAAGTATCATAACATCTTTACAGGAGAGTTCAAATACTTGGGTTAAATTCTGGAAAGCCTATGTATATCTCTCAGGCTCATCTGAAAACATGCCAAGATTCCCCTTAATTTGTCTTAAGTACTGTAGAGAAAAGGTTTTCTGGATCTCTGGGGCCAAATTCACTAGGCATCTGTTGGAGGGGTAAGAGTGAGACTGGGGTTTGTCTAGGATGAGGATTTCTAGGAGGGGGCAAGCAAGAGAGAGAAACTGGATAGGGAGGTTGGGGTGGACCCGGAGGAGCAGGGTCAGAGGGACCTGGTTCCCCTACTGGAGGTGCCTCTGGGTTTTTTTTTTTTTTTTTTTCAGTTCCCTGGAATTGCCCCTTGAAGCCTCTCCTGAGTTGGCAAACAGGAGGGCTGAATCAATCTTACACTGCAGACAAAGGTCTGGATTACCCTGTGTGATGGTTAATTCAGTGTCAACTTGATTGGATTGAAGGATACAAAGTATTCATCCTAGGTGTGTCTGTGAGGGTGTTGCCAAAAGAGATTAACATTTGAGCCAGTGAGCTAGTAAAGGCAGACACACCCTTAATCTGGGTGGGTACCATCTAATTAGCTGCCAGCGTGGCTAGAATTTTAATCAGGCAGAAAAATGTGAAAGAATTATATTGGCTTAGACTCTCAGCCTATGTCTTTCTCACTTGCTGGATGCTTCGTGCCCCTGAACATCAGACTTCAAGTTTTTCAGATTTGGGACTCAAAGGAAGCTTTGGCTTCCTCACTCCTCAGCTGGAGATGGCCTATTGTAGAACCCTGTGATTATTTATACTACTTAATAAACTCCCCTTTATATGTATCTATTCTATTAGTTCTGTTCCTCTAAGAGAACCCTGACTAATACAGATTTTGGTAGTAGGACTTGTTCTAGAGAAACAGAATATGAAGGATGAAGTTTTTTCATTGGTTTGGCGGTTTCTGGAGATGGCTTCTTATTATGGTTAGACCCCAAAATGCTAAGGATTTTACTTATAATAGAATGGAGAACACTGATAGTCCTTGGCATGAACTGTTTAGAGAGTTACGCAAAATAAATGCATGTGACACTCCTGATTCACTGTTCATGAGAGACAAGGAGTTTAGTGACTCTATACATAATACCTTTGACCATGTGTGGAGAACCAAGAAACATAATGTCATGGAATTCCACAAAGCATTGCCTCTGACCGAGGCACTTACTTTTCGGCTAAAGAAGCGCAGCAGTACACTCATGCTCATGGAATTCACTGGTCTTAGCATGATCCCCATTATCCTGAAGCAGCCTGATTGATAGAATGGTGGAATGATCTTTTGAAGTCACAGTTACATTGCCAACTAGCTGACAATAACTTTGCAGGACTGGGGCAAAGTTCCCCAGAAGGCCGTGTATTCTCTGAATCAGCATCCACTATATGGTACTGTTTCTCTCATAGCCATAATTCACGCACGGGTCCAGGAATCAAGGGGTGGAAGCTGAAGTGGCACCACTCACCATCATCTCTAGTGATCACTAGCAAAATTTTGCTTCCTGTTTCCATGACATTACATTCTGCTGGCCTAGAGGTCTAAGTTCCAGAGAAAGGGACACTACCGCCAGGAGACACAACAATGATTCGATTAATCTGGAAGTTAAAATTGTCACATGGAGACTTTGGGCTCCTTCTACCTTTAAGTCAACAAGCTAAGAATGGAGTTACAGGATTGGCTGGGGTGATTGACCTAGACTATTAAGATAAAATCAATCTACTACTCCACAATGGTGATAAGAAAGAGTATGCCTGGAATACAGGATATTCATGAGAGGATCTCTTAGTATTACCACGCCCCGTGATTAAAGTCAATGAGAAACTACAACAGCCCAATCCAGGCAAGGCTACAAATGGTCTAAAACCTTCAGGTTTAGAGCTTTTGGTCACTCTGCCAGGAAAAAAACCATGGTCTGCTGAGGTGTTTACTGAAGGCAAAGGAAATACAGAATAGAGGAAGGTAGTCATCAATACCAGCTACAACCATGTGACCAGTTATAGAAAAGATGACTGTAATAGTCATGACTATTTCCTCCTTTTTTTGTTAAAAACATGCTTGTGCATGATACACTTGCGCCAAGAAAATATCTTTATTTCCTTTATCATGTGACATAAGATTTATTGACTTCATATCAGCATTTAAGTATTTTTAACTTTATGCAGTAACATTTGGATTGGGGAATGGTGTATTTCTGGATGTGCAAAGGATAGTTGTAATATGTTAGGTGTTATTATGACCTCATTATTGTCTTTACTTGAAGATTATGCATGATCTCAGGAGATGTTTATGGATTCAAGTTGACAAGGAGTGGACTTACGATGATTAATACCGAGTGTCAACTTCATTGGATTGAAAGATGCAAAGTATTGATCCTGGGTGTGTCTGTGAGGGTATTTCCATTGAAGATTAACATTTGTGTCAGTGGGCTAGGAAAGGCACACCCACCCTTAATCTGGGTGGGCACCATCTAATTAGCTGCCAGTGCTGCTAGAATATAAAGCAGGCAGAAAATGTGAAAGGGCTAGTCTGGCTTGGCCTCTCAGCCTTCAGCCTGCATCTTTCTTCCATACTAGATGCTTCTTGCCCTTGAACATCAGATCCCAAGTTCTTCAGCTTTGGTACTTGGATTGGCTCTCCTTGCTCATCAGCTTGCAGGGAGCCTATTGTGGTACCTTGTGATCATATAAGTTAATACTTAATAAACTCCTTTTTATATATGTACACACACACATATACATTTATATATACATATACAATTAGTTTGTCCCTCTAGAGAACATTGACTAACACACTAACACTCCTTGCAAGGTAAAGGAAGCCTGAACATTTGAACATATGGGGCCTTAGACCATTTGCCCTTGTGTTTACAGAAAAGGTCCAGCTGCAGAATGGTATCAAAATACATGGTTCTTTCCTGAGGCCAAGCCAGTTTTTCCTGCAGACCATAATTTGGCCAAAGCTTTGTACAAAGGGCTATGAGGCATTTTTCCACCAGAGTTTAAGGGTTAAAGCAAATACTCATTCTACCTAGTAAGATTTCTGCACTTTGTAGCAAAACCCTTATCATTATGAAAGAAGAGATAGAAAACATTTCAAACCATGAAAGAAGAAAGGGAAAGATACCATAGAAAAGTCTTGGTCTTGGTCTATGCCCTAACAGGTGGTCGGGGCCAGTTAACAGGTGGTCGGGGCCAGTCTAGGGGCCTTCTGGCAGCACTGAGGAGTGGCCTCAGCCAGATGCCTTTGGTTGTTCCAGGACTTTATTTCACCCCACACGATGGATAGGTGGCTATGAAGGGAAACAGAGCCAACAGTCCTTTCACCCAAAAGAAAGAGAGACATGGCAGAGTTGCATCCTGTCCTTTGTAAGTGGCATAACTCAGAGGAAATTTTGAGGACAAGAAGTCATGGAAAAAATCTGAAGAGACAGAGCCAGCAGATCCACATTTACTCAACCTTCTGATGAACCCCAGAAGGGCCCTCAGATGAAGCAGGATATTTTCCTGACCCCTTCACTCCTCATAAAAGGGTGTGCATGAAGGAACGAGGTAGGAACTAGAGTGCACAAATGCTGGAACAAGCCAACCATTTCTGCACTGTCAGGAGCAAACTCCAGTCACTCAGACCTGATTTGTTCCACCCCCTCATGGAGGGAGCATTCAGGTGAATGGGTGCAGGAGCTAGGGAGAGTGGTTTTGGGCTTGACAGGAGCAAACTCTGTGCAGGCCTTGTAGCAGGGTCTGAGGGAGTGTGGCCAAAACCCCTGAAGCCCCAGAGGGCATGTTATATTGCTTTTTTAGCTCTGCCATTCACAGTCAGCTTAAGTGGTAACTGCTCTTTGGGCCTTTTTTATCCACACTTGTGGCTTGTATCTGAGCTCTTGTCCAGTGTCCGGGAAAATGAGATTGCATGAATGAATTGAAGGATGGTAAATGTGAAGGATTTTATTGCCAATGAAAGTGGTCCTCAGCAGGAAGGGGAGCTGTAAAGGGCACAGGGCAGGAAGGTAATCTTCCCCTGAAGTCTGGCCTTCTCTAGCTAGATACTCTGAAGTTACAGCATCAAGCTGTCCCTCCAAAGTCAAGCTGTTTCTTGCCAACTTCCAGTCATAGTCTCCAATGTTTGGGGGTTTTATGGTCCCAAGATGGAGGGGGTGGGGGTGAGCCATGGGTGGTTTTTGAAAAGGCAATATTCTAGTGGGAAAACAGGAATGTAAGTTTTCACTTTTGGGCTGTGGTCTCAGGTTTTTTGCCTTGAGGATGGGGCTTTCATCAGGGACCTGCCCCTGTCTGCTTAGAATTTCTCTGCCTCCTGCCTCTTTCATTGTATCATTAGGACTGTTTTTCCATTGGTTTACTTTCAACACAGCTACTCCACTATATAGGAAGTTAATTTCTTATAGACAGCATATGTTTGTGTCATGTTTTTATTTACTCTACCGGTGTCTGTCTTTTAATTGGTGCACTCAGGCTATTTTTATTTTACATAACTATTTATATTTCAGGCTTAAATTTGCTATATAATTTTTCTGTTATTTGTCACTTTGGTTTATCTGCTTTCATTTTTTATTTATTGCTTTCCTGTGGGCAACTTAAATGTTTTGATTTATCTATAGAGTTGTTGAATGTATTTCTTTGAATGCTGTAGGTATTATTACATATGCATATTATGTGGGCCAGTATACTGGTTTCAACATTTTTCCAATTCACAAGAAGTATAGAAGCTCTGTTTCTCTTTTCCTGGCTTACTCTCTTACATTTGTAATGTATTGCTCTATTACTTCTACATACATTGAGAATTACATTAGGCAGTTTGTAATTATTGCTTCAACCATAAAACATAATTTAGAAAACCCAAGAAGGAAAAGTCTATTGCATTTCTCCATATTTTGACTGTGCTGTTCTTTCTTCCTTATTGAAGTTCCAGAATTCCTTACATTATAATTTCTTTTATGTTTAGAGAACTTCTTTTAGCTATTCTTTTATGGCAGGTATATTGGCAACAAATTATTTTTGTCTGCAACAGAAATTCTGTTATTTGTACCTCACTTTGTGTAGATCATTATGTTTTCCATTCCAATAGCAGTTATTCTTACACCATGTTACATTTTCTTCTTGCCAAGATCTTAAATCTGTATTCTTGGGAGGGTAGTTTCAAATGGAAAAATTCTAGTTAATTCAATTGCTTATCATTTTCTTGTTTATCCAGCCTCTTCACAATTCAGTTTCAGGCATATATTTCCAGTTCCTGACCTAACATTTATTCTAGTTTCTACTGCTTCTTTGAGCATAATAGACAGTCTATGACCATACCCATAAAGTAAGAGAGAAGTTTACCAAAGGTGATAAAATCATAATACTCATACCAAGAAAGTGTTCAAAATTATATTTCAGTAGAAACAATTGATGAATAATTTGAATTTTTATTCAAATTTGAAGGTGTTAATTTTTTTTCTGGAGATCAGGGAAAAACATTATGGAAACAACAAAGCAAAACCCACAGGGTTTTATTTGAATATAATGTTTGCTTTTAATTTATTTTAAATAAGTAAGTCAATTTTACAGTGTTGAAAAATCAATTGAATAGTAAAAATTTTGAAAATAACACAACATATTCCATATCCTTTAAATATTTGTGTGTGTGTGTGTGTGTGATGTAGAACATGCTTTACATATGAAACTGATGAGTTTTAAATTTTTCCAATATATTTTAACTTTCCATTGCAAAACTTATTATTTGCTTTCTCATTTATCTTTCACTATAAAAATATTATACATATATGTTTGCTTTTGCTTTTTGTTGTTGTCTGTTTAGGTTGTTTATTCTTTTCACTTAGTTTCAAACAAAATTTAGTTTTTAAAGCATATTTGTTGAAATGAACGGGTAGTTTATCAAAACTTCTATGGTGTCATTAGTATAAACTTAAAAACTGGCCTATTGTACACTGAAAACTATTCTACTGGAGAAATATGTCCTTGGGAGGTAAGAAAAAAATAAAAGAGTGTTAAAAATGCAAATATCTACAAAAAAATCTCTGGGATATGTCCATTATTATTTCATTTATGAATTTCCATAAGGTTTACAAAATACCTTTCAGAGTTAAAAAACTATAATGTTAAAAATTAGATATAAATATCTCTTATATATGTTTTTCATATACACTCATGTGCTACATGTAACAACATTTTGGTCAACAAAGGACTGCATATCTGATGGTGGTCCCATCTAATTATATTGGGGGAGAAAAATTTCTATTGCCCAGTGATATTGTAACATAATACATTACTTGTGTGTTTGTGGTGATGCTGGTGCAAACAAACACAACATCTTGCCAGTCATGTAAAAGTATAGCAATCCAATTATGTACAGTATGTGATACTTGATGAGATATGTTACTATATTACTAGTTTATATATTTGCTGTAATATCCATTTTATCTTTATTTTAGTGTCAACTCCTTTTACTTATTAAAAAATAGGTAACTATAAAACAGGCTCGGGCAGGTCCTTTGGATGATATTTCAGAGGAAGGCATTGTTATTATAGGAGATGATGATCCTATACTTGTTATTGCCCCTGAAGGCCTCCCAGTGCAAAAAAATGTGGAAGTGGAAGACAGTGATATTGACAATCCTGATCCTGTGTAGGCCTAGGCAAGTATGTATGTTTGTGTCTTAGTTTTTAATCGAAAGGGTTAAAAAGTTTAAAAAGTAGAAATAATTTATAGAATAAGAATATAAAGAAAGAAAATATTTTTTGTATAGCTGTACCGTATGTTAGTCTTTGAAGCTCAGGGTTTTATGTGTCAAAAAGTTAAAAAAAGGATATAAAGTGAAAAAAATATAGTAAGTTAGGGTTAATTTATTAACAAAAAATATATTTGTATCATAAATTTAATGTAGCCAGTGTATACTGTTTATAAAGACTACAGTAGTGTACCATAATGTCCCAGGCCTTCACATTCAGTCTATCCTCATAACCCAGAGCAACTGCCAGTCCTGCAAGCTCCATCATGGTAAGTGGCCTATGCATGTGTACCATTTTTTACCTTTTATATCAGATTTTTGATGTGCTTTAAAAATATTTAGATATAACTATTCTTCCCATTGTGTCAAAATTACCCTCAGTATCAGTACAGTAACATGCTGTGTAAGTTTGTCGACTAGGAGCAATAGACTGTACCACACGGCTTAGGTGTGCAATAGGCTATACCATCTAGGTTTGTGTAAGTGCACTCTATGATGTTTATACAATGACAGAATCACAGGACGATGCCTTTTTCAGAAAGTATCCCCATTGTTAGGCAGTGCATGACTGCATATGTATATATTAAAAATTGGAAGAACTTCTGGCTATAAGGAGTTCATAGCTGGCAAAGAAAATACGCAGAAATAAATAATTATAATTCAGTTAACATAATTTTAGTAATAAACTAACACATAAGAAGGGTGAAAACAAAATATGGTGAAGCACACTGAAATAAAAAGATGGAAAAAGGAGATCTTCAAAGAACAAGTCACAGAGGAAATTGATAAAAAATCGAAGGATGAAGAGATGTTTCCCGGCCAGATGTTAGTAACACTGCTAACTTTCTGAGATAAAAGCATAGCAATATTAAGATGGTCTATTTTGCTACCTAGATAATATGTGTAATTGAAGTGTAGTAGGCATACATCCATTCCATGGATTGAAAAACACTGAGGATATATAAGGTTGAGAAATAAAAGATCTTTATATCAGTCTAAGGAGTTTGGATTTGTTTTTGAATATCAGTATTTCTAACAAGTGGTCAGAATTTCCTGGTGAATTTTGAAAAATAGTAATGTTCTGGCTCAGATCAAACCTTCTGAACTAGAATTTTTGGAGTATGAATGCTGTTGTCATTAACCAATTATGAGATTTCTGAATATCAAGTTTTAATGAGACAGTGTGAAGGGATTCAGGGTGTAAAGAGTAACTGAAAGAAAAATATTTTATCCTATTTATATATTTTGTGAAACATACAGTGTTATAAAGTAATTGGGATGAATATTATTTTTAGCCAGAACTTTACAGTGAATGAAAACATCGTGGTAGAGTAAGGCTCCCTCAGTGATATTCATGACCTTATCTCTACAACCTATAAATACATAAATACATAAATACCTTACATGGTAAAAAAAAAAAAAGAAAAAGAAAAAAGAAAAAAAAGAAAAAGGCTTTGTAAATGTGTTTAAATTAAGAATCTTGAGATGGAAATATTTTTATGAATTATCCATGTGGGACCAACATTATCACAAAGGTCCTTAAAAGTGGCAGTGGTAAGGCTTTGGCAGAGATCAGAGTGATATTATTTGAGAAAGACTCCACCTGACTCTTTCAGCTTTGATGACATTTTAGAATTCTGGCCTTCAGAAATGGAAGATAATGTACATATGTAGTTTTAAGCTACTAGTTTGTGGTAATTAGTAATAGTAGATATGGAAAACTCATACAAGCAAGACCTTTCAATCAAAGGTCAAATGAGATTCAAGTTGATCTCATTTGGATCATGTTTTTGCTACTAATTAAGTGTGTGATTTGGCCTCTCTAGTCCACATTTCTAGAACTTCATTCATACTTCTTTAGTAAGGATGCAGAAAAAATTAAGAGCACAGTGATGGGTCCAGGTAATCTTTCAAGAGCTATCATCTATTTTTTTGTTGTTATTAGCATAAAGGTAGGGATTAGCAAAATTTCAGGTTATGCTATGTAGTCAACTTTCTGCAGAATGGGATATAATCCCATCATAGTTCTAGAGTAAAAAGGAAGAACCCCATGATCATACATTCACAATTTGCCCCGAAAGTGAACAATTAAAAGGTGATCATGCATTCCTACATAAATATTTACATACCCTGGGTGAGCAGTTTTCTATATTGGATAATGTTAACTGGGAGAAATATTTTATTAACCAGATATTAATGAGCACTTCCTGTGTAAATGCCTGAGCATTTGTAAGTGCCAATCAATTAATGGGACACAATTACTTCCCTTCTGGAGTTCATACCTTAAGTTAAAATACAAGCAATAAAGTAATAAATAATTTTGGGCAATAGTAAGTTTTATAAAGAAAAATACAGCGGGGAAGATGCAAGACCATGGTAGAGGTAAAATCTAGAACACAGTGGTTGGGAAAGTCTCTGAAAGTGATTGAAATTGGCCCCATGAAGATTATTTACTAGGATAGGTTGGTTAAAATATTTGTGCTACCTATTCTTCATAATGATAGACACCAGACCTCTAAATCTTGCAATTTCTAGCAGAGTCTCCCAATGATTCTAATATTTAAATACTGCATGAGGTAGCTGAGGTGTAGATCATCATGAGGGTTTAAGCTGCGTTTATCAAATGTTTTGTTATGGAGGAAACTACAAATATATTAACAAGGTGGTTCTTCCTGGAAAGAAGAAAATTGATCTTTAATACAAGAAATTTTATTTGGGGATCAGTTAGGAATAGAAGTATCATGTCTAACAATTCCATAAAACTCCACCCCTAACTCTCACATTTCCATGTTTAAAATTCATCACCTACCCATTATTGTCTACATTGCTGGGTAAGGTGTATATGTTTTTTATCTTTAGAATTCATTGGTTCTTTACATGTTTACTAATTTCTAGCTTCAACAAACTATTATGAAGTCCTCAAATATTTCATGCTTTCAATTTCATATTTTTGGTGCTTTAATCATGATTATATCCTTATAGAATCCCTTTTTCTTTGTAAAATTACTTTGTTTGAAAAATTACTTGCATACTTCATGAATGTGTGAAATATCTTCTCTTTAAAGAATTATAGCAGATAGGTCTTCAAGAATAGCGTAATGTAGACCCCCCTGTACATTGGCAGCTTGTTAAAAGTAATAAAAAAATAACAAAAATTATCAAACCAACTTTTAAAAAATACAAAAAAAATAATTAGAGTCTTGTAATAATCTGAGTCATGTATATTGAGGAGTGACTGTTCAACTTTTGTTAAAACAGGAGGCTTTGTTCAACTTTCCATGCTCTCATGTGCCTCTTAGAACTTCTTTCCACAGCTTCATGGTAGCTTTTTTTCTTTTTTTTGAATATTTTGTTGCCCTTTAGGTTCTGGAGTGCATGTGCAGAACATGCAGGATTATTGCATAAGTACATACATGGCAATGTGGTTTGCTGCCTCCATCTCCCTTCCACCTATATCTGGCATTTCTCCCCATGTTATCCCTCCCTTACCTCCCCACTCCTGTCTCCCCCCCTTCAGACCCCAGTGTGTGATGCTCCTCTCTCTGTGTCCATGTGTTCTCGTTGTTCAACACCCACCCATGAGAGAACTTGCAGTGTTTGATTTTTCTGTTTTTGTGTCAGTTTGCTGAGAATGATGGTTTCCAGATTCATCTATGTCCCTACAAAGGACACAAACTCACCATTTTTTATGGCTGCATAGTATTCCACGGTATATATGTGCCTCATTTTCCTTGTCCAGTCTATCATTGATAGGCATTTGGGTTGGTTCCAGGTCCTTGCTATTGTAAACAGTGCCGCAATGAACGTTTGTGTGCATGTGTCTTTATAAGAGAACGATTTATAATCCTTTGGATATATACCCAGTAATGGGATTGCTGGGTCAAATGGAATTTCTATTTCTAGGTCCTTGAGGAATCGCCACACTGTCTTCCACAATGGTTGAACTAATTTACACTCCCACCAACAATGTAAAAGTGTTCCTATTTCTCCACATCCTCTCCAGCCTCTGTTGTCTCTAGATTTTTTAATGATTGCCATTCTAACTGGTGTGAGATGGTATCTCAATGTGGTTTTGATTTGCATTTCTCTAATGACCAGTGATGATAACCATTTTTTCATATGTTTGTTGGCCTCATAAATGTCTTCTTTTGAAAAGTGTCTGTTCATATCCTTCACCCACTTTTGAACGGGTTTGTTTGATTTTTCTTGTAAATCTATTTTAGTTCTTTGTAGATTCTGGATAGTAGCCCTTTGTCAGATGGGAAGATTGCAAAATTTTTTTCCTATTCTGTTTGTTGTCAGTTCACTCTAATTATTGTTTCTTTTGCTGTGCAGAAGCTCTGGAGTTTAGTTAGATCCCATTTGTCTATTTTGGCTTTTGTTGCCATTGCTTTTGGTGTTTTAGTCATGACGTCCTTCCCTATGCCTCTGTCCTGAATGGTTTTGTCTAGGTTTTCTTCTAGGGTTTTTATGGTGTTAGGTCTTATGTTTAAGTCTTTAATCCATCTGGAGTTAATTTTAGTGTAAGGTGTCAGGAAGGGGTCCAGTTTTTGCTTTCTGCACATGGCTAGCCAGTTTTCCCAACACCACTTATTAAACAGGGAATCCTTTCCCCCATTGCTTGTTTTTGTCAGGTTTGTCAAAGATCGGATGGTTGTAGATGTGTGGCATTGCCTCTGAGGCCTCTGTTCTGTTCCATTGGTCTATGTCTCTGTTTTGTTACCAGTACTATGCTGTTTTGATTACTGTAGCCTTGTAGTATAGTTTGAAGTCAGGTAGCATGATGCCTCCAGCTTTGTTCTTTTTGCTTAGAATTGTCTTGGCTATGTGGGCTCTCGCTTGGTTTCACACAAACTTTAAGGTGGTTTTTTCCAGTTCTGTGAAGAGGGTCATAGACAGCTTGATGGGGATAGTGTTGAATCTATAAATTACTTTGGGCCATATGGTCATTTTCACAATATTGATTCTTCCTAACCAGGAGCATGGAATGTTTTTCCATCTGTTTGTGCCGTCTCTTATTTCCTTGAGCAGTGGTTTGTAGTTCTCCTTGAAGAGGTCCTTTACATTCTTTGTTAGTTGTATTCCTAGGTGATTATTCTCTTTGTACTGACATTCAATTTTTCTCTTTGAACTGACATTCAATTATGAATGTCAGTTTGTTCTTGATTTGGCTCTCTTTAAGTCTGTTTTTGGTGTATAGGAATGTTTGTGATTTTTGCACATTGATTTTGTATCCTGAGACTTTGCTGAAGTTGCTTATCAGTTTAAGGAGATTTTGGGCTGAGAGGATGGGGTCTTCTAAATATACAATCATGTTATCTGTAAATAGAGACAATTTGACTTCCTCCTTTCCTAATTGAATACTTTTATTTCTTTTTCTTGTCTGGTTGCTCTGGCTAGAACTTCCAATACTATATTGAATAGGAGTGGTAAGAGAGGGCATCCTTGTCTAATGCAGATTTCAAAGGGAATGTTTCCATTTTTTGCCCGTTCAGTATGATATTAACTGTGGGTTTGTTGTAAATAGCTTTTATTATTTTGAGATACAGTCCATCAATACCTAGTTTATTGAGAGTTTTTAGCATAAAGGGCTGTTGAATTTTATTGAAGGCCTTCTCTGCATCTATTGAGCTGGTTTTTGAAAAGGTCAACAAAATAGACTGCTAGCCAGATTAATAAACAGTATTTGATGTTTCTCACAGAACTAAATGACTTGGCAATTTAACTCCAAAAGATTTGACAATAGGCCTGGCGTGTGGCTCACACCTGTAATCCCAGCACTTTAAGAGGCTGACGTGGGCAGATCACGTGGTAAAGAGATCGAGACTATCCTAGCCAATGTGGTGAAACCCCATCTCTAGGAAAGATAGGATAATTAGCTGGGGGTGGTAGTGTGTGCCTATAGTCCCAGCTACTAGGGAGGCTGAGGCAGGAGACTCGCTTGAACCCAGGAGGCAGAGGTTGCAGTGAGCCAAGATCGCACCACTGCATTCCAGCCTGGGTGACACAGTGAGGCTGCATTTCAAAAAAAAAAAAAAAAGAATTGAAAAGAAGTGCTCAAATAAAACTCGTACACAAATATTTATAGCATTACCATTCCGAATAGCTAAATAGTGGAAACTACCAAACCAAATCAACAGATGTAATATATTTATTTATATAAGGAAATATTATTTGGCCATAAAAAGCAATGCACTGACACATGGTGCAAAATGGATAAACCTCGAAATATTATGGGAAGTGATCGAAGCAAGTCCCAAAGTCTACTTAATTATGTTTCTGTTTATATAAAATAGCCAAAAATGTCGGATCTATAGAGGCAGAAAACAGATTTGTGTTTGTTTAGGGTGAGGAAGTGGGTTAGGTGGAAAGTGACCTGTAATATGTATGGGGCTTCATTTTGGATTGATAAAAATGTTCTAAAATTAGATTTTGTTGATGGTTGTACAATGGTGATTGTACGAAAATTACTGAATTGTGTATTTTAAAAAGATTAAATTGTGATATGTTAATTATATCTCAATAAAGCTGTTTAAATAAAAAGGCTTATAGTAACATACTTTTCTTTATGAAGACTACTTAAATCACTAGAGTTAGCTAACCCCACTCTCTGTTATTACAGCGCATTATCTATGTTGCTAATCTAGTAATTTTTCTACTGAATCTAAATTATCTATTTATATAACTTACTCCTTCTCTAGAGTGTAAGATTCTCGAAATTAGGGCTTTTCTTGTTTTCTTCTCTGTACTTTTATTTCAAACATTGTACCTGGAACATATAAAAATAAAGGACTATATTTCTCAATATTTCTTGAAAGCTAGTATTCTTCCTTGAAATTTTCTCCATGAATTTCTATTCTGGTGCAATATCTGTGAGGCAAAAGTGCTTTGGCAGCCTTAATAAACCAGCCACAATGTCACATGATACTCAGAATCTAGATTAATACATTTAATCTTTATGTGTGTGTGAGACTGTGTCTGGAGTATGTCATTTGTTTCCAAAAAGATGGCATGTAAGTACTGAAATTTTTTTAAAAAATAACTGAAGAAATGTGAAAATAATCAGCTTAAGTGAAGAAACTGTACCTTATATGACAGAAACTTTAGAGATAGGATTCAAGAGTGATTGTAATCTAACAAAAAAGCAATAGGAAAACAGAATGATACATCATAGGTCTCCAAGAAACATTTTAGATTCCCATGGTGACTATTGTATTTTCCAGACAAAGGTTTTTATGTGTAGAATTTGATATGTTTATATTAGTTCTTCAATGAATGAAATGGTGTCAGTAATATAAATGAAATTCAATTTTGAGTGGTTACTCTGTTTCCTACACAGAAGTGTAAATGACTTATAATCTGTGTTGGTACCAACAGTCTTTGTTTTCTTTAAGTGTCAGAAGATCTCAATGTCCTTTAGAGTCTTGCTATGGTTTGGATATGGGTTGTTCGTCCCTATTAAAACTCATGCTAAAATTTGATCTGCACCAAGCATGGTGGCATGTGCCTCCAGGCCCAGCCACTTGAGAGGCTGAAGCAGGAGGATCCCTTCAACCCAGAAGTCTGAGCCCAGCCTGGGCAATATAACAAGCCACAACTAAAAGAGAAATTTGATTCTCCATGTGGGACTGTTGAAAGGTGGGGCCTAGTAGAAGCTGTTCATGTCATGAGGGCAAATCCCTAATGAATTGCTTCGTGTTGTTCTCACCGTAGCGAGTGACTTTTTGCTCTTGGGAGACTTGATTGCTTCCCATGGAAATAGATTAGTTTTTGTGAGAGTGAGTGACTAAAAAAGCTGGGATGCCCTTCAGATTTTGCCTTTTCACATTTGTCCACATTCTCTTTGACCTTATTTGTTATGTTATAACATATCATGAAAGCCCTTCCCAGAAGCCAGGGCTATGTCCTTGAATTTCCCAGCTTGCAGAACCATGAGCTAAATAAATCTCCTTTCTTTATAAATTACCTAGGCTCATGTATTCTGCTATAGCAACACAAAACTAAGACAGAAAATTGGTACTAGAGTTGAGCATTGCAATACAGATATATAAAAATGAGAGGGTGGCTTTGGAACTGGGTAATAGAAGTTAGAAGAGTTTGGAGGAGCAGGCTAAAAAAGACTCTTACCATGAATGAAGCATTAAGTGTGTTTCTGGTGAGAACTCAGACTAAAGTACAAAGGTGAAGAAAACTTTGGAACTTCTTAGAGATTTGATAAATAAGTGTGACCAATATGCTGATAGAAATAGGGACAGGAAAGGCCGTTCTGATGAAGTCTGTGATGGAAATAGGGAGTTTTATTTGCAAACTGGAATGAAGTTTACACCTGTTATACCATAGCAAAGAATGTAGTTGCATTGTGTCCATACCCTAGGGCTTTATGCATACCCCTTCAGTTTTCATACTTTCAGTTTGCCTCTACTCACAGGTCCACTTCGTCTTTGACCTTCTTTATCATGTTGATGCAGCATGAGGGTCTTTACCAGAAGTCAAGGCCTTGTCCTTGAACTTCCTAGCCAGCAGAATCATGTGTTAAATAAACCTCTTCTTTAAAAAAATAAATCATGCAGTCTCAGTTATTCTGTTATAACAACACCAAACAGGCTAAGACAGTTATAGACAATCTCCCTTTTCTCTTTGTCTATGATGTACAAAGATTTCTATAATACGAAGTCATTTTTATTACTAAATAGT
Organism: Ateles fusciceps; assembly: GCA_036589455.1. Lineage (NCBI taxonomy): Eukaryota > Metazoa > Chordata > Mammalia > Primates > Atelidae > Ateles > Ateles fusciceps. The sequence continues at coordinate 1,791,303 of JAZHEH010003406.1, forward strand.
GATCCTAGAATGCATCATAGTGGAATAGACTTTAGAGTCTGTAACCTATGGCAAAATATCCAGAGACACATGTTTGTTTATAAATAAATCATTTCCTCTTTCCCTGATTTTGTGATCATCAGAGAAAATAGGATGATACATTCTTGCTTCTAATCTATTCACTTCCTATTCCTTGGATATTTTCTTAGTTTAGTAATTTTAGTCTTATTTTTTATCTTTCCTATCAAAATATCTAAGTAAATTAGCTTTTAGATTCCCTCAAATGTTTCCTGTCTGTTCCAGTTCCTTCACACAGTAATGAATTTTGCTTACAAGGTCAGAAAATTTCAGCTTATTTTTTTTCTGACCTTAACTCTCCTTTCCCATTCACATTGCTCTATCTACTCACCATTACTTCAGAAATCATCTTGCAGCTGTTATTTTTCTTTTAATTTTTTATTAGTCTCTCTTTTCCTTCTATTCCGGTTCTCATTTTATGATGCTCCTATATTCACCCCTTTGTTTAAGAGACCACAGGGCCATAGGGCTCTTGTTTTGTATTATTTTTGAATAAAATAATTTGTAGTACCTTTTGAAAAAAATAAGAACAAAGAGTATGTTTTGTTAAATACATTCTGAAAATAAGATTAAAATTTAATTATAAGAATTAAGAGTAATGAAGAGACAAGGTAAGAAAAGCAAAGAAAAAAGTGAAAAATACAATTCAGTTAGAGTAAGATACTTGAATAACAGGAAAAAAATGAAGAAATGTATAATGTAGTATATAGGAGAAAAAAGGTAACATTAATACATGAAAAAGCAGGGTAGCCACAAGATAACAGTACAAGGGGTGGGAGAGAAAGTCTAAAAATCAACAAGAACAGAAAGTCAACAGGAACATGGAAAGTTTGAGAATTTTCTGCTTTTAAAGCACATAGTGAAGGCTTTGATTGTTCTCTCTGTGAGATCATCAAGACATTGCCTCCAAAGCCTTTGGGTATAAAATGCCTTTGGTAAATGAAGTAGAACTGGCCAGTCAATGTCTGGAGAAGGGGTTGCTGCCACTGTATGTTTTTGGCCCCCATAGCCGCTGCACAGACTCCATTCATAAGTGGCTCCAGTGTTCCTTGCCTCTGAGAACAATGTATAAGCTTTAGTTAGAGGAAAAACGGCCATTATAAGTTTTTCCCTTCATGAATATGGATAAGCTTTGGTAATAATGTGTGTTTATACACACACGCACACACACACACACACACACACACTACATAGTGGAGCCCAATAGGAAGTTTCACATGGCATTATTTACACCATACATAATTCATACAGAAGAAACTAGAAGAAAGCAGACAGACATCAACTTCCTTATGTTTTTGTTGTAATTTTTTTCAAACTTTTAATTTATTCATTTGTGGGGGAGAAATGCTTTTTTGTGCTGTATTAATCTTCTGCAGTGAGCTTTGTGTCATCTAGGTTTTCTTGTTCAAACTAAAATCATACTTTATGTTAATTTTACTCTTCATTGTTTGCTGTATGATTTGTTTTTAACCATCATCTTTTAGAGAATTTTATTCAGGACTCAAGAACCATTATCCTTCAGTGATTCCACAATATAATGAAGCATATTTGCAACACAATATTTTTCTTAAATCCATGGATATTATCATTATATGTATTTTCAAAGACTGCTAGAATGGCTTTGTGTAACTGAATTAAATATAGTTTAATTAAATTAAAAAATTAAATTGCTCTTACTACTAATAACTTTAAGCTTTAGACTGCATTTGAATTGGAAAAGAATTTGAATAAGTGGCTTAAGAGTTTTAGTAAGGTATGAGCTTAATTTGCATTATACGTAACTTACTTCTTTTCAATAAATGATTAGATGGAAGACAGAATGAAAAAGATAAGAGGCTCTAAAAATCACATTTAAAATTTATTAATTAAAGGGGTGTTTTGCATGATAAACAATTGAACAAAAACATGATTACTTACATTATTAAAAAATGTTCAATTACATAATAGAATTAAATAATAAATTTTTAAATATTTAAAACTAGTATTCTCCTAGAGGTCATATAATTTCATTGTAATTCAATATAATCACTCGGACTATTGCTGCTAATCCTATAAAATACATTCTAAGGATATAATTTATGTGGTTAAAGGGGAATGACAGATAATGAAGTCAGAAGTATAATCTTATCACTTGATCTACTTCATCTGCTATTTTTGCTTTACTGAATTTTCAATAGTAGGATGATTTTTTATCTTGTCTCTTGGCAAGTAAATTTTTACAAGGCAAATAGGATCCAATAACAACTTCTTAGGAATTGTTAGATTGCTTCTTAAAATAAATTTATGTAAGTAAGGAATATGAAAATAAGTAACTTGTTCTCTTGATTTACTTATATGTATGTAGGTAATATTATAGTGTTAGATAATACATACAAAAGTGTCCATCAACTGACACCAGCAGCATACAAATTTTAAAGAGGGAATCTATGTCTATCTATCCAAGTATATTATCATGTGATCCAAATTAATCAGTTGGTTTACAACATCCAATAAATGGCATCTATAAACTATAAAAGAACAAATATTGTAAAACAAAATTAATGAATATGTTGCCTCTAGAAAGCCTGATAGACCTCAACTTAGGAAAACAAGGCATTTGAGTCTTTGATAAATATTTTTGCCATAAAGATTGGTCCATAATTACATTTCAAAAAATAGGAAAATCCAAACTTCTTAATGCAAAAAAAAAAAAAAAAGAGGAGGAAACTAACAGACATACCCACTTACCCACCCACCCACCCACACACACAGGCACACATACAAAGACATACAACCTGAAACCAAAAAGGGACATGGAAAGAGGTAGAAAGTGTAATAGTTTCTCATAGGAGATGTGTCACAGAATCAGACCATGTCCAAATATTTAATATAGTCAACCTTTTTCATAAATTAATAATTACTCAGTTGTAACAATGTTCTTTACTAGATTACCCCCACAGAAGTATTAAAATCATGCTGATGACCTCAATAAAGCATTGGAACCCAAACTTGAAAGAAATTATCCACATTGTTCCATTTATAATATCTATAAGCAAGTGATTTTAATTTAAGCCTATATATAACAAAGGTTTCCTTTTTGTAATATACAGATGGTGAGAGAAAAATGGAGCATCATTACCTATTTGGTTTTTAAGGACTTTAAAGGTCTAATTTTATTTACAATTATGTTTTACTCAAACTGTGGATTAAATATCTATTCCAGAATTTTAGGAGAATCATTTATATTAATCATACCAAATATTAAAAGAGACACATTAAAATTATTAAAAATTATATTACCTGGGCTATTTGATTATATAACTATAATAAGTGACTTCAAATCATCTTATGTATGCATAATTAGTCTTAAAACTGTAAAGTCCTAATAAATGCTATTTTTAATAATGTTGCACACCATTTATTTTAATTCTATTATCTTATATATTACCAAAGTAAAATCTCATTTTCATATGGTACATGAAGTTAATAGAAAATATCTACACAACTAAGTTAAGACTGCACTTGAAAAATATAACTAGCTTATATTAATATACTGATGATATGAGTGGTTATCTGGTTAACAATAGCAAAAAAATTACTGGTAAGTTCAGAAGTTGAACATAGGTTTTTTAAATACCTATACTTTTCCTGGCACATTTCCAAACATATAGCAGAAATAACATCAAATACCCAACATAAGTGAACTGACTACTCTTCAGGATATTCTCAGTCCTGAGGTTTCTGTTTGAATCATGTTTTTAACTAAAAACATCTTATATTGGATATATATGAAAGCTATTCTGTCAGAAGATAGAATGTGTTATGAAAGGAATGAATTATAAAAGGCTAGTAATCTAACAAGAGTACATTTGGCAGTGTGTGTCCATCACTGTTCAGGATAGAAAGTGACCAGACTCATGGAAATGGGTCTCTAGGCTATGTAGCAGACCTACCAGTATAAAGATGGATACATCAATGTTCATGCTTGAGGAAATTAATCATAAAGACTATACGACTTGCTTCTTGTTATGATTACCTAGTATGAAGCAATATTCTGATTTTAATTTGACTTCCCATACAACTTTGCCTACAGGGGAGAGACTATGAACGCAAGTGTAGTATTATAAGTTCTACTTTAAACTAATGCATTGGTATTCTGATTTTAATACATTAGCCTCTGGGGGCTTGTTTAAAGTAATTTTTCCCAAAATTATTAATCCACTGCACAAATGATGATAAATGAAATTTCTAAATCGGAGATCTAAGGACCAGGCCCTCAGTTTGTCAAGGCAGTGCTACACTATGGGACCTTTAGAAATGCTCAGATGGATTTGAATATCACTATAAAAATTCTCTTCACATTGCAAAAAGTCCACTTTCACATTCACTATAAGCAGGTAAAATTAGAAGCAGAAAAATAGTAGAAAATGTTGGGCTTAAATTTTTATTAATAAAATTGAGGGCAAAAAAAATGACCTTGCATAGTGTGTTAGTAGAAAACAGATAGAAGAGGCAGGAAGTTGGCTTCTGACTTCTTTGCACCTGCCAAATCTCACTTCAATGCTTGTAACTGGCAAAACTTAACGCATATCTAAAACTCTACTGCATGGGATTCTAGGAAACATAGTCTATATCTTCCAGGCTCTGAAGTGGAGGAAGCGTAATAGGAGGGTGTAATGGAGTTTGAGCTATGCCATATGTCCCAGAAATTTTTGTAAATGTTCCAGAGAAATGTTCTTCTATTTTCTCCGAGTAAGACGTGTGGAGATGTTTACCATGGAATTATTTGTGATAGCAGTGAATTGGAACATATCTAGGTCTCATCAGTAGAGGAAAAGAAAAGCGGCATATGGCGGATCCATACTAGAGACTACTATGTAGCAAAAGCAGCAGCACACTACACATGTAGAGTACATAAATAGGCCAAGAAAGGTAAATATAAAAAGCACTCTTAAAAGAGAGAAACAGCTACATGAGATACCTTGCAAAAAATAACATGCATGTAAATTTAAAGAATTGAAAACTAAACAGTATTTATTTTATCATATGCACAAATTATTACAACCCTTGTATTAGCATAGTCACCTATGGGAGGGCTTCTCACTGCCAAGTCCAACCTGGAAATAATAGACAGAAGGGAATTCTGAAGCTTCTGTCTCCTTCTCTGTGATAGGGTATGATACTTAAATAATGCAAGCCAGCACAGTCCACTAATTGTCAATTTAGCATGCATACACATGGCCCTTAAAATCATATTTAAACTTCCAGGAAAGGCAACTTTATTCCTAATAAAATATAACTGTTCTTAGTACGGCCAAAGACCTACCTTCTTTTGCCTCAAAATGCAACTTTATGCATCTCTAAGGTCTAAACCGTTTATTTTCTCATTTATATCATAGTTTTTCTTCATATTTTAGCATGTACTGAATTATAGTGTAGACACCATAATTCACTATTAAAACTACCTTATATTAGGTAGAGGGCAATGGGGAAGGAAAAACCTGCTTGCGTGTATACAAATGTGTACACGTAAAGTAAGCAAGACCATATTCACGGCTGTTATGGTACTACATTCTGCAGTATGTAGCTGTTTTTAAATTTTTATTTTCCTCTTTTCACCATCCATTCCATGTTTTTGTTGCTTTGAGTATCTGCATTTACTATTATTCTTTACTTGGTGGGATACTCAGAAGAATCTGAATCAACAGTTCCTGTCTCCATTGGGTCCTGAAGTGTCTATGCAAATATTGGTTCTGAATGGTATTTGGGTAGAGCATCCTCTGAAGTGCCTTTTAGTATTTTCTTATCAAATTAAAATTAGCAGAAAACTGAAGACCCAATAGTCTAGCCATGCTATTACTGGTTGAACTCACTGTATGGCTCAGTTCTTCAAAGGAACCAGCTAGCTACTATTTTGTGGATAATTTTGTCATATAAGAAGTTCAACACTGATCTTTACTGTTGGCAGGTTTTATTTGGTTTTTGTTTTGCTTTTATTTTAAACGCAGTAGTAGTTGCTGCTAGAATATCCTTGGTGAAAATTAAAGCATGCTGGTGTGATCATGAATAATATTCACCTTTGCTGCAATCACAGTTTATTCATAAGCTCATTATTCAAGAACAGAATAGCAAAGGAGAACGACTGACATCAACAGAAAAAGTTATTGTTTCCACCTGTTCAATAAGAGATTCCTCTGTGGTGAAATTCCCTTGGAGAATGTTCATGTGGGTAATCAAAATCACTATATTTTATGTCTTTTGAGAGGCCAAACACATATTTTAACCCAGATTTCCAACTTTTAAAGTATGTTTCTTCAAGTTTCTGACTAACCATTATCAGTTGCTTAGAAATCAATGTAGATCCATATATCTGATCATTTCTCCTTCTAGGCATAACAACCAAATGCACTGCTTTAAGTTGTTCTCACTGGGGTTATACCCTTTCCTTACTGACATGCTATACTGCTTCAGCCACCAAGTCTTGAATGGTGACAAGCTATCACATAATAGTTTTGTTTTTTTTTTTAAATCCATTTGACACAGGTAATTGCCTATATGGCCATAGGCGAGGGATGTGAATGCTTTATCAATACAGCAGGAGTGGTGTCAGTGAAATTTGAGCTCCGTTTCATGTAAATTATTTGTGACATTAGAACCTATTCTAAAGCTATCTTGTTTCCAATGTGAACGCTGTGTGCTTTTTTGCATGCTCAAACTTATGATTTGATGGGTCAAATGATATAAACAGTATCCGAGGATGCGTGGTACCTTTATGTTTGTTTATGTTGGGGTTATTAACAAAAAGATAAGAGTTCTCTGATGAAGAAGGCATTGTTTTTCCCCAAAACCCTAAGGGGGTGCACGTTAATTTTCCCATTGGTGAATGCCAGAATTCCCATATATCATCTTTAGCAGTCGTAGAATTTTCAAGGACCATTGGCTCTGCGGGATCATATTACCAAGTGATAGAAAGCCTTTCTTAGCAGGGTAGACTTTCATTAATGCTTTTTATTTCTCCTTATTGTCGGTTCAGTAATTATTATTGAATTAAAGTAACTCACTTAAATATGTAGTACAAGTAGCTTCCAGAACTCAAAGAGATCCACTAAGTATGATTCCTCCTTTTTATTGTTAGAGGATGCAAGTTTTAACCTATTATCTTTCACTGTCATTACATCTTAACATGTCCCAGACCACTAGATTGTTATAAACTCCACTGACGTACCAGGCCCTTAAACCTTGGGAGACTATATTGCCCACCCTCTGGCACAGATAAATATTATTGAGGCCTCTAAGATATTTTATTTTTCTTTCTTGCTAACTCCGATCAGCATGAACTCAACAATATAGTGAGTCAGAATGAGATCTTTTTGAGTAATAGAAAGACAATTAAGATTTCTATGTCATGACAGAAGTGGGGGAGATGATACTGCTCTATACTAAGATTAAAAAAAAAGAAACAGCTTTCAAGATTAATAAAAGCATACCAGGTACCATTATAGGTATTAACTTGCTTCTGTTTTTTAAAGGCTGAATAACCTGAAAATCTAGTTTAAAAGTAGATTCTTCAAGATGAATATTTCTTCTGCACAGGCCAAATAGTAATTTGAATAAGGTGAATGGAATCTCCGCCATTGTATCTTTTAGGTCTTTGATAGTGACACTAATATCTTCAGGTATTCCAAGATGTGATATTACTTTTGATTTATTCTTTTGCTTGGGAAAGGGAGTTCCAGGGACTTGTGTTTGGCCTTTTTCATCCTGATAAGTCCTCACTCTATTTATCATAAACTAATGTGGGGATTTTGACAGTTGTGGAATTTAGCTGTTCATATCCTGTATCTAAGAAGTGAGTTTCAAGTAAGTGATGGGACATACCAAGCACACTATGAGATTGACTGAGACAAAAGTCTCCATTCATCACCTCACTATCAATAGCTCTTACTCTTACTGGAGGAATCAGAGTGGTGTTTCTGGTCTCAAGGAATTAATATCAGTTCAGAGGCAGTGCCAAGAGGTCTCTACAAAGTTTATGCTTTTTCTTTTTCCAAAAGCAAATGTGCTCTGGTAAATTGTCTCAGATTCCCTTGGGGAAGACTAGGCAGAAGTGTTATACTTTCATAATTGTGTCAGTATTTTAAGGGCATTGCTTAAGTGGTTCTTGCCTCCGTTTCAGGGAGATCTCCTTTTGAATTGGCTCTGGTCTGCAAATTAAAGTGAGGGTCCATAATTCTCATTCCAGTGTCAAAGAGGCCATTACTAACTGCAGATATGATCAGAATAGAGCATCAATTCCAGATTTTTATTTCTGAAGTTCTCCCTGAAATCATATCTGGTAGCTGAAAGCATACCACTTTTGTAATTGAAATGACTTAAAAGTTGATAGCGATGCTGTGTTAATATCAAACAACTTATTACAAACATAGAATATTGCCTAGAACAACATCTAATCTGTACAAGCATATAAAATCATGATTTTTCAATTTTTCAATATATTTGTTCTTTCATAAAACTGACCAACAACTCATACTCTTACCAATGAATTCCTTTAGAATAAGCACTATAAGAGAAGAGGAACCTTTCATTTTTGTGGTCTGGCCTAGCAACTGTTATTAGTAGTATGTCTGTGTGTATGTGTGTAAATATATGTAATCACATTGTAAAATTATGTCTGTGTAAAATTCTAATGATTAGAATATATTTTCTTATATCGAGCTCTAAGCCTTGGCAACGTACAAAGTAAGTTCAATCACTGCTTCTTATGTCATTTTTAAAATATTTAAAGATCTGCCTACATGGATCTACTTTGCTTCAGGCTAAAGGTCCCAGTACCTTGGAAACATATCTCAAAAGATACGATTCCAAATTGCCATTGTCTTCTGTTCATTTTTCTCTAAATAAGCCAACATTTGTGTTTGACAATACCTCTAGATTCAAGGTGTCTGGGACTAAAAGGGATATTTCTCAATTATTTCAAGCAGTGTGTTTTTATTATTTACTCTGTTCTATATGATATAGATACACTTCTAAATATATAATACATAATTTTATTTATAGACATAAACATACATAGTTTTAAATATTTCTATTTCTTTTCTTAATGATCCATAGCTTGGCAATCACTCTACATAGTTTTTTAAAAAATATTACATATACTGTCATTTGAAACATATAAACATGTTTCAGAAATATTGTAACTGAGCCACACATACCCGTTTCTGTGTATTTGTTATTGGCTTTGTGATTTAAATATATAGGAATTTATACTTGAGAATTTATCCTTATTAAAACATTCACTTCTGCAAGTGTGGCAATGAATTTTGAGATAGAAGACCCTCTCAGTCAGTCCATTGTAGCATTCAAATTTTCTTTGGCACTTAGACTCTTGGTGGGCAAAAATGAGTGAAGAATGCTATCAGCATTCATAACCCATGATAACAAATGAAGCAATGGCTGACCCTGTCTCTTTTGAAGAACTGTGCACAATGTGGTTCTCATGACAGCAAAGGAAGCTCAGGAAAAAAAATGAACTCAAAATTGACAGGGGAGCAAAGGAGGATCATAAAAAAACAAACACACAACAACTAGACTTTATCAAATGGAGTTTTGAAGAGAAAAGGAGAACAAGACATTGCCCATTAAAGTAAATTCTATACAATATAACCAGAAATTATTTGAGCTAAAATAAGGGCTTGGGACATGGGAAATATTTTGGCTTAGAAGTCTTGTTGGGAAAAGAAACCCTTAGTCCAAGCAAGGCAGAGTTTGTGGTAAAATATGTGCTTTATATGACAATTGCATTTTATAAATATTTGTTTTATTAAATTATGGGCCATGTTCTTATTCAAGCAAGGCATTTGTTTTCCATCGATTTAAAAGTTTGTTTGAAAAATTAAACATAAATGTACTTGCTACACTATAAGTTTTCTTTTAGTCAAAAGAAAGGACAAGCTCAAATTTCCACTGAGAACATTCCAATTGATGATGAAGCATTTGGTGAATACACTCATCACATGGCAATACTTACAAGATTCATATGTGGGCCTTTGGTGTACCATGAAGATAAATAGCCAAGAAAGTTATGAGAAAGAGAATGGCTTGAATGCTGGCTTAAAAGAAATGTTCAAAGACTATAGGTTGGTGATTTATTGTTTTAATAACACTTGATGATTTGTCAACTCTTTTAAAGGCACTTCTCTTCTTTCATAAAATATGGCAGACTGAAACCATGAAATTCTATGCTTCCAAAATCCACAGAACTCCCACTTATGCCCTTGATGCAACGACAGCTAGAGAAAGAGAGTTTTATTTTCTATGGCCTAAACATACTCTGATGTCTATACTTCCACAAAGTAACCAATTTAAGTTTAGTTTTGTTATTAGCTAAAGTTCTGAAAGCTCTTAGGATAGCTGAGTTAAAGCCTTCCTAGAAGTAGTAAGCATGATTTCAATGATACTTTCAACCCGAGAAATGAACTGGGTGTATTCATCCAGGGTTCTCAGATAACTAGCATTCTTAAATACTAGTAAGAAAAGTTAGAACGATAATTTGAAATTCTGTTTAACATGTAAGTATAAACATAAGGGAAGAAAGATACACTATTATACATCTCATTCCGAAATTATCTAAGATCAAATTAATCACTTTTTGTATGTTGGAAATATGTATTAAAAAACTTAAAACTTAATGACATCATATGCCATAAAATAATAAAATTTACTAAGTAATTGGTAGGTATAGAAGTACAATCTTCTTTCAAAAGAAATGTGAGCTTGGCTGGGTGTGATGGTGACTCACATCTGTAATCCTAGCACTTTGGGAGGCTGAGGTGGGTGGATCATTTGAGGTCAGGAGTTCAGGACCAGCCTGACCAAATGGTGAAACCCCATCTCTATTAAAAATACAAAAATGAGTCAGGCATGTTGGCGGGCACTTGTAATCCCAGCTACTTGGGGGTCTGAGGCAGGAGAATCTCTTGAACATGGGAGGCGGAGGTTGCAGTGAGCCGAGATAGGGCCACTGTACTCCAGACTGGGTGACAGAGCGAGACCATGTCTCAAAGGAAACAAAACAATACAAAATTAATTTGAGCTTGTTTATTATTGTGCATTTCTTTAAAGAAACATAGTCACAATTCTAAGATATCAATAAAACCATTTTTAGACACCAGAAATTTGTGATTTTTTTTTTATCACGGCATGCACATTTGCCTTTTACTCTCTCCCAGATTATATTGTTGCAATCAAGGGACTCTTAAATATGTTTTTAAAACTTTTTAATTTTGAAATAATTTTGGATTTTAAAAGATTTCTAAGTAGAGAACAGGGTCCCTAAATACCTTCACTCAACCACCTGTAATATTAATATCTTTCATGACATTGCATACTTATCAATCCTAAGAAATCAAAATTAATATTGTGAATTACACTACAGATTTTATTCTGATTTCCCTAGTTTTTCCATTCATGTCTTTTATCTGCTCCAGGATACAATTCTTGGTAGCTTATTGTATTTAGATTCAATTTCTTTTCGGATGTCCCCTCAAAGAACGTAGCTCTGCACATTCTGGGCATTCTGCACTACAGTGGCTGTCATTTCACTTCTCTTCAGCAATTCATACCTGTGGTAATAGCCTGTAATGTATTTTTGTTTTACTACAAAACCCTAAGCTTTAGGACCTGCATGTTGTGTGCCTACTCATTCACATATTCTGCAAAATTTACTTAAGGATCCATCAAAAATCCATTGCTGTTTTGCTGAAGTAACATTAACTTCATGTTTTCACTTGCTTTTGTGCCCTATTTGTACCTCTCCATCTTCAAATTTCTCACAACATTGCAAATGGTACCCTTTATCTCTGATCCTTTTAAACTTTGCATTCATCTTCCCTGAATATTCTCATTCTCAGATTACTCCAAGTGTCCTGTCTGCTTGGATGTTCCCTGCTGTTGGAGCATTTTAGATAGATATGCTGATTGCAGCTATCACATCCAACTTCAGCTTAAAGATGCACTTCAGTCTTCTTACATCAACTCTTTACAATTCTTAATGATTTTTCCAAACACTCAGCTCCCCCTCTTGCCACCTGTTACATGTAGCAGACAACTCGTCCTTAAAAGTGAGAACAGGAAAACAAGCAGGAATCTTCCTCAGCATCTCTCTAATTACGTACTTAATCTATATCACACTTTATTCTTCCTCTATTTTCTTCCCCTGTTACCATAGGTCAATCTACTTCTCAAACTCATCTTGCACTTTCCAATTGCTTCGCTACACTGTCTGGCTTCTGCCTAGTACCTCTCTGATATTTACCTCCCCCTACATTCAGCCACCCTCACTAACTTCTTTCTGTCCTATAAACACTCCAAGCCAGTTCCCATGTCAGAGGTTGCAGCTTTTGCAGCCTCTGCCTGTAAAGCTAGTATCACAGATCTTTTTTATGGCTGCCTTTAGCCAGCTCAAATATAATTTTTTCTATGAGTACTTCATTGACCACATAGCCAAAGTTTTATCTTTTAATAGTCTCTTTCTATCCCATTATTTACTATTCATCACCATCTTACCTTTTTTACTTTTTTTCATATTGCTGTTTTGCTTACAAACCAATCTCCCTATAATGTAACTCAGGAGTTAAAAGAACTATATTCTGTTGCCCATCATTATATTTCAAGCACCTAGAATAGTGCCTTGAAGAAACAAAGTGTCTCATAAACACATTGTAATGAAATGACTGAAGATATCACTCAACATAAAAAAAAAATGGCATTTATTTTTGAAATATTAGTTATCGTGCTTTAGTATCATGACAATTAAGAAAAAGTAGAGACAAAAAGAAAAAATGAACTAGAATTGATTTGGTCTCAACATTTACAACAAATTTATTTTGAATAACTTATTATATATTACTCAATCCCACTTTATATGCAAATTTTTATTTGTAGTTCTTTTGCATTCAGAAAAATGTTATTTAATATACATAATGTATAACTTTGATATAATTTTTAGAAGTACATTTTAAAGAGAAAACATCTAGAAGGATGGCATAAAAAACCGCCATAGACCTTTCCAATGTAACAACTATAACTATAAATATTATTATTTTTTAATTAAATCCTCAGAAATTGTTCTAGGAGCACGCTGCAAATGAAGACAAAAATATTCAACACTCTACTAAATCTTTTTTAAAAGGGCAATAGCTTTGACATTGGAACTATGATCTACACTCCTTTCCCGCTCCTGCCCAATTTCATTTTACAGAAACTTTGTTCCAGAAGAAAATGGCTTAGAGGTCCAATGCCTTCTTCTCCACTTAGCCCCCACAGATACGGTAGCAGCTTCACCCAAAGCATGGAAGACTGAGTATACTGCAGTCCTAAATCTCAATCTCCTCACCTCAGCTTACTTAGAGGGCAAAATTGCACACATGAAGGGGCAAGCCAAGAAGACCAGAAGCTAACATCTCACTCAGCTTCCTGAGCCTAGAACAGAGAGATCACTTAAAGAGAAAGAGGTCACTGTCCATTTCCCCAGCTCCAAGGCAATATCAGACGTTTTTGTCAAGGGGAGAGGCAAGCTAAAAAAAAGGAAGTGAAGTTTTGAAGCTTTCTCTAAAAGAACTGACCTTATTTGGAACAGAATATGGAAGAGTGTAATCATAAGGGTGTGCTAAAAAGCAATGAATATTTTAGTGATAAGCAATTAAGAAGAAGCTGCTAGTGCCATAAAAGCAGCCAGTTAAATTATAGTCTAATTACATACTTAATCTATATCACACTTATTCTTCTTTCATTTTCTTCCCTGTTGTCATAGATCACTCTACTCCTCAAACCCATCTTAAATTTACAGCTAAAATTTTACCAGAGAGGACCAGAGAAAAAGACTGCTAGGAATTAACCCTCCAAGAGTCAGAACATCAGAGACTAATCTAGAAGATTATCTCTGCAAAGGAAATGAATTGGATCAGACTGTGGAGGAATTTATGCTCCAGGGCATTGGTGAAAATGATAGAAAAATTAGCTGTCAATTAGTGGAAGATAATAGCTGAGTTTGATGCAATAAAGAAAGCTTGACAGAAAGAAATTTGTGAAATTCATAAATATCTAGAAATTTAATGATGCATTCCTAAATAACCAATGCATCAGAGAAGAAGTCACCAGAGAAACTAGAAAATATTTTGAGATGAATGAAAATGAAAATATAATATATCAAACCTATGGGATGTAGGTGCCATTTATACAAAGAACTATCTTAGATCAACAATCTATCTTTTTAACTTAAGACACAGGATAAAGAAGTAAAAACTAAACCCAAAACAAGTAGTTACAAGATAATAAATACTAGAGAAGAAATTAATTAAATAGAGAATAAAGAAACAGTGGAGAAAATTAACAAACCCAAAAGACAGTTCATTTAAAAGACCAACAAAAATAAGAAAATTTTAGTTACATGGACAAAGTAAAGAATAGAGAACACTCAAATTACTAAAATCAGGACTAAAAGAGATGACATCATTACTGAATTAACAGAAATGAGAAGAATTATAAGGGAATAATATGGACAATTATATGCCAAGAATTTGTGAACTTAGAGGAAACGGCAAATTCCTAGAAAGATACAACTACAGAAATGATTCTGAGGAAACAGAATATCAGAAGAGACTTGTAACAAGTAAAGGGATTGAAATATATGCATAACAAATTTGACTAAATATTTAATTAATTAATATGAATTCTTTCCAAACTCATCCAAAATACAGAGGAGGGGACACTTCTTACCTCATTTTCCGAGGCCAGTATTACCCTGATACCAAAATCAAAGATCACAAGGAAAAAAATTAAAAAAACAAAAAAAAAACCCCCAAAAAACTACAGAGCGATGTCCCTTATGGAAGTATATGCAAAATCCTGCAATCAAATACTAGCAGACTAAATCTAGCAGCATATAAATGGATTTTACTCATGCTGCAAGAGGCATGAACCTTGAAAACCTGACACTAAGTAAATGTAGCCCGTTACAAAAAAAAAAACCACCTGTTGCGCAGTTTCATCATATGATATGTCAAAAATAGGGAAATCTATAGAGCCTATTTAATTTATTTGAATCCAGGTAGTAAATTGGTAAACACACACACACACACACACACACAGAAAATTTAAAAAGATAAATAGACCAATAACATTTGAAATATTGTGAGAGAGATTATACCCACAATTGCAATTAATGATCTTAAGTGTTAGAATGTGTTTAAGAATAAAGATAGGAACGTGCTATCCTCTCAGTTCTCTGTTTTCACATGCCCTGCAAATGTGAGGTGATTATATTACCATGGAATATCCTAATTTTAAAAGTTGTCCTTCTCTCATGTAATAGAAATATAGCAACATTTTACTTTGCACATATTCTCTCCACTATATTCAATGCATTACTACTTATATTGCACTTAGATTTTAACACTTAGAGGTGCATAAACAAAACCATGTAAACACTGCACTTCACACATTTCTTAAATACTTATGATGGGATGCCCGTATTTTATTTCCAGTGGAGTTTTGTCCCAATTTTGTCCACTTTCTTATAGCTACAGTCCCTCAGCTGAAGGTGCATTCCCACTGGCAGATAAATATGCCAACACTTGAATGTTAAAATAAACAGATTAAATACTTTAAAAGAGTAAATTATATGATATGTAAATTCTAGCTCAATAAAGCTGTTAAAAAACCTTCAAATTTCACTTTTTGGTTAAAATTTTTCTAGTTCTTCAACACAGTTAATTCTATGTTGAATAATTTTCTGTTCTCAGTTCAAACATCACAGTGTAAATTGAAACCACAGAAGCATATCTTCTCAAATTTTATATTTTCTAGGAAAATAAATTATGTTTCTTTGAAATAAATAAATAAACAAATAAATAAATCTCACTATGGGCATGAATGCCTTTTACAAGCTCAAAAAAAGTGTATTATATGTGATATATAGAATGTACATACTCACAAAGCATATATGCATAAGTATATATGTTCATATATAAAATTGGTTATAAAATAAACTACAATACTATTTGGGCTTAATAAGTCTTATAAGTAATAGCCAAATTATAAAAACATGAAAACAGTGTTAAATTAAACAATATATTTTTTAAGGGATGATGAACCATTTGAATTCTACATCCTTTGTCATGGAGAAACAAATATATATGAAAGTAAAGAGAGAAATTCCTGCAATTGTAAAAAGACTTAGGAAAATGCAAACTAACAAGTGGGTGTTGAACAATGAGAACATATGAACACAGGGAGGGAACATCATACACTGAGGCCTGTCGTGGGGTAGGGGGAGTAGGGGAGGGATAGCAGGGGGCGGGGGGATTGGGGGAGGGATAACATTAGGAGAAATACCTAATGTGGATGATAGGGGGATGGAATGCAGCAAACCACCATGGTGCGTGAATACCTATGTAACAAACCTGCACTTTGTGCCCATGTACCCCAGAACTTAAAGTATAATTTAAAAAAAAAAGAAAATGCAAACTAACATATTTTTCAATTAGAAATGCATATTCAAGTACATTTCTGATATATCCATTTTAGGCTTTTTGTGTTTATGTTATTAACGTTATTTAAATAAAATTAAAGTGACTAATTTTGGAAAAATACTACTATTTTGATTCAGTTTCTAAATTTTAATCTCATGATTAATTAGTATTCCCTTTTTTTGACTAGATTAGTCTCATCTTTGCCATGATTACAATAATTTAATTAAATGAAGCATGTGACATAAATTTTTATCAGTAATTAATCTACAATTAGTCTACTAGATTAGCTATAGATTAGCTGTAGATAAAGTTTTAATTCATTTGCCTATCATTCTGGATACACTCTATAATATAGGGTCGAGCACTATTTCCGAATTGTTCTTGATTATATGAGAGTAGAAATGTTAAAAACATAGAACCCATTTTCTATTCATCCCAGAAGCATTTTGAGTCTTCGCTCTACAAATCACAGGCAACTCAAAATTATTTTGAGTAGCTCTGCTACTTGCCTTATAGTGTTTTAGACATTTATTTTGTTCACAAAAAAGAACTTCTACATAAACAAATGATTCACATTTATATACTTGACTAATTGTAAATCATATGTATCTTATTTTTTTCATGGTTTTGCATAATTCTAAGAAGTACAAAGACAGCTAAGATTAGTGATAGTCATCTGTGATTGAGTTTTACTGTAGGCTTTATTTACATGGTGTATATGAAAATGTGCTGACTCAAGGTTGTGAAATAGTTAATAATTTATATTAGGACTAGCAATAAAGTTACCAAATGATTGTCAGTGTATTCTGGCAAATATATTCTATGTAACCAACACAATCGTTGATAAAACAGTAACTTTAAACATTTAAAAATCAGTATAATTTGCAGGATTTGGTCTTCTTTCTTGGAAAGGGCTGCATACCATCTGATAATTTCATTGTTCCCATCTGTTTTTATTACTTGTCACCTTCTTGGCCCTCATAGATACTTGGAACTATCAAACTAGGATAAGAATCCTGGTCTCCTACATATCACATAATCACTCCTGTCATCAGACCATACCACTGCATGTGGTGTGGCCTGGCCACTCTCCTTCAAAATGTAGGAAGCCTGAATGAGGAAACTACCCACATCTCCTGAAGGGCTTATGCCACTCCATTGCTATTAGAGGTATTCCTTTTTTCCTTCCATTTCTTCACATATTTCATCCTTTTGCTTTATGTCTTAAGATGGTATTTAATTGGTTCTTTTTAACCTGGCATTAAACAATATTTTGGTTCATTGATACTGAAAAAGATGGAATGTAAAGAATTACAGATTCTCCAGGTTAGATTCCTCCCTTTTGCTTTATGCCTTAAGACGGTATTTAATCAGTTCTTTTAAACTCAACATTAAACAATATTTTGGATCATTTATATTGAAAAAGATCGAATGTGAAGAATTACAGATTTGCCAGGTTAGATTTTAGGACTGGGGAATGATCCTGAAAAAAAAATACTACAAGTTGCCTTTTTAAGGGAGTTGCTGTATGAAACATAATTAGGAATCTGATTAATCAGGAACTTGCTGCTTTAACTGCTATCTTGCAACCACATTGTTCCTGCTGTTTTCTGGGGACCGTAAACCACCCCTGAAACTATTGTATGTAGGACCACACTACTATAGCTAACAATCCTCACCAGCTAAAGAATGTCCCGTGCCACAATGGAGCTTCCTTCCAGGGGGAGCAGCTGAGTTTGGAAACATTTTCTACCACATAAATTCCTTCCAAATATTCTGCTATATATTTGCTTAGAGAAAGCTGAACCATAAGCCAAATTCAAGCTACAGAGAATTCTAGGGAATGTACTCTTTGGATTTCTGACCTTTAGATTCCCAGTAGATTACTGAGCACACTGTGTTGGAGAAGGACTTCTGTAAGTCATGCTACAAGAGACTCAGAAAGGATTGAGGGATTTAGTCAGCCATGTCTACCATAAATGACTCAAGGCCATGGATAATACATACATAAAAACTTCGCTGACTTTTTTTCTTGAATATCCCAAGATTATTTCATGATGATATTCTTTTATCTTTCTAACCATCAGTATAATGTTGAGGGTCAGAACTCTGTAAATTTCACATTGCAGAACCCAATATTAAACTGGCTCAGGCAAAAAGATACTTAGCATTCAATCTAGCTTCAAACATATAAGGATACTGGTTTTTTGTTTAAGGGAAGTCTGTTTATCTTTGTATATTAGTTCTTTTCTGTGTTTTCTCTAGACTCAGCTTGTTCTTTCATATGTGATGAACAGTCTTCAGAAGCTCCAGCTTGGTTCACCCAGTACAAAGAGATCTTTACTTTCGGAAAGATATAGTAAAATATTTAGTGCTAACGCTATTTGCATTTGGTGGATTCAATTTAAGTCACCTGTCCATCACTGAAACAATGTTTGTGGCCAGAGGAATGTGATTCTCATATCCACTCACAGGACTAGGTAGGGCAGCCCACCCCGGAAAGAATTGCTGACCAAGAGAAAGGAGTAATTCTTCACAGGGAAATCTTGGTGGTAGTATGAGAAGATAATAACTTGCTGAAGAGTAAGAAAATCATAGTTATCCATATATCTCTTCATTGTAATTAGTTATAGATCTATTGTTATGTCTTCCATCCCTTGGAGTAACTAATTTATAGATTTAGATTGACTTGTATAAAGCTATCAATCTAAAGAATGTTGCATAGATGTAGATTAATGTTACAATTTGGATTAATTTTTTAAAGTTCAGTTTTATAGTTCTACAGACTTTATAAGTAAGTTCCTTTGATTCCTTAAAAATCACAAATATATGACCAATTTCAGGCAGTCAGCTATTGATTCAAAGTGTTAAGATAAATATTTTCCATGCAGCACTTTTTTCTGCTATGTAGGACACATTGTTGATCATATGTCTTTGTTTATAACAAAATAATTCAAAACATTTTCACATCCCTTGAGCCTAAGTGGCAAATATACTGTACTGAATTTCATTTTCTCAAGAAGTTAATTTATTAAAAGTTATTTTACCCTCTGTTTCAAATGAATGTTGGTCAGTTTCTCACTCATGGGAAATTATGAAAAATATAAATTGAAGAAAGACTTGTAAATCTTGACTCTTAAGACCATAAAAAAGTCCAAGAGTAAAGAAATATACTTTTGTCCATTTTTTTCAAATATTGTGTTTTATATCCTCTGCTGCATATCTTCAGAAAATAGCCCTTCTAAAGAAGCATTAGACTATTCTTCAGCTGGTTCAATTCCTTAAAAATGGAGCATGAGTATAAAAATTCCCTGAGATTTAGCCTGAAGGTAAGCAAGTCTCTATCATCTACTATATTCTGGGTAAGCAATATTTAGGTACCCTTTAGGCATTTTCAAGGCTCATTTTGTAAAGTTATTACAACTCCAGTGTGTAAAGAAATCTACGTCTGAAGCTTCAGTTAACATGTTATTGAAAGATAAATTTACAGATCTACCTATAACTTGTTAGCATGATTAAACAAATAAGACTAGTCAAAGAAATCTTCAGAAAAAGAACTGACGTGAAGCACGCTTTGTGCTGATCAGTCATATCCAAAACCAACTTCTATCTAAAGCCATCTCCACAATTTAGAGAAACTGCCACACAATGGCTTAAGCCCTGACACTTTAGCAGCTGTATTTTTGTAAAGAAAGTTCCATAGTTCACAGTACTTTGCATCAGCTATAAAAGGATAGTTTTTAAGAATTTTTGAGTAAATCAAATCGAATATATCCAAGGGATATATTTACAGACATTTCCCTCGCTTAGGAAATCAAGCAAGTACTACATTTGAGACTTGTAATTGGGCCCTGTTGTTTTTGTTTTAATAACAAACCCTGTAATATTTGGATGACTTACAATCATTGCAGCCGCCCTAAGATGAGATTTCCCTAGAAACTGTTTGTATCTGGTAGCCATTCTTCCCCTTGGCTGGAACTGAGATAGTAGAGAAGTGGCACATGTTTTGAGATGGTAGAAAGGTTGCACTTAGTGACCAGGGCCTCCTTAGAGAAAGAGAACTCAAATATTAGTCTTGTTACTCAGTCCTTAGGAGACGCGTGGTATCGGGTGTCTACCATTATGTTGGCAGAGTGATTAGATATTTTTCTCTGGAGACTTTCCCAAATAGTTGCTCTTTGGTTTCTCTCTAAAGCTAATAATGTGTTTTGTGGCATTCAGGCATCACTTGTCTTTCTACCATCTCTGCTATCTTCTGGAATTTCATCCCTAAAAGCTCAAGGAGACTAACCCGTCATCTGTTACCTCTTTTCAGAGCTATCACTAATAATGGAAGGACATATGCTCTTGAATATTTAAACAACATAAAAATTTCTAAACTGCATGTTACCTAGTGCTGAATGTATTTTCATATTCAAGGTATTAAATGTCGTATAATTTCTCATAGCTCCATCAGCTACTTATCAGTAGAATCATAAACTGCCAAAGACATGACTTTCTGTTTTACACACATGTCAAGTACAGAGTGTCTTCCAGAGAATTACAGTTCAAATTAATCAGAGAATTTAATATTAGCTCTGATATGCTTACCTATCTATGCTGTGTAGCCCAAATAAATGACTCTAAGAAGAAAATTTTAGGCAATGATAAAAAGAAATCCCAAGTGAAGGCTATTTGAAATTATATTAAATGAGGCGAATGAGTAGATGTAATATGAAAACATAAAATATGCTCTATTAACAATTTTTGTTATTATTATTTATACTTATTTTTTGTCATACCCCTGCAATAGCCCCAATCAATGGTTGGACCCATATCTCATTATGATTTTACGTGCATATTCAGTTATCAAATACATATTAGCCTCCATGAGATTATCCACATAAATTCCAGTTGCCCTGAAAATTTTAGTTCAATCACAAATAGCACAGCTAAGATAAAAATTTTATTTTCAGAATCAATCAATTGATACTGACTAGAATGAGTTTTAAACCCCTGAAAAACACTGACTGATTCTCAAAGTAAATTATCTGATGTAATTATCTGAGTAAGCAGACACTTTAGGTTCGTAAACCTTCATTATATTATTAAATGTCCACAGTTCTATATAACCTTGTTCCATTATTTAATTCCTCTTTGAATTGAAGTTCTTAATTATATCAAACAAAAATACTCTGTCATTTTTAGTACCGTTTTCTTGATAAGCCCTCTGTAATGAGAAAAGCAACTTTAGCAGCATAATAAAAAGGCCTAGATTGAAGAAAATCCCTGTCACCTATTTCATCTGATAACTTTACCTCTGACTTAGGAGTCATTTTTCCTCATCTTGGTGGCAAGTGACTTTAAAAGTTCTCTAATCCTGTCCTTCTCCTGTCCACATCCTCCATGCAATAGCCCCTTTGTGGTGGTTCGCACCTGTAATCCCAGCAGTTTGGGAGGCTAAGGCTGGCAGATTACTTGAGGCCAGGAGTTCAAAACCAGCTTCGCCAACATAGTGAAACCTCATCTCTACTAAAAATATAGAAATTAGCAAGATGTGGTGGCCCATGCCCATATCTCAGCTACTAGGGAGGCTGAGGCAGGAGAATTGCTTAAACCAGGGAGGCAGTGATTGCAGTGAGCTGAGATTGTGCCACTGCACTCCAGTCTGGGTGACACAGCAAAACTCTGTGTCGCCCGCACTCCTCTTCCCCTGCCCCACACACAAAAAGAAAACTAAGGAAAAGAGCAAGAGAGCACATGATTTTTCAGTATTAAATGCCTACATATGCCAGGCATGGAGAAACAACATTGCTATTTGATAATGTTTATAGAAGTCAATGTCTTGTGAAAAAAACAATTGTGTCACTTTTAATTTTTTGAATAAGGGCTTGTTTACTTATTTTTTTAAAAATAAGGGGTTTTGTCAGAGCTCAAAATTTTTATAATCATGCAAAGCAGAATTTCTGGAAAATAGGAGACCCAAAATTAAATTTAGAGTAACTAAGTAGGTGAAAATTTAAACTCTTGTAATCTGAGTTGTGCATCTGAATTTTGAAGAAATTATAAATAAATAATAGAAATACCTGTTTTATTTGAGAGCTGTGATGAGACTGAAAGAAATATGTTTCCAGGATTTTTATTTGGCTAATAATAAAGACCTACCTATACATTTGCTAATTCATTGAGAGATGCCAGATTTTGTTATATCAATGACAACTTCAAACTGCTCCCAGTTTGAAAGAACAGTATTGAAATAGCTCCTGGGGAACAAGGTGTGTGTTGAGCACCTAGTGTCTTATTTGAGGGATAGTGAAGAGAAAATTCAATTACAGAAAATTCACTATTTCCATTGGGTGTTTTGTCATTCAGCTTGTATTCTGGGGAGATGATTTGAACACAGAGTTCAAATTGAATTAAAGAAAAACAATTAACTCTCAGTTATACCAGAGCCGATCATTCCATTTATGTACCATCATCCGGGCCCTTTGATTATCCTCCTTCTTCGTCTGTCTTTCTTCCATGTTTGTTTTATTTTTTTCGTTACTATCACCACAAGACAGAAATGTGAACTATGTAATGAAAAAAATATGTATCAGGTAATTTATCTCTGATGGCAGATATGGCAAAATAACTCAAAACAGAGGAGTCATCAAAGACTTATTTATGCTTCAGAAAGTACATTTTTTTATTTTTCCATAACAGATGCATATGCACATGTGCGCGTGTGCACACACACACACACACACACGGGGGTATGGAGGGCATAGAAAATGGAAAGAGAAAGAAAGAAAGAAATGTGTTCACCCTTTCTATTAGTACCTATACAGACTTTTGTCTCTAAGATGTGGATTTGTGGCTTCATTCCTGATTCTATTCCTTACTGCATGTTCTTGCCCTGCTGAGCTTCCTTAAAAACTGCATTTTTATTCAAGTCTTAGAGTGACTCACAAACATCTACTCAATAAAATCAGAATCCCTTACATGGCTTTTAATGCCTTTCGTATTTCATGGCCACCCATCTTCTCCATTCTGATTTCAAACAATCCCTGAAAATCCCACAGATTATCAGATCAGAGTCTCCTTACAATATGATAAACGTCACAAGTCACTTCCACTTTCTCATCTGTGTTTATGTTGATCCAGGCCATACCAGGCTACAACGCTTTCCCCCTCCATCTCTTTATTCTTTCAAACTCTGCCAGTTATTTAAATTCAGATTAAAATTTCTTGGGTTTCTAGGAGTCAGTCTTTGAGATTAAGATGCATGAGGAAGAAGTTCATTGGGGCTTGCTCTCAGAAGCCACCCCATGAGGAAATAAGTGAAGCAGTACTGGGCAAATTAAGGAGTTAATAATGATGGCTTCATTGGATTTCATGGGGAGCATTGAAACTGGGGGTGGTCTTTTAGAGATGTCAGGAATAGACACAAGGGTGCTGATTCTTTACACCCACATTACTCACCAGATGCAGACTTGAGGGAAAACAAGTTTCTTTGGAGGCCGCTCCCTTAGGTAAAGGGTAATAACAGGAGAGGGACTCAGCTGTGAGCTGTTAGTGTCAAACACTCCTGGCAGCTGGGGGAAATGCATGCCCCTGTCCTGAAGGCAGACCCAGGCAGAGTTACACGCCATTCACTGTCATCTACTCACATCTTTTTAAAACCTTGAGAGCTCCTAAAAATACAACGGATGTTTTTTTACTTATTTTATTTCTTGTTTGTGTCTCAACCACAGAATCTCAAACTGCTAAAGAAATATTTCTTTAGTATCCAGTGCTATCCTGGATCTGGAAGGATGCTCTAGATGTCAGTACATACATATTAGATTTCTCTCTCAAACATGAAGCAGGGATATGTTATTAATTAAAGGAAATATACTTATCAAAAATGGAAAGTATTTATGAAAATACATAAAGTATCAGGCATACCCATGCACTGCACTCTGAGCTATTAAGTATAGGAATTCAGTAGGCCTGAGGTATTTGTAGAAAATGCAGTTTAATACATCAAAATGAAGAAGACATTTGCCCCTGCATAAACATCTCTTGCATTTTATTTGAAAAGTAATAATAATAATAATAATTGGGACTTGTGGTATTATCTCTGCTGCAATTTCATCTATAAAATATTATTTTAGGCTGAGAGCAGTGGCTCATGCCTGTAATCCCAGTACTTTGGGAGATCGAGGTGGGCAGATCACAAGGTCAGGAGTTCAAGACTAGCCTGGCCAACATAGTGAAACCCCATCTCTACTAAAAATATAAAAAAAATTAACCGGGTGTGGTGGTGGTTGCCTGTAGTCCCAGCTACTTGGAGGCTGAAGCAGGAGAATTGCTTGAACCTGGGAGGTGGAGGTTGCAGTGAGCAGAGACCACACCACTCCACTCCAGCCTGGGTGACACAGCAAAACTCTGTTTCCACAAAAAAAAAAAAAAAAAAAAAGAAAAATTTTATAGTGATGAATCTGCAAAGAGCACTATTGTTGAATATTATACAGATAATGCTTCTATGTTTAGTACTGAGATGGCTGGATTTCAAATGGAAGCTATATCATTGTTACATTAAAAATAAATGTATTAAAGAGCTATAGTTACAAAAAGAACAGAAAAATCTTAAAAACTGGGTTGAAAATATAGAAGAAAACTCCTTTAACTCAATAAACTTAAACATTTAATTATAACTTATTTATACAAAGAGTTGAATTATATTTGTTCTGAGTTATATTTTAACCCAGAATAACTAACAAGTAAACTTTCCCTTTGCTAGATATCACTTAAAGAATTTTGTACTTTGTCAAATGAAAAGTTGAGTCAGTATTTCACCTGTGAATCAATTTTATCCAAAGTTCAATTTTACATATAAACTCTTCAGAGTTTGAGAGGGAAAAATGAAATGCTTTTAATGGTTTAAATAATCAACGATCTTTGAAAAAAATATATTTATAATATTTTTTCTACTCATTGATGCAAGATAAGATACATTTTGTTTTGCATTTGAAAAGACGATGATTTATCTTGAGGGATTTTTAAAAAAATTTATTTTAACCTTTTCAAGCTTTTCTTTGGGAATATTTATTTTACAACCTTGTTTTTTAATGTGAAAAATTGACTGACTTTCAAATACCCTCTAAGATTTTGTTAGTCATTAAAAGCATTCAGCTATTATATAGTCATTCATGACAATGTCACAAATGTTTGAGTTATTTTTATTGAAGACTCAATTATATGTCTTTATTTTTCTTTCTCTTTGATATGAGCAACCATCAAAGATGAAAATCATTTCTACCCTGGACAAAGACATTTTATATTAACTTCTGGGTTTCCCAGAGAATGAAAAGGATAATGAAAAATAAAAAGGAGTGAATAAAGAATATAATGCTTTGTAATATTGATCTATTTTTGAAGAATCTATAACTGAAATTTGCTTCTGAATGACACCATGCAACATCGTATCTAATGCTTCACCAGAAAGACAGTTTTTATTTTCACAAAAGTTTTACCAATCATATGTTTGAAAAATGCCAGGTGGGTGACAGCTTAGTTGGCCTAAACCATCTTAAGTCTTTCCAGGTCTGTTAGCTCATTGATTTGGTTCTTTGGACATTTAATGAATATAATATGAATTGTTAGTTTTCTGTCATATGAGGAAAAGATTTCAGACAAGATACTTTTTTAATAGAGTAGCTTATGTTTGATTTTTTTGCAGCTCAGAAAGAAGTCTCCTTACTTTAATCCCACTAACTTCATTCAGGTCCTATCATCAGTTTGATCATTTAAGTAAACAATAAGCTGAAGTAAAATAACATAAAACATAACAAAACAAAAAAAGTGATCTCCCAAAGTAAGTCTTCTTCTGCAGGAACCAAATGACAATTTATGGCATATTTCAATAGTACATGATTTTTTCACAAATTTCATTAGCACACCATTGATTGCTCATTTTTCAGCTCTCAAAATAATTTTACATAGTCTCTTTCATGCAGAGGATAACATATTCATATTATTTGATTTTTGATGAAACCAAATGACCCTTTAAATTTGCAATAGAGTTCTTTAATTTTGTATGAGTTTCTTTACTGCTATTCATTTAATTTTCTGTTTCCATTAACCATCTGCAAGCATTTGACTCTATGACAATTATTCAGCTGTGGTACATCATGACTGACATATTTTATAAATGAAAAAAAGGAAAGAAAAGAAAACGGAGAAGGGTTAGAGATCACAAGAGAAAGGAGGAGAAAGCAATCGAACACAAATGTCGTGGTTTGGAATCATGTATTTTCCATTCAGCTGAAACATCTGAGTGGTAATTATTGGTCCAACTGTAAATCTAGCCTAATTGCATTTTGTCTTCATTTCTGATAAGCACTTCACGATGATGATGATTACTCTTGCTAAATGCATTCGTTCCATGAATGTTTTCCCACACTGATGGCCAGGGGGCCTTGCAGATAAAAAGACTGCAGACAAAATAGCTCAATTCTGCTACAACTAAATCAGTATTGATTTCTTTTCTCAACTAAGAGAGGGACCCACTGTATATGCCTTTCATTTTTCTGCCTATCCACCACATAGTGGGGTTTGGTCAGTATATATTAGAGTGTTCTTTAATTTACTGACATAACTGAGAGGCCAATCCTGGGCAATTAGTACTGATTAACTGTGTCGCTTGTCTGACAAATAGAGAACATTACATCTTGCCCATTTTCTTAAAGGCCTGTATTGAAAAGAACCCCACTGTTTGATTTAATTTTTCTTTGTACCATGGAAACCTTTTGCCATGTTGATTTAAATGTAATTTTTGCCTCCTTATGCTTTTTTCCCTTCTTATTATTGAATACCCAGTGAGCCTTTTCAATGATGGCATGGGGACAGGCTGTTAGCGTCTTTTCATAAATCTCCGTATTTCATAGTGGGGCAATTAAGCTAAACATTTAGATTTCTGCTACAAATTTAAATGTGCAAGTGGAAGCAAATGGCTATGGAATTGAAGGGCATTATATTGCTTCATTGTTGCAGATCAGCTTTTCAGACTCAGTGAATGTTCTGACAAAGAAATTCTAGAAAAATTGTGGTTCTGGAATTTTCTGAGAAAATCTTTGTAATGTAGCATCAAGTAAAATCTACACAGACCAAATAATCACACTTAACTATTCATCTGGCTGATTTAGACATTTCATCTAAGTTCTTGAAACATTTATGAGCAATACTTGAACCCACCTTTGACAATGGGGCAAGGGAGAAAGGCTGTCATCAAGCTTCTGAACACAGTCTCTGAAAAATGCATATTATAACCCAGGGCTAAACACCTGCAGATGGTGGATAATAGCAAAAGATGTAAAAAGCTAACACAGAAAGAGAAAGTATGAAGACTGCAGCTATACAGCAAAAAAGGCTTAAGTTAAATGAATTTGGTTCTTAATGTATGATATAATGCTTGGAATGTCCAAAAATAAATAAACCCTGCTATAATAGAACCCTCACAGAAAACATTCTTAGTGGACAGTCATTATTTGCTTCCCCAGCATCCATTTCTCTTTTTTCCTGGGAGGGACCCTGTTTTTCATATGAAGTTCCATTCTTCTCCCATTCTCATTCTATGTGGCTTGAGACTGAGTCTCCACCCAAGCAAAAAATACACAGCATCTATTCAGCTCATACAGTGTGGTAGGTGTGTTGTAAATCAGGCTAAAACCCATTGTGGAATAACATTTCCTCGCCCCTTGATTCATTTAGATGTGAACAAAATCTAAAGCAATCTTATCAAAGTAACTTTCAAGGCGTTTTCAAACTGCCTCAAGTAAAAACTTCCATTCCACTGGATTTTAACAGTGGATTATCTAGGTATCCACACATCTTGCTATTATGCCCATCTGCAGAATGAAGTAAACACATTGGAATAAGTATAAAGAAACCAACAGTGAGCGCCATCACTTGGGTTTGTGCTTACATGGGTCAATATACACACCCTTGTTGCTTAAGCCAGTTGCCATTGATTTTTCTGTTAAAAAAATAGTTAAATATAGAAGCTAAACCTATTTGAACAAGAATATATGAGCAAAAAAAGCAAAAATACATAGGAAAGAAAATGTTTGAACTTCAGTTTAGAGAAAGCACAACTTATCATATTCTACTGCCCCCTCAAACTTTATTCATTGAGTGTGAAGTTGTCTAAACCGGATGAAAATTCTAACAAGCTCTTGATTTTCCTTTGCATTATGTAACCTAAAGAGTTCTCAGATCACTTTTAGCTCAAAACAGTCTTGAATGTTAAAAAAGTTCTCATCACAAAGAAAGTGTAAATGTTTAAGTTGATTGATATGCTAATTAACCCAATTTGACTATTATACAATGTGTACATGTATGAAAATATCACATTCTAACCCATAAATATGTCCGATTATTATGTGACAATTAAAAATGAAATAAAACAGCAAAAAAAAGATTGCCTAGTCCCCCATAAAAATAAAAACTCTAAGTTGGCTTTTGTGTTTGGTCTTTTTAGCAGTTTTAGAATGGAAGGCTGCAAAGGCAGAAATATAATTATTTAAAAATTTTTCGCCATCCTGCTTTTTGTCTTTGTAGCTTCAGAATTGAGTACTTAGAGGCAATGAAATGTAGATGCTCTTTGAGGAAGTCAAGGAGAAAAAACTAATATATTTTACTGCTTCTGGTAAGAGAGACATAGACATGATGGAGAGGCATTTGAACTAAGAAAGTGGCTCCAGAATCAGACTGATGATTAGCATCTCTACTTGCCATTAGCTAGGATATAAAGGTAAGTAGCTCAACTTTTGTCTTTGCACTTAAGACTAAAGCTTACCTTTTAGGGTTACTATAAGAAATACAAAACGGATGTGTACTACACGCTTACCACACGGTCTCAGCTGAATAAAATATTTCAGTTATTTAAGAAGACTTATCAACAGGATGTGAAGAGAGGCAAATCATACCCCTTTTTAAAGTGAAAGCAGAATAAAAGCATATAAACAATAGTTCATTTGAAGTGTTATAATTCCTCCCAATGTAAAAGATATAAAAAAATTAAAGATATAAAATCCATTTTATAGACTTATTCTCAGTAATTATCTATCCTTACTAATAATAAGCATGCTAAATCAGGAGTTACTTCTGAGATAAGAAAACACTAACTCCAGTTGAACTAAGAGTTTGTAAGCTCTCTGTGAGCTCATAACAGTGTAGGCATTCCTAGAAGCACTTGAAATGCACATTGCAAATACTGTCAATAACTATTTCCTTAATATATTCATAAAATGCTGGCCAAATAACCTTCACAAGCAAATGTGATGAACAACAGAGATGATATTAGAGATAATATTTTTTGTTAAAAAGTATTTTGTTTTTTATTTACAAAACACAGCAAATTAAAACTCATCTCAGAAATTATTTCTTTCCTCAAGTATTTATGCTAATACAGGGTTACATGTTTCTCCAACATTTTAGGTACCGCATTACTGTACTTTGTAAATCCTACTGCCATATGAGTTATTAAACATTTCCTTTTTAACTCTAGGTGTCAAGTTAAAGTGCCATAGTTAAATATGCTTTTAGCTGTGAATGAAATATCAATAGGTTGGGTCTATTTGAGAGCTAAAAAGTAAAACTGATTTATTCAAATTATGTCTATATCTAAATAAAGATAATATTTCCCTCTCAGATGGAAATTTACAGGACATTTGTATATGATATATTCTTCACAACATAATTGGAATTATTTTGAAGCGTGAGGTTTTTTGACTTAAATCAAGGATATAACGGGGGAGGTTACCATAATAAGAACAATGAATAAATCCAGGGTTATTCTATAGTTAGGGGATGGGGATTACAGTGAGTGTTAGAGTCTGTATTAGTTGCATATGGCTGCATAACAAATCACCAAAATCTAAATAATGTAAAACAACATTCATGTATTATCAAAGTTTCAATGGGCATGAATCTGGGCATGATTTCATTGGATCCTCTTCTCGAGGTCTTGCAAGGATGCAATCAAAGTGTTTGCCATGCTACATTACTTTCTGGTGCTCAGGGTCCTCTTCCAAGCTCAAATAGTTGTTAGCATAATTCAGTTTCTTGCGGCTGTGTGTTGAAGTTTCATTTTCTTGCTAGCTATTAGCTGGGGACTACTCTCGGCTCCCAGGGTGCCCCTCATGTCCTTGGCATTTGGCCCCTTCCATCAAGACTTTGAAATTGCAGATTACATTTTCAAGATCAGCAGGAGAACATATCTGACCTCCATGAGGGTCCCAATCCATTTAAAAGGCTCACCTGATTAAGTCAAGCCCACCCAGAATAATTTTTTTAAATTAAATGAAAGACAACTGATTAGAGCCCTAATTTACATCTGTAAAACTCTTCTTGTCATGTAACACAGCAATCACTATTGCTTTTGAAATCAGCTACAAGTAATGGAAGAATCAGGATTCAAGATTGTATATGAGGACCATTCAAAAATACAACTTATTTTACCTTGTAAAAAATATTTTGAACATTTCAAACCGCATTAGAATATATCTTCTATCTATGGTAAGTCTTATGCATGCGTTTCTGGATCCAAGGTTGAAAGTCAACTGTGAGAAGCTGCAATGCTACAACTCTGATGTACAGATGAAGCTGAGTCCCATGGTATTACTGTCTACAGCAAGTTCATTTTGTAATGCATGAATGTTTTCCTATATTCACTATTCAAATTTTAGTAAACATTTAGTATTGGTAACTTATTAGGTGCTAAATAATAGTTTTTAAAATAAGAATTATTATGTTGTAATAAAACATCTTTTTTATATTTTTAGGATCTAATTTTCATAAGGGGCATAAATGGATGGTATAGCATGATAACTGGTATCCTCCACAGGTTCAGCAAAATCTGTAAAGATCCTAATCTATCCTAGTACATAACTATGAATTGAGTATTTGTAATTTTTTTCTAAAGCTAAATTACATGTTATTTAACCCATACTTGGCACAACAGATTCTATTTTGTTTCACTGTAAGCTAAAGCATTATTTGTTTCAATGGTAAACAAAAGGATTATTTTATGTTATAGCAATTTTATCTTTTTTTAGATGTCAAACACTTCACATTGATAAAATTATACTGTGATTTGTATAACATATTTTGTTTGCTTTATTCTATAACCACAAAGATTTAAAAAATTTGATCATATCTAAGTTTAAGATAGTGTAATAGGGATTAAGAATGTAGACTTCGGAGATAGTACAGGTTTTGAATATTGCTGTCACCCATCACTAGCTGTGATTTTGAGCAACTACTCACACATAATTTGGACATTGTCATTGAGTTTGTACACATAAAGCATTTAGTATAGTGTCTGTTTTAAAATTTTGTCAGTAAATGTTAGCTATTAATATTGTTTTATCCTCATCATTATCATCATCTTTCTTATCAAGACAAAATTATAATGTTTATGAGAAGAAAGAATCTATAAACAATGACTTGAGCTTATACTGTTATAATTAAATTTTTTAACACAAAATTTTACAAAGACAATTAGGATCTGGACAAACTTATCAAAAATTTTGTTGAAGAGTAAATGATAAAAGTCCAGTTGTAAATATTCATCAGCAATAGGGAACACATAGGTTTGAGATTTCATATTCATTGAAATTGCTTTGAGTTCAAATTTGCTAAAGAATTTAATCTTTTTCAAAGTTAAAACCATTGCTATTTTTTTCTATTAAATGCTATCTTATAAACAAATTCTTAAAAAGAGACAGCATTCTGATATTCTGAAATCCAAGATACTTAGATGATAATATTAAATAAAGCAAATCAATATCTTGCCCTTGGAACTCAGAGGTTCGCCTTTAAATTTAACTTAAGAAGAACATAGTGAAGACTCAATATGTACTACTGAATTAAAAAAATATTTCTATTAATAAATAAAATACTTTTTTGTTGTTAGTAAGCAAAATGTATTGGGAAGCTCACTTGACATTTGTGTATGTGTATATGTGTATGCACATGTGTTGGTATATGAGTGAAAGAATTAGATTTTTGGTTATAAACTCAATGTCATCAAATCATATATATAATTATGTGTGTACATATATTTATGCATACATATTTATGTCTCATATATATGTATATATATAATTAATATTATTACTTATCACTTAGTAATTTATTTTCTTTTTTCATCTGATCCTTTTTTCTAATGTGTTTTATTTTTAACAAGAGGAGAAAGGTAATATTTTTCCCATGTAACACATTTACTTGAACAATCATTATCATTAGAATCTGATTATTTTTTGTCTACTTTCTAGTGTTCAAACATATAGGTATGAAATTTCCAATTTTTTTTAAGTTGAAATAATAATTGTACATATCTATGTTTCGATACATGTATAGGGATCAGATCAGTGTAATACACATAGCCATCATATCAAACATCTAGCATTTCTTTGTGTTGGAAGAATTCCATATCCTCCTCCTACCTATTTAAAACTATACAATATAATATCGTTAACTATAGTCAACTTACAGTGGTATAGAATACTAGAACTTATTCTTTCTAACTATCATTTTACAACCTTTAACAAACCTCTCTCTATCTCTTCTTCCTGCTAACCTTTCCAGCCTCTAGTATCCTCTGTTGTACTTTTTACTTCTATAAGATAAACTTTTTCAAGCTTCCACATGTGAGGGAGAGCATGTGGTATTTAACTTTCTGTTCTTGCTTATTTCACTTAACATCAATGTGAACTCTTAGAAATGATAAAGGAATTTAGTAAAATTTTAGGCTACAAAATCAACATACTAAAATCAATAGTGTTTCTACACATAAACAACAAATTATCTGAAAAAAAATGTGTATGCATAGTATATGCTTACCCATAGTACAATAGTGACACAGAAACTAAAACATTTAGAAATAAATTCAACCAAGTAGCTGAAAAGCCTCTACAAGAAAAACTACAAAACACTGAAGAAATTGAAATGGGTATAAACAAATGGAAAGACATTCCATGCTCATGAATTGGAAGGATTAATATTGTTAAAATTACTATACAAACCAAAGCAATATACAGATTCAATGAAATCTGTATCAAAATACCAATAACATGTCTTATAGAAAGAGAAATCAAATTTTAAATGTATTATGGAAGCACAAACAAACACACACACACAAAAAAAACAAATAGCCAAAGCAATTCTGAGCAAAAATAACAAAGCTGGAGGCATTACAGTACAAGACTTAAGACATATTACAAAACTTTAGTAACTAAAACAGCATGATACTAGCATAAAAAGGGATACAAAGATCAGCGAACAGAACACAAAACCCATAAATAAATTCACATATTAATATCCAAATTATTTTTGACAAAAATTCAAGAACCACTCACTGGGGAAATAACAGATTCTTCAATAAATGCTGCTGGGTAAACAGAATATCCATATGCAGAAGAATAAAACTAGATCCCCATCTCTCACTCTATTCAAAAATCAACTCAAAATGGATCATAGACCTATATGTAAGATCTGAAACTATAAAACCAATAGAGAAAGCACAGGGGAAATGTTGCAGGTGATTGGTCTAAGAAAAAATTTTACGACTGGCCAGGCACAGTGGCTCACGCCTGTAATCCCAGTAGTTCAAGATCTGCCTGACCAACATGGTGAAATCCTGTCTCTACTAAAAATACAAAAAAATTAGCCGGGCACGGTGGGCGCACCTGTAACCCCAGCTACTCAAGAGGCTGAGGCAGAAGAATTGCTTGAACTCAAGAGATGGAGGTTGCAGTGAGCCGAGATTGCACCACTGCACTCCAGCCTGGGGGACAGAGCAAGGCTCTGTCTCAAAAAAAAAAAAAAAAAAAAAAAAAAAAAAAATTTATGACTAAAACCTCAAAAGCACAGGCAACAAAAGCAAAAATAAACAAATGGTATTATATCAAACTAAAACTCTGCACAGCAAAGGAAACAATCAACAGAGTGTAAAAGCAAACTACAGAATGGGAGAAAATATTAGCAAACTACTAATATGACAGAGGGTTAATACCCAGAATATGCAAGGAGCTCAAACATCTCAACATCAGAAAACAAACAAGTAAATAATCTAATTTAAAAATCTAATTAAATGATCTGAACTAACACTTCTCAAAAGAAAATATATGAATAGCCAATAACATATAAAGAAATGCTCAATATCACTAATCATCACGGATATAAAAATCAAAACCACAATTAAGGATTGTCTCACCCTAGTTGGAATGGTTTTTACCAAAAAGACAAAAAATAATAAATGCTAATGAGGGTTAAGAAACAGAAACTCTTATACACTGTTGGTGGAAATGTAAACTAGTAGAGCCACTAGGAGAACAGTATGGAGTTTCCTAAAAAATTAAAAATAGAGCTACCAAATGATCCAGCAATCCCACTACTGGGCATTTATACAAAGGAAAGGAATAGTATACACATGCAATGGAGTACTATACAACCATAAGGAAAAATAAAAGCCTGCCAATGTTTCTTAGTATGTCACCTTAGTCTCCAGTAATTAATAAGTGACTTTGAATGTAGTCTGCAAGGTAGCTACCATGAATATGTTATTCTAATCTACCATGTACTCTGTTACAATTAATTAAAGCACATTTCATCCCTATAATTTTCCATGTTTTAGATTTTTTGTATATATTCACATATACATGAAATATGTATATTTGCATATATATGTAATACGTATGTAATACACATATATATATTTGAGTCTGGTAAGTAAAAATAAAATCTCTAGAACCATAGAAGGTTTAGTGTATTAGAAACAAACTCCTAGGGTAATTATAGATATTGTAAATTTTAAAAGTTCAAAAGTTTTCTGTCAAACAATTGTTATGCTAGCCTCTTCAATTAAAAAAAATATTTATCCTCTCTTCTGATGGCATAGCCAATGTCTCAGTTCTGCATTTAACTTTTTCTAGCTTAGTCTACTTAATAACTTGTAACTGTGTTCTCATACAAAATTTATCTCTGTTAATGTCAATGTATAATCATACCACTCCCCTACATAAAGTGCTTCAATAGGACTAGAATTTTGGAAGAGGCAGAGTAGATGTACTCTTCCTTATTCCACTTTCACAGTAGAAAATTAAACACCTGAACATTATATATATTTTTAAAAAATAAGAATTTGAAAAACAGATAGAGGCCAGATGGAATTGGGCTTCTGGACTTAATAAAAGGTAAGTTTCCTGGACTTTCTTTTTTGCCTCATATATCTCAGACTGGGTGCTAGAGAAGCTGGCAACCTAGGAATGCCAACATGTGTAGGAAAAAAAAAGTACCCTTCAAGTCTTCTCTCTAAAAACAACCAACAGGAAATGGCGAAGGTGGCAAGACAAAAACTTTTAGACAATTGCTGCTCTGTAAAAAAGAAATACCAAAAAAAATTACTGTTCAACCTACGCACCTTACATCCGTCTAGACACCAAATTATATCATGCTGCAATGAGGAGTCCAGGTTCCCCCACAGACCCCTACTCATATGGCGTCCAACAAGGAACAATGTGGAACAGGGACTTTCATGAGTACTCGTTAGTAAGGTAGCAGAACCCAGCCACCCCTGTCAGTTATCACACAGGGTGCCTGGACTTACACCAACATTGGAAGCTAAAGAGTCATCCTTCCCTTCCAGGCTGAGATAATGTCAAAAGAGACATAGTGGAAACTTAGTAATCTCACCACTCAAATACAAGGGGGCTGATCACCAGAAAGGACAAATAAGAGTTGCTCCCCCATCTTTCAGCCAGGTTGGTATCACTGGGAGCCTTAGTGGATAGCTTTAATTTCCACTTCTGTACTGAGAAACCAGGAAACAACCCCCTACTAGGTGTCAACAGAGTCCAAGTGGAAAAGCTGAACTTCCACACATAATTGACAGTAACTAGTTGGTGTCTCCCTCTCTACCCTGCTGAAACAAACAACAAACAGATTACATTTGAATGAGAAAAAAACAATGAGAAAATGCCACACTGAGATGACATTAATACAAGAGGTTGAAGGTTCAGTTCTAGACCAACGCAATGAAACAAACATCACAATAAAGTGAGTCACACGATGTTAAGGTTTCCCAGTGCATACAAAAGTTATGTTTACACTATTTCAAAGTTTATTAAGTGTGCAATAGCATTGTGTGTAAATATATAGATATCTTAATTTTAAAACACTTTATTTCTTTTCTTTCCTGTTTAAACCATACGATAGGAACTACGAACACAACTACATGATATTGTGTTTACAGAGCATGTTCTTTGGCCTGTAACATGCAATATTGTTTGATGGCATTTATTCAAGTAGAATGTCTTTCAAATTTGGAACAAATCTTCTTAAACACTGCCACTGCCTTAGCAAATAAGTTTATGTAATATTCTAAATTATGTGTCGCTATTTAAAAAATGTTCATAGCATATTCACCAGAAGTAGATTTCATCTCAAGAAACCACTTTCTTTTCTTACTCATGAAAAGTAAGCCCTTACTCATTCAAGTTTTATCATGAGGTTGAAGCGATAGAGTCATGTCTTCAGGCTTTACTTCTAATTTTAGTTCTTTTGCTATATCCACTGCATCTGCAATTGCTTCCTCCACTGGTGTCTTGAAACCCTCAAAGTCATCCATGAGAAGTGGAAATACACTTATTCTAAACTCCTATTAATGTTGATATTTTGAACTCCTCCATGAATCATAAATGCTACTAATGGTATCTAGAATGGCAATTTTTTTTACAGAAGTTTTCCAACGCATTCTGTTTGGGTTGCAGAGAAATTACTATCCATGGCTACTATACCTTTACAAAAATGTATTTTTTATATAGTAAGACTCCAAAGTCAAATTTACTTCTTTGCATGAAAGCAACATTAATCTCTTTGCACATCTCCATCAGAGCTCCTGGACCAGGTGCTTTGTCAATGAGTAGTAATATTTTGATAGAAATCTTCTTTTTCTGAACAGTAAGTCTTAACAGGCTTAAGACATTCAGTAAACCATGATATAAACAGATGTGTTATCATCTAGGCTTTGTTATTGTATTTATGGAGCACATATAGAGTTGAATTAGTATAATTCTTAAGGATCTGATGTAATTTGGATATTTGCCCCTCCAAATTTCATGTTGAAATGTAATTCCCAGTGTTGGAGGT
This sequence comes from Ateles fusciceps, assembly GCA_036589455.1. Taxonomy (NCBI): domain Eukaryota; kingdom Metazoa; phylum Chordata; class Mammalia; order Primates; family Atelidae; genus Ateles; species Ateles fusciceps. The sequence continues at coordinate 1,829,024 of JAZHEH010003406.1, forward strand.
GGGGCCTGGTGGGGAGGTGTTTGGGTCATAGGGGCGAATCCCTCATAGCTTGGTGCTGTTCTCGTATAAGTGAGTTCTTCCAAAATATGGTCATTTAAAAGCTTGTGGAATCACCCTTCTCCTGCTCCTGTTCTTGCAATGTGAGATAACTGGCTCCCTTTTGGCCTTCTGCCATGGTTGAAATCTTCCTTGGGCCTCACCAGAAGCCAAGTAGATGCCAGAACCATGCTTCCTATACAGTCTGCAGAACCATGTTATTGCTCCCTATATCTCAGTCCAGCTTTAGGCATGGCTAAAAGAGGCCCAGGCACAGCTTGGGCGGCTACTCCAATTAAGGGTCTTTTCTGTATAAAATACCCAATCTCAGGTATTTCTGTATGCAAGAGTGGCCTAACAAAAAATTCGTGCCAAGGAGTAGAGCTTAAAGATAATCTAAAAATGTGTAAGTGACTTTGGAACTGGGCAACAGGGAGAGATTTGAAGAGTTTGGAGGGTTCAGAAGAAGATTAAAAAAATGAGAACTTTAAAACTTCTTAGAGACTGGTTATATGGTTGTGGCCAAAATGCTGATAGTGATATGGACACGGAAGTCCAGGCTGACTAGGTCTCTTATTTTCTTATGAAAATAAGAAACTTATTGGGAACTGAAGCAAAGGTAACCTTAGCTATGCCCTAGCAAAGAGCTTAGCTGCATTGTGTTTATATCCTAGGGCTCTGTAGAAGTCTAAATTTAAGACTGACCACCTAGGGTATCCTTCAGAGAAAATTTCTAAGCATCAAGATGTGGTATAGCTGCTTCTAACAGCTTATATTCAGATGTGAGAGCAAAGAAATGACCTATAATTGGAACTTATAATTTAAAAGGGAAGCAGAGCTTAAAAGTTTGTAAAACGTGCAACCTGACTATAACCGTACAACGTTGTTTTCTGCCCACTGCACAGACAAAATAAATCTACTGAGATGGATAGCATAGCAGTAAAAAAAGAGTTTAACTGATTCAAGATTAGATATATCACATGAGAGATGTAGTTTGTACTCAAATCAAATTTACTGAAGGCTTGAAGATCAGGGGATTTTCAAGGATAGTTTGGTGAGCAGAGGACTAGCGAAGGAGGCATACCAATTAATTGGGGGATGCAATCACAGGGGTGTGAAAAATAGTCCTTGTGTACTGAGTCCATTTCTGAGTGGGGGTCACCAGAGGAATTGTTGGTCTGGGTGGGGCCATTCAGTAGCCAGAAAATAAAAGCTTGAAAAAACATCTCAAAAAGCCAATCTTAGGTTTTACAATAGTGGTGTTATTTACAGGAGTAACTGGGGAAGCTGCAAAGCTTGTGACCTCCAGAATAGTGGCTGGTCATTATTTAACTATGCCTACATCTTAGTAGAATTTGGGCCCCTTTCATCCTCCTAAATGGGTGACCTGTCATTAGTTTTACAAGGATAGTTTAGTTTTTGGAAAGGACTGTTATCATTTAAACTATAAGGTAAATTCTTCCCAAAGTTTGCTTGGCCCTCGCCCAGGAATGATGAAATAGCCTGTGATGCTAGAAGCAATATGGAGTCAGCCAGGCCAGATTTCTCATGCTGTCATAATTTTGCACAGGCAGTTTCATGACAATGTGACAGAGAAAGAAAAAGCATAATCAGAAGAGGAATCCAAGCAGGCTGGGCAACCACATGCTAGAGATATTAGTACGAACAAAATGGAGCCAGGTGCTGAAGGTGAAGAAAATGAGACAAAGAGAAGGCCTTTCAGAGATCTCCAAGGCAGGCCTTCTCATCACAAACCCAGAGGCCTATGGGGAGAGAATAATTTAGTGGACTAGACTAAGGACTGCATTACCCTGCACAGCCTAAGGTCACTGCTCCCAATGTCTCACTCCAGCTTTAGGCATGGCTCAAAGAGGCCCAGGTACAGCTTGGGCTACCACTCCAGAAGGTGGCAGCCGTAGGTCTTGGCAGCTTCCACATGGTGTTAAGCCTGCAGGCACACAGAATGCAAGAATAAAGAAGGCTTGGCAGCCTCTACTTAGATTTTAGAGGATATATGAAAAAGCCTGTATGTTCAGGCAGAAGCCTGTTACAGGAACAGAGAACCCTCACAGAGAACGTCTTCCAGGGCAGTGCCAAGGAAAATTTGGAGGCCCCCCCCCCGACAGAGTCCCACTGAGACACTACCTTTTGGAGCTGTGAGGGAAAGAGGATTGTAACTTGCAGAGGCACAGGGTGGAGCTGCCCAAGGCCTTGGGAGCTTGCCCCTTGCAGCTACGTGCCTTGGATATGGGACATGAGGTTACAAGAGATTATTTTGGAGCTTTATGTACTGTCCTGCTATGTTTCAGACTTGCATGGGGCCTGTACCCCTTTCTTTTGGCCAATTTCTCCCTTTTAGAATAAGAAGGTTTATCCAATACCTGTACCCCCATTGTATCTTTGAGGTAAATAATGTGTTTGATATTACAGGCTCATAGGTGGAAGGAACTCATTTCCAGATGAGACTTAGAACTTTGGACTTGGCACTGTTATGTCATGGATATGGCTTCTTTCCTTACACATCGTGAACCAGCCTCTGCTGGCTTTAAACATTTTATCTCTGGATTCCTCACCTTGCTCTGGTTTTACAGAATTAAAGAGAGTTATGCTCTTATTTTTTATTAGGCTCTGGCTTAGAGAACATTGTAGCTTATTTGATCTTCTGTCTAGACCACAGTAACTTTCTTTATTTCTTTCCATCAATACAGTTGTTTTGCTTTCTTACCATTTCTGTGTTCACTGGATTAGTACTTTAATTTCTTTCAATAATTTTTTTTTACATTTACAACTTGGTTAACTGTTGGCACAAGAGGCTAGCTTTCAGTCTATCTGAGCTTTCAGTATGTCTTTTCTCAAAAAACATAATTATTTTCAACTTTTAAAGTAAGACACAGGCAACTCTTTATTTCAGCTGAACACTTAGAGTCCAAGTAATAGGGAGGCCTGGGGAAAGGGAGCAAGATTAAGGAGTGGCCAATTGCTGGAGCAGTCAAGATGCAAGAAACATTTATCAATTAAGTTTGCTGTCTTCTATGGGCATGGTCCATGACACCCCAAAACAAATACAATAGTTATATCAAAGATCACTAATCCCAGATCACCATAACAGATATAATAATAGTGTAAAGGTTTGAAATGTGAGAATTATCAAATACGACACAGTGGCACAAAGTGAGCATGTGCTGTTAGAAAAATGGTGCTGATAGACTTGCTGTCGGCATGGTTGTGACAACCTTCAATTTATAAAAGCACAATATCTATGAAGTGAATAAAGTGAAGAATGCTGTATTAGAATTATTTGACAAGATCTTTAAATTAGCATCATAATATGCTGCAACAAACAATTATAAGAACACCTGAAACAAACGGTAAGATAAAAAGTCTCAGCAAAGAGTTAGAAGAATTAAATGGAAATTATAGAACTGAAAAATGCAATAACCAAGGGAGAGGATAGAGGAAAGAATCAGTAAAATTGAAGATAAAACAATAGAGATAATTAAATTGAAAAAAATAGTTTTAAAAAATGGTGGGATCTGTGCTACTAAAAGAAAATAACTAGCATTTATGGTGTCAGAGTTCTGAAAGGAGAAAAGAAAGAGGGTGAGAATGAAAAAGTGCCTGAAAAAAGGATGGCTTAAATGTGCTTTAATTGCGCAAAAGACATAAAGCTACAGATAAAGAAACCAAGTGAACCCCAAGCAGGTTAAATTTATTTATTTATTTGGTGCCCTTCTAAAGTCCTGACCCACAGAAACCCTGAATGGCTATTTTATGCCACTAAGTTCTGGCATAGTTTGTTATGACATGATAAAAGCCAAAACAATATTGTAAGTTCTTCAACATTTATTTTAAGTTCCAGGGTACATGTGCAAGATGTACAGGTTTGTTACATGGGTAAACGTGTGCCCTGGTGGTTTACTGCACAAGTCATCCCTTCACCCAGGTATTAAGTCCAGCATCCATTAGCTATTCTTCCTGATGTTCTCCTTACCACCACCCCCCACTACAAGTGCCCAGTGGGTGTTGTTCATGTACTCTCATTAGTCTACTCCCACTTATAGTAACAAACAATGTTTAGTTTTCTATTCCAGTGTTAGTTTACTGAGGATAAGGGTTTCCAGTTCTATGTATGTCTCTGCAAAGGACATGATCTCATTCTTTTTATGGTTGCATAGTATTCCATGGTGTATATGTATCATATTTTCTTCATCCAGTCTGTCATTGATGGGCATTTGGGTTGATCCCATGTCTTTGCTATTGTGAATAGTGCTGCAGTGAACATACATGTGCATTTATCTTTATAATAGTATGATTTATATTCCTTTGGGTATATGCTCAGTAATGGAATTGCTGGGTCAAATGGTATTTCTCAAGCACCATAAATTTAAATAATCCTACACTAAGTCATATCATATTTAAATAACTAAAACTGATGAGTAAAAAAGAAACATTTGAAAGGAGAAAGAAGACACACCTTAATCTTTGCTGAAAAAAAAACTCAAATAACAGAGATTTTCTTATCAAAAAGAATGGCCCTGGTGTGGTGGCTTATGCTTGTAATACCAGAACTTTGGAAGGCCAAGGTGGGTGGGTGGATCACTTGAGGTTAGGAGTTCGACACCAGCCTTGCCAACATGTTGAAACCCTTTCTGTACTAAAAATACCTAAATTTTATGGGCATGGTGGTGGGCACCTGTAATCCCAGCTATTCAGGAGGTTGAGATATGAGAACCCCTTTAACCTGGGAGGTGATGGTTGCAGTGAGCTGAGTGTGTGCCATTGGACTCCAGCCTGTATGACACAGTGAGACTCTGCATACACACAAAAAAGTAAATAAATAAATGAACAAAAAGTATAGAGGCAAGAGAAAAATGACTCATTTTTTAAAATTCTGAAATAAAAAAACTGTCAACCCAGAATTGTATATTCAGATAAAATATTCTTTATTTTCTCTGGAAAAACAAAATGTTTCCCTAGAGAATGAGGAAACAAAAAGGTTTTCAGATTACGAAAAATTGAGAGAATTAATCACCAGAAAACTTACTCTTAAAAAAATGAATAGAGGAAGTTCTCTAAACATAAATAAAATGACAAAATAAGTACTCCTAGAAAAGCAAGAGGCCGAAAAGAACAACAGAAAAATGTCTATATAGATAAATATAACAGAATTATTTGTAGTTTTGAGTTTCTAAATTATGTTAGACAATTGAAGCAGTAATTATAGCAACTGCTGCTATAGTTCTCAACGTGTATAGAGAAAATGTTTAAGATACTTATATCAAAGTGGGGAGGGGTAAAGGCATGTTTTCTGTAAAATGCTAACACCTATAAATCCTAATTTTATGCATATGTAGTATATACAATATATATTGTGTATATAATAGATTATTATATATTACCTTAAATCTATATGTGAAGTTCCAAAATATATATTCTAAAATAATTATACATGGAGTCACTCAGAAATACTACAGATAAATAAAAATTAAATTTCAAAATGTTCTAGTAGCACACACAAAAGCAAGAAAGAAGAACTAAACAGGAGAAAGAAACAAAAAACAAACAAAAATGAATGCAGACTTCAGAATAAACATATTAATAATCATATTGTGTCAATTTTTTGAATGTACCAATTCAAGAACATACATTTTTAAAGTGAATAAAATGCTTCAAGAATTTCCCACTAGGTACAAGGTAATGATCAAACATCTAATGGATTATATTAGGTATAGTCAAATCATAACTCTCAGAGCAAATCCATTTCAATGTCTGTTTTTGTACTTCTAGCTGTCTTAGAATGTCTTTCATATTCTTAGATGGTTAAAAACATCAAAAGAAGAAAAATTCATAACAAAGAAAATTTAAATAAAATTTAAGTTTTAGTATTTTATGAATAAAATTTTACTAAAAGACAAATGCATTCATTCATTTGCATATTGCCTATGGCTGCACTACAATTATAGAACTATTTGTGATGAAGACCCATGAGCTACAAAATGTAAGGTATTTACTATTTGTGCCTTTATAAAAAAAAGTTTGCTGATCACTGTTGTAGATGTTTTCAGGCCCATGTCTACTTATCTTTGCTTTCCAACTCCCTACCTTCTAACTAGCCTGCAAAGTGTGTTTCTGTCTTTTATGTTGTAGTCATATTTAATAAATGAATGTTACATTACATAATTTTAATCTTATATTGAGAGTAGATTAATGGGATTTATAATATAAGAATGGGACTATCACTTCAGTTGACTAAACTGTTCATATAAAATGCCTGTCTGAGATTTAGCAGTATTTGAGAAGTTTGTTCAAAATTAAATAATAATAAAATATATATATATATGTAGTTCAGTATGAAGAAATCAGCAAATTATCTGCATAAGTGACTGTTACCAGACAGTATTTAGATATAGGAAAAACTAAATCTGCCTACAAGTTTCCCAATGCAGATGGACAACAGCAGCAGCAACTTGAACAAGTGATAGAAAAGTCTGACCTTTTAATATTCTTGGACAGGCTTTGGGTTACGAATATAGACCTGCATCTCTCCTTCATTAATTATCTGTTATTTAAATAAGCTATTTTATAGATAATATAACAGAGACTCACATTTATTTTCTTAATTCAAATACCTGAGAACAGGGATACACTTTCTCTATAACAACTTTCATAACTAACACAGATGGAACCGTAATGCTCAGTGAAGTCTTGCAACCTTTACATATAGTATGCTACATTAACATCTGTTTCTAGCTCTCTTGGCATACGTGACATCCTTGGATGGTTAGGAGCAAATCCTTACTCATTTTTGTGTTTATAGAACAGCATAGTAGCAAGTATGGATACTCAAAGTATAACTTGCTTCACAAAGGAGAGGCAATATAAAAATAAATAAATGCACATGTTTTTCATATTCTTTCTATGGGTGACCTGATACCATCAACTGATCACAGGCTAAAAAACAGGATTCTATAGCTTTTATAGTTGAGATAACTGAAGTAGTTGTTGAGATTTGTTAAAAAGTCAATCTCAGAATGTTTTGAGTTGTGTGGAGTGAATCTCCTAGAATTATTTTGTTTTATCCTTTCCTAACGCCAAGTTGTCCTTCTAACACCCCAGAAAACAATCACTTACAAATAGAAAAGAGACTCATAGGAGCAGAGATATTACAAAATAAATAAGACTGAGTGGTGTTGTTTTTTTGGTCTTACAATTTTCTTTTTTTTAAATTACTATATGTTCTAGGGTACATGTGCAGATCACACAGGTTTGTTACATAGGTATTTTTGTCACTAAAGACTGACAACATAGGGGAGACAAAACCACAGAAAAAGCTTAATTTCTAAAATGTATAGCAGTAAGCTTATTTTTAAATTACAAGAATAGATTTCTTTTAGAGTATGATGTTAAAAAAGTTACGTTGCCAACATTTACTGGTTAAAGAAAATCTGTATATTTACAGAAATTATACTTGAATTGCATTTTTTCCCCAGAAAATCTCCTCTTTTTTACTTTTTTATTTTGTAATTCATGTAGGAAAAGAAAATTAAGAAGATGAAATTATTTTAAACTGCATAAAAATATAGCACAGCTTATGCCAGCATAAATGCGGCACATAAGGACAAATTTCACTGGATGTTACTCATAAAGGGTATTTTTAACAAATAGGATTTAAATCACTTAGCTATCAGAAATCTATCTCTGCCTTAGTGTAAGTGAATGGGTGTATTTTACAATAGTCAATTTTTCTAAAAATGTATATATTCTAACACTTATAATCAAGCTACATATAAAATAAATAATAAGGACCAGAATTTTCTTTCATTTCTTAGCAAGGCAAAAGATCAGTATTTAAAATTTCTTTGAATTTAACTCTAATTTGAATATAGACATATTTTTTACAATATATATTTGCTTCCAAATTAATAGTTATTTTGGAAGAAGTTGTACTTAAATGATTAAAAATGCCATGCTATTAAAGATATTCTCTTCTCTCTCACTAATCCTATTTAATGTTATACTAGAAGTCCTGGTTAGTGTAAATAAGGAAAAAGTAGATAAAATCTAGACAAAATGGATAGGTGAAAACTATCTTTTTTCACAGGTTCTGTGAGTTTGTAAAAAACTTCCCAGAATCTACAGAAAGAAAATCTAGAATTGATAATAGAGTATAGCATTGTTGAGGATACAAGGTCAATATAAAAAGTCCACTGTTTTTCCAAAAATTAGCAATAAATAACTGGAATAAAAAAATACATCATTTTTAATAGCATCAAAAAAATGAAAAAATACTTAGGTATAAATATAAGAAAAAATAAGTACAGGATCTTTATGTAGAAAACTAAAAAAAACACTTATGACAAAATTAAAAGAAGGCCAAGTGCAGTGGCTCATGCCTGTAATCCCAGCACTTTGGGAGGCTGAGGCAGTAGAACTGCTTGAACTCAGGAGGCAGAGGTTGCAGTGAGCCAAGATCCTGCGGTTATACTCCAGCCTGGATGACAGCAAGACTCCGTCTCAAAAGTTAAATAAATAAATAAATAAGAAAATATTAAAAGAAAATCTAAACAAGCTAAGAGATCATCTTTATTCATAAAATAGGAGACAATCTTGTTAATTCTTTTCTTTAGCTCAGGGGATGGGGCATGCTTTCAATGAAATTGTTCCACCTTCGATCATCGGGCATCAGTTAGATTCTGATCCCCCAGGATGCACAGTTCACAATAGAGTTCCTGCTCCTGTGAGAATCTAATGCGGCAGCTGATCTGACAGGAGGTGGAGGTCAGGCCTTAATGCTCACTTGCTTGCGGTTTCTCACCTCCAGCCTGGTTCCTAACAAGCCACAGACTTGTACCCATCCTGGCCCTGGGGTTGGAGATACCTGCTTTAGTTAACTGCAGTCTTGAACTACTGGGCTCAAGCAATCTTCCCACCTCAACCTCTTGAGTAGATAGAACTATAGGCATGCACCTCCACCTCTGACTAATATTTTTATTTTTGAACTTTTTTTTTTAATAGGAATGGGGTCTCATTATGTTGCCCAAGCTGGTCTCAAACTCCTGGGCTCAAGTGATCTTTCCACCTGAGTCTCCCAAAGTACTATGATCGCAGTCATGAGCCCAGCCTTCTTTCCCTCTTTATCTATACATTTAACATAATCCAAGTAAAAATCCCAGACAATGATTTTATAGATATTGACAAATTCTAAAATTTACAAGACAAGGCAAAATCATTGAATATCAACATAATAATAAAGAAGAATAAATTTGGGGGACTAACACTAATCTTTGTCAAGAATTTCTCTAAGGCTGAAGTAATCAAGTCAGCATGGTATTGGCAATTGAACAGAATAGATAGTCCTAAAATAGACCTGCACAGATATTGTCAACTGATTTTTGCAAAGGCACAAAAGCAATTCAATAGGGAATGAATAGTCTTTAAACAAATGATGTTGAAATAGTGAGATTTCCTTATGCAAAAATGAGCCTAGACATATACCTTAAATATTTGCACTCAAATTAACTAAAAATAAACCTATATATGAAATTTAAAACTGCATAGCTTTTAGGAAAGAAGGAGAATTTGTAGGTGATCTCACATTTGGCAATGACATTTTACGTACAACACCACAAGAAAAAATTAGCTGGATTTTATTAAAATTGAAAACTTCTCTTCTGCCAAAGACACTGTTAAGAGAATCCAGAGGCAAGCCAAAGACCAGAAGAAATCATTTCTGAACACATATCTGATAAATGACTTGTATCCAAAATGTACAAACAACACTTAAAAGTCAACAAAAGAAAAATGAACAACCCAATTAAAAAAAAGGGGCAAAAGTTCTGAACAGACACCTCACCACAACAGACAGACAGATGGCAAATAAGCATATGAAAAGACTCTAATATGAAAATGCAAGCTAAAATCATAAGATACTACTGCAAACTTATTAGCATGGCAATGAAACCAAAGCATAACAGAAACAAAGACAAAAAGAAAATCCTGACAGTATCAATTGCTGGCAAGGCTATTGAGTAATGGAGACTCTATTTCATTACTTGTAGGAAGGCAAAATTGTACAGCCACTTTGGAAAATAGTTTGGCAGTTTCTCAACAAAACTAAACATAGCCTTCCCATGTAACACAACAATTGCACTCCTAGATATTTACCCAACTGATTAACAAGTTATGTTCCCACAAACATTGGAAGGTGAATGTTTATAAGGACTTTATTTATATTTGCCCCAAATGGAGGAAACTAAGATGACTTTCATAGGTAGATGTATAACTAAACTGTGGTACACCCCTATAATGAAATAATATTCATCTGCAAAGACTCTGAGCTACTAAGCCATGCAATGACGTGAATAAATCTTAAATTCATAGTGCTAAGTGAAGGAAAAGTCTCAAAAGGCTATGGAGTACACTTTTCTACTTATATGATATTCTGTAGAAAGCAAAACTATAGAGCCAGTAAACAGAACAGTGGTTGCCAGAGATACAACAGAGGGGAAGGACAGTTTGAATAGGTAAAAAGCAAAACTATTCTATACATTACTGTAATGGTAGATATATACCATTCAATTGTTAAAATCCATAGAACTTTACAACATTAAGAGTGAAACTTAATACATAGAACTTAGAAAAAATAATTTTGGAGGTCAGATCTGAGGATATAATGGAAAATGCAAAAAAGGAATATAAGTGTTTTAAATATCTATGAAACAACCTCACAGAAGCGGGTGGAAGAAAAGGTGATGACCTAATAACTTTGGAAATGAATGGAGTCTTTAATATTAAAAGCAAAGAAATTTTACATAAGCACTGTACTATAGTTTGTGAATTTCCTCCACAGTGGAGTATGAATTACAATTTATGAAAACACCATATTTATAGACAGAAAATAAACAAGTAAAAGAGTGGTAGATATTGGCAGTCAGGTTTCTCACAGGTGAAGTGAGAGGCTATAGATAAGCAAGAGAGGGAAGTTAAAATAATCCGTGTGGTAATGAATTAGAGTTATTTCAAGATAGATATAGTTACACAGTTACATGGAATATTTATAGCTGTTTAGCTTAATAGAGATATAGATGGTTACACAGAAATATTTATAGACACATGTATATACACAAATTAGGATATATACATATATTTTATTCATTTTCATCTGAAAGAGCCTAGAATCAATGATGCCCAGTATAAATGAGCACACTCAGATTTTTATTTCTTCAAAAAAACTGGTGAGGATTGCTAGAGGAATGGCTGATTTTGGAACCGGGGCAGGAAGTATCCTAGATCAGCCTGGAATTAACTGTTTTAATGCCAGAAATTGTATTCAAACAAATAAACAAAAAAGCCACAATGTTGAGGGTGAGTCAAATAATGAAGAAGGCAATTGAAAGTGCTCTCAAATGCACATACTGGAACAATTTGAGTAAAATATAATAAAATTAATATAGGAGTATAACCCAAAGATTAAATGTGTTTATTCTAATAAAAATAAGTGAATGATTGAATAAATATATAAATGTAGGCAAAGAGACAAATCCCCCATGTAGAAGAATCCTGGCCAGGCAAGGTGGCTCATGCCTGTAATCTTAGCACTTTGAGAGGCCATGATGAGCAGATTGCTTGAGCCCAGGAGTCTGGGATCAGGCTGGGCAACATGGCAAAACCCTATCTCTACTATTAATAAAAAATACAAAAACTAGCTAGGCATGGTGGTTCATGACTGTAGTCCCAGCTACTCAGGGGGCTGAGGTGGGAGGATCACCTGAGCCTGGGAGGTCAAGGCTGCAGTGAGCAGTGATTGCACCACAGCACTCTAGCCTGGGGGACAGATTGAGACTCTGTCTCAAAAAAAAAAAAAAAAAAGAATCTCAAATAATTTACGTAGATACTTTGCCTTCAAGGAGACAGAGCATAAATCTTCACACTTTAAGTAAGTTTCACTCAGTGACTTCCTTCCAAAGAGTACCATATGAAAAGAAGCTAAACAAAAATAACTTTACAATGAGTATCCTGACATATACCTCAGCCACTCAGTAAGGTTAACAGGGCAGTGTTAAACTATACTGATAGTATGTACCCTTTATACAATGTGATAAAAATTTCACCTTACCTCTATGTTGTTTCTAAAAAGAAATCATAACCAAGTCTATCTTGATAAAACACTAAATATGTCTCAACAAAAGAACTTTCTACAAACTATCTGACCAGTGCTCTCCAAAATTGTCAAGGTCATTGCAAACAACAGAAGCCTAAGAAACTATTACAGAAAGAGGAAGCCAAGAAGCATAAGGACTAAATATAATGTGGTAACCTTGAGTGGGATTCTGGAATAGAAAACAGATATTAGGTAAAAAGTAAAAAATGAATAAATTATGAACTTTTGTCATTAATAATGTATTAATATTTGTTCATTAATTATGACAAATATGCCTTAATAAGACGACAGTAATAGGAGAAACTGAGTGTGGGATATACGAAGACTCACTACTATCTTAATTTTTTAAAAAATCTAGAACTATTCTAAAATAAATATTTTATGAAAAATAAAAACCTATGTCTCCCAAGGATCCAGAACTTATAGGCACAAAATGCTAGAGACAGAAATAGATTGTTACAAGGGGGGAAAACTTGTATTGAAGTGTTTTGCTCACTTCAATAGAAGAGGGCACCTATGATGAAATCCTACAAGTGTTTTGGATAAAATTAGGAGCCCGTCTAAACCCCAGGTGCCCTTCTTGCTTTAAGGAAGAAAATTAGAGACTCTCATATACAGGATTTTACCAAAAGAGAGAGAGTAGAATTCATGTGATAATTTAAATAATGTAAAAGGGATTATTAACTGACTGACACCTGTTGGCTGAGGATTTATTATCTAAGAGGTAAACACTCTAGATTATAATCACTCATGAGTTGTGATCAATTATGAAAATGTTAGTTAAAAAGTAGTTTTCACTTTACAGAAGTAGTTATCCAGTAGACCTGCAGATAACAGTGTATGGGCCAGGGCACCTGGAAACTTCATACATGGAACGTCATCCAGACTGATAGACTTAAGCATGGTGCTTATGTGAGGAGCCAAATAACTTGGTAGTTTAAAGTAAAGGCAGAAAGTGAGATACAAGCACACTAAGGTTACACTTAAAAGTTGGCTCCGGTTTTCTCTGGATGTGCTGCTGTTCCTTCTTCTCTCTCCCTTTCCTGACATTATGCCAGAAATTAGGAATAAGAAATACGATGACTGGGAACAGTGATTCTAATGTTATTGCCATAAAGTAAATTTTAACATGCATTAATTATGACTAGAGCATTCCCCAGTATGTAAACAACATATGATCTGATATTCATCATTATAAACAAAACAAAAACCTAAAAAAAAAAAACAAGTAAAACTCTGAAGGAAATTATCACCCCTTTCCAAACTGTTTTAAATAAGACATTTCTATTTAACCTGAAACAAGAAAATAAATTCAATCATCTAAATGCATTCATGTGAATTTACCTCTTCATGCCTGAGTGATATAAGCACATAAAATCAAATTTTATAATTTGAATGTATGTCTGAGGTATTTTAATGGTGATGTTAATTTTGGATCTCTTTGAATGCATCTCTTGATTTAAATTAAGTTCATGCCTAGAAATATACATATATATATGCAAATGAACATGGGATGACATGGAATAATAGAGGCTTGGAGCTTAGTTTAGCATTGGTATAAACAATGGTACTTCCAAATCTGTGCACTAAAAAAGTATATTAGCTGGTTAATGATTATTATGGCCAGCTTTATTTCGTATAGAAACAATTAACAGTTAACCATACTTGTTTTCTTGGTTATGTTCAAAATTTAATATAGAAATGACCAGACTAACTGTGTATTACCATAATCTCTAATCCAGCTTGTCTGCTTAACTCCTGCTGATGTACATAGTGTGATTCAATTCATCATGCAATACTTTTGGATTTCTATTGCAATCGTCACCGTCACTACAACATACTGTTATCCTTTCTTGTTGCAAAAGTTAACTCATTCAATGTTAAAGAAATTAAACCTTCTCTTCAATTTGGATTAATATTTCCTGTCTTTAAATTTCACTTTTTTGCCTTTTTATTTTGATAACTTTCTAAATTACTTTTTGCTTTTCTCTCATGAATGAGATGACAATGGCATTTGAAGGAAAGGAAAAAAATATAGATGTGATTGCCATTGATTATTTTCCTCCTCTTTGCTTCCTTACTTGCTGACTGAGTGTGTCTAGATGAGCTGAACAGTGTGTTAGCACATGCTGGGCAATTACTGTGCTGCGAATTTGCAGGTTCAGTGATCCTGTAAGGCACTTATTTCTTGATCTTTCTGTCCTCAATTAGGAGATGACATGATTAACAAAAGATATTCTTACATCTACTATAAAAGTAACTGAATGGTGCTTTTAATATACAAAAAAAAAAAGTGGAAATAAGGAGAAATATGAGGGGTGGATTCAATCTGGAGTGATTTGGGACATTGAATGCTGACACTCCTTCATGGATATAAGACTTCATGGATAGCAGGCTTTATTTATTTCTTTTTTTTTTATCCACTGGGACTAGATAACCCATTTATCTTAGATGATAGGTTTATGCATTTTAGTTTTTGAGAAAAAAAGCCACTCAATTTTAAAAATTCAACTCAGCCTTAGTAATTCTGCTGACAGACAGCAGGATATTAGAGACAGTCCTCAATAATCACAGTTCTGATTCAGATGAAGTATTTTGAATATAAAGTGACAGTAGAAAATGGCATAGATTTCAATAACTTTAAGAACCAATCTTCCATTGTCTGAGTAAACTCTTTGGCTGGTGACTATTGAATAAGCATGTTTACCTGTGATTTTACACAGGAAAGGATATCATTTCAGAGCAAAATGAGGATCCACGAATTATAAAAGGAATTATTAATGTTCAAATAGTACAACCTAGGAACAGATCACCAGCCTGGAAATTTATTTTCTGCATTTTCAATTGAATGAAGTATTTGATTTTATTACAAATAGGAAAAACTGAATTATTTTTAGACGAGTGTAAAAAATAAATTAACTGAAGACCGTTAGTGTAATTTGAACATATTCAAACAAACATTCATGCTAGCTGAGCTTCTCTGAGAAGGACACAAAAGAAGTCAAACTCTATTGTGAGTTGCCACCCAAATTTACTATTTTTGTGCCTATTTCTGACACCAATTAGCTGTCATAAATTAGAAAGAATTATTATGAAGTGAGCTTAGTAAGCAGCCTGCTGATGTATCTGAACGCATTACCCAGGATTCTTAGTCTAGGATAGAAAGTCAGATTAGATCTGCTATCAAGGCTAAGAGAAATCTCAGCTAGCAAGACAGAGCCTCAAGCAGCATGAGTGTGCATCCATTCAGGGAAATAGTTGTGTCAGGAAGGTCAGTAGCATAAGACTTGCGACTTAGTAAACAAACTCAGACCCAGACGGGATGGGAAGCAAATTCAGTACAGGAATGCACATTAGGTCAGTGTATCATAAATTTGTTAATTGTCAAAATCAAATGAGACGTTAATGAAAAGCAGAGATTTCTGGGCTCCACCTAGACATACTCAATTAGTTAATCCAAGTAAAGAAACTTCTATAATCTGTGTTGTTAACAAATACCATTGATGATTCTCCAGATTGATTAAGTACTGGTCACTATCCTTAAAGTACTAAAATACAAATTATTCATTCATTGATTTATTCAACAAATGTTTCGTGAAACTTAACATGTGCTTTTAAAGTAAGCTTCATGGTATAACTGATGGTTGTCTTTGTAAAGAGAACAACTCATTTCTAAAAACTTGACTTTAAAATTGATCCTTAATTTGTTGAATTAATATGTTAAAAAACAGATTCAATATTTAAATTCAACCCACAAATCTTACTACTATCTCCAATAATTGAATACAATTTAATTATCACTGTTAAGTAGAGTTTAGTAATTTTTGACTTATATATAAATTTATTAGGAATGATAATTTATTGATTATTTTAATAATTTGTATCTTTTTAGGTCCTTTAATTCTTTGGCTAACTGAATAAATTCTGTCAAGAACTTAAACACTTCATAGATTCTAATAAATTAAGCTTAAAAATATTTACCATGATTGTTTTTGCAAATTTAGTGTAAAGTTATCTTTAAAACTTTAACTCAGTGACTGAGGCAATGAATTACAAATTCTAAAACGGAATCAAAATTTTCTATGAGAAATTATATTAAACAATTAAGTCCAAATATAATAAGTATATGATACGTGTTGATAAACTTAAATACAGATATGAATACCAAAGATTTAGGTATTTGATTTGTTTCATCACTCCATTTAATCTTCCTTAATCAGTAAAGAGATAATTAAAAATCAAAACATTTGATGATAACATCTCAAAAGAATGTCATTACAGTGTTCTTTAGCTGAGCTGCATATCAACCAGAGACTTAGGCTGCAAAGAAAGAATTTGAGTGGGGGATTGTTTGAAGCTCTTCTAGGGTCACTAAAATGAAGACTACATAATAACAAAGGTGTTGGGTCTTGGGCCACATCTATAAATTGAATTTAACCGTTACTTGATTTTAAGATCTCATTTCTGTTTGCAAATCTTCCTCATCCCTTCCTAAATTGTGTCAACACTGTATTTGATTTAGCTAATCTATTCGCTTATATTTTTCTGAATTATTCTCAAGATATTCCTGTTGATTGGATTGAACTCATAGATATTTCAATGATAACCAGGTAGATTCAGTATGTTTCCTTTATATATAATGCCATAGCTTCTGCTATTCTAATATGTTCAGGCTCTGTCCTTCGATGTAGAAATAGAAGCATAAAAAACACAGGCAAAATTCTTGCCATTATGCATCTTGCGTGATACTAGGAGAGAAAGAAAACAAAAAGTTAACACACACACGCACACACACACACATCCTGCATATATTTAATAATTTCCACATAGAGACAAAAGCTGTGAAGAAAACAATGTACGATAAAGAGATAAAAGCGCCAGGTTGGCAAGTGGAGAAAAGAGAGATTATAAAGATGTTAGGGAAGGTGATATATGCTGGGATCTGAATGATATGAAGAGTCAGTTATAGGAAGATCAGGAATCCAGATAGAGAAACTATCAAGGAGAGGACAGAAGAAAAGAAAAAGAAGAAAGGAGGGAAGAAAAAAAACAGAGAGAAAGAAAATAATAAGGAGAGAAAGGGAGGAAAAGAAGGAAGAGAGGGAGAGAGGGACGGAAGGAGAGAAAGGGAAGAATGGTAGAGAGGATGGAAATAAAAAAAGAAAAAAAGGAAGGAAGGAAGGGAAGGAAAAGAAGAAAGAAAGAATGAAACTACCGCTACAGTTACCAGATCTTAGTTTAAAGGTGGGAGTTTATGGACAAGCTAGGATAAGAGTCCATTTAATGATCATCATTGTACTAATCTCAGATATGTACTTTCAGCTGTGCCCTCTACAGGATCCAGTCCCTGCAGCTTCCCAGAAGTTATCAGTCTCCTGCTCCCTGGCTCTCAACCTCTTGCTCAAAGGAGAAACTGTCTCAGTTTCCCAAGGTATGAACTCTTGATGTTTACCACATTGTTTTTAGACTCTATGTGTGAAAAACACCATAGCTTAATCAGGCCCAGGCAAGACATTCTGAATGGTGCCACACAATGTCAATATAACAACACAGAAAAGCAATACTAATTCTCTACTGGATGATATTGGAACAATGGGAGATAAAAGAAGGGATGGAGCAGGAAAAGAATGCTCCCTTCTCTTTCCAAGATGTGATAGTTTCACATAGTCTATCTGTAAGAGTTTTTACTTTATTTGGTAAGTGGCTGGGTTTTATTTGGAAGCTGAAGCTAGCTCACTTATGAATAACTTTAAATTTGCTTTTGTTATTTTATTTTTCTCTCACTATTATGAACTTGGAGTCTCCTACAACTTTAAGATGGAATATTAGAGTTGAATTGTATATCTCTAAGAACGTTATTAAGGGCCACATTGCTGGTGGTAAGTGGTGTCATATTGAACCTTATTATGTGTGGACAGTTCAATTATTAACGTTTGAACCTCTGGTTAATAAAGGTGCAAGGTAAAATTCTGATACAATATCTTTAACAGAACATTAATAACTATATAGGCTGTAGATTTTGGTAGTTTTTCTTAGTGACATTGAAAACTTTACCAAAAAATGTTATGGTAAATTCTGCTTTAAGAGGCAGTGGCTTATGAAAAACCAATATTCCAACAAAGAACAACTTAAAAATCTGGGCTAACAACCACAAAATAGTAAACCAATTGAGGGATTTGGAAAGCTGCTTAGACAAGTAAGACCAGAGAAACACATGCTGGAGAAAGGGAAACACAATAATGTAAGTCCAATAATCCGCGTGTTGTTTTTCTTTCTGTGGTATTTGCTGATTCTTGTCTTCGGGCAAGAGTACACAATGTGCCTGTAAGTCCCCCAAAAGAATGGCTACTGAAAGACTAGTAATCAATTAGCATTTTAGGAAATCAGAAAGGGATAGAGAGACAAAATTTGGAATTTGTGGCTCTCTGAATGTGAGGCATCTAGAATTTGAGATACTGAGGTTACAGAAATGAGGAAAGAACAAAGAAGTGAGGTTGAATTCAGCAACAATTTTACTCTCCAAACATTAATATAATGAAAGAACAGTCTGAGAATCTGCATGGAGTTTTGATCTGTTTCATGGTGTGGATGAGACAAATCATTTGTATTCAGGAGTCAATCGGGATTCCAGCCAGATTCCTCAGGCTCTTCATTGAATTTCAGAAGTTGAGATGAATGAAAGGTAAACCAAGCCTTACACAAACTTTAAAGCAGCCTTTGGATAAGCAAAGTCCCTAATAAGTTGAGGAGATCTATGATTATGGCACCTGCTAGAGGAGAGGATAATCGTTTCTACAGGAAGATGGCATCAACCAGAGCATCTACAATTGTCCACACATAATGTTGGCATTCAATAATCAAAACAAACACTTGATAGAAAGTATATTAAAATGAGAGAAAAAAAAAAAGAAACACAGGAAAGAAAAATTCATCCCCAGACTTCACATATTAGAGATATCAGACACTAACATTTAAATATTTAGGAATTAATTAAATGGATAAGAAGATGAGTAACTTCTCCAGAATTGAAATCTATAGGCTGAGTGTGGTGGTTCACGCCTGCAATCTCAGCATTTTGGGAGGCTGATGCAGGAAGATCACGTGAGGTCAGGAGTTCAAGACCAGCCTGGCCAACATGGTGAAGGGAATTTCCAAAGAAAGAAAGAAAAAGAAATTCCAACCCCAAATTTCATATTTGGCCAAACTGAACTTCATAAGTGAAGGAAAAATAAAATTCTTTTAGACAAGCAAATGCTGAGGGAATTGATCACCACCAGGCTTGCCTTGCAAGAGCTCCTGAAGGAAGCACTACATACAGAAAGGAAAACATGGTACCAGCTACCACAAAAACACACTGAAGTACAAAGACCAATGACTTTATGAGGAAACTGCATCAGCTAGTGTACAAAATAACCAGCTAGCACCATGATGTCAGGATCAAACAGGATCAAATTCACACATTACAATATTAACCTTAAATGTAAATGGGCTGGATGCTCCAATTCAAAGGAAATCACCACATTGAATCCACCAAAAAATATATAATACTAATAGGTTACTGTGAATTTAGTCATTCACTTGTCACATATTTCATAACCAAATGTACCAGGTGCTGTGTTACACTTTTTAAATTTACAAGTTAATACAAGTTAACTGTTTTCAAGAAACTTATACTTGGGGTGCAGAGGGTGGGGTGAAGTGAACAACAGCAAATAAATAATTAACACTAGGTACCAAGAGATGCATATGTAACTATTTAATACTTTAACTTTTTAAGGATACAAGTATTTTTCTTAAATCATAGAAATATATGCTGCTTAAGATGGATAATAGACCTTTTACAAATTCCAATTATTTTACTAGCCACCAATGTAAGCCTACTGACTCCTTGATCCTACTAAGTATATTGACCTCAATATTTCATTTAGGTGCTTTTGATTGACATATTAAGATTAGTCTTATCAGTAAAGGTCAGTGTCATGAATATTAAGCTCATAACTTCATAACACACTTTAAAATAAATACTAATCATTTTTTTAATCATGAATTTCTCAGTTTTATTACTGATTATGAGTGAAACAGAACTGGACTTGAGATACAATAGTTGAAAGTGAGATAAATCCTTGCCATGCTGATCTTTAGTGAAGAAGACACGTAATACACACACTATTACATGACATAAAAACAGGTTATGTGAAGCAGTTAAACTTCATATACTCAAAATTAAGAGGAAGAGATAAAAAGTGACAGGTGGATATTTTTGACAGGTGGTCAAAAAATTCTTTCTCAGAAATATTCATTAAAAAGAGACCCGAAAGAACTGAGGGGAAAAAAAGGAACTATTGATGGAAGAATATCAAAGGCAACTAATTTAGGAGCATGCTCGAAATATTTGAGAACAAAAAGAAGACCAGAATGGCTGAAATGGAAAATAAGACTAAGAGAAAAAGAATTTTCCAGGAAAGAATAAATGTAGGGTTCTATGCCACAGAAAAGATTTGGGCAAATTTTAAAAGAGACAAGATTCTATTGCACAAATGGTATGACATGGTACGGTTTTTTAAAATATTACTCTAGCTCTGGTGTAGAAAATAGCACACAGAGGCAGTAGGAGGAAAGGAAGCAGAGGAAGCAAACCAGCCCAAGCTAAAGACGATCAAGGTAAAAATGTGGGCAAGTGATTAGATTTCAAACTAGAGTCAAATGCAATTTGTAAATGATGTAGATGTGAGATATAAAGAGAGGACTCAAATATATCTCCAAGCTTCCAATAGAATTAAAAAACTGTGGAGACATTTACTAAGATGAAGAATAATAGGGGCATGGGATGGAGGTGGGGATGATGACAAAGTTGGGAGCACAAAACCAAGAGTTTACTTTTGGACATTTCTATATGCCCTTCACAGGTCCCCCGTGAGAATAGTTTTTATTCACCAGTGTTTATCAGGGCTTCTCCTGAGTGAGGCTGCAATGAGGGAAAAGTCCATTTGCAACTAATGCCAATATAGTTCTTTAATCTGTTATGAATTAGCACTAGGCTATTTTTTCTTCTATGAGTTAGTTGTAAATCATGCAACCCCTCACCTGCCATGTGTCCAAACATGAGATGAAGGGTAAACACTGGAGCAACAGAAGCAAGTAACAGGGGAATCTGGTACCACTGTTCATGTAATTTATTTTACCAGAGCCCACATTGAAATGTATTACACTCATATAACATTAATTGAAACTATAGTCACCTGACCTTATGAGCATGTGTTTCCAACAACAGCTAGGTCATTATAGAAAATGTCAGTTATGTAAGACATGTGATCATCATTTGGTATTCCATGGTCAGGAGCTGGGGGAAAACCCACTCATCTGGGGCTGCCCAGATTCCTCAGAGCTAGCACAGGAAAAGACTCAGTCTGCAGGTCTGCAGAGACCATTATCCACCTCTTCCTTCAGGGGCTTAGGCCCAGGGAGATCAGAGTTCTGTGCCTGATCCAGGAACAGATCAGAGTTGCTGGAGTTCCTGCAGGGAGGCCCCGTCCAATGAGAGGTATGGGTCAGGGTTCAGCCCAAAAAGGCTGCCTGGCCAGGATCTGCCACAGCTGGTGTGCTGCACTGTGGGGAACGGCTCTTGGGACCAAGCCATCCAGTGTCCCTGACTCAAGCAGGGGAAAATTATCTGCCTGGAACTGCAGAGATGGCTGCCACTTTTCCCACATGGGAGTTCAGTGTCTTAGGCGGCTGGCAACTGCAGTGATGGCTGTCGCCCCTCTTCCATCTCCTGGGGGAGTTCGGTTTTCTTAGGCAGCAGGCCGCTGCAGTGATGATGGCTGCCACCCCTCCTCTCGGGAGCTCAGATGGCTTAAGCAGCAGCCACAGTGATGATGGCCACCTCTCCCCTTGGAACTCCATAGTCTTAGGCAGACTCCAGTTGAGTGGCTGTTGAGAATCTGTGTGGTTCTGGGATTGGGACTAAAGGCCCTAGTGGTGTGGGCTCATGAGTGGGAGCTTCTGATCCATGAGTTGCACAGATCCGTGGAAAGACACGGTTTCCCAAGCTGGGTAGCACGCCCACTCACCACCTCCTTTGGCTGTAATTGGAGGCTCCCTATGTCTCGTGTGACTCTCACGTCAGCTGATGCACCGCCCTGTTTTTCCTTGCTCTCCGTGCGTCATGCCAACCTCCTAGTCAATAATGATGATAGAACCTGGATACCTCCGTTGCCGGTGCAGAATTCACACGCTGTTTTGGTTTTTCTCAGGTGGGAGGCTCCCAGTGCAGCTGTCCTCGTGATTTCCTTTTATGTACCTCTTTCAATGTCCATCATTGCATTTATGATCATATCAAAGCAGAAAATCAAGGTCACTAATTTTGTTTCTTGGTAAACTAAACCAGTGAAGATTTCTTTTTCTTTTCATTCAAATAAAAATGATCTTGTTTTTAGCTTGAGGATAATTTAATTGCCTTCTCTTTCTTTTGAAATGTATAGAATTTACCTTATATTTAGCAGAGGGCACCCTCTGCTCTTTTACAGCTGAGACTGCATTAATTTACCCAAGAGCATCTTGGTAGTACTGGTACTTAAAGTACTTTTGTTGGTGAAAGTAACCTTTAGCCAATATTCCTTAATGTTTTTTTTCTACATTACTAGTTTCTCAGGCTATCTCAGGCTTAAGAGTGTAGAGGGCATTGTTTTTGTAAATCTTCTATTAATTGGAAGATAACTTCTTAAAAATGCAGATAAACAGATACTCTGACTTGTGAATTAGCACTGGAGCACTGATAATCCACCTTACTTGCTGGCTAATCTCCAAATGCTCTACTGAGATAGATACTTTCTGGCAAGTTCTATTTGAAGATATCCTTAAAGTAATCCCTTTTTCAATTCATTAGATTTTCCTCTTCCAGGGTCACTGTTAGACTGCACGACCTGCATTCTCCTGGGTTCAGCTTTTTGTTACATCATTAATCCAGCTCCAGATACTTCGCTTCCACTTTTAAACTTCTGGCCTGCAATGATTGCAGTCATTTACTTTCTCTATTGTAGAGTTTGGCTACCTCTATGAAACCTAGACCTTGGAAATACAAAGACCATTTTCTTACATCTGCATAGCCTCTTTCACTAATTTCTAATTCTGTCACTCACCCATTTTCTTGGAGAGAGAAAAGTAAAGATACCTTCCAATCACAAAATTAAGTTATCATGTTACTTCATAAAGGAGGTGTAAAAAAGGGAGGGGGAAGGAGAAATTTTCTATACATTCCAAGAAATTCATAAAAGCTACATATAGGTTTATTCTCCATGGTGGGTGCAAAATGCAATATTTACCCCAATTATATTATATTGCATATCTTTCTGGATAAGAGAAAAAAGTTGCATTCTTCAACGATATTCTAAAATATGTGGACTTTTGTCATCTTTGTATATACATATATAACATAGAAACCCAAATTTGTTAACCAGACAATGAAATGGAATCAACTGAGTCATAATTTATTTGAACTTTTCATAACTAAATTCAATATATATATAAAATACTAAAATGCTGTCCAAATACAATCCCTCAAAGTTTTACATGATTGAACCATTTTGAGAGGTTTAAAGGTTTTTAGGAAACAAGACAATTCATATACTTCTGGAAATTTTCTCTCAGTGAAACAATATTTGGTTAAGCCAAAATATTGTTCAGTACAATGTAGGAGGATTTAGGGAATAACTACCAGGATATGCCGAAGTTTTATTTTTAGTTACTTGACATCAATGTGACATATTTTTTTGTTTGTTTGTTTTTTGAGATGGAGCCTTGCTCTGTTGCCAAGGCTGGAGTGCAGTGGTGTACTCTCAGCTCACTGCAACCTCTGCCTTCTGGGTTCAAGTATCTGTCCTGCCTCAGCCTCCCGAGTGGGTAGGATTAGAGGCATTTGCCACCATGTCTGGCTAATTTTTGTATTTTTAATGAAGACAGGTATTACCATGTTGGCCAGGCTGGTCTCAAACACCTGACCTCAAGTAATCTGCTCACCTCAGCCTCCAAAAGTGCTGGGATCACAGGTGTGAGCCCCCGGACCTGGCCAACATATATTCAACTTTTATTTTGGAGATTCATATTTAACTTGTCATACCACTAATATAATTTTCACCTTTCAAAATTCTAATTTTATGATATATTTTCAATCACAATATAGTTAGGAAGTAATAAATCAGAAGACACATAGGTTTAAAATTCAAAATGACGATTAACTTTAAAAAAGACTGATTGAGGTATAATTGTCATAAAATTATGCATATTTAAAGTGTACAATTTGATACGTTTGACATATATACACACACACACGTGAAACCATCACCACTCTCAAGATAATTAACATTTCCATCAATCCCACGTTTTCTTGTGCCACTTTGTAATATTCCCTTCCATTCAAATCATCCTCCAGATAATCATTGACCTGCTCTTGTCATTATGTATTAGTTTATTTAACTTAGAATTCTATACAAATGGAAACATACAGTACATACTCAATCTGACTCTTTTCACTCAATATTACATTGATATTCTTCTATATTATAGCAAGTATCAATTATCTATTCGTTTTTTTTTTTTGTTTTTTTTTTTGATAATAGCACTCCAGTATGTGGATTTGCTAGAGTTTGTCTATTCTCATGTTGATGGGCTCAAACAATCCTCGTGCTGCCTTGGCCTTCCAAAGCGTTGGGATTACAGACATGAACCACTGCACACAACTTATTTTAGTTTTGATAAAGACAAATACATCAACTGATTTTATATATTTTGCTTTTAGCATTATATCTTAGAAACTGATATCTAACATAAGATTACAAAGCTTTTTCCTATGTTTTCTTCCAAAAATTTAACAGCTATATTATAAAACATTTTGAGTTCATTTTTTGTATATAATAATAGCTGTAGAAATGTTTTTTGTTTATTTTTTACAATGTATATTCATGATCCCAGAAACATGAATGCAATACAAAATTATTCCCTAATAATTTTTCTTACAAAATCGACACATATGCATATAATGTATATTTATAAACATTAAAGCATTATATACAGATACACATACATATATAAAACACAATGGTAAATAATATCTGTTATATATAAGTAAAATTTTATTTAAGAATTAGCAACATAGTATGTTCATTGAATCAAATCTCTGCCCCATTATATATAAAGTTAAACAAAATATTTGGGTGTATGTATGTGTGTATGCTGTATTTAATTCACACTACCATAAAAAATTTTCTTCACAGTAATATTAGTCAAGACTTACAAAAATCATGTGGAGTAGACACTATTATATGCATTATAAAGAAAAATACCTGCTAATCAAAGATGAGACAGATACTCAAGGTCATAAATCTTTTAAGTGGCAGCAGTGGAAGACAAGTCCAGATGCCTCCTACTCTTTCCAACAGTCCATCATGATGGATTCAATCATTGTATCCATTAAATCTGGCAGCCACAATAAAATGGATGACCCTTTGGCCTATAGCTGTTTTAAGATTCCTCAAACAAATCAGCTAAACATTGCCAATTGTATTATCTTTTTTCTTCAAAACATAATTGCTTTTCAAAGTGGAAAGTAAGGAAGAGAGGAAAAATAAATGATGAATTTTTATCAGAAAGTCTGCAAATCTGAATTGTAAAACGCCAAACAAAACCCTCTTCCTCCTCAGTAGGGAATTCTCTTTAAAGTACACTATAAAGTCATTCTTCTTATTAAATTTTAAGTACATGAGGCTTGACATTAATGGAACTCATTTAAGTGAACTTAACTGAATCCTATACACATTTGATTTTCCCCCCACAACACGAATGCCTTCCTGAATTATCCCACAAAAGCAACATGTCTGACATTATGTATCCTGGAGAGAGCAGCCATTCATTGATCAACATCACTGGTTTTGGCAGACACAGTCTCAGTCAGCACTTTGCCTCATGCCCAAAGAAAAGGTTATCTGGCAGATATTAGAGATGAGAGGGGTGTTTGGATCTGGGAAGTATATCTGGTGCAAGTACTGAACTCCACCAGAAGCCCAGGTCATTCAGTGTACTCATACGTGAATGATGTGTGCCACATAAATGCTTAATAACCAATGCTCGCAATATGTGTCACTCCTGGTTTTATTACACAGAGGACATTAAAGTAATAATTTCAATAAACCCAAACCAGATTCAATTTCAATGTTTTCAGTGAAAGATTATATTCTAAAAGAGGAAAAACATAACCCATACCTGCTCACTAATTTGTGGCTTATAATTTTAGTATGATGACAACTCATGACATTGGCATAAATTTCATCTGGTTTTTGGTAAAACACTTAAAAGATATTTGATTCTAATTAGTGGACTTAAAGTGTTTCCAAAAAAAAAATGTTCAGAAACATTTATTCATTCATCCATTTTCCCTCTAAATACTTACTGAATTTAATACCATAGGCTTGAGAATTATGTTAAATTAAGAAACACAGGGACTAGCAAATTATGTATTCTCTCTCAACTTAGTTTCTTTAACTAAAATTTGAAATAATAATGCATCAATCTCAAATAAATGTAAGTATTGCTTGCTGGGGATTCTAGAGTGGCAGGGTAGGGAAATTGGTGGATTTTTTTTCACAGCAAAACAACCATTTCACTGGTCAAAATTATTTAAAAACAAGTAAGTCTTTGAAAATTATTGAAAGGGCATATAGAAAATGGAGAAATATTTATTCAAGAAAATTTACTGAAGTCGTTAAGAATAGCTAGAGTCCCAACATGTAAGCCATGACCTGCTCCCACATGTCTTCTCCCCAACTGTGTAACAAAAATTTTACTCTGGGAAGGAGCGACCACAAAGACAAGACAGAGGATCTCTCTCATACCAGCTCCTGGCCAAGTGTGGTTCCAGGAAGGCACAACTGAGAAGACAGGCCTTTCTTTCTCCCATAGCCCTCATTCCTAGGGTAAAGGCTCTACTCCAGGAATGAGAGTTCAAGAACACTGGGGCTCCAATCACCACCAACACAGCTGTCTTGTAAGGTCTAAGTACCACATAAGAAGGATAAAGCCAAGAAGACCAGAGGCTAATATTATCTACCTCCCAACCCAAGTGTCCATTCTTAGAGCAGCAGTATCACTCCAGGAAAATCTGACCACTGCTTCCACTTCCAACAGCTTTGGTGCAACGGAATAGATGTTCTGCCAAGGGGTGAGGCAGGCCATAAGGATACAGTAATCCACAGTTCTGTCTGATGAAAGAACTGCCTTCATTTGGAAGATAACCTTAATAAGTTCATACTTACTGATGTCCAAAAAAAGGATGCATTAGTGATTAATTAAGAGGGGACTGGTAGTGCTATTGTTACTGCAGCAACAAGCAAAATGCCTAAGAAGCTAGGAAGAACCCAAGAAAGACACAGCTAACAATAGCCTTTGTGGTATCACACTATTTCTTGGGGGTCTGAAAGTTGTACTTATGTGCTCAGGAGCAATCAGAGTCCCCACATGAGGAAGACTGGAAAGTATATCCAAAGTCATACACAGATCTAATAACCAAACAGACTTCTTATTAGCTTGAGGGGCTTGAACATTTGCCAACTGCTCACCAAACACTGGCTGAACAATAAAATCACACTAATTACTGGTGGTTTGGAAGACTGTTCACATGCCAAAGACTGCACATCCTCAAGAATGACTGGAGAAACAATCTTGAGATATTTGTCCTAGACTGCACAAACTGTGAAAACAGTCTGCAAGCTATGCACATATCCAACAGTAAAGGTGAAAAGATGACGACCTATGGTCGCTTGAACACAACCTTTCAGTAATAAGTGGGAAGGGAAAAATATCTGAGTAGGGCCGTTAGAGATTGTACACTACAGAGGAAATAGACTTTAGAAAATTGGTCTAAGGAAATATAAGCAAAGAACAAATAAACAAAAACACAAACCTCAAGATAAAGAGAGAGTTCTACACCCAGAGATACTACAATATATTTTCTAAAACATCTATGTTTCAAAAAAAAGTTATAAGGCATGCAGAGAAACAGGAAAACGTGACCCATACATTGAAAAATTTTTAAAGTGCATAGTGGAAACTAACTTTGCCAGATGTTGAAACTGGCTGACAAATACTTCAAGTAACTAATACAAATAAATTTAACGACCTAAAAGAAACCATGTTTAGAAAAATTAAAGAAATATATAATAAGAATGGTTCATCAATAGGAACCACATCAAAGAAAAATAAATCATTCCATCAAAAAAAAAAAAAACCACATGCACTTGGATGTTCATTGCAGCATTATTTACAATAATTGATGTTAAAGTCAATATAAGTGCCACCAACAGTGGATTGGATAAAGAAAATGTGGTACATACACACCATGGAATACAATAACTATAAAAAAGGATGAAATCATGAACTTTGCAGCAACATGGATGCCACTGGAGGACAATACCCCAAACAAATTACATAACTCAAGAACAGAAAACCAAATGCTACATGTTCTCACCTACAAGTGGGAGCTGAGCATTGGGTACACATGGACACAAAGATGGAAACAATAGATACAAGAGACCACTAGAGGGAAAGAATACAAGTAGCAGTTAAAAAACTACTTATTGGGTATTATGGTCACTATCTGGGTGATGGAATCATTCACGACCCAAACCTTAGTGTAATGCAATATACTCATGTAAAAAACCTGCACATGTAACCTCTTGGATCTAAAATAAATGTTGATTTTTTTTAAAAAAAGAACCACAAACAAAGGAATAGGATTTTAAAATGCATATGTAGGGAATTCTGGAGGTGAAAACTACAATTACCAGAATAAAAACCTGATGAAAGTAGACCAGTAGTATATTTGAGTTGAACAATAGAGTTGATTTAAAAATAGATTAAAAGAAATGATATAGTCTAAGCAACAGCAAGAAAAAGAATGGAATAAAAACGAGCAACCTCAGAGACATGTGAGACACCACTGGGAACATCCATATACATGTAATGAGAATATAAAAAGGAATGGAAAGCAGAAAAGATGTTTGAAGAAATAAAAGAGTTAAAAATAACCCAATTTGATGAAAAAAATGTATTCATTTGAGAAGCTTAATATATCTCAAGAAGAATAAACACAAAGAGATCTAAACTCAACATATCTTAGATAAAATGTTAAAAGACACAAAAAATTGTGAAGGGTGCAAGAGGAAAATACTTAACACATACAAAGGAACCAAAATAAAATTAACAATGAACTTTTCATCTGAAAAATGGGAAACAGAAGGTTGTGGAATGCCATATTCTAAGTGCTAAAAGAAATACAGAAATTCAACCAAGAATCTAATGTCCAACAAAATCGTCTATGAAAAATGAAGGCTAACCAAAGATATTCCCAATAAACAAAAACAGAGAATTCATGAATAGGAGACCTGCTGCAATGGTGTGAATGTTTCCTCCAAAACTCATGTTGAAATGTATTACTATCATGATGACTGTTAAGAGGTTACTAGTCCATAAAGGCTGTGCCGTTATGAATAGATCAGTGTCATCATCACAGGAATGTGTTCCTTACTGTGGGAATGGGTTGTTATAAAAGCAAGTTCAATACACTTTTGCTCTGTAGCACTCTCTTCATCTTCTGCCTTTTGCCATGAGATGATACAGCACAAAGGCCTTCACCAAATTTTGGTGTCAAGCTCTTGGACTTCTCAACCTCCTGAATCATGAGCCAAATAAATTTCTATTTTTTATAAATTATCTAGTCTGTGGTATTCTGTTATAGCAACATAAAATAAACTAGACATCTGCTTTACAACAAATACTAAAATAAATTTACAGACTGAAGGGAAGTGATACCAAACAATAATTGAAATCCATAAGAAAAACACAGAATTCCAGTAAAAAATGAAATGTGTAGATAATGGTAAAAACCAGTATAACCGCAAATGTCTTTTTCCTTATTTTCTTAATTGATTTTAAAAATTCTTACATAATATCTATATAATTATGTTGCTAAATCTATACCGTATTAAAATTTAACGTATTTGACAATAGAAACACACAACAGGGGAATAAGAATGAACCTATATTGGCAATGAAGCCATCGAGGAAGTGACACCAAATGGTAACTCCAGTCCATGGAATAAAGAAAACCAAAATTGGTAAATTGAAATGTTAACAATAGAAAAACTGCATAAATATATATGTACTTTTCTTTCTTTTCTACCTACTTTCAGACATAATATATGTCAATAATTTGAACAATTTGTTATTTGATTGATAATATGTAGACATGAGTACAAATAATAGTACAGAAAGCGGAAGGCATGGACCCAAACAGAAATAAGATATTTATGTCTTACTGAAATTAGACTAATATAAATATGAAGTAGATTCTAATAAGTTGAGGTATATATTATAAGTCTCAGAACAATCACTAAGAAAAAATAATAGTTCAATGAATATTTTGTAAAAGAAATTAAATAAATTTGTGTAACATGATTAGAATAGTACCTGGAACATAAAAAGTTCTGTATTAGAAATGTTTATTACTATGAATATTATCATTTTAGTCTCATGAGGGCTAAAAATAATTTTCACTCAAATTATTACATTTTAAAAACATAAAAATGAATTTGCCTTCTCAATGTTTTGTCTGGAAGAAGAGAAAAGTGGTGAATTGTGAAGATGTTTTTTCTCTTTAGAGAATTATGGGTTGGGAGGGAGCATGAGTTCAGATCATAGATGAGAAACATTGAGGCAATGCTCTTTCTTGAACCTGTGATGACAGTAATGAAAAACATTTCCTGGACATTTGACGTGTGCCTTGAAACCAGTTGAGTATAAATCTAAGGATAGATTTCTGAACACACTGTGAAACATTTCATATTCTGTGACTTAGTTCCATTTGCCTATTCTCCAATAATTTGTATAAAAATTCTATTGTTGGAATTATAGACAGGCTTATGTCTAGTAATCTGAATCCCATTAATCTCTATAGAGCTAGAAGCTTGACTCTTTTTGAAAACTAATTTGTTTCCTGATATAATTTATATAAAGTTCAAGGGAACCAGAAAAGTAAAGTTTTGAAGGAAATGAGACTTGTTGAATTAACAGTGAGTGAAACATTAGCCTGTGTAAAATCACCAGTAAAAATAAC
Source organism: Ateles fusciceps (assembly GCA_036589455.1). Taxonomy (NCBI): domain Eukaryota; kingdom Metazoa; phylum Chordata; class Mammalia; order Primates; family Atelidae; genus Ateles; species Ateles fusciceps. Next base: position 1,860,379 of record JAZHEH010003406.1, read on the forward strand.
TGGAGATTAACTCAAATATTTGTAGTAACAATAGAAAAAGTAAGGGTTAAATTTAACTTATCTAGGCAAATATCTGATCACATCTGCATTAAGTAATTTTCTATTGGACATCTGACAATAATGTTTTGAAGTGAATGCTTTGTGGTTTAATCATTTGGGGAAAATTAAATGTTTTAAACTTTGCTTGGGTAAGAAAGTATGATATGTGTAATAATTATAGAGTGAAAGAAAATTTGTCAAGTTATCTGAGTTGTTTTAAAATCTCTGATTTCATAATTTTTTAAAAAAATTAGATACAGAGTCTCTTCAGGCTGTAGTGCAGTCATAGGATGGGGATAGTCACAGAGCATAGTCATATGCTATGCCATACTCATAGCAAGGGCAATCATAGCTCAGTTCACTGCAGCCTCGAACTCCTGGACTGAAGTAATTTTCCCACTTCAACCTCTTGAGTAGCTGGGACTACAGGCACATGTTGCTGGGCCTGGAAAGTTTAAAAAGAAATTTTTTGAGACAAGGTCTCACCAGTTTGCCCAGGCTGGCCTCAAACTCCTGGCCTCAAGTAATCCTTCTCCCTCAGCCTCCTGAATAGATGGGATTACAGGCACGACAATACACCCAGCATAATATTTTACTTTCCCATTTATTATGTATTATGTCTTCTGTTGTCCTACTATAGTGTTTATGTTAAAAAAAAAAGAATAAGTGGATTAAAGATACTCTTTCTATGGACTGCAAAGGTAGAATGTTATATATTTAACAAAGCCTCCTGATAATACTAAAAAACTGTGACAACACTTAAAATATTTCCATAAGGTTTTTCTTACAAACATGATCATGAATAAATTATCATCACATTGTTTAATATATAGTTTGTTTTTCTACTTGGTACAAAATTTAAAGTGAATTCGTCGTTACGTCAAAATGTATTTCCCTAGAAAAAACGAATACCTTATATAAGTGCCATGATGTTCTGCAACCCAGATGTGTGCAGCATTATTCTGATTGTCTGCAGCTTCACATTTGATAAGTCATCATGCTCACCAATCTGACATAATGTGTTTCTATTTTAATTAATTTCAAATTTTAATTTAGATTCAGAGGGTACGTGTGCAAGTTTGTTACATGGGTATGTTGTGTGACGTTAAGGTTTGGGGTACAAAAAATCCTGTCACCTACATAGTGAACACAGTAGCCAATACATAGTTTTTCAGCCCTTACCACTTTGCCCTCTCCCCTTTCCAGGAGTCTCCAGTATCTGTTGCTGCCATCTTTGTGACCATGTGTACCCAATGTTTAGCTCTACTTGTAAGTGAGAACATGAAGTATTTGGTTTTCTGTTCCTGCATTAATTTGCTTAGGATAATGGCCTCCGGCTGCATTCATGTTGCTGCAAAGGACACGATTTTATTCTTTTTTATGGCCAGTATTCCATGGTGAATATGCACCACATTTTCTTTATTCAATTCACCGTTGTTAGGCATTTATGTTTATTCGATGTCTTTGCTATTGTAAATAGTGCTGCAGTGAACGTATGAGTACACGTGTCTTTTTGGTAAAGAATTTACTTCACTTTGGGTATATATCTAGTAATTGGATTCCTGGGTTGAACGCTGGTTCTGTTTTTGGTTCCTTGTGAAATCTCCAAACTGCTTTCCACAGTGGTTGGGCTAATTTTCATTCCCAGCAACAGTGTTTAAGTGTTCCCTTTTCTCCGCAGGCTCGCCAGCATGTTATTTTTTGTCTTTTTAATAATAAACATGCAATAATGTGTGTACTAATTTCTCCTTATTTTGTTTAATTTTATTCCTATCACAACTTGTACTATGCTAATGTCAGGTGATCTCAATTGTCAGAGCCTTCTCTGAGACAAATGAGAGACAAAGACACATTCTATATTGTGCTTGCTAGAATTTTATAACAAATTCCAGGAATAGGACAACATCTACACCTAGGATTTATTTTAAATGCAAAATTTTACATTTGTTTATATGAGTATGTGTGATGATCAGCCACTCCCACCTGTGGCTCATTGCCTTATGCCAAAAATGAATTGGGCACTTTAAGCAGTCCACCTGCAATTGGATAATTGCAACAAAGACAATGGCCAGTCTTTAGGCCATTGTTTAGCTGGCAATGATCATACTTACCCTAAACAAAAGGGAAGGGAATCATCTTCAAATAAATGTGTTCAAAGCCAGCATTGCAGTGATAGACAAACTTTTTAAAAATAAGCCAGTACTCGTATACTACAAAGTATGACTTTTCAGAGTCATAATGTAATCTTTCCATCCTCTTGACCATTAACACCTCTTGGCTGGAGGTCACACATTCACTGAGACAATTACTTTGAGTGGAGCTTTACAACCTTTATATTCAAGTTTCTTAAAACAGTTGGGGAATTCTTAAAATGATATATTTTTTTTTCTTCATGTGTTTGTTCTTATTTGTTAGTTCTCTCTTCCATTCTTGATCAGTCACAATAATATTTTCATAATTTGGAGTATGTTTTCAGCACATTTTAAAGCCTTGCTTTATTATGAAATAAATGAGCAAGTTGTGGGTCAATAGTGACAATCAAACACAGAGACAGATAAGAACATCAGTAGGAAGCAGCTATAATTGTATACAAGGCTTCCATCTCCCGGCTAAGTTTCTCACTTTAGTTCTGTATAACAATCTAGGTGAACAAATGCCACAGTGGCAAAGAGAATTAGTTCCTAAGGAGCCTTGTAAGGCTTCGTTATAATTTTGTTTCACTGCTAACAGTTAACAATGACCACAAAAACAAAAATATTCATCGAAAAATATGCTGACCTGTTGCCACCCTCTGTGGCTCATTGGATTCTAACCTAAATTATACACATTTGATTGTCCCCCCTTAAAATTTTACAGTTCCCAATATAGTAAAGTGGAATTTGTTTTGTGTAAGAAAAATATTGCCAGATAGCAACTGTCAGTTAGAAAATTAGATTTAATTTCCCTGTGTGAGTAATTAGCTGTTAGTGTCTCGGCTTTCTTTATGCATATAATTAACTTTCCTAATCAAATATAACTTCTCTGGTGTTGAAGATAATACTACAAGCTTTGTCATCAAATATTACACTTCCGTTTCATGACAAACTTAAGAATAAACTGTTTACTGTTTTCTACTTATGGGATTTTTACATGCAAATGGCAAACAAACAGGAAAGATTGTAAGGAGTTTCTAATGGCAAGGTTTCTTTGTTTAGGGAGGCATTTCATTTCCAGATTTCTGTCTTAAATATGCTATTGAGGCTCTGAAATTGTAATCAGGTATGTAAAAATTTGGACATGAGCAGGCATTTGACTGCTCAGCTCTGCATTGTGCCTCCGGGTCACCCTGAGCATCACTTACACCAAAACCATTCAACTCAAGTCTGGCTCATCGCCCATGATTCTGGGCTGGAACTCAGAGATATATCTATATGACAGAAAAGTTACTGTTTAAGATGTGAAAAATTTAGCTACAGTGCTTAACTTAGTGACATATAATTTTAAAAAAGTAATTGAATACTTAACTTATACATTTAATTTGTGTGGAGGCATGATCTTTTAAGCAGAAAATTAATTAATACTTATTTCTGAATTAGCTATGTAATCACTCTTAACTGGTGATGGTCTGTTTTGGGTATTAGCAAACTCCATAAGATCTCAACAAAATATGTAAAATACTGTATGGATATTATATTTGATATTGGAAAAGCAGTAATCATAAAAACAGCTTTAAAAATGATTGCTAATTGAAAACACGCCAATCCTATTAATATTGTCTATATAGATTTTGCTCAACTAAGAAAAATCATTGCTGTCCCAAGCAAATAATGCGGGAAGTGCAAAAGTTATTATAACAAACACGAGTATTCTGCTCTGAATAATTTCAAATCTTATAAGTTACTTTTACTAGGCCCAATACTAGATTATGGCTGTCAGCTACAAATACTGAAAAAGAAAAGTATATTTAGAGAATAATTTATTTTGCAGCATTTCTAGCTTTACCTAAAAAAAATCATTTCAAACTTTTTGCCTTGAATACTGTTGAGAAAAAAGTTTATTATCTCTTTAGAATAAAAATAGGAAAATAATCTGAATTTATATTTAAAAAATGCATAACCCCTTAATTTATTTCCTTAGCATTGCAAAATATTTTATTCAATATTAATTGGCTGCTTACATTAGTATCTAATTTCTTTGTTTTGCCATAATAAATAAGCTATCATCTAAAGATTGTTACTTATATACAATCCATTCTCAAAATTAAAAATAGTTAACACTATCATCATGATTTAGATCAAAAAAATCAAGTTTTGTGGATTTATTAAATGTTCTGTGCATGTATTTTTATAGACATGCACATCTAAATATGAAAAAATACAAAAAACAGTACTGCCAATAAAATGACTTTTTTCCACAATGTGAATTATTAATTACAACATACAATATACTTCATGGTTGTGTACTTAGGACATATAAACTCATTTTATATTAGTATCAACACACCATAATTAGTAAATAAAATTTTCTCTGCTAGACTTTATTCCAAAGCCAAACAAATTATTTTAGATATTCAGACACTTCTATTAATGTAGGTAATTTAGAGTTGACCCTGTGAATGTGTGTGTAGACCTTTTTATAGATAAATTATACTTAATCATTTTTATTATGCTTATTAAATAGAAATATAAACCAACAAGAAATAATATAATTTTAAATTTTCTTTAAAAATTAGTGTCTGACTATAAGGCATGACAAATGACTGAATAAGACAAAATAATTCTGACTTTATTCTTGTAGCATTAAAATATGCAAATAGGAAAGAATGAGATTTGCTTCAGCTTTCTAGCAAATATATTACCATTAATGTATATTAAATATACATTAAAGGGAGAAATTTGCCTTGTAATTCTGGTGAACTAATAATTCAAATTGTTATAAAGTTTTCAGTTCTCACATTAAGAGGCAATTTTAGAGTAAAAACAAAAACACTACCTTGATACTTACTTTACTTTCACAAATAAAGAAAAGCAATACAAAATTCACTGGTGATGCTCAATGAATGTCCCAGTTATTTCGAAAATAATTGTCAGGATGTATCATAGTCATTTGAATTATATAACTCTTAATCAAGTTTTCTCAGTCATTTACTGACAGTGCTTATATTCTCCTAAAGCCAGTTACAGGAATAAGACATTGCATAGCTATAAATTGTGATCTGTTTTTATAAAAGTGTCATGATGTAGTGTAACATCCTCTATAAACTATATGAAGCTTCAGAAAAAGGAGAGTCAAAATTGTGTTTCTTGGAATATTTTCACATAGAACAAAATTATACACTTGTGCTCTCAACTGTTTAGCCTTAAAATTACCTTTATGCTTACTAAATAATTATGGATCAAGCAGGTACCAAAAATGTTAAGAAGTGTAAGTGGTATAAAATGGAACTTCTGACTTAGAGGAATTTATTAACTTGATTTGGGATATAATCTGTTCACAAAAACATTAAGTGGTAGAAGATTGTGGACAACATGAGTGTTGGAAAGACTAATGTTACATTGTTAGAATTATTTTAATAATAAAAGTAGAGTGGACTTAGAGTTCAATAAAAGATTAATGTGAAATTTGAGTTCAGTTGAATTTTATGGAATGATGAAAAGCCTTGATGGATTAAAGAGAAAAGTGGTAAGCATTCGAGAAAGTGCCCCAGCACAGAAAAAATCCAAGAAATCAGGTTTATTTGGGCATGTTGAGTCTTCCAGAAAAGGAGTTGAGGAGTGGTGACAGGTGAGCTGTATCCAAATTAAGAATAGATAGAAAACCTTGAAAGGTTTGATCTTTTTCTCTTGAGAATAAGGAATTTTCATCACTCTAAGCAGATAAATGATAGTGATGGGCTGTCTTGGGACCTGTGTTTGGGGAAATTGACTTCTGCATCAACAGGTAGACAGAATTTCCAAAATAAGCTTATATGTGTACCAAGAAAGGAAGAGATTGTCTTCAAATATCTATCCTTCCCTCCCTGAACAATATATTTGTTTCCTAAATCTCCCCTGCCCCCCTACACAAGTTAGCTCTTATTTACCTGAATTTAGTAGGAAGAGAGTCATGACTAATAAACTCAAAAGCCAAAAGTAATTTTGGCTTGGCTTTGTAATGCTTAGAAAGATTTATTAAGTACTATTTATTTTACCAGTTACTTCTGTTGCACTGATATTAAGATGCACTTCATAGGTTTGCCTTATATTGTAGCCATATCAGGCTTTTTGCCATTTTCTGAACATACCATCTGCTAAGTTGCTTCTGCATATGGGTCTCTGCAAATCTCATGCCAGTAATATTAATTTTAACTACTATTACATTCTCCAATGTGCCAACCACTGTGCCAAGTGCTTTTCATTTATCAGCTCATATAATCCTTACAATAATCCTATTTTTGAAAATGAGGTAACTGAGACCCAGAGAGATCAGTAACTAATTCCGTTCCACACTAGGTCATGACATCATTGAGAGATGATTCTATATATTCATCTTTCTTTTACCAGTGACTATCACAGTGGTACTAAATGTTGGCTAATTAAATACATAATGGTGGAGGAGGAACACATAGGTAATTGTGCTAACCTCGAAAGGGCCAACATTATGTAAAATGATTTCATACTTATGTCGACAAGATCTGAAAGTTACAGAATGTAACATTCATGGGAAAGACTAGTAGTAACCTAGCAAATTAGTCAAGTCAGGATGCGATTACCAGAGATCGGTCTTGCTGCACATCATCAGCCTTTATGCAGAGCCATATCTTAGACTTCACTATTACTAAAAAATTTCATTTTTAATATTTCAAACTACGAAATGGCACTTTCTGACCAAAACATTCAATACTAATAAATATCTCTCCCTTGTTTAGTTTGCAATCTATACAGATATGCAATGCTTTTCTCTACAATTTTCTCCAGGGAAACATAGTTACCTTATTCTAATTCCCCACTCAGACTGGTGATGAGTTGGCCTACTAGCTCGTTAATGATCTCATAATTCTGGTTTTTGTTTCCTTCTGCTGCACTCATCACCCAGTCCCTAACTCCAGTTAAATATTGCAATGTGTTACCTATCTTATTGCTCTAGGAAAGTAAAAACTTTTGGGAAAAAAATGCAATAATTTGGGGGATGGTAGACAGATACAATTTCAATATTACTGTTTTCAGTTTTACGTTTAGTTGAATCAGTGCTTGTCAATCCCTTTTTAAAAATGTATTTGGGTCCTGTTTTCATTAGGGGACTTTTTAATAACCCTGAAAATCTCTTTGCTTCCTTACCAAACTTTAAAACTATTACTCTTAGAATTAATATACCTCTGACTTCCTTGACCAAACTGTTGGCCTACATTTCTGCAACGCTTATTAAGCCTTTATCTTACGTTTGTCTTACTTATTCCAAAATCCCTGGAACTTAACACATTCTCTAGACTATCACAATAATGAGCAAACATTCCCTTGAATCAATAAATATGATCATTAGGGAGTTAATGTAAATGAGGTTGATATAAAATTGGTAGTTGGAAGTTGGGGTAAGGTATTACATCTGAAGATGGACAAGAGAAGTAGCACGCAATGCATTGACATGTTGAATGTCAGTGCTCGAAATAAAGCTGACGCCTATCACCAGAAATGACAACTTCTGAGTTGTAACTATAATCAATGAGTCCTTTAGATCGTGTCTTATGAAGAAACAGCAAATGATGCCTTCTTTAGGTTCTAGTTTTAAAGAAATCATAGAATGTAGTCCATGAGAGGGAATGCAGTGAATATTCTACAGAGATTAGAGTACAATAAAATGTGTGGCAGCACAAGACAGTTAGATGATACCATACCCTCTCTTTTTTGTTGAAATTTCTGGGCACGGAAGCCCTGACATTAATAGAAACTTCCTCTTAATTTGAAAAGAATCACTTGAACAAATTGCATATATAGACTGGCAGTGAATACTGAGAGCTATTTTTAACTTTATTTTATGTTTTTACTACAGAAGGAAGAAGAGAATTTTAAATATAGACCCACTGATTCTATATTAGATTATTGTTCATACTTTTCATACATCTTTTTAATCCTCTTAATTTCTAGTTACATAAGACATTATTATCTTCATCTTTCCAAGTGAGAAAATGTATACTTAGAAAACTAATTTGCTTAAGGCCATTTATTACATAGTAGAATTGGAATCCCAATGCTAATTTGCTTGATCAAAAACCATATTAGCTTCGTCCATTATGCTGTACCAACTGAGAAGGAGCTTTCATTTTCCTTTGAGGGCATGGATAAAATGAAGGATTAGAAAAGTTATTGAGAAATTTTGGAAGGTATTCCTTGTTTAATGTTAAGTGATAGCAGAACATTTTCTTTTAAATGATGAAAGAAAAAAGAACGAGTTACTAGTTACGAGTTTAAGGAGGACCAAAACTTTAAAACACATCGTGTAAGTGAGCACAGGTGTCTTCACAGTGTATCTATCTCTTTAATCTTCTTTAAATCCTGGTAAAAATAATTTCTACTGAGATTTTTATGCAAACTTTGGTAATTAATATTTACTTAAATATTTGCACTCTGATGTAAGAATTTATTTTTGAGTTAAAAACTTAGTGACCTGGAGGATATTATGTTGAGAATTCAGGCTCTTGAAACAAATTTCACTGTCCATTTCGCCATCTCTGTTACTAATTTATTTCTATAAAGGTGAAGCATAGTGAAAATGGATATCATCAGTGACTTTGAAATAAGGACAAGAGAGTATTTGTCACATTAAGATTCTTCTACTTTAAAACAAGATGTCTAATGTATTTATTTTATCTTGAAGTGTATATTTTATTCTACTGATTACATGTACCTAATCACTTTTTAAAACTAACTTACTCATACTATCACCACCTCTTGCATTACATCTTTCTTTGATGAACTTAAAAGTATGGCTCTCAAGACTAATTTTGTACTTATTTAAACCTTTGATTATTTCCGTGGTTTGCAATGTCTCAAATAAGAATAATCAGCAGCACATATGCATACAATGGAAATAAATAATGCTGCTATATCCCTAGGAGGAAATATCTATGCAAAAATGAAACTATCAAAAAGCTACAAACATTACATAATAACTGTAAGCATTCATTTTTTTCCACTTCCAGTGAATTAAATAGTATTTAAAACACTTGAATTGTCTTTCTTAAAACCAATAAATTCAGTGTGATTATTGAACATCTAATATGTGTGGAAACTTAAAAAAAAAGTGTCATTAATATTTACAATCACCTCTCTTTTCTGCCTTCTAAGGGATGAGGTGACTTTGGTTGCTAAGGCTCTATTGAGTGATTGACTGGTTCGAAAGGAGAATTAGAGAAGTCAAGAAAAGGCTAAGTTGTGCCAGATGGGGATAGAATGGAACAAGGTACAAAGAAAGTTAAGTAATGTGAACAAAAAGGGCAGTAAATCACGAGTTAGTGAAATTTTGCCGAGAAAAAATACATTCTGAAAGAAGTGGAGCTTTTAAAAGGAGTGAAATACTAAAAAAGAATATTTTTGTGAGTGAAGTTTATTGTTGTTACTTTGACATACTCTCTAACCTGAAAAAATTAGTACAACGTGGACTCCCCTTTTGAAGGCTATGGACTGTAGGAGTTTCTGTATATGTGTGTGAATGTGCACCAGTATACATGTATGTGTTTCTGTCTATTCACAATTACATTAATATTAGCCTCTAAAAAATGCAGAAGGATAATTAGACAAGTATCAGATATTATGTGATATTTAAGATAAAAAGACAGTGACAATCTAAGACACTTTATTAGACATAGCAGAAATCATGATCTATATTTATATCTATGATTAAGCATATATTTATAAATATATCAGAATCTAAAATGAGCTTAATTCCAAATTTTCCATTGATTGGCATGAAAATTTACACTTCAAATTCTTTTTAAATTGTGGACTCTTTGAACAAACCTAATAGTATGGTATTAAGAAATGAAAAATTTATTTCAGTAGATATTTAACCATAAGAGATTATTGTGCACTTATTCAGGTTTATGTTTTCCTTCTTTCTTGTAATTGGAGGCAGCATAAATACCAAACGTAAGTGCTAAAAGAGTATTTAATTCTCTCATTGCCATGCAAAATATATTATAAATTCTTACAGAGATTTTGTAACATATTATTTACTATTCATGTTTATAAACATTTGTACAGTTGTCTTATCATTTACGTATCTAACTAAATATCTTTCTAAAACACTTTAGCATAAACACACTTACATTTGAATTTATGTAAAATGGAAATGTCTCATTTTCATGGTAAACAAGAGGAAAATATACATGTGGCTATTCAACTACCTAAATTAGATAGGTGAATTTAACTATACAGCTTTTAGATTCAGAGGATTCAACGTTTGTTTTGAAATCACTGAGTTTTACGTGGGTGAAGTTTTTAAAGACTTAGAGTTATCCAGACTTATAGTAATACTCCATATTTGACTCCATCATGATTCTGAAATCTGTAAATACAAATGTATTTTATAAAAACATGCACTATTATTTTTTAATGGTGAAGATTAGAAGGAATGGATGAAATATAAAATGACTGGAAATCAGTAAGCCTTGGTAATAGATCAACTTAGCACATAATTTCCTTCCTTAGCATACTCATATATTTTCAGGCCAAGTGACTTTTTTTCACTATCAACTTTTGTTGTGTTATGGCATATAATTTAACAGTACAAAATAGCAACTAAATATTTTATATGAATATGCTTGTCTTACTCTTTATTGTTTACCTTGTGTTTCCTTTATTGAAATAATGACAGCCTCCAAGTTTCAATTAAACAAATGCAGTAGTCTCTTGGTACTGAGGCACTTAACATGAAGTTTCATATATTTATAATCAACCTTAAAGTAACGTGACAAATAGTAATCGGTAATTTTAGTAAAGTACTAATTTGAATCACTCCTGAATTGAGGCTTTTATTGATAAAGAAGTTGATGGTCTACCTGGAAAATTCATCTCAGGACTTCTTTGATGTTCTTCACTTATTGCATGCAGATTTTATGCTTATTTTTCTCAAGGTTGAGCTCAGGAAACAGAAAGCACACTGGTTTTCTGTTTCAGCAGAAAGTGATCTAATAGAGTTAATGAAGAACATATAGACATGTTACAAAGATAGCAGTAGTGAGCTTGTGTAGGCCCCGAGGAGAGACTCTCTGAACCTTCAGAACTAACCCATCAAGGGAGCTACTTATTCTGTCGTCAGAAAGGCAAGAAAGCTAGAAACCACCACTAGAACAATATAGTTCAGGAATACACCACCACAGTTGCAATCCAGGAAGCTGCTTCTACATCCATAGCCATTGCTTCTTGACACCCATGGAGTTTGTGATGGGATGCTGAAAATCTATTGCAGAAAATATTTTCATGGCTAAGCGTGAAACCATAATTGCTAGGAGATAGCCCAAATAATTAGTGAGATAACATCTTCTTTATCTATTGGCATTGATTCTTGTGAAGTACATCAAATTGTTGAAACCTAATTTGCATTCAGAACTCTAGCTTATGAGACTTTTGGGAATACAGATTTCTAGCCTGTGGAATACAGGAAAGCATATTAGAAGGAGATGGGAATGCCTGCTGAGAGTCAATTGATCATATTCTACCAAAATGTTGGACTTAATATTTAGAATTTGAACATTTTATAAAAATCTTAGGATGATATTTCTTGAATGTCAAGATTCTTATATGATAATGAATAATGTACTGTATTTAAACTCCATTTAAGGAAAAAGGAATGGCAAGGACGAGGTGAAACTTCCTTTACCTTACTCCTTTGGTGTAAATGGACTGAATCCTTCAAGATGATTTGTGGTGATGGGTATCCATGGTTTATCTAATCTGTTACATTTATACTTGATGATATGATGTACAACATACATAATTTATTACTATATTATATACACTTATTTAAAAATAGCTATTAACACTCACTCAAAAATATTGTCATAATAGTGATGTGTGATTAAAAATATCTAGAGATCACTGGCCAAAACTAACATATTTTAGCCATATCCATCACTAAATTATTCTGGTAACCTTTGCATGCCCTATACCTGTTCTAGAAAAAGTGTAAAGATTTTCAGGCAAAATGACTCTTTTTCTATATAATTTGGGTGTAGGCTTTATTTAGCATGGGATACTGTTTTTTTTTTTTTTCCTTCTCAGCGTCTGATAATAGTGTGCACCAACATAAAACACCCTGTACATTCTATGCCTGAAAAATAGCAGGCTAAAAAAGGGAGAAGGGAAATGTTTTTTAGCCCTGTTTTATTTTCACACAAAAGTGGCCAAAAAACACAGTCTTCATCGCCTGATTTCTCGAGCGTAGTTTCCAGCTCTCTATCAAACAAGCAGGAACTCAGAAGCCATTCAGAGCTCCCTATTCTTTGGCAGATGCATACTTGTCCCTTTCCTGGCGGAGCTGCACATATTGTCTGCAACACACAACTAGATGTATAATGGCTTTTTTGCAACCTTGGATTGTTCTCCGGGCCCTGGCCACCTACACTGAGCAATAAGGAGACAAAATTGAAGAAGCTTTTTAGCTTTTATAGCTTATTGATTTTTATATTTTCTGATGTATTAGAGCAATTTTTCAAATGTATCCTCCTTACCTTGATATCTTGAGTGTGGAGAAAGGATTTCACATTTATTAACTTTTCTTTGGTAAAAAAAATATAAATAAATAAATAATATATATATATATATATATATATATATAGTCTCAGTGTTACCTCAGAGATATAAATGGTTTGGTGTAAAAAATCAATTCTCAGAGTAAAATTCAAAGACTGTGTGAAAGTGTTACATAAAAAACAGACAACAAGGAATATACCCTTTCCAACCAGGTAACAAAGATAGTTTTGAAAAGTACAGTTTCTGGATGACAGTTAAATTCAGAGATGCTCAATACTCTTCAAATAGAAAAGTTATATCAAAATGGAGAGCATATAATGTGGTGAATACTTTTTTTATTATCTCTGATCATCCGTGACAGCATTAAAGAAAGAAGTGCAGCAGAAATGACTTCTCAATGGGAGTAGTCTTTGCTCAGAGCTCAGACATTGAGACAAAGGATGAAGCATTTCATGGTAAAGACTTTTTGAAGTTTTGCATTTTAAAATACTAAGTGAAAAAGAAAATTATTTTGTGATATCCTAGTTCACTGTCTCATAAAAATAATTAATTTCCCTCTATTTCCAAGAGAGTTTATTGCTTTATAGTCAGGAATTTAACATGAACATTTGGGACTTTTAAATTTATTTAGGATTAGGTTACATACTCTCCTTTTTGGAAAATAAACTCTATAATGTATTATTGTTATTAAGAACACTCAAAAACATGTAGTTAGAGAAGAAAATTAAAATATCCAGGGATTTTTAGAAACTACAAATATTCTTATCCTCCACAATGTCTCCTACTATTTTGATATAATGATTGAAATTGATTAAAATTTATTTTTCTTGAGGGCATTGTTTTTCTTCAAGGGTTAAATATTACAACAGAGTGAGTAAATTAAGTTGAATGTATTATTGATTTAAAACAAATTGCAGTTTTAGATTTGTTTCTTACTTGTATTTGCAGTGATCTAAAATGCTAGACATATGATAAACTTTCTTCAGTGTAGGGAGTAGGAAAGATAAATGTAAAAGACAGTGCCATGTCAACTATTGCATGAACTTAATAAGTTACTAAATCTCCCTGAGGATCAGTTATTTCATCTATAAATCGGGGATATGATAAACACAGGGTTGTTTCAAGATCAAATAATGTAACCAACATGAAACACAATCAGGAATGTACTGTGAGCCAATAAAAAATGACCATATATTTTCTTGATTGTTCCATCTCATTGCTTATGAATTTATATGATTCAGAGGGTACTGCATTTGAAAATAGGGCTGATGGCTATTAGAGTGATGTAAATGATGAGATATGCAAATCAAGGGCTCTAAACTCATCCCAGGTAAAAGGCTGGGACTCCCTGAAGGAAAGAGAAGATAGATTCTGGAAGAAAAATGTGAGGAAAGGAATAGACAATTTCAATTTCAACTGCATTCTAATTTTATCTAGGACTTATTCTAATCTTTGCTTTCATATGTGAAGACTTTTTAATTTTTTTTAATCTATAGAGGCTGTGAAGGCTCAAGTTGCTGTGGCGTGGTTTAGAAGCATTCCTTTTAATCACAACATTGCTCTTGCTATTCTCAGGTCTTTGGTATCAATGAACTACTTAACATCATTTCCTCCATTTCCTCAGCTTCTGAAGTTATTGAGAGTTGTCCATTTTAATTTGCTCATTTACATCTGTTGGCAGGGACTAATACACCAGTGTGAAATATGCCTCCTTTGGTTCACTTCAGTGAGCCAAAGTAGGGGTTGGACATCATGGTTAGAAAACTGTCACTTAATTCTCAGTGGCTGTGTGAATGCACTAGAGAATGGGCACCCCTAGGCTCCATATACAATGAGAGCAAATCTCCATATGGTCTTTACCTTGTTTCCTATTCCATATCTTCTTTTCATCCTTGAAATGCAACTGCAAAGCACTGTCATCCGTTCTGCTAGAGGAGCAGCAAACAAAGATGATCTGACAGCCCGTTCTGTGATCATCCCACAACAGATTTCTGGAGTCCAGCCCAGTCTTTGGAATTTTCACTGAAGTTCTGAGCAGTGGTAAAATCCCCTTCACCTGACCCTCATGGCTTCGACTTCAATTTTCTGACAAGTAAGTTTGTTTTGAACAAAGGACTGGGAGAAGGGAATAGTTAGAGTTGAAGGGAGCAGGCTTTCTAATACATTGATTGAAAGCAATACAGCCTTGAGTAAACATTGACTTACAGTGCTGCTCCAATCACTACCTGAATGGATTATCTGCCAGATGTACACTTGTTGTGTAAACGAGGGCTTTCCAAGTATGGCTTCACTTGAACTTTTTCAGTCAGAATTCGTAAATGATCTGTTCTTCTACAACTTACTTGTACTGTATCTTACAGCATTTGATTTTTTTATGTGCCCCTTTTCCATTTTTTTAGCAAATATCTCACTGTATCATATTAGATGTCACAGAGATTATGGTCCAAGCCAGAATATATTTGAGAGTGAAAGAGACTGGGGTAGAGAATATATCATTCACATCTCTGGCACAAGATTAACATGCATAATCTGGGGCATCCTATGCAAACAGAAAAATGTTTACCCTAATTTATTACCCATTTTATCTCATATGTTAAGAAATGCTAAGGATTTTGATGATATTAGGCTCAGATTAAACATTTGGATATAATTATATTTAAAGGGTTATCTATCATGGTAGGTTAGCACAAGAAGAACTTAACAACAAAGTAGCTTCAAAGCTGATTCTGATCTTACCCTAAGAAGAATTATGGAGAAAATATCTTTACTAATACCTGCTTTTCTAGTTGTGAGAATTAACTTAGCTAATATTTTAGAAAATGCTTTAGAAGCTGCATAGTCTTATTAAAATTTAAAAATAGCCGTAAGTGAGGTGCGTGAAAGTAGACACTCGTGAGTTGATAACATTACTTCAAAATATAACAATTCTAAGAATATAATTCTTAATAATGAAGATACATTTTCCTATTATAGATTTAAAATTTATATTAAATTTATAATGTGGTTTTTGGAGGAGTATTCTCTGTTTTATTCTTTGGGCTTTATATTAGAAAGGTAGTAATAACATAGTCCCGCCAATCTTAAGGATTTTAGGGATTATCAACCTGCCACAAAGGGTATCAAGAAGGCACAGAAATAAAGTCAGCACTAGAGATAACGAAATCAGTTAATCTATCAATATTTTATATACCTTCAAAATAACCCCCAGAAAATACCCTGTGGTTAACTACATAACTGTATATTTTAGTGCATTAACATATAGCTAATCCTTAATGTGCAAACTGTTACATGGCTGATAAGTTATTATTGAAATTTCTACATTTCCACAGGACGGGAAGAGGAAATGATTACAATAGAAGATCCTAGACATTTTAGTAAGAGAAAGTTTAATTTTAATTTTTTATGTTTTTTTGTCCCGTGGAGACTTAGTATTGAAGTAACTGCACCGGACTCTTGCTCTGTGTTTGTAATCATTATCATTCAAAGAAGTTACATGAACACAGTGTTTTGTAAATGAAGTCTCATAATATGGCCTCACAAATCTTACAAAACTTGAATGAATTCTGTTTACAGGAAAGTGAGCCAGGTGTTTTCAGAGCTGATATCTGAGTGTCACTTCTCCAGGATATGATGACATTATAAATCTCACCTTGTTTTCTATTTAGTGTTGCTGTAACAGAATACCTGAGGCTGGGCAATTTATGAAGAAAAGAGATTTAATAGATTCACCATTCTAGTGGCTGGAAAGCCAAGGAGCATGGTCCTGGTATCTGCTTGACTTCTGGTGAGGGTCATGCAATGTGTCATGACGTGGCACAGAAGCAGAAAGGAGGCATATGTGTGCAAACAGACACAAATGAGAGGCTGGGCTTACTTTATAGCAACTCGCGCTTGTGGCAACTAATTCATTCCTGCAAGAGTGAAAATTCACCCACTCCTTTGAGACAGCATTCATCTTTTCATGAGGACAGTGCCCCCATGATTCAAACACCTCCCACTGGGCCCCACCTCCCAACACTATCAAAAAGGGAAACATATTTTCACGTCTGTTTTAGATAGGAAACACTCAAGCCATAGCATTTCTCCCATACCCCTCAGAAACTCATGTTCTCTTCGTGTGCAAAATACAATCACTCCATTCCAATAATCCCAAAAGTCTTAACTTGTGTCAGCACAAGCTCAAAAGTCCCAAGTTAAAGTCTCATTTGAGAATCAAGGAAAGCTCCTTCCAGCTGAGGGCCTGTAAAACTAAACACAAGTTTATTGACTTCTAAAATACAATGGTGGGACAGGCATACAGTAAACATTTGCATACCAAAAAGGAGACAGAAGCAGAAAGAAAGAAGTAACTCTCCCAAAGCAAGTCTGAAACCCAGCAGAACAGATATTAAATTTTAAAAAAAATTGTTTTTTCAAATTTTTAATTTTTGTGGGTACATGGTGGGTATATATATTTATGGGGTACATGAGATGTTTTAATACAGGCATGCAATGTGAAATAAGTACATCATGGAGAATGGGGGTGTCCATCCCCTCAGGAATTTATCCTTTGTGTTATCAGCTATCCAATTACATTCTTTATATTATTATAAAATGTACAATTAAATTATTATTGACCATAGTCAACCTGTTGTGCTATTAAATTAGAGTAGGTCTCATTTATTTATTTCTAACTAATCTTTTTGTATCCATTAACCATCCCACTTTCCCCACCAGCCTATGAACTATCCTTCCCAGTATGTGGTAACCATCCTTCTACTCTCTATGTCCATTAGTTTAATTTTTTTGATTTTTAGATGCCACAAATAAGTGAGAACATATGATGGTTGTCTTTCTGTAACTGGCTTATTTTCATTTAACATCATGAACTCCAATTACATCCATGTTGTTGCAAATGACAGAATCTCATTCTTTTTCACAGCTGAATAGTATTCCATTGTATATATGTAGCACATTTCCTTATTTATTCATCTGTTGATGGACAGTTAAGTTGCTACCAAATATTAGCTATTGTAAACAGTGTTGCAACAAACACAGGAGTGCAGAAATCCATTCCTTATACTTATTTCTTTTCTTTTGAATGTATATCCAGCAGTGGGATTCCTGGACCATGTGGTAGCTCAAATTCAGATATTTCAAGAACCTCCAAATTGTTTTCCTTAGTGGCTGTACTAATTTACATTCTTGCCATCAATGTACAAAGGGTTGCCTTTTCTCCCCATCCTTTCCAGCAATTTTTATTGCCTGTCTTTTGGATATACGTCATTTTAAATGGGGTGAGATGATATCTCATTGTAGTTTTGGTTTGCGTATCTCTGATGATGAATGATGTTGAGCATCTTTTCGTATGCCTGTTGGCCATTCATCTTCTTTAGAAAAATAGTAATTAAATGTTTGGGCATTTTTTGATTGGATTATTTAAATTTTTCCTATGGAGTTTTTTGATCTCCTTATATATTTCAGTTATTAATCCTTTGTCAGATGGCAGTTTGCAAATATTTGCTCCCATTCTGTGGATTGTTTTTTCAGTTTATTGATTATATCATTTGCTGTGTAGAAGCTTTTTAACTTGATAGGATTATATTTGTCCATTATTGTTTTGGTTTTCTATGCTTGTGAGGTATTGCTGAAATTTTTTTGCCCTAGACCAATGGCCTGGAGATTATTCTCCAATGTTTTCTTGTACTAGTTTCATCATTTGAAGTCTTAGATTTAAGTCTTTAATTCATTTTCATTGGCTTTTTGTGTATAACAGGAGATATGAGTCTAGTTTAATTCTTCATCTGGATATTCAGTTTTCCTAGCACAATTTATTGAAGACTATATTTTCCCTGTCATGTTCTTGACACTTTTGTTGAAAATGAGTTCACTGTAGCTGTGTGGGTTTGTTTTCAGGTCTCCATTCTGTTCCATTGGTCTATATATCTGTTATGCCAGTATCATGATGTTTTGGTTACTATAGCTCTGTAGTATAATTTGAAGTCAGGTAATAGGATTCTTCCAGTTGAGTTTTTGCTTAGGATAGCTTTGGCTATTCTGGGCCTTTTCGAGGTCTCATATAAATATTAGGATTGTTTTTTTCTATTTTTGTGAAGAAGAATGTTTTTCACAGAAATAGAAAAAACAATCCTAATATTTATATGAAAGGCATTTTTTCTAGAGATTGCATTGAGTCTGTAAATTGCTCTGGGTAGAATGGATATTTTAACAATATGGATTCTTCCAATCCCTAAACATGGAATATTTTTCTTTTCTTTTTTTTTTTTTTTTTTTGGTGTCTTCCTCAATTTCTTTCATCAGTATTTTACAGCTTTTATCATACAGATCTTTCATTTCTTTATTAATTCATAGGCATTAAATTTTTTTATCTGGCTATTTTAAATTGGAGTACTTTTTAAAATTCTTTTTCTCATTGTTCATTGTTGGCATAGAGAAATACTCTATGGTATTACGGTGATTATGTATTGTATTCTGCAATTTCACTGAATTTGTTTATTATTTCTAATAATTTTTTGGTGTAGTCTTTAGGTTTTTCCAAATATAAGATTATAGCATCAGCAAACAAGGATAATTTGACTTTTTTGTTTTTAATTTGGATGTCTTTCTCTTATCTGATTGCTCTAGCTAGGACTTCCAGTGCTATGCTGAATAACAGTGGTGACAGTGGGCATTCTTGTTGTGTTCCTGATCTTAGAGGAAAAGCTTTCAGTTTTTCCCCATTTATTATGATACTAGCTTTTGGTCTGACATATATGGTTTTGATTATGTTGAGGTATCTTTCTTCTGTCCCTAGTTTTGAGAATTTTTATCATGAAGGGATGTTGAACTTTATCAAATGTTTTTTCAGTATCAATTGAAATTATCACATAGTGTTTATCCTTCACTCTGTTGATGTGATGCATTACATTGCTTGATTTACATATGTTGAACCATCCTTGCATCCCATGGATAAATCCTGCTTGGTCATGATGGATGATCTTTCTAATGTATTGCTGAATATCGTTTGCTAGTATTTTGTTGAGGAATTTTTCATCAATATTCATCAGATATTTTGGCCTTTAGTTTTGGGTTTTTTTTTAATGTGTCTGTGTTTGGTTTTAGTATCAGGGTAACACCAGCCTCATAGAATGAGTTTGGAAGTATTCTCTCCTCCTCTATTTTTCAAAATACTTTGTGTGGGATTGGTATTACTCTTACTTCAAATGTTTTATAGAATTCAGCAGTGAAGACTTCGGGTCTGGGGCTTTTCTTTACTGGGAGACTTTTTATTATGGTTTCAATCTCATTAATTGTTATTGGTGTGGTAAGGTTTTGGACTTCTTCCTGGTTCAATTTTTTTTTTTTTTTTTTTTGAGACAGGGTCTTACTCTTGTCACCCAGGCTGGAGACTGTGATGTGATCACAACTCACTGCAACCTCCACTTGCCGGGCTCAAGTGATTCTTGTGCCCCAGGTAGCTGGGCCTCCCAAGTAGCTGGGACTACAGGTATGTGCCACCATGCCCAGCTAAGTTTTGTATTTTTAGTAGAGATGGGGTTTTGTCATGTTGGCCAGGCTGGTCTTGAACTCCTGACCACAAGTGATCTGCCCACCTCGGCCTCACAAAATGCTAGGATTATAGGTGTGAATCACTGTACCCAACCTTTCTGGTTCAATCTTGGTAGTTGTCTTTGTCTAGAAATTTATGCAGTTCTTCTAGATTTTCAAGATTATTGGCATATAGTTGCACAGAGTAGTCACTAATGCTTTTAATTACTGCAGTATTAGTTGCAATGTCTCTATTTTCATTTTGATTTTATTTGTATCTTCACCCTTTGTTCTTAGGCTTGCTAAATGTTTGCAATTTTGTTTAACTCTTCAAAAAGTCAACTTTTTGTTTTATTGATCTTTCAAATTGTTTATTTCATTTATTTCTGCTCTCATCCTCATTATTTATTTTTCTACTGATTTTCAGTTTGATTTGCTTTTGCTTTTCTAGTTCTTTATAATGCATTGTTAGATTGTGTATTTAGAGTTTTTCTTCTTTTTTTGTATGTAGTCACTTATAGCTATAAATGTCCCTCTTAGTACTGCTTTTGCTGTATTCCACAGGGTTTGGTATGTTGTGTTTCCATTATCATTTGTTCCAAAAAGCTTTTCAATTTTCATTTTAATTTCTTCATTGACATACTGGTTATTCAGGAGCACATTGTTTAATTTTCATGTATTTGAATAGTTTCCAAAATTCCTCTTGGTATTAGTTTCTAGTTTTATTCCATTGTTGTCAGAGAATATGCTTGATATTACTTCAATTTTTTAAAGGTTTTCAGACTTTGTTTTGTGATCTCTTATGGTCTACTCTTGAGAATGATCAATGTGCCTAGGAAAAGAATGTGTGTTCTGTAGCTGTTGGATTAAATGTTCTGTAAATATTTGTCAGATCTACTTGGTCTATAGTGCAGATTAAATGAGATGTTTCTTTATTTATTTTGTGACTGAAAGATCTATCCAATGTTGAAAATGGGGTATTGAAGTCTCCAGTTATTATTGCATTGTAGTCTAACTCTCTCTTTAACTATGATAATGTTTGCTTTATATATCTGTGTGCTCCACTGTTGGGTGCACATATATTTAAAATTGTTATATCCGCTTGCTGAACTGGTCCACTTATTATTGTATAGTGACCTTCTTTGTGTCTTCTTGTAGTTTTTGTCTTGAAATCTGTTTTGTTTGATGTAAGTATAGTTATTCCTGCTCTTTTTTGGTTTCGGTTGTCATGGAATATCTTTTCCAACCCTTTGTTTTCAGTCTATGTGTCTTTATAAATGAATTGTGTATCTTGTAGGCAATAGATCAGTGGATCTCTTTTTTTTTTTTAATCAATTCAATCACTCTATGTCTGTTGACTGGAGAGTTTAGTCCATTTACGTTCAATCTTATTATTAGTAAGTAATAACTTACTCCTGTCATTTTTTTTGTTTATTTTCTTGTTTTATAGTCTTCTCTTCCTTCTATCTTTCCTTCATGTCTTCCTTTAGTGAAGGTTGTTTTCTCAGGTGATATTATTTAGTTTCTTGTTTTTTACTTTTATTTTTTGTATGTGTGTATCCATTGTATGTTTTTGGTCTAAGGTTACCACGAGACTTGAAAATACTATCTTATAATTTAACCTGATAACAACTTTGCACTGTTTGCATAAACAAGCAAAAGAAAAAAATCTAATAAAAACTCCTCACTTTAACTTCATCCCCCACTCTTAAACTTTTTGTTATTTCTATTTATATCTTCTGGTACTGATTACATCTTGAGAAATTGTTATAATTATTATTTTTTATTGGTTCATCATTTCTTTTTTCTACTTAGCATACGAGTTTACACACCACAGTTACAGCATTATCATATTTTGTGTTTACTATTATCAGTCAGTTTTATACCTTCAGATTATTTCTTATTGCTCATTAACAATCTGTTCTTTCTGATTAAAGTACTCTCTTTAGCGTGTCTTGTAGGACGGGTCTGGTGTTGATGAAATCTCTCAGCTTTAGTTTGTCTGGGAAAGCCCTTTTTTCTCCTTCATGATTAAAGGATATTTTCACCAGATATACTGTTCTAGAGGAAAAGCTTTTATTCCTTTAGCATTTTAGGTATGTCATGTCGCTGTCTCCTAGCCTGTAAGGATTCCACTGAAAAGTCTGCTTCCAGATGTATTAGAAACCAACTATACGTTATTTGTTTCTTTTTTCTTGCTGTTTTTAGATACTTTATTTTTGATCTTTGGGATTTTGATTATTAAATGTTTTAATGTAATTTTCTTTGGTTTAAACCTTCTTGATGTTCTATAACCTTATTGTACTTGAATATTGATATATTTCTCTAGATTTGGGAAGTTCTCTACTATTATTTCTTTCAATAAACTTTCTACATTATGTCTTTCTCTACCTCCTTTTTAAGACCAATAACTCTTAGACTTGCCCTTTTGGGCTGCTGTCTAGATCCTGCAGGCATGCTTCATTGTTTTTTATTCTTATTTCTTTTGTTCCCTCTGACTGTGTATTTTCAAATAGCCTGTCTTCAAGCTCACTAATTCTCTCTTCTGCTTGATCCATTCTGTTCTGAAAAACTCTGATGCATTTTTCAGTATGTCAGTTGCATTTTTCATCTCCAGAATTTCTACCTTATTTTAAAAAATTATTTTAATCTCTTCGTTAAATTTATCTCATAGAATTCTGAATATTTTTCTCTGTATTATCATGAATTTATTTGAGTTTCCTCAACACAGCTATTTTGAACTCTATCTGAAAGTCCACATATTGCTGTTTCTCCAGGATTGGTTCCTGGTGCCTTATTTAGTTGATTTGGTGAGGTCATGTTTTCCTGGATAGAGTTAAAGCTAATAAATATTTTTCAGTGTCTGGGTATTGAAGAATTAGGTATTTATTGTGCTGTTCACTGTCTGGGCTTTTTGCAGTCATCCTTTTTGGGGAGCGTCTTCTGATATTTGGAAGGACTTGAGTGTTGTGATCTAAGCTGTATCTGCTTTAGAGGACACCGCAAGCCAGTAACCCTGTGGTTTTCACAGACTCATAGAGAGGTACCACCTTGTTATTAGCAAGATCCAGAAGAATTCTCTGGATTATCAGGCAGAGACTCTTGTTCTCTTCCCCTTAAGTTTTTTTTCCAACAAATAGTCTCTCTCTCTTTCTGAATCACCTAAAGCTGGGGTTGAGTCACACAAGCACTATACTGGCTACCACCACTATGACTACACTGGATCAGACCTGAAGCCCGCACAGCACTGGGTCTTGTCCAAGGTCTGCTGTAATCACTCTCTGGCTCCTGCCTATGTTTAGATTCTTCGGGCTCTGCAATTAGCCTGTGGCATGCCAGCCAGGCCATTCTTTCCCTTCAGGGCGGCAAGTTCCCTAGGCCCTGGGTGGTTCCAGAGGTGGCATCTGGGAGTTAGGGACTAGAGTCAAAAACCTTAGAAGTCTATCTGGTATTTTACTGGTCTGTGCCTGAGCTGGTAGTCAAACCACAAGATGTAGTGCTTCCCCTTTTCTCTCCTCCTTCTGAAGTCAGAGGATTCTCACCCCACAGCCACCACCAGCCCAGGCCACAAGGAATACTGCCAGACTACCACTGATTTTCCCTTAAAGCCAAGGGCTTTTAAGTCAGCTTGTGGTGATTGCTGCCTGGCCTGGGACTCACCCTTCAGTGCAGTGGGCTCCCCTCTGGCCCAGGACAGGGGTAGAAATGCTATCCATGAGTCAAATCCTGGAATTATGGACCTTAAGAGCCCATTTGGTGCTCTACCCACCTGTGGCTGTTCTGGTACTTAAGGTGTAAGACAAAGTCTCCTTTATTTTTTCCTCTACTTTTCTTAAGCAGAAGAAATTTTGTGCCATAGCCATCACAGCTGGTAATTTGCTGAGTCTCACCTGAAACCAGCACAGCTCACAGGCTCTCCTAAGGCCATATCAATGCTGGTTATTCAAGGTCCGAGGGTTCTTCAGTTAGCACATGATAGATTCTACCAGCACTGAGCCCTTTTCTCTCAAAGCGGTAGATTCCCCTTCTGACATAGGGTGTGCCTAGGAATGTTGTCTGGGAGCTAGGGCCTGGAACAGGGGCCTTATGACTCTCTCAGGTGCCCTATCTTGCTATGGCTGAGCTGGTGTCCAGGATGCAGGATAAAGTCCTTCCTACTCTTCCCTCTCCATCTCCTCCCCTCAGGAGGAAAAAAGGTACTCTTTTGGAGTCTTGAGCCGTGCATCCTGGGGTTAGAGAAGGAGTGATGCCAGTACTTTCTTGGGTGCCCCAGCTGGTATCTCAGTATGCCATTTCCCCCCGCAAGTTCACTGACTCCAAGCCTAGTTCAGCACTAGGACTCACATTCCCATGGAGTTGCATTCCTTATGGCCTAGACTGCCTTTCAAGTTTACTTAGAGACTGAGACCACTTTAACCCTTGGTGACTAGGTTTGTAGGAACTCGAGTTTGGACCTCTGGGATCCGAGGTCCTATAAAGAGGTTTATTTAGTTCAAAATTCTGATGATTAGAAAGTTTAAGAGCATAGTGCCTGCGTCTGTTTTTCTTCTGGTGAGGGCTTCATGCTGCATTGCAACATGGCATAAAAGCAGAAAGTAGGCAAAGTATGCCTTTCACATGTGAAATGGTGGCCTTATTTAATAGCAATGCACTCTTGTGAAATGTATCCATTCCTGCAAGAGTGAGAATTCCCTTACTCCTATGAGATGTATTTATCTATTTATGAAAGAAGTGCCTTCATGATCCAATCACCTCCCACCTTAAACACAGTCATACTGAGAATCAAATTTCAGCCTGAATTTCTAAGAGGACATGTTCAAACCATAGCACATCTGAATTTCAGTTTTTAGGATCTATTTTTTTTTTTTATAAACTGTACCATAAAAGTACACTGTTTCTTCAAAATGGGTGTAAGGTTTCAGGAAATCTTTTTCTACCGATGACACTAGCTTTTGTTTCAAATAGAGATAAAAATATAAATAATACATGAAGTTTATGAGAAGAGAGAAAGCACATAGAGGAGGAAAAACAGAATTTTCTGCATTTTAGGTGACAATTTGCAGAAAGAAAAAAACGAGTCCCTGGTCAAATGCAGCTTTTATCCTAATGCAGGGAGACAGTAGTAAGCATGTAAACAAGTAAGTCAATATGTCATTTTTTATTGTGTTAAAAGTAGTGGAAGAAATCAACAGAGTGATGTCACAGGAAGGGGTTAAGGATGAGTTGAATAAACTTAGAAAGAATGGTCAGTAAAAGCCATTCTGAAGAGATGAAATTTTAGCTTAGCCTTTAAGGATGAAAATGGAGATAACATTAGGAGAAATACCTAATGTAGATGATGTGGGGGATGGATGCAGCAAAAACACCATGGCATGTGTATATCTATGTAACAATCCTGCATGATCTGCACATGTACTCCAGAACTTGAAGTATAATAAAAAATAAAAATAAATTTAAAAATATAAAAGAAAGAAAATGAGACTTCCATATGAAAAGCAATACAAAACTCTTATCATATAAAGCACTTTAGATTTTGAGGAATGGAAAATTAAAAGCTAAAGTCAGTAAAGAAGGCAGAGAATATAGGAGATGAGAGCAGAGATAGACAGGGATCAGTTCTCACCCACTTTCCAGTTGTTTACAAACACGGCAGTACAATAGCATGCTACTTAGAATACATTTGGAAACGTGTGGTTGTCAGAATGGAAAGAAATGGGGATCTGCTGACATTTAGTGCTCAGGGACCAGCGATGCTAACTTTCTGATGATGCAAAGAAACATCCTTCACCATGCAGAGCGTTCTATTAATACTTGAAATGACCATAAAGCTACCATCATCCCTTTGCCTTTTGGAAAATATCAATGGGGTTTTAATTAATGATAAAGAACTTTAGCTTTTGTTCTAAATACATTGAGAATAAGATTTTATTTAAGAAAATGATACTGTCTGAATTAAATGTCTTAATAGTCTGGTAGTTATGTGGGAAATGAATGGTAGACACCATTAGTTGCATTCTTTTAGGGATTTAGAGGAAACCATTAATATTGGTAACCAAAATAACGTTTTGTTTCTTCCTATGAAATGAGATTACCACTTTTTTCTGTTCCCTGGGTCAAATATATGCTTTAATTGAAGGGAGAAAGAATATTCTCAATTGTGAAGCAGTGTTTTAATTCCTATTTTTATCATCTTTGGAATTTCCTCTTTACATGACCCTATACACAGATCAAATATTGAATTAGATAACCTCAATTCTGGTCTCTTCAAAAATTGAAAGGAAAGTGCCAGTAGTTTTACATAAATCTCAGAGGCTAAATTACAGTTTTTATTAGCGTTTAAAAAGCCAACATTAACATTAAGTTTTCAATCAAGCAACACATAACAGTTTAACCCTATGACTCATTAACATTCCTGACAGACACAAGGTGGGCTTGAGGCATGCACAGCTGAGGAGCTGGAGCTTCCATCACAATAGAATGCACCCTGCCCTCTCTCGAATGCTTTCTGCATTCAGATCTTGTTTAGGCTGCATTAGACTGTGGGTAATGACTCTCTCCTTTGTCCTCTGGACCCGTCAGCAACTGTGTCTATTAATCCAGGACCTCATGTCAGTCTCCCCTCATCACTAATACCAAACTACCTCTTACCTAGTCACAATAAAATATATTCAGATTCTCATAACATATATCCTTCTGCTTTAGGAAGTTGCCAGTACTTACTACAAAGGTTTATACCCAGGGAGTGATATATACCAGCTGTGTGATTTGCTGAAGTAGAAGGTCATTACAGGATTACAAAAATATATCATCATAAAGTCAAAACATTTTAGAACATGAAAGGATCAAAGAAATCATTTAGTCTATGTGTTACAAACACAAATAGAGAGTCAAGAAGAAACAAAAATGGGCTCTATGTTTCTCACTCAGGAAAACTAGGATGTGGTAACAGGATAGAGCAGCCCTTTCTGACAGCAAACACTGTTGCCATACGTGGCAAGAATAGGAACACAGACTCTTGGCACCTGCTGGCATTTCTTTCAAAAGAAGCTAGAAATCCAGGCAACTTTAGGAACAATTACTCAATTTCCGACTAAACAAAACAAAAATATAGGTTGTCAGTTGAAAAGTTCTGATAATCCAATCTCCTGATTTCACAGAGGTGTTAAGCACTTTTCTCAGGCTAAGAGAGAAAATAAGGGATTTGGTGGGAAAACAAGAAATAGAAACAGGGATATTTTTATTTTCAATTATTTGCTCTTTATGTATCAGTGAATCTTCCTTATCTCCGCTACATTGTAACGGAGATACACCTTCTCGGTATGTGTTTTCAGCAGACCAGTGCAGGCTTGTGTAGTAAATTCTGCATGATAAAATGACCATCAGATTTTCATTCTACCACTAAGCTGAAAACTGCTAGGACTAGCAGAAATGTGGTTGAACCACACAGAGGCATCAAAATATGTATCTTCATTTCTGAATGTTGTCTCATAAGCATGTATTGTAAGTTATAAAAAAACTTTTAAGACAGGGCACAAAAAATGGAATCACAGATATATATAAAAGATCAGGCAGGTAAAGATTAATGTTGATTTGTCATATCCAAGGAGGTTTAAAAACATGGACAAGTTGAAAGGTAATACATGGCAATTTCGCCACTTTAACATGTAAGACAAACGTAGGAACAGTTATTAAATACTAAATCAATAGAGGGCGATTTTAAAGGCTATGTTGCATAGCTGCGAATAGTATTTTAATGATCATAGTAATAAAATCACATTACCCTGTATTTATTTATTACATTAATCAAAGTAAATAATTTTTTTTTTGAGATGGAGTCTCACTCTATTCCAGGCTGGAGTGCAGTGGAGTGATCTTGACTCACTGCAACCTCCTCCTCCTGGGTTCAAGTGATTCTCCTGCCTCAGTCTCCAGAGTACCTGGGACTACAGCCACATGCCACCTCACCTGGCTAATTTTTGTATTTTTAGTAGAGACAGGGCTTCACCATGTTGGCTAGGATGGTCTCAAACTCCTGACCCCCTCGGCCTCCCAAAGTGCTGGATAACAGGCATCAGCCACTGCGCCCAGCCACTTTGTTTATTTTTGTTGGAAGTATTAATTACATATATATACATTACATGTGTATATTTTATTTTAGAAGTTTGCATTTCTCGTAACGATTTACTAAAGAGGTATTATTGAGGAAATGCTGGTATAAACAGAATTATTCAATAATTCAATTGAAGAAGGCAGTTTATGTGCAAGGATGAAATATGCTTAGCTCAAAGATATCATAAAGGAAAAGAGTCATATTATTTTTAAGAAAAACACATGCACATATATACATATATAAAATTACTACAAATAAAGGTGTAAGAATTTGGAAAAAGTGGGAAATAATTGAACAATTAATCTATGCATCCAAAGATCCCTTGTATGCTTTTAAACCTCTATAAAACTAGGTAGCAAGGTGGTAAAACATGTGCTAAAGGGTAGAACTTATGCCCCAATCAGCTTTGGTTGTAACAAATTTCAAGTCTCATATTATATGTGAATCCCAGTATTTTGAAATTATTAAACGTAAGTTGTTCATTGATTAGAGTTCAAGTATTTTAAGTAATTGGATATATTCTCTATATAAACAGTTTTATCTGCATAATTCTGAATTAGTTGATTTGCATTTTTATCAATGCTAGTATTTATTAGCATTATAACATTTAGCAAATAATTTACCATATAACAGCATATAATTATTTAATAATTATAACTTATAAGCTTTATTTTTAAAGGTTTCCTAAAGAACTTCTAAATCCCAAACAATAGATGAGGTTTGGAAATTTGCCACTGAAATTCTAAAAGGTAGATCCCCCAATGCAGCTAGCACTGCTATAACCTCTTCAGCCTTCTATTCTCCCCAGGATTGACAGGATTTTCAAAAGAACGAGAAGACATTTTTATCATTCGTTTATTACAAATATGCATTGAATGCCTTCTATATGCCACAAACTTTCTAGGAATTCAGAATCCACAATTACATTTAGGAACTTAATACCTTCGCTGATGAAGCAGGAAAACGTTTTTCTAGTGCATAAAGCCCATCAATAAAAGAGGTAAATACTTTATCACCATAATACAACATTGTTGATAATGTTATAAAAATAGAGCAACCAAGTGGGATACGGAGTGTTGCAGATGGGAAAAGAGTCATAACCTTACAAGAAAGGCTGCTGAAGGCTTCTTGGAGAGGTTACACTTGAGAAAAGACCTACTGTTAGTAAAGAAATAAAGCATTCAAATGCATAGGAAGAATATTCCAGGAAACAAAACGAGTGAATAAAAATGTCTGAGTTTAAAACAAGCTTGTATGTTCACAGAACATCAGAGTGGCAAGAAGTCAATTTTGGTGGGAAGCTCTTGTGGAAGGGGAAGACTGGTTAGGTGATTAGACGTGAGAGCCTTAAGGATGTGGGGACTAGTTAATAAGAAACTTGTAGGTTTTTAGGAAGACTGAGTTTAACTCTGAATGGTGTAAGAAGAAATAAAAAAGTTGGTATGTTAGTATTCTTTTACTGCTTAACGAACTACCTTACACATAAAAGTTCCAGACATCTATTTATCATTCATTTATTTTTTCACAATTCTGTAGGTCAGATGTTGAAGCATGGGGAGACTGGATTTGCTGCTCAGGGTATCACAGGACCAATATCAAGGCTTTGACCAGGCTCTAGAAATGAATCCACTCATAAGTTTCTTCAGGTTATTGCCTAAATTTAGTCCCCTGTATTTATAAGACTGAGGTCCCATATTCTTGTGGATGAGGTTGGTCTCTGCTTCCAGCTGCTAAAGGCTGCCTGTTTTCCTTTCCATGTGGCTTCCTTCATCTTCTAAGCTAAAAATGGACAATATCCCTCATATCAAATCCCTCTCACTCTTCAAATTTCTTTTAACAGGAAAATCCTGGGCCCTTTTAAGTGCTTACCTAAGTAATTCAGGCCCACCCATGATAATCTAATTTTAACTGGTTTGGGACCTTAATCACATCTGCCAGACTCCTTCAAAGCATCAGCTAGATTAGTGTTTGATTGAGTTACTGGGAGAAGATCAGCATATGGTAATAGCTAGGAATCTTGGGGCCGTCTTAAAATTCTGCCTACCAAAGTTAAAGTCATATTATTTGACTTATATTTTAACTCTGGCTGTTAAGATTACTCTAAAAGAGGGCTAGTGAAGAAAAAGAAAAGAAGAGGAAGCAATTGCAATTGTCTAGGAGAGGGGTGATGGTAGTTGGTAACCATAGATTTGGTCACAAATGTCAGATTCTTAATATATTTTTGAAAATATAAAATAATTTGTTTTGTTAGATCTCTAGTATAAAAAGAAGACAGTTGTTATTCCACCAAGGGTTTTGGCCCAAGCAGGAAGAAGAAGATACATTTCATTGACTGGGATTAGGGTGGGGAAGTGGGCTATGGAGAAGTAGGCTGGGGCTGGAAGATCAAGAGATCAGTTATGAACATTATAAGTTCATGACTTCTATTAGGCATCTAATTGTAGATGTCAAATAGATCAGTATATGTATGTGGAGTTTAGGAGAATGATATAGAACCAAACTATAAATTTTGGAATCTCTAAAGAAGAGTATATTTGAGGCTAGAAAGGATGATCTCACCAACAAGTTTCAGATATATTGCAATCTTCTCTCCTATGCCTTATGCTCCTTGAGGTCAAAGCCTATGGACCACATTTGAGGCTTTCAGTTGAATTTAGTTATGGAGAAGAATTGGTAGGACAGAGACACTTGAGAGAAAGTTTGCGGTAATAATTGCCTCACTAGCACTGTCCCCACCTCACCATGGCTTGGGTTGCAGCTGTGTTTCTCTGTACGGTATTATTTCACCCATGCAGACATAAAGTATCATAATAGCATAGATAGTAGTAAGTTGCGGCAAAATAATTATGAAGTACTAATATTCATTCCTTTGTTTTAAATATAATTCCTTTGCAATTTTTGACAATAGCTAAATTTATCTACCAGTTTGCGAAATTCCTGAAATTTTAACAATTGGCTTTCTTTAACCAGCATGAGCTATCTTAAGCATACCAATGACTATTTCCATGGCTTCAGCAATCTGTGTAATCTAGTCACACAATTTCCTGCCTTCAGGCTGGGAAGGCTTTCCTGGTAGTGCTAGTATCTGTATGCTTCATCGTCTAATTCCCTTAGCCCTGCCTCTAAATAGTTATCTTCAATGAACACTTGATCATGCCTGTGAACACCAAGACTGATTAATCCAGAGGTGGTATAGACATAAAAAGGCATCCCAAGTATACTGAGCCCTGGGAAATTTCAAAGTTAATGTCTGGATGAGATGAGGAGTATCTAGTAGAACAGACTGAAAATAAGTGGCCAGAAAAATAGAACAAAAACAAAAGTTATATCATATTCTGGAAACCAAGAAAAGGACAAGAGAATTTTTGGCTTTGTCAAATGCTATTATTATATCAAGAAAAATGAGGAGTGAAAATTAACCATCGGGTTTACTACTGTACAGGAAATGATGTACTTGACATGAAGAATTGTGGTGATGGTATTGGCACTATGAAGAAAAGAAATAGATTCACAGGTGAATAGAAAAATGAAGTACAAGATATTTTTAAAAAATAATTTCAAATTTATTTTAGATTCAAAGGGTATGTGTGCAGGTTTGTTACAGGATTACACTGTGTGATGCTGAGGTTTAGGCTGTAGACGATCCCGTTACCCAAGTAGTCGACATAGTACCCAACAGTTAGTTTTTTTGACCCTTATCTCCCTCCCTCCCCCTCTTATGGTCCCCAGTGTCTATTGTTCCCATCTTTATGTCCATGAGTACCCAATGTTTAACTCCCACTTATCAGTGACAACATGTGGTATCTGGTTTTCTGTTCCTGTGTTAACTCAGGATGATGGCCTCCAGCTGCATCCATGTTGCTTCAAAGGATATGATTTCATTCTGTTCATGGCTCCATAGTATTTCATCATGTATATGTACAATTTCTTTATTCAATCCACCATTGATGGGCACTTATGTCCATGTCTATGCCACTGTGAATAGAGCAGTGATGAACATACAAATTCATGCATCATTTTTGTGGAATGGTTTATTTTTTCTTGGATATATACCCAGAAATAAGATTGCTGGGTCAAATGGTAATTATTTTTTAAGTTCGTTGAAATCTCCAAACCGCTTTCCACAGTGGCTGAACTAATTTATATGCCCAACAGTGTATAAGCATTCCCTTTTCTCTGTAGCCTCACCAGCCTCTGTCATTTTTTGAATTTTTGATAATATCCACCTGACTGGTGTGAGATGGTATCTCATGGTGGTTTTGTTTTCACTTCTCTAATGATTAGTGACGTTGAGCATTTTTTCATATGCTTGTGGGCTGCATATATGTCTTCTTTTGAGAAGTTGCTGTTCATGTCTTTTGTCCACTTTTTAATGGGGTTATTTGCCTTTTTTGTTGCATTGTTTAAATTCCTTATAGATTCTGGATATTAGACATTTGTTGGATACATAGCTTGTGAATATTTTATCTCATTCGGTAGGCTGTTTACTCTGTTGATATTTTTAAATTAGTTAATCAATTTATTGCTGTGCAGAAGCTCTTTAGTTTAATTATGTCCTACTTGTTAATTTTTATTTTTGTGGCAATTGTTTTTAAGAACTTGGTCATAAATTCTTTGCCAAGACCAATGTCCAGAATGGTATTTCCGAGGTTTTCTTCTGGGATTCTTACAGTTTGTTGTCTTATATTTAAATCTTTAATCCACCTTGTGTTTATTTTTGTATATAGTGAAAGTTTTTAGTCCAACTTCATTCTTCTGCATATGGCTAGCTAATTATTCCAGTACCATTTAATGACTAGGGAGTACTTTCCCCTTTGCTTAGGGCTAATAGAGGTGGCAAGGCAGAGTGTTAACAGCAGGATAAGAATGGTGTGGTTGTGTAATTGATTCTATTCATTTAATTCTACTTCTTGCAGGAGGATATATATCTGTGACCCTTTGATGTTAGGCTTGACCATGTGACTTATACCCCACTATTATCCTAACCACCACCCCCAACCCCTCACGTACCCCTTTGTAGGAAGATTTGACATTCCCATCTTGCTTACCTCAGAAGTAATCACATGAATTCCTTGGTAAATGAAATATGAGCAGAAGTGATATCTGCCAATTCTTAAAACAACCTTAAAAAGTTAATTTTGGCTTGTCAGGTTTTTTTTTTACTTCTACTACAATACTGCAATTTCCCTGATAGGCTGCTCAGACAGCCGGTTCTTAAAAAAAGGTGATACTCAAGTTACAGCCACTCATGATGGTCATGTAGCATTAACTAGATGCTAATCTTTGTTGTCTAGGTCTCTGAGGTTTGTGAATTGTGTTATTGCAGTATTATTGTCCGAGTGATTCAATTGACTTACCAATTACCCAAAAAGTGTTCTGATGGATAGATATATAAAGGTTCAAAAAGTTTTGTCTTATGGCAGTTTGTGAGGTTACTATTAAAACAAAATAATTGGTGTGGCCCACCTCTCCTCACCAGTGATTTTTATTAACATTAGTTTTAACATTTAACAATCCAAGGAATTGAATTTTAATACTTTCAAGGCGCACACATCTGTTCTTGTAACCCCATTTCCACATGTACATCAAGTCATCTCTTTAAGAGTTCATTTAGTATAATAGCAGTAATTCCAACTATAACTTTTTGACAAGTCTTTTAACCAACAAGCAGGTTATTTTATACAAATTAGCTCTACCATTAAGGTAATTGTAAGATGGTATATTATGCATTATTAGTTAGTTATCAGAAGTATAAAAAGGATTCTATTCATAAACACTGAAAGTCACTTAGAATGCTACTGCTGTCAAGCAACAGAAGACAGACAACAAGAACTTCTTTAGGCACTCATCATTGCAAGTCGAGGAGCAGAGCTTGCTCCAGGTATGTTTAAAAAGCGGATTATCTGTGTCCTCTGCAATTCCTTCTAAGGCATTTACAAGTATTAGTCCATATATTATTTTATTGAGATAAAATACTAAATATTGAAATTATCATATTACCTTAGCTATTGTTATGGCTAGGTATACAATTATTATTTAAAAGACCTTTAGATAGACTAGGCTTTACTTAACTTACTGTACAATTTGCAAATATTTATCTTTTCCCACTAACACGAGGGCAAAGCTGTAATCAATCTCACAGCGTATTCAGACAATTTTTCTTCTTGTCCTTCTCTTTACTTGTATTTTCTTATTTAACCAACTTATAAGCTATTCTATTTTAAAATTATCAGTGCTTTGTTAGAGTTAAAAAAGGGAAAATTCATAAATATACTTAGTACTAGCTTCTTAATAAAGTGATTATCATTAACATGTTTTGAGGTTCATTCTGGGTACTTATCTTTAATTAATTCTGTTCACTGGTTTTATATCTGTGGTTAGAAGATTCCTTTGTATGGTATTTATAACTCTTTTTGTGTATTGCACTGTTTTTGAAGCTTAATTATGCTTTTATGTTGGTATTACCTCAGGAGGAATAAAGAAATAGTATACATTTTAAAAAATGTAATTCATGAAGTGAATAATTTGTACATTTGGAAAATGTTTCAATATTCCACTCAGGAGGATCATCTGATATTATTTGGTAACACCATAGGTTAATCCACATTTTATGCCCTTTGCATAGAGGAAGTAGTGCATTGCCCTTGGAAACATTGTTTACTGACTTGGTGTTAGAGAAATCCACTTGGCCTGAATTATGGAGTTAGTCCCAGCCCTGAAGATATGAAATCATTCAGGTTTCTAAAGAGGAATAAGAATAGCATGGCCCTTAAGCCCTCATTTCACACATCATCTCTCAAAATAACTTCAAGTTTTATAACCTATTTTAAATCACATTTATCAGCACTCTTAGATTCAGGACATTGTTGTTGCTGCTATTGCTATTTTGTTTTAATTACTATAATTAGTATTATAGTGAAATTACCATTTTTATTATTCTTTGTATTTAGTCAACTTAGGGAAAGCTAGAGTATGAGTTATTGACATCAACTCTTCCTCTTATTACATTAAAATTTTCTCATTTTGCATACAGGTTGAATAGTCATCTGTCCCAATTTTCTGTCTCCCAGTTTAAGTGCAGTCACGCCCTGCATAATGTGCCAGACCACATTTACAATAGTGGTCTCCTAAGATTATAATGTCATATTTCACTGTACCTTTTCTATGTTTACCTGTGTTTAGATAAACACATCCTTACCATTGTGTTACAGTCACCTACAGTATTCAGTAAAATAACATGCTGTACAAGTTTGTAGACTAGTAACAATAGGCTATACCTTATAGCCTAGGAATATAGTAGGCTGTGACATCTAGGTTTGTGTAAGTGCAAGTACTCGATGATGTTCACACCGATGAAACCCCTGACACCACATTTCTCAGAACATACCTTTATTGTTAAGTGACACATGACTGCATTTGTAAGATCATGGGTTTTAAAACAGTAAGACCCTTCCTAAAATTAACAAAAAGCGTATAGTACAGAAAAATAATAGCATGTTTATGGCCTGTAAATTGCTGAAAAGAGTTAAATTGACTCCTCTAACGCCTAAGCTATTCCATTTATTAATGGATTTCTTCTCCAACTTCTTATTTATACATTTTTTGAATTTTTGATAATATCCATCTGACTGGTGTGAGATGGTGTCTTATGGTGGTTTGTATAGCCTATTTTGTTGGCTATCTGGTCTTCACCAAAGAAGGGAAATGTCAGCATGAATACATAGTTTTTATGTACTGGAACTGTCTCATTATCAGTCATCAAAACACCTGCCTCCTGGTAGACAAAACAATTGAGCAAGATAACAACCCAACTGTGTGGCTGCAGGCACACTTTTTTTTATATCAGTTTGACTGTGAAGTCAAGTGAGGTCATCAATGGATGCTTAGTCAATGTTAGGTTATTGTGTGTATCAGGGGTTTTGAGTCACTAGAGGTCATTTATTTAAAGAACTGAGGAATTGGCCAATAGAAGAAATGAGTGATGGACAAATTCCTAAATATTTATGGTCCTATTCTTTATTAATCTCTGTATGATAATAAGTTTAATTTTCATTATAATGGAAACACTATTAAATATTCATCTGTTACCAGTTCTAAAAAGAACTAAGAAAAGAGAATTAAATGAGATAAAAGCAATAACATAGGTAAAATAAAAGCTCTAAGGAAAGGAATATGATTTTTTTCCTATGGAAATAGAATTGAGTTCAAACTGGTTGAAAAAAATTTAATTTTTTACTAATCTTCCAAATACCAGAGAACAGGTTTATATTGTAAAGACATAAGTGTATAATAGATATTAAGCACATATTGTTTGGAATGAAATATAGTAGTTAGGAGATACATTTTTTCTAGAATTTTATAATCTAAATCATAAAAACATTTATTTCTCTATTAGAACTCCTGGAATATAATGAGTCAAACGTTATAAAGCTAATAAATCTGTTTTATTACGTTAAAATTTATTGACAAAATTAAATTCAAAATTTCAATCTACCTATTCTAAACAGAAGTTCAACACTAATGAACATATAGTTGAATAATTTTTACTGAACTCTTCAGTTAACTCAGTCAAACAGTGAGCATTCACATTCCACAGGTCCCCATGTATGGCCTCTCCTTAAAGGACTGTGTAGTGATTTTCTGTTCCTTGCCAATACTCTACTATTGGACTGATTTATCCTTTAGTGAATTGATATATTATTTGATTGAGATGAGAAATAAATTCAATTAAAAGGATAAACCAGTTTCTCATGATGAGTGATGACTAAGAAACAAGTATTTCATAGCCATATGGTTTATTGGAAATGCTCACCAGACAACATAAGCTAAAAAGAATTTCATATTATACTGCTAAATCTAGTTAGGCTTGCTTCAGTGCAGAGAGAAGGTAAGCTTTTTTCAATCGTGATATAGCTTTTAAAAAAAAATTCTTAACTTACACTGAAATTTGGTTTTCAGTTTTATAACTCATTTTTTACAAGTGTCATAAAAGAGTTAAATATTTATAATTAAGATTAATAAGCAAACGTGTTGATAAATACTATTTATATTATTTTTTAATATTTATGAAGAAACAATCTATTTTATAATTATCTCAAAATCTACTTAAGAAAATAGTTTCTATATAAACAAGAATATCTTAAATTTTCCATAATAAAAAATGTACAAATTCACTGTGTGTGTGTGTGCATGTGTGTGTGTTCTCCATGTAGGAAAAGTTTAATTGCATACTAGTGTAATGGGTGATTGAGGTTTTTGTCTTTTCTTTTTTATTATTTTGCCAAAAAATAATTTTAGATAACTTTATGGTCCTGACTTCATAGTCAGAATAGACTGGAAAATTGTACACAAATATGTATTATGATTATTTTTTATGAGAGAAAGTATTTAAAAAACTGATTGATGGCGTTGAATAACTTTGAGGGAAATATTTTAAAATAACATTCTATTTATTCTTTTATGGAGGAGTTAAACTTTTGAGAAGTTCAAAGTTGATGTTTTCTTTATTATAGGAATACCTCTCTATTGGAATACAAACTTCAGTCCAATAATATTAGGTAAGGGCTCCAGAAACGCTGCCTTCTCTCGACATCTGCAGCTATGGGACCTCAGGATTCACTCAGTCATTCTTCTTTCCATTATGCAATGGGAAGTCCATCATCATAGGTCATATTTTATCTCCTGGACTATAATCCCCATATGATGCTGTATACTAGGCCCATCTCACCTCTCCATTTTCTTAAGTTCCATTGTGTTATGATAAACTTAAAGTCAATAATAAAAACCTCCCTAATCTGTAAACCCTTCTGTGACTATTTCTTTCATTTTCTTCCTCTAGCATTAATCTCGTTTCATAAGCTTTCTATAATCCACTACACCTCTTTGTTAGGGTCTTTTGTGACCCACCCAGTCTCTTCTCTTCCTTTCTTATTTTGTTTACCTGGATCACTCCACCTCTCTCCAATAATATTACTGTTATCATTCTTGCGGATTTTAATATCCACATAAATTGTCCTTCCAATATCTTAAACTTTGTTACCTGTTTTAATTTCCTCCAATGATCTTGTCCTTCACATCCCACCTCAGTCACTCTAATAGCATACGAATGTTTTTCAATCACATTCTCTATTATTCCATTGACAGCAATTCCTTAACTCAAAGGGAAGTTTAAACCCACTAGAACAAAAGCCTTTTTATTCATCTCACATCTCCTCATAAACTTTATTCCCTTTTTAGCCAACTTTCTTCAATCGTCAATCATTTGGAACATTCTACTGCATACAGGCTTTGCTCTGCTGCTTTTCTATCCTTTTGCTGTATTTGTTTATGCCATTCAATCTAGTTAGAGCTCATGATATTCCATTTATGTTTTAGTCAGCTGAACTTTCCATAATGTACAATCATGTTAGCAATGGTACTTTATATTAATAATTGACCACCAAAAGAGAATTTTGATGCTTAGTTCATTGCATTTTCTGTGAAACATGAAATAGAATTTTATATTTTCTGTCATCCCTAAAAGCTGCAATCTCCCTCCTCATCCTCAGTATATGCTGATGCTATTGTATTATACTTTACAAAAAAAATTGGTAAGAGAATTTTTACTACCTCTAGCTCTTCCTCCAAAAATCTACTAAACAATAGCCATTGAGAACTGAATACTATGATTTGTGTGTGTTACAAAGGAGATACTTTCTACCTATGCTTCTGATTCTTTACCATACACTCAAAGACATTATCAATATTTTCCTCTTTATTGCATCGACCTCATCACCAAAAACAAGTCCTTATTTCTCACAACAGTCAAACTACAAAAATTATTTTAAACACTTTTACCCTCCAGCTATCATTGTTTTCTCTTTCATTGTATAGCAACACTTCCCAAAAAGTTATGTTTATACTCATTGTCTCCAATTTCTCTTCTCCATTGTCCATTGAGCTCCTTTCAGTAAAGAAGGTCCTCATGATATCTTGCCTTAAACATCACAATAGAATTTTATGTAGTTGCTTATTCATAGGACTTTTTCACGACCGATTTATTCATTTTTGACAGAGATTTCTTCCTCTCCTTGTCTCCCTGCACTCTGTTTAACATACGATTCCCATTGGCAGTATCAGGATTTTGCCATTTTCTACATATGCCATGATTACTCACCACTTTCAGGCTATGGTCAAGTTAATGAGTAGAACTGAAAATTCTTTTCCCCCTCTTCTCTGACTTTTGAAATATCACCAAACAGTTAAGATACTCATTAAACATAATGTTGCGTATAAAGACTTTTCTGGTTCCTCACCAAAAATTAATAATTTCACTCTCAAAATAAATGTAGCAGCCTATTTATGTAACAATCAATTTGAATATGCTTGCTTCCTTTAATAGACAGCGAGTTTCCTGTGGACAGAATCATTGTGCTATTAATTTGAATATTTTTTAACTTCCTAGACCAAGATCTAGCTTATTTATGTGCT
Source organism: Ateles fusciceps (assembly GCA_036589455.1). NCBI lineage: Eukaryota > Metazoa > Chordata > Mammalia > Primates > Atelidae > Ateles > Ateles fusciceps. Next base: position 1,900,228 of record JAZHEH010003406.1, read on the forward strand.
TATCATATGTTTGGAATAGAATTTAGAATTGAGTGATGAGACGACAAATTTTCTAGTAGCACTATTGTTTTGTATAGCTTCCTAGGGAGAATCTAGATATATGAAATATGCTCATTAACTTTACTTCTAGGCATATATATTAGATCAAAATCCAGATCAAAGAGATGAGCAGAAGATGTCTTGTTAGACAAGGTGACATATTCATTATTAGTCCTCCAAATTGTTAGTCTAATGGCTTAAAAGAAAATGAGTATGTCTCTTTGTGACTGTGTCATTAACAGGGCCACATCCTCAAGCAGGGTTTGAATCAGTATATATTTGTTAATGATAACATGTAAAGATTTTCTCAATTTTAGTATTAAAAACTTTTTAGTTTAAAAGCTTGTCTCTGCTCAGTTTCTTTAAAGTACATATACACACATACATATATATGTATACACACATGTAAATGAGGAATATATTGCCACACAAATATGGAAATCATGACATAAGTGTGGCCTATTACAAACCTAAATTTTAATACAACATTAATGATATGAGCATTGTATTAGTCCGTTTTCATGCTGCTGATAAAGACATAACTGAGACTGGGCAATTTACAAAAGGAAGAGGTGTAATTGGATTTACAGTTCCATGTGGCTGAGGAAGCCTCACAATCATGGTGAAAGGCAAGGAGGATCAAGTCGCATCTTACGTGGATGGCAGTAGGCAGAGAGAGAGCTTGTTTGGGGGAACTTTTCTTTTTAAAACCATCAGATCTTGTGAGACTTATTCACTATCATGAGAACAGGACGGGAAAGACTTGCCCCATGATTCAGTTACCTCCCCCTGGGCCCCTCCCACAACACCTGGGAATTCAAGATGAGAACTGTGGGGGCACCACAACCAAACCATATTAAGCATATTCTCAGAGCTCCCTTCAGCTCACATAGTTTCAGCAGGAAAGATACCTTTCTTCATATTAATTGGAGACTTTTTAAATTTCCTACAGTACTCAGCATTTTGCTCTTTCTGGTCAAGTAGCCAAAAAGAAAACTTCTGACAAAAATCCAGACTGCTAGTGTACGATATTGCAGAGAAGAATAAAAATTTTCATCTTAATTCTGGTAGATGAAAAGGAACTCAGAGACCACCATTTCTCAAATGTAAATATAAATCTCCATGATCCTTAGTCTGAGACAGAATTATTAAGGCTAAAAGTGAAGAATGTATCTGACTAATATTTTTGAATATATTTAGTTTATAACTCTAGACTTCCAAATTTATTGGTTATTAAGCTCTTCCCGTATAATTACATCTAAGAATAGTGTCACTCCTTTCCTGGCTCCCAACTAAATGGAGAAAAAAAAGAAACCTCAACAGTAGCCAGAGCCTTTTGCAATCATACAGTCATTTGCTGACTCCCCCAAACATCAAAGACAAGCTTATCATTTTGGTTTCATTCCATATAACCTTCTCATATTTCACCCAAATAGTGTAAACTATTAGTAAGATGGAACCTTTCTTTGTACAATTGACATGACTGATACTATGTTTCTTCAGTCTCTATGTCTATAGGACTTTCATTTCCATTCACAAACGTTTGATTTTCTCCTACAACCTGATAGCGCCAGCACAAAGCTCTCAAACATTAACATGCATAGGACATAACTATGAATATTGTTTTAAATGCACCTTTGAATTGCTACATCTGGCATGAGCTCCAAGGTTCTTCATTTCTAACAAGTCACCAAAGGATACCAATACTATTAGTTAGAAACCATTCTTTGAGTGGCAGGGTTCTAGCAGATTCTGTCAGATTCATTTTTAAGAAAATTCTCACCTCATGCTTTGTATCTTAATTTTATCCATCCCACTAGATTGCACACTGCTGAGGAGAGTGAAATGGCCGTTCATTTTTCGCACACATGAGTGTGCTTTCCTCTGTGTTGACAAAATTATTAGCAAGTATTTTAATTTTAGTAGTTCCTCACTACAACTTGAATGGCTATTTCATTGGTGTGAATAATTGGGGAAGCCTCAAAACAAGCAATAAACCATCTCATATATTAGGTTTTATGAGGCTCTCTGTGATGGGGAAAAGAGTACCAATTTATGTTTGTAGGGAATAAAAGTTAATGAAAACAATTTAGTGTGAATAGGTAAATATAGTGTGTCAGAGAGGAAGAGAAACAGTGAAAAGAAAAATAAGCAGTGCCTGTGGAGAGGCATAGCTTTACAATTCAAAGTGACCATACAGAAATGAAATGTACGAGCAAAAACATGACAAAATCATTGGTTTATGTATCTCTAGACTCTTGGTAAAATTGTGGGAAAATGTTCGTAAAAACTACCAGATGTGACTGATTCTGTTCAAGAAAGAAGACTGAGTGGCCCTACTCAGAGAATCATTTATAGGGAAACTCTTTTTAATTTCCTAATAAAATAAACATCAATACCCACACATACAGTAATTTAAAACAAAAGAGGCAGACAGTGAATTAATGATGTAGAAATTATCCTGAATACAGGCATCTTAAGTATACTAAAGATCTTAACAGCTCTTAATCTGAAATATAACTGAAGTGAAATGACTTCCTAAAAATATGAAGGACCTGCTAAGATAAGTCATTTATTTTTCATGGACTGTTGGTGCCAAAACATAAATACTGAGATCATCTCAACCTGCCCAGGGCCTTTGTACTCTATGCCTATGTATGAGTTTCTATCAGAGGACTGGAAATTTGCCAAGCCTCATATAAAACTGTAATGACTTTTAAGGCCACTCAGGCCATTCCATCTACTCAAAAATGAAATTAGGCTTCTTTTTATAGGTTTGAAGCCACCTAAATTTGACCTCTATCTTGCACATCTTTATCCATCAAAATTATCAATACTGTGAGTAGGGGTAGAAAGTTTAGTCAGTCACCAGAACATATCATTTGGAAGGTCTTTTATCAAGGTTTCCCAGATAAATTGGTTTTGCAAATGCATTTAAAGTGAAATAATTAACTTTGAGGGTCACAAAGAGAATACATATGGAGGCAATACAATATTGTATTTCCCTGTCATTCTTTTTTTTTATCCTTTCTGTTCACTTACTAGACATGGAGACAGGGTCTTTCATAAGACAGGTAAAGAGACAGATATTCTGTTAAACTAATTAATCAAAGTCATACTCTGAGAATTTACAATATTGGCTAGAGAAATACAAATATTTTCTTGGAAGTGTTTTATATTGAAGATTCTGAAGTCCTTTAAGTGTCATCCAGCAGGTCACAGGGACTTAAAGATATGATGCTACCTTCATCATAAGTCATATGAGAGGACAGTGAGGGGTAGAAAAAGAAAGTGGGCTTCCTGGGAAAATACCGCAGTTTGAGAGAACAGAGAGAGGGAAAATTAATCTGTGCATAGCAAAGATAATTTCAATATGTACTGGTGGGTAAAGAAATGCTTTACATATGGGACCTTGGTTGTCCTTTGAAGACGTGAACTACTAAGAGGAATTATGCTGCTGGTGTATTCTCAATGCCTCTTCCCAGACCTGATAGGCACAGTTAAAAGTTTATATGATATTAGAAGTAACAGGAGCCAACTTGGCCCCTTTTTTCTTATAAGAAATATGAGATATCTTCAATCTTTGGCAGGTCATCTTTCTGAATTTGGGAGGATTTCAGAGCAGCATCCAAGTTACAGTTTTGAACTCTTCCTTTCCCTTTTCTCTCTAACTGGTACAGTCCCAGAATGAAGCTTAACACAGCACAGATAAGTGGCCAAGTAGCAAACCCTAATGGATCCTCTTCACTTCTTCCAATAATGCTTTGAAACCCTTTTGTGTCAGGGAAACTTAGTGAATTATCAAGAAAGACACCTAGCCAGATACTTCCCTGTGCCCCTCTAGAGTCAGGGTAGTCTTCTATATAAGGCAGTCATAAACTAAATTTCCACAAGCAACTAGGAAAGGAAAATAAAAACAACTTATTATTTATGAGAAAAAACAATATAATCATATTTATTCGACTATCATCTTCCCAAATAGCCTGAGTTAAGATTGCTAAATTAAAGAAAGCTACTTTGGGTTCTTAATATTTTACTTTTGTTGTATATAGTGATTAAGTTGACTAAACATTTTCCCATAAAGCTTGTTATATGCAGACACAGCCTGAGTTCATATTGCCTTTAGTGATATCATGAAATTTTAAAACCATCTATTCCTTCTATATATTGCTAGTAATATGTATGCATAAAGAGACATTTAGCCCAAGTCACTTCTCCAGGCTTTTCAAGTATTCTGCTCTTCTGGAACTCTTTTTGGTCCTATGTCCAATGCTGCCTTCAGATTAGTTCCCTGCCCTCCCACCAATACAGACACAATTTAAAAAGTAAATCACCTTCCATCTGTGATATCAAATAATACACTTATCTAAATCTGTCTCTCAAGTAGCAGCAGCAGCAGCCCAAGCAACACAACTCCAAGAACATATCCTGGATTAGAATAGATAGCAGCAAGCAGAACCCAGAATATACCAAGACTTGTTTTTACAAAGTTATCTGTAATGGATAGCAATTAGCAGATATTTATATAATGGGAACATCCTGAAGTATAAGCAATGCTGGCAAGAACTCAGTATTTCAGGATGTCTACCAGAGAAGGAAGAATATTAATCATTATGGCTGTTACATTCATTGGCCTTTTACTATGTGCCGAGTACTAAGCTAAATACATTCTATAGATCATCACATTTATTTCTAACTAAAAATCGAAATAAAAATTAATGGTTGTATTATTATACCAATTTTACATATGAGGAAACTGAGGCTTATGAAAACCAATGAACCCAGATGAAATCCTACAGCTACTGGGTAAAAAAATTGAAATAATATTTGACTCTGACCCCTGTCTCTCATTATGCTTAGTAAGTATGGTAAACATTACTTCCTTTCATAGAATACATCCTACTTACCACTCTTATGACCTTTCAATGTTTTAGGAGGAAATAAAATCACATTGAACTCCAGGGATGGGCACTGATCTACCTAATTCGATTAGTACAAACAAACTCATCATCTATGTTTGTTTCCTAATCGTATGTAAACTACCACTCCAAAGTTTAGTGGCTTAAAACAATAACCAGCTTATTTTCTCTTATGATTCTGTGGGTTGACTGAATTCAGTGGGATTCTGGCAAGGCTGGGTATCTCTCTCCCTCTTTCTCTCTCTCCATGTAGCTCCAGGGCCTCCCCTTCTCTACTGCTTGTCTATGTGATCACTTCTTGTAGCCTCTCCAGCAGGATCCACAGACATCTTATGTGGTAGTTTGGAGAGAGCAAAGAGTCAAAAGAGGAAAAAAAGAGGAATATGTTAAGCTTTGTGAAGCTTGGCTCAAAGGTGACTTGGGATCATCATTCAAGACTAGTTGTCCCACCATCCATCCCTTGACTATAGTGATTGGTTGAGGGGGAGACATGAAGCTTTAGTTGCCTACAGAGGAGCAAATCCCCCAAATATTTGATAATTTGGAAAAAAAGTTTTGTCTTGCTAGTTATACACAAAATAGAATGTAGCTCTAGTATCGTCCAGTAATCACGCTGTTACCTTGAGAAGAGCCATCTTAGGATAAAAATAGCAACATGGAAGGAAGAGAAAAGACCTGGAAAGCAAACAGGTCCTTGATGTCAATCTTTTCCTAAATCTAAGTATACATCTGAACTTGTCAGTTGCAGGAATTCATACTTTTTTTTTTTAATTTTTGAAGTCATTTAAAGTGAAGCTTCCTATGGCCTGCAGCAATAGCAATAATAAAACACACTAATTTATACAATGAGTTAAAAATGTTAAACTCCCAAATTAAAAGTATTTCAGAAAACTTTTTGTACAACATATAACCTAATTCAGGGGAAAGAAAAATGGTCTTTTAAAAAAATTATGAATGGTTTATGTAAGAAACAGATTATGAAAAGTTTATGTTATTAAATGGAAATATCTACACAGATGTCTTCATAGGAGTTCCTGGGGAAATAAACTTTATTGGAACTGAGACAACTCCAGTGAATATCCTTTGTAACAAGCCACATTTTGTCAATTACCAGACAATCCTGAAAAGTATATGAAATGTATGGTCTTTACATATGAAGCAGACGGATTAAACTGAATAATTAAACAATCTAAATCTAAATGCCAGTACTACATTTGAAATGCAAGGATGTGATTGGATAAGGTAACAGAATCTATGTCTAATCATACCACTATGATTAATCCGATTGGGGTACAGGTTGCTATTCTACTCTATCCTCAGATGAGAAAACAGGGATTTTCTTCAAGATACTCTGGATATAAAAATAACAGTAACTTCCCATCTCCATTGTATGCATGTACAAACTCTACTTAGAGTGGCTAGGAACTGTACATTTCAGCTCCTCTTATTAACTAGAGATTTTCTCTTTTTGGTTTTCAAAAATCTCTGGAGGAAAACAATATCGTTTATTTTTGTTTTATTTATAGCTTGTATATATGTGTGCTTTTGAAAACACCCCCTTAAAGGATATGTTTCTAGTCTTGCTTGGATTTAAATGTAGAATAACACAATATGCATTGCTACCTTAAGAGTATAGGCAATAAGGTTCACGTTCAAAATATACTTGCAGAATATTCTTAAACAGATAATTATTTTTGATCAAACCCTCATTAAGCACTTACCATGTTCTGAGCTGAAACCTGTACTAGGTTCTAGGAATACAGTGATAAAGTATACATGGTTCTTGTTTTCATGAATTGTATGGTCCAAGGAAGAATACATGCATGAAGCAATTAATTATATTAATAAATATAAAATTGCAGTATGTAATAAGTTATATAAATCTAAATTAAAGGAAATTATGAAGTATAACAGGATGATATAATTTAGCTCAAGGAAGATCAGAGAAACATTTTTTGACAATGGGTCATGTAAGCTTAAAATGGAATGATTAGTGTATGATTTAACCAGAAGAATAATTATTTTAAGACTATACTATGTTTAGAGGACAAGAATAATTAAATATAAGAAAGGTTCAAAAGAAAGCTGGTATGGCTATTTGATGAGAGCAGTGTGACTCAAATTGAGGTTGTAGAAGTAGGCAATAAATAGTTCATACAGGACATTGGTGGTCAACTTCGAAATTATGGAATTTCTTATACATGTAATATAAAATTATTTTTAAATTTAAGAAGAGATTCTGCTTGTCTTGGCAGCACATATACTAAAATTTAAGAGGAGATTAAATTTGTATTATGTAAAGATTACCATTTTTGGTTGTGTTATGAAGACCATATTAGATCAGGACAAACAAGGGTCAGAAGGTCAATTTAGAGGCTCTATGGAGAAAAGAAGATGGTGGATGAAGCTTGAATTTTGTGGTAATGGAGATGAAGAGGATGGAAAGAGTCAAGAAGCATTTTGGAGGAATTTTAAGACCAAGGTTTTGATTACATTAGCTGAGTGGTTGAAAGTTTAGTTTACTGGGCTATGGCAGATAAAAGAAAAGACTGTTTGGGGGAGTTAAAAACAGTAAAAACAAACAAACAAACAAAAAAACAGGTTGCTCTGTGAGACTCCTAAATATCAATACCAAATAGCTGCTTGTTTATATGAACTGGGGCTTAGAAGAAAGGTCTGTGATCAAGATACAATTTTAGCCTATGAATAATATTTAGTCACTCAAGTGGATGTGGCTTCCCAAGCAAGAACTTGAAGCAGGGGTCAGTAAACTTTTTTCTGTAAAAGTATATACCGTAAATATTTTAAATTATGTGAATCATACATTCTCTATTGCAACAACCAAATGCTGTCTCTTTAGTGTGAAAGTAGCCAGAGACAATAGCAAGAAAATGTATGTATCTATGTTCCCTCAAAACTTTATTTGCAAAAACAGGCCATAGGCCTGTTTTGGCCTGTAGGCTATAGTTTTCTCACTTTTGTTTTAAAGCATTGAAATAACCACAGAAATTGTTAGACAGAGAAAAAGGAGAAAAGAAATACTAATGTCTGGGGCCCATGTCTATAGAATGTTAGTTATTTTGTCTGAGTTACTAAGTGGATAGTGGTCTAGAATACCAGCTGAAGGCCACAATCTCAAACTGTTAATGACATTCTTCATATAGTTAAAAATCACTATTCTAAAATTTATATAGAACAACAACAACAAAAATGGAGCCAGAATGGCCAAGGAAATCCTAAGCAAACAGAACAAAGCCAGAGGCATCACATTACCCAACTTCAAAGTAAACTAAAAAGATACAGTAAACATAACATCATGATACTGGTACAAAAACATATAAATAGACCAATAGAGAGCCCAGAAATAATGCAGTATGCCTACAACTATCTGATCTTCGATAAAATTGATGATAACAATCAACTGGGAAAGGATTCCTTATTCAATAAATGGTGCTGGGATAATTGGCTGGCCATATGCAGAAGATTGAAACTGGATGCATTTCCTATACCATCTACAAAAAATCAATTCGATATGGATAAAGACTTACATTAAAACCTAAAATTATAAAAACTTTGGAAAATAACCAAAGAAATACCATTCTGGCCATAGGCCCTGGCAAAGATTTCATGATGATGGTTCCAATAGCAATTGCAACAAAAATAAAAATTGACAATAGGATCTAATTAAACTAAAGAGCGTCTGCACAGCAAAATAAACTACCAACAGAATAAACAGGCAGCCTACATAATGGAAGAAAATATTTTCAAACCATGCATCTGACGAAGGTCTAGTATTCAGAATCTATAAGGAATTTAAATAATTCAACAACCAAAAGTCAAAGAAACCCATTTAAAATGGGCAAAAACCATGAATATATACTTCTCAAAAGAAGAATACATGTGGCTAACAAGCATATGAAAAGATGCTCAACATTGCTAATTATCAGAAATGCAAATCTGAACCACAATGAGATACCATCTTATATGAGTCAGAATGGCTATCATTAAAGAGTCAAAAAATAGAATGGAGAGGTTGTGGGGAAACGAGGACACTTATATGGTGCTGGTGGGAATGTAAACTAGTTCAGCCACTGTGGAAAGCAGTTTGGCAGTTTCTCAAATAACACAAAGCAGAATTACTGTTTGACCCAGCAATCCCATTATTAGGTATATACCCACAGGAATAATAAATTATTCTATTACAAAGACACATGCATGCATATGTTCATTTGAGCACTATTGACAATAGCAAAATCATGGAAAAACCTAGATGCCCATCAATGGTAGACTCAAGAAATACAGACACACTATGGAATACTTAGCCGTAAAAAAGGAACAAGATCATGTCCTTTGCAGCAAAATTGATGGAGCTGGAGGCCATTAACCTAAGCAAAGTAACAACACAGGAACTGATAAGAAAATAAAATACTACATGTTCTCATTTATAAGTGGGAACTAAACTTTGAGTACACATGGACACAAAGAACGGAATAGTAGACAACAGGGCCTACATGAGGGTGGAGGGTCTAGAGGAGGGTGACGATCAAAAACTACCTGTCGTGTATCAGCCATACTTATTTCCTCAGTAATGAAACAATCTGTACACAAACCCCTATGACATGCACTTTTCCTATATAACAAACCTGCACATGTACTCCTGAACCTAAAATAAAATTTCATAATTAAAAAAATAAAGCTTTATAGATAATTATAATGTGCCGCCAACTTAGAACCACTGATTTAGAATGAAAGCAGAAAAAGCCTAAGAAGAAATGTTGGAGATTCCAATATTTAAAGAACAGATACATAGTATTGACAAATTAAAGGAGACAAGAAAATGTAGCAAAAGAGGATGAAAGAAAATTAAGACTTTGAGTTATACAAAGAATAAAATGTTTCAAGAAGGAAGGAGGGAAGTAATAATAGCACTATTAAGAGCTAACACACACATTTAATATGCGCTTTGTCATATGTATTTTACTTACATTAACTTACGTAATGCTTCTGAGTAATCTTTTAAGCAGGCATTTTTATCTTCATTTTAAAAATCAGTTGGTTAAACTGAAACATAAGCAGATTGAGTAACTTGCCAAAGATCACGAAGCATGAATGGCAGAGCTGAATTTAAATCCAGAGGATCTAGCTTTGGAGCATTGATGTTCGCTCACACATATTAGGAAGTTAAAAAACAAAAAGAGTATTCCTTGTTTATAGAAAAATGAATGCCAAGAATATTTTCAAAACCATTAGTTTCAGTGATAGCAAAGAGGAAGCCAAGAAAGTTTGTACAAGGCAAGGGAAGATGAGGAAGATGAAGGTCGTACACTAGAAAATTCTTGTAAGAGGTTTTAATGATAAACAGAATACAGAAATGTATACATTTATGTCAAGCTTATAAAAAGGGTGTGCATTTGTAACTTAAGGTAAAAATATATGGATTTTTTAAAATTGAACTCCTATCACTATATTCAAATTGTGAAGAAATCTAATAAGAAAATGTGGAGACACTCTGGAGAAATAACATATAATACATGCAGCAAGAGGATTTGGAAGGTGGGAGAAGATGAGATTCAGAACCAAAATGAGAACAATATCCTTGACAGAAAGAATATTTCATTTTTTGTTACAAGATGAAATTGCAATATGGAGATAGATGCAGGTTGGTATTTAGGCTTCTTTGTAGAAAAATTAATTTATTCTCATCTGAGAGCTATTTTTCCTGCAACTCAACTATAGAAGACCATATTCTGAGAGACAGTGTGTTTTTGAGAGTGAAGGATTAGGGTATAATGGCAAAGGTGTGAAATAACCACTGCAAATATTGGAGAGGGAGCTTAGTTGAGAAAAGTGATAATATTGCTCAGCATTCTTGAGTGTGCATTTGAGGTGTTTGATCACGAATTCTGAGTCTTATCAGTTAGGCAACGGGAGTTATCTTCATGAAATAGAACAGATATTCTGCCAAAGGATTAGGAAAAACGTGTTTGCCTTGATCCAGAGCTGGGATTTTGTCAGAATTGTGTTTTGGAAAGACTAGAGTACTTCTGCAAAAACTCAGGTAATGATGTGAATTATATCATCAGAAACCTATGAAAATTAGAAGTTGCAGATTTCTATCATGTATTTAAAATCTCCTTTCCACATAGTCCTCACTGAGTTTTCAAAACTTCTTAACCGTAGCCTTTACCACTCATAAGAATCTTTAAGAATTTGTACTGTTAATATTTTTACATGCTACAATTTACCAAGAATTAAGAAAGAAATCTTAAAAATAATTTTAACTTTGATAACTAGAGACAACAGATACAGTAGTTTTAATATTTGAATTTCTCAGAATTAATTTAAGAATAGCTTTTAAAACATATCATAAAACATTTCTCACTAAATTTTAAAATCTACTTTTAGTATCCAAGAAAAAGTACAAGTATCAAATTAACTACCAAAACTTCCAGATTATTTCATTTCTGAAAGGTATTAAGAATAAGAGAGCACAATATTATACTAATAAAATGAAAATATATTGCATTATTTCCTAATTAATACTATCTTAATTCAAACTAGGAAAAAACTGAGACAAAATAATTTATTCAATAGTTTAATTTGTGTAAGATGGATTATTTGTTTTCTTAAAAATCCCTTGACATTTTCTTCTATGTCAGTAACGATAATAAATATGAAAAAATCTCTCAGTTTTATTGATTTTTTTCATAAGAGAGAAATGGAGCATAGAAGGTAATTATAAATGTTAAAATGTTTCTTAACTCCTACTTAAGTCTTATTATTATTTAAGGTGTACTTTCAATACTCTATTTATGGGAATTTGTACAACTTCCAACCAGAAAATGATTTATTCTTTTGCTTTCTCCATAGGTTCTTGCAAGAAGCTAGCAATACAGAAGTAGAATATTGATTATACAATGTGCAGGAGAAAGGAGAGGAGAAACAGAAAGAAAGAAAAGAGGAGGGAATGGGTAAGAGAGGGACGAAAGGGAGAGATGGGGAAGGGAAAAAGACAGCATAGTAATGCTTAAGAAATATTCTAATAGGAAGGTTATAATGAAAGGTATGACTTTTAAAATGACTTTTCTCTAAAACTGACCAAGCTAACAATCTCTTTCTCTTCTCCTACCTTCATGCCCATGAATTGAAATGTCTTGACCATTACCAAGCAGCCCATCCAGCTGTAAAACTTACATAGAAATGCAACGAATAGGACCAGATTAGAAATATTACCCTAAAAAGAAGCTTCTTAAATGTCCAAAATAGGGGTGGTCATTGAGTTCATAGTTCTAGAGTGTAGAATAATGACTTTCATGTTAATTAAGTAACTGAACATTTTTGTGAGATAGGGTTGCTTCTCCCATTCTCAAACCTCAGGGATTTTATATGAGCTGGCCAAGATAACTCAAACTGAAATATAGTGCTGATCTTTAATATAAAGATTATGTGTATGTCTGAAAATCTGACAGAAAACAAACAATTGTAAATACTTTTGCTAAATAACTGTACCATTCTTGACTTTGCATATTGTTATGTCTTAAACATCCATTTCCATAGTCTGGGGAAAAGATGAAAGAAAAATTTCTTATTGGTTTAATTGGAATGATTATTTCCATTAATTCCATATTTACATTTAAAATAAATTTAAATTGTAATTCTTGATTTATTTGTATGTGATACATCCTTTACTTGAGGTAATATGAGGTAATAAATCTTCCAAGGTTAGCTTTATCTTACTTTGAAGGGTTTTGAGAAAGTTTTAAAATGCTGCTTCACTTGAAAAAACATCTGCTAAATGTCTAGCATATGTGCACCAAGGAAAATACAAGATATTAGATAAATAAAATAATTTAACGGCAGAGAAAAATAAATATACTAATATTTAAGCATAATGATTGCTGAGATAGGATAACCCCCTGGATGTTATGAGGATACATATGAGTACACTTAATCTAGCTGTCAGGATTGTGGAAGGTTTCCAAGAGAAAATTGAAGAACTGAAAGCACTCTAACAAGGCTGGAGCAGGAGTTTCCAGTTGGGAGTTGGGTTTTCAGGTGGAGATCAGGTGTGGAGGTATAAGTTTGTAAGTTAGGTGGGGGCTGGCCTATGAATGGTTTATTTGTAACAATAAGAAGTTTGGAATCCATCCTGAATACCATTGAAGCCACTGAAAGATTTTTGGCAGGGAAAAGTAGTATCTAAATTTGTATTTTAGATAGATTTATACATCAGTTCTTTAGACTGTATTTTGAAGACCTGAGATTGGAAGATGGTGAGTCATGGAATTATGCAGCTTTGGTATGTCAAGATACAAAAATACAACCAAACAAATAAAACACAAACAAACAAAACAAAACATAGTAGCATCAATATATCTCAGTGACCAATTGAAGGTAGAGGATAAGGGTGGGGGAGCCAAGATGGCACTTGGGTTGCTGGTTTGGACAACTGTTTCTTTCTTTCTTTTCTTTCTTTCTCTTTCTTTCTTTCTTTCTTCTTTCTTTCTTTCTTTCTTTCTTTCTTTCTTTCTTTCTTTCTTTCTCTCTTCCTTCCTTCCTTCCTCCCTCCCTTTCTTCCTTCTTTCTTTTCTTTCTTTTTTCTTTCCCTTTCTTTCTTTCCCTTTCTTTTCTTTCTTCCTTCCTTTCTTCCTTCTTTCTTTCTTTCCCTTCATTTCTTCTTTCCCTTCTTTCCTTCCTTCCTTCTTTCTTTCTTTCCCTTTCTTCCTTTCTCTTTCTCTTTTGCTTTTTTTTCTTTCTTTCTTTTCTCTCTCTCTCTCCTCTCTCTCTCTCTCTCGTTCCTTCTTCTTTTTTTGATGTAGTCTTGCTCTGTCACCCAGGCTGGAGAGCAGTGGTGCGATCTCGGCTGTCTGCAACCTCCGCCTGCCGGGTTCAAGCGATTTTCCTGCCTCAGCCTCCCGAGTAGCTGGGATTACAGGTGCCTGCCATCACATCCAACTAATTTTTATATTTTTAGTAGAGATGGGGTTTCACCATATTGGCCAGGCTGGTCTTGAACTCATGACCTTGTGATTTACCTGCCTCGGCCTCCCAAAGTGCTAGGATTACAGGCGTGAGCCACCGCACTGTTTTAACTGTTTCAACTGTTTCTTATCTGTTCTAAGTATAGTTAATTTAAGTGGAATGCGATGCCTTGACTGGATATGTGGCCTTTGCAAGCTACTCTAACAAGACTACGATGATGCTTTGGGCCTTCAGGTATTAATGTGATCTCAGGTCCTGAGCCCAGTAGTCCTTATAATGTCTAAGTCTATTCTCCTCTTCTCCAATGTACAAGCACTTGAGTAAGTGGGTATATCCTCATTTAAAAAAGAATTAGGCAAATCATGATGGCAGATTCTTGCTTAGGACATGACAGTCTCTTTAGGCCTGTGGATTAAGCAAAAAAAAAAAAAAAATGTGACTTTTCATTGTAGTAACTCCTATAAACCTCCTGTTTTCTCTCCCAATATTATCATTTTATTGCTGTCAGTGTTAATAGATATCCTTGTTGGCTGCCTCTAAGCATACCATAGTTTATTAACCATCTTCACAAGTTCCACTGGCTGCCCCTTCAACTTTGCAAGTCATTGTGTTAATTGAAGACTACTACAATATCAACAAACAATCTAAATTTACTTCCATATGTGTGGATCTCAGTAAACTACAGTATATTAGAAGATTTCTCTAGCTATAGAGAGTTGCCTGCTCTACCAACTAAGACTAAGGCAGGATTTGAGGCACAAATACACTAACATTTTCAAAACCTGCCCTGTTTCACTCAAAACAGACTCAACTTATAAGGTAAGGGTGCTCAAATATGAGGTTTCTTGCTTTTTCATTTATTCAGTTAAATTTGATTTATAGAACCAGAATGAAAATTAGGTAATCACATTTATTAGAATGTGGCATTTATATCCACAATGATTCTAATTTTGAAGTTCAGTTTTTATGTTTTTTTCTATAGATAATACATTTGTAGATATTAATGAACTCTCTTTTGCAACTGAAGGTCATCTTAACATCCCACTAACAGTTGTGGAATACGGTGTCCTACCTGACCTTGGGTTTGACACTGAATGAAATGTCATATTCTTCAAAACACATTTCTCGTTATGAGAAATCATATGGATTTTTAAATTTTGCTCCAGGTAGGTTTTTGGGTAAATGGCTTATTTCAATATCTTCATGGATATATCTAAGTAAGTTTATACTTTTAATAATTAACAGCAAAAAAATCAACAATTCCTAATTTACCATTGTTACTATTTCTCTTCCTCTAGTTATATTTCTGACTCAAGTAATAAAAAAAAAATTTTACACTGATCATTTCAGACTCTTAGGAAGTGCTGTGGGATATCCCCCCTCCTTAGTAAGTATACTGAAAAAAAAAAATTCTTGCCATTTTCTCTACCTCCTAACTTGACACGTCTTCTCAGCAAATTTAGTAATAAGGATACCTGATAGAAGTTTGACATGTACAGGATAACTTTTGAGGTGTCAGACAGTATTTAAAATCATTTACTGTCAGTTTCTCAGCTCTTGGCTATCATGCTTCTCTTTCTTTCTACCTAATCTTCAAGTCTAATGCAAGCCATGTTTTGTTGCATTGACTTTCTTGATCATATCAAGAAAATTATGTATACTCGTGGTTTTAAATTCAAGAGGAGAAGTAAAATTCTGCTTTTAGAATTTCTTCATGACGGTGTAATGGGGAGTATAATTACCCTCTCAGTATAACAACCAGAACACTAGAAGAAATATGTGAAACAACATTTTCTTTCATTGAAAAAAAAAATAGCTTAGGAATGAACCCTGAAAGAAGGAAAAGATATGAATCCTATAATTACTACAGTTTATTGTCGGGAGACTGTTTCTAAGTTTTAATGTCGGGATGGGTAACACAAGCACTGACTGGTAGTCTTGTTGAGTTGAAGAGACAGATATTGTGATGCAGAATGGCTAAGAAATCTAGAATCTATGAGGCATGGTGTCCAGAGAAGGACTTTGAAAGAGACATCTCTGAAAATCTGAAGATGATTCTCTTTAAATCTTTGACTGAAGAATGATCTATGCATGTGTGGAGTAAAACTCCAACAAGCTATTAAAGGGCCACCAGAAAGCAGCAGATCAAAAGATTCCAAGAAATAACAAGCCCTAAAAAGAGTTTACATTCTCATGACCTAGAAATGAAAGACCTCTGAATATATGGAACAGCAAAAAGAGTCCTCAAGAAATTCTGGCCTGAGGAGTGGCTGGATTCAAACTAAAGGCTCCTCTTGTTGTAGTTTAATACATTCAAAAGTGATACTCAGAATAATTAGCTGATAGTGTGACTTCACTGTGCAGCAGGATAGAAGCAAACACTTTTCCAAAAAAAAAAAAGAGACAGTAAAATCCAGCATTCAACATGAAAACTTTATCATGTTCAGCATTTAATAAAATATTCAGGCATTTCATAAAATAGAAAATATAACTCCAAGAAAAATTAATCAATAGAAAAATACCCATAAAAGACAGAGAAAATGGAATAATCACAAGGAGTTTAAACAGCCATTATAAAATGCTCCATATAATTAAGAATGTAGAATAAATCATGAAAAGTGAGATGCAAAAAATACAAAAAATGCCAATATATTTTGTTTTTTAAAAATCCCAGATTTTACAAAAATTCTGGTGTACAGGTCAAACAAAATATTAAACCACGTGTGCAGAAAGAACAAAAAGTAAATTCTCCAGAAAAGAAATGTCTCACAGACAGATTTAAATTCTGTGAAATCAGAGTACTCAAACCAGAAAGATACTTGTCCTTGTACAAGAAAGGACTTAAGAGGAAAGACCAAAAATTTTTATCATCCCAAGAGTGATACAAGGTCCCTTTTTAAGGCAGTCTTATCCAAATCAGATACTGAATAAAGTCAAGATCTACCAAAAAGAGGGAGGCTTATTCTGAAAGAAGACTCATGATGGCAAAAAGAGATGGTGTGAAAACAGAGTGCTCAAAAGGCTCAAGTGAGTACAGCACACTGGTTCCAAGAATCGTGAGTTTCTTCTGAAAGTGATCTTGCTCCAGGTCTGACTTCTGGCACCATTTATGGCAAAAAATAACAAACAGAAAGAGAGGCTTTCTAACAGAAAATAATATTTATTCAGAAATAGGACATTGCAATGAGAATACACATATCACAGTAAACTATGTGCAGAAGTGAAAGAAGACAAAGATTTCTAAGGAAATAATAAGAAAAATTACATATTTATTTTGTGATAATTATCCTTGGCTATAAGCATCAATAACAAGGGTGACACCAATCTGAGTTCAGACGGGGTAGTTGCTGGGCAGATGTCCTCATAGAAGCATGACTTGTGTATAGTTGTAATGGCCTTTGTGCAAGGTTGTGGTTTTGCAGAGTTTTTGTAATAGTTTTTTTTTTTTTTAAACCAGGCATTTATGCATGAGAACCCTCTCTTCATGGCCTTCCTGGAATTTACATGTCAGGGTGTTTGACAAAATGACTCCGTTTTTATTCTGACTACTTTTGCAGCAACAAGGAAAACTGATGGACTCTGGATTGGATTATGGGGGCAGTCTCCCCTGTGCTGTTCTCTTGATAGTGAGTGAGTTTTCACAAGAACCGATGGTTTTAAAGTGTGGCACTTCCTCCTTCTCTCACTCCTCCTGCCACTTTGCGAAGATGTGTCTTGGGTCCCCGTCACCTTCCACCATGATTGTAAGTTTCCTGAGGCTTCCCCAGCCATGTGGAACTGTGAGTCAATTAAATCTGTTTCTTTTATAAATTACCCAGTTTCTGGTGGTATCTTTATAGCTGTACGAAAACAGTCTAATACAATATGATAATGGTTACATTATTCAGCTCTTCTAGATTGCTAGTTAATACATTCAGATTATTGTCTAAAACAATTTTATATATGAAAATGTCATTTTTAATAAATCTATAATCCCAACTGGCAAATACAAAGAGAACAAATAGTTTTTCAGGTTACCCTTGTTATTTAAAAATATTCCTGTTTATGCTAAAATTAGTATATGATTCCTAATCACTACATTTTTTTAAGTGACTTCAACTTCTGACAGATATTTTAAATAGTCCAAATAAAACTTCTGTAATCTCATGAATTTCCAAAGAAATTCTTTCTAGCCATGAACTAAGTTAACTTAAGTCAATAGTATTTATTTTTTTGTGTTGAAAAAAGCTAATATTCATACATATTCATATCTACTTAGTTTCCTTCAATCATGAGATTAGAGTAACTTTTGGTATATATGAAAATTTTGGAAATACATAGTCATTATTTTATCTGTAATAATTTTCTATTTCTATCATGTAAATAAATATACATTACTCAAATTGTTGTTTATCAAATGATTCATGTATGTATGTGTCGGATCTCAGATGCTGCTGTGCTAGTTAGCATCACTTACAATTAGCAAATGTAACAAATAACAGTATTCAATGTTAATTTACTTAGGAAAAGCATTTTCCCAAGAAAATACACTCATTTTACCATGTCACATTCTATTTACTTTGTACTTTTATATTTACAACTCTGGGTACATATGTCATAAATTTTATTTTTTAAGATTAGAAGATTAATACCATTATCAGGTGTTTTGACTTAATTTCCAAACTGTATTTGTCCAAATGATGAAACTATATATCTCTCTCCACCCCCAACTGTTAGGAATTAAAGAGAAATTAGTGAAAAGAGGATAGAGGAATAGGAATAGATGAAAAAGTAAAAGAAGGAGCAATTAAAGGGAGAAAGTAAGATTGATTCCTCTTGTGTCCTCTGATCAAAGGATTTGAAAAAAAAAATCTGTTTAGAAAATTAACTAAACAAAACTTCACAAATTAATATTATAAAATTAAGCTGAGTAATATGATTAGATTTTAATTTGGGTCTATGCAATTTAAAACAATGTATAAACTTTCAATTATTTCTGAAAGCACATAAATGATTTCAGGTCATTAAAGGTCAGAAAGATTACTTCTTCCCTGGTAGTTTATTACCTTATGGAAAAGCTGGCATATACTTTTTAATTACTCATATAGTATTGGCACATAATATTTGTAGTATGTACTCTGACATAAAATTAATCTGATATGTAAAAAAGTTATAATAATATTCTTGATGATTACATAAAATATTAGATAGAAATAGTCCTTCAATTTTTTATTATTTCTTCACCTTCTTTCAGTAATGTCTATGATTTTGCTTATTATCTTAACTTTACACTCAGTTACTTATTATTTCTGAAAACAAGAGAACATGGTTATTTCTTGATGTTACTTTTTGATCCACAAAAGTATAAAGTTTACTCAAGTCATAAAGCAACAATAAATACAACAAATAAATTGTTCAGAAATTATACATAAACCTCTGTGTAGTTGTACTGAAATCTGAGATGACTATTTTTAATTTTATTTAATTATTTTTTAAAAATTTGCTCATTTTCAGGGGCCAGTGAATGGGTTTATATTTCTCAATCTTGTATTTTAATATGGTTATAGTCATCTTTGATCCAAATTTTGTACATGATCTAATCATGTAAAGAGTTTATAACACCTAAAGAAATTATGAAAGCATCTCTGTTCATTGCGAACCTCAGGTCTTAAGAGACATAGTTTTCATCTGGTGGTATCTGTGCTAAGTAGGCGGCACACCCTGTTTGAAACTATAAGCTTGCAGAACGTGTCAAAGGAATTTCTCACTGTGAAGTTGAAGATCTACAAACATATAGTAAATTCCCTTTCCCCCTTCTTTCTTCTCCTAATAGTTTTTTTGTTGTCATTGTTTCTCTGTTGGTCAATTTTGTCATTACAATAATTATGAATAAATTTTTTAAAACAAGTATTCCTGCCTGTGTGCACATGTGTTGTGCTAGTGTGTTTGGATTTGTATAATGGAGTCTTAAAAACTGGAAGCAGATTTCAATGGTGTTTCACTTCCTCAGATGTTAGTCATTGAGGTAATTTACTTGGAGTTGTAAAAATTGCAATGTCAAGCAACAAAATGTTTGATTAAATAGTAAAAGAAGCTCTGAAAAGAAAAAAAATTTCTTTGACTAGACAAGTTGAATACATGTAGTCCACTCTTGCTGTCTGCAGTATGTGATGACATAGTAATCTCTTTTCTTGATTTTCCAGTGAAACTGAAGCAGCTTTTTCACATATGAGGGGTAGGAAAATGGACAGTGTCAAAAGGTGTTTTAGCATTTTCATTCTAGTAAGTTGTGAGCAAGCAATTAAAGATTTTTACTATGGAGATAAACTTCACTCATAGCCTTTATCCCCATGTTTCCCTGAAGAATGAGATTTTACCCTAAAAGAGGATAATAGAATATCACATGCTATGTTAAAAACCATTTAGAAAAAACAATCATTTCATGAAGTAAAAAAAAATGATCAGTAAATTTTTATTTCTTGTTCAAAATTTGGGTAATGTATATTTCAAGGAAATACACATCATGAAATGTGCTAGTACTAAAAATTAAAAGTAATACTTTAGACTCTAAAAACAAAATCTATTATAATATCAAACTCAGAATAATACCTGCCTCTCACCCACATTGACAAATGATCAATGTTACGTGACTTAACAGCAGAAGAAATGCAAATTATTGGGATATCCTTTAATTATCTAGTATAAACGTAACTCTTAATATATGTGTTTCACATCATCTATGCCTTCCTTTTTCTTGATGGAAAATCTATGGGAATATAGTAGCACCATCAAATCAGTGAGTAAAGAAGACCATTACATCAAAACAGATTTTGCTCTTTTATTCTGACAAGTGTAGCAGTTTAAATTATTTATAGTTCCAGTCTGAATAGGTTTAGTGAATGCCCTATAGTACATTTTGTAAATTGAGTAAAGTCTTGGTAACTTCATTCCTTATGTTTATAAATTACAATCCTTACAAAGGCCCTTGAGCATGTAATTACTAAATTTATTTAAATAATTAGAAACTCAGAAGATATTATGTTTTACAGATAGCTAAATTTAGCAAAAATATAGATTCTTTCTATTGATTTGCAAGAATAATAACACATTTGGAAGGGAATTATAAAAACTGAAAAGTGCCCTGGAAGTTCTCTCAGTTATGGTAATAATTATGGCCTTCTAAGGCTTTCTCGCCTTCTTTCTGGGAAGATGTGGTCATACATGCTCTGAAACATAAACACGATAATCAATGCTTTGTCAACTTCTGAGAAGAATTATTTCTAATTATGGCACATCTGACAAATTATCTCACATTACTATGTGTCAGTGCAGTAGTGACTAAGATTTATTAAGATCTACTCAGTCATATAGGAAGAAGACAGAAGTGCTGACAGAGGTTACCCAAGAGCAGAAGCCCAGACAATTTGTTTTTAAAAAAACGAAACAAACAAAAAAATCTCTCGATCTCCTGTGTGCCCACACCCAAGTGAAATACACAAAGGGAACAAAATTTGTGAATACATAATATTATTTAATGCCTCACCATCAGCACTTTTCTCAGCACCTTTCATGCCATATGCAGTTAGAAGATTCTCCCAGTAATGCAAGTAAGCCTAAGAGAGCAGGCAATAGCAGTGAGAAATGCCACGTTTGGAGAGCAAATCCACTAAAGACAGTGGCTGATGCAGGGAGAGTACTAGGGTCAGTGCACCCTAGTTTCTGGCTCCTTAGAAATCATTTCCAGGTAAATAAAAAGTTTCAACCCATTCTTATTTCTTGGGCATAATTCTGCTATGTGGCTCACAGAGGGCCAGACAATGAAAATGGGAGATAATTCAGAACCAGTTTGATAAAATGAACAGCTAAACCATCTACAATTTGATATGGGCTCTGCTCGTAAATTTCTTTGAACGTGGGATTTGAAGAAATTTGGAGGAATCAGGTGAAAGGTAAGGCAGAAAGTATTGAAGTAGATTTACTATGTTTGTTCTCAATCACCAAGTCCATGTAAAATGTCTCTCATTTTTATTTCACAAAAATTCTGCCACCATCATGTCTTAATTTAAAAAAATGTAAAGCACAAAATTATTTTAAAGTAAGACTCTAGTTTTTGTGATGTTCCAAACAGGTTCTGTAAACCATTAGTTAATGCTCTTGAACACATCTCAAGTAAAGGACCTTTCCAAGTGAAATAAGAGACAGGATTTTAAATGCAAAGAACAAATGATTTGGAGCCAGAAAATTGTGAATTGAAATTCTGACCCTGACACTAATTTAAAGGGTGCTTTTGGACAAAGTTATTTAAACTCTCTAAGCTTAATATTCTTTATTTATGAAAAGGGGATAATAAGCTCTACCTCATAGGTTTGGTTATTGTGGAGATGAAAAGAGAGAATATAACAGAAAGAATATAATTAAAAGAGTTAATAGAGTGCCTGACGTAAAGGAAAATCTCAAAAACTTCTTTAAGATATGTGATTATTCTTTTATAGTGATTGTTTCATTCTATTTCAATCTATTATTTATAGAACTATTTTGCAATATTTTCACTAGCTCATTCCCTCTCTCCCTCTCTCTCTGTCTCTGTGTATGTGTGTGTGTGTATGTGTGTATTCTTTTGTACTGCCTTTGCTGATCTTCGGAGTTAGAGGAAAATCATGAGTTTATAAAAAACAGATTAAGCTTATGGCAAAATTTAATGAATGAGGAAGTTTAAAATATATGTATATAGAAACAAACCAGACTGTTGAAGAATTTCTCTTCTGTTGTTTCTCTTTTACAAGTTGGGTAGTCACGTTTAGTAGGTTTAGAGATTGTTTAGGGATTTGTTAAAGTTTTATTTTTAATCTTTCACCTTGAGAAGTAAGGAAAGCAAGCAGATATAAGCCCATGTATACCATACTTATAAAGAGAATACATTAGCTAAAATATATGAAGCATTTAGAATCAACCCTTTTTTGAAAAACAATATTTCTGACTACAAAGAAATGAGATTTTTTAAAGATTATGACTATTTTCAAAATCACAGATAATTGTTGACTATAACTTTAAAATGTAAAGTTATTCAAGTTCTCTGTGTTATATTCCTTTCCAGGAATAAAGTGAGATATGTCTAGTTGTCCTGTACCTAGGCTGTATAAGGAGAAAATGTAACAAACCTTTTACATTCCTTAGCTGTGAGATGTAGGGTGTAGACTGGGTTCTTGCTCTCCAGGACTGTTAATGTGACGAATCTATAAACCCCATCTCCCTCCACTTCACAATAGTATAATTCTTTGCATTTGACAGTCATTTGATGAAAATGTAAATACAACTTTGTGAAATCAGGAGTCTATCCAGTAGGTATTCTTAATGGGAAGGAGGGAATTTTGAAGAGCAAATGATTCCTTTCTAGCAGAGTCTCTGGATCATAAACCCTTACCTTTAGTGATAAAGCACTGATTACATTTGCCCTTGCACATAGGCAGTGTCATGTGATGTACTGCAGGAGGGCGGGAGAGTTACAGATAGGCGTAATGGAAAGATGAGAGATGAGACACTGACAGAGTGAAAATTTGTGCAGAATGTGCAGTCAGAACACAGAGAGAGTATGCTGTGGAAATTGAAGTAAAATAAATCTTTAGACCAGCAGCTAGAATGACACCTAGAGTGTTTCTTTCCTCAATACTCCTGAGCCCAAAAAGAAAACTAGAACTAAAACTGTAAAAAAGAGAAATACAAAGAATCGTAACTAAACTTGGAGTTGTTACCTTGAAAAGGAAAAATGATAACAACTTTTAGCATTTCCCCTATATAGAACAAAGTGACAGTGGGGCTGTATGCCTGTAACAGAAAGAAATGGACTATTGATCCAGGCTTGTGAGCCCTCTAAACAACAGGATTAGATCACCACACAAATGATTGTGAAGATGGTTTGTTTGGAGACACAACCTGTAGTGTAGATATTGGGTACTGAAACAGTAAGACAAAGAAAATGATGACTGTGGACAAAGAGTGAAAGGGAAGTAGTGAAGAATGCATAATGTTTAGGATAGCCTATTAACATATTTCTTATGTGGAGCCAAAAGCCTGCTCTCTGTTAAACCAAGTATAAAAAGCATGGACATTGGTAAATTTTCTTACTTCAAGGAACAAACTATTGCATCAGCTTCCTGAGCCTAGTTCATACATATGATTTAACACATAGCAGAAGATTAATTTCTGGGTATATTTCAGAATGAATTTCATTTCTTGGCAGAAAATGAACCTTAAGCCAGAAAGCACTGCAAACCTGATATTGGTGTCTGTCTAGAGTCTATTCATGGATTGGTATTGCATAATGCACATTTTCAGCTGAAGGCTTAGTTATTTCCACCTCAACTGTTTACTTCTCAGTCCTGTTTCAGTACAACCACTCTGTGTTAGGAAAATCTTCATACTGTAAGTCATCACTCACTCTGATCCATGCCAAGTACATCCATTATATTAAAGCAGGCAAAAATAATACATCACACATGACAAATTCGAATTCAAACTAGCTGAAGGAAATTCTACAATAGTTTAATTAACCTGTGTATGTTTACATCAGGCACGCACTTTTGTTAGGTGAGTGTATTAGTCTGTTTTCATGCTGCTGATAGAGATATACCTGAGACTAGGCAATTTACAAAACAAAGAGGTTTATTGGACTTACAGTTCCACATGGCTGGGGAGGCTTCACAATCTTGGTGGAAGGCAAGGAGCAGCAAGTCACGTCTTATATGAATGACAGCAGGTGAAGACAGCTTATGCAGGAAAACTCCCCTTTATAATAACCATCAGATCTCATGAGACTTACTCACTATAATGAGAAAGGACCTGCCTCCATGATTCACTGACCTTACACAGGGTCCCTTCCACAACATGCAGGAATTCAAGATGAGATTTGGGTTAGGACACAGCCAAAGCATATCATTCTACCCTTGGCCCCTCTCAAGTCTCACATTTTCACATTTCAAAATCAATCATGATTCTCAACAGTCCCCCAAAGTCTCAAGTAATTTCAGCATTAACTTAAAAGTCCATAGTCCAAAGTCTCATCTGAGACAAGGCCTATGACAAGTCTCATCCAAGACAAGGTTTATGAGCCTTCCCTTCCGCCTATGAGCCTATTGTCCCTTCCACCTATGAGCCTGTAAAATCAAAAGCAAGTTATTTACTTCCTAGGTACAATGGGGTACAAGCACTGAATAAATACAGCCACTCCAAATAGGAGACATTGGCCAAAACAAAGGGGATACAGGCCCCATGCAAGTGTGAAATCCAGCAGGTCAAGTCTTAAAGCTCTAAAATGATCTCTTTGACTCCGTGTCTTACATTCAGGTCACCGTGATGCAAGAGGTGGGTTCCCATGGTCTTGGTCAGCTCTGCCCCCGTGGTTTTGCAGGGTGCATCCTCGCTCCTGGCTTCTTTTATGGGCTAGCATTGAGTGTCTGTGACTTTTCCAGGAGTATGGTACAAGCTGTCAGTGGATCTACCATTCCGGGGTCTGGAGCATGGTGGCCCTCTTCTCACAGCTCCACTAGGCAGTACCCCAGAAGGGACTCTATGTGGGGGGCTCCGACCTGACATTTCCCTTCTCCACTGCCCTAGCAGAGGTTCTCCACTGAGGACACTCCTGCTGCAGGAATCTTTTGCCTGGGCATCCAGGCCTTTCCTTATATCCTCTGAAATCCAGGAGGAAGTTCCCAAATCTCAATTCTTGATGTTTTTATACCTGCAGACTCAACACCACATAGAAGCTGTCAAGGCTTGGGGCTTCCACCCTCTGAAGCAACAACCAGAGCTTCACCTTAGCCCCTTTTAGTCATGACTGGAGTGGTTGAGATGCAGGGCACTAAGTCCCTAGACTACACACAGCAAGGGGACCCTTGGCCTGGCCCACAATACCATTATCTCCCAGCCCTCCAGGCCTGTGATAGGAGGGGCTGCTGTGAAGACACCTGACATGCCCTAAAGACATTTTCACCATTGTCTGGGGATTAATGTTCAGCTCCTCCTTACTTTTACAAATTTCTACAGCCAGCTTCAGTTTCTCCTCAAATTTTTTTTTCCTATCACATTGTCAGGCTGCAAATTTTCTGAACTTTTATGCTTTGCTTTCCTTATAAAATGAAGTGCTGTTAACAGCAACCAAGTCACCTCTTGAATGCTTTGCTGCTTAGAAATTTCTTCCACCAGATACCCTAAATCATCTCCCTCAAGTTCAAATTTCCACAAATCTCTAGGGCAGGGGCAAAATGCCACCAGTCTCTTTGCTAAAATATAACAAGAGTCACCTTTGTTCCAGTTCCCAACAAGTTCCTCATCTCCATCTGAGACCAAGTCAGCCTGAATCTTATTGTCCATATCACTATCAGGCTTTTGGTCAAAGTCATTCAACAAGTTTCTAGAAAGTTCCAAATTTTCCCACATTTTCCTGTCTTCTTCTGAACCCTCCAAAGTGTTCCAACCTCTGCCTGTTACCCAGTTCCAAAGTCACTTCCATATTTTTGGGTATCTTTTCAGTAACACTCCACTCTACTGGTACCAATTTACTGTATTAATTCATTTTCATGCTGCTGATAAAGACAAACCTGAAACAGGGCAATTTACAAAAGAAAGAGGTTTATTGGACTTACAGTTTCACATGGCTGGGGAGGCTTCACAATCATGGTGGAAGGCAAGGAGGAGCAAGTCATCTCTTACATGGCTGGCAGCAGGAAAAAGAGAGCTTGTGCAGGAAAACTGCCCCTTATGATAACCATCAGATTTCATGAGACTTAATCACTATATGAAAACAGCACAGGAAAGACATGCCCCCCATTGTTCAATTACCTCTCACTTGGTACCTCCTACAACACATGGGAATTCAAGATGAGAGTTGGGTAGGAACACAGCCAAACCATGTCACTGAGGAACATAAACCATACTGTTTGAGAAAAAGAGTCATTTAAAGCAGATCAATGTACAATGAGTTTGCAGAAAGACATTGATTATTCTCCTTTATTGTTGAAAAGCCACAATCTTTTCCCATTAATTTTAAGCATTGTGTTATTATATATGCTATTTTCAGTAAAAAAAAAATTATTTTTAATCTGCTTTATTAAAGTCCTAGTGGGACAGATTCAGTCTCTTAAAAATTAAATGTTTGTTGTAAGATAGTAACTTTATTATATAAATTGAATTTGACAATCACTGAACTTTAGTAAGTTTACCATACATGTAAGTCCCTCATCTTTCAAAATCAGCTTTTCCTGGGCTCATGGTATTCTAGAATTCTTAAGCTTTTGTAACTCAAGCTTACACAAAATTTAACTTTTGAAGAAAACATTGAATAACTCAAACAAAAATATTATTGCTAGGCATATAGAAATATGTATGTTATTTGGTCACCATGCTATCATCCACAGTTGGAAAGCTCCTTAAAAATCACCTCAAAAATCTAGCTTTAAAAAAAAATCACTTGGTGAATATGTTATCAGCATTAAGTAATTCTATAATGCATTTCAACAAGGCATGGTAGCATCCTTAGTCATCCTTCTCTAAAGAAGTGTGCTTAACAGAGCAACAGGAATATTTGTGTTCATCAGTATGATAAATACTCTCTTCCAAAATGTGTTAAAGCCACCATAACAGCATATTGGTTTTTCCAGTTATTCAGAAGTAATGATTTACAGAGTGCTCCATTTTGTGACATCCATCACTGTTTAGTATTTAACATTACTACTTTCCCTTTTTACTTCAATATGTTTTAATAACATGCCACAGTTTCCTACACTATCTTATGTTTTGCATTAATCATATTTCAGGATGACTGCTTCCAAGAAGTATTTTTGGGAAGAGAGAAGGCAACTAATTTCATAAAGAACACAAAATGCATTTTCTATTGGGAAGCATTCCTGGTCACGTGATGTAATCATCATTATAGGCTCTAAGGTATATTCTTTTACTGAATATTGTCTCTTAAACCTTTTTCTCCTTTCCTTTGCACTACTTTCTCTCACCTCTGCCTTATTTTACTCCCTCTGTCCTCCTCACTCTTTCCACTCATTTAAAAAAGTAAACTCGACGGCATATTTGTACAGCTTTCCACAGTTTGCAACCTATATGATTTCATTGCCAAATATTTGGAGACCTAAAAAATTCTTCATTTCCTTTTATTTTTTTAATGGATGAAGGTGTGCATAAGTGCATATTGATTATAGTTAGTCATAATTAATGTCCAATATTTGATGCCAAGATAAAGAAACTTTACCAAGTAGGTTACACTATATTAACTAACTGACCTCGTGCCATAGGGAACAGAGTACTCCATGTTAGGTTACCTTTCTGAGGGTATCAAACTCCTAGTGCTTGGTGGGAAACATGAGGTAATCAAGACTCTATTCTCATTGACAAAGTTGGCATTTGGAACCTAATTAAGAAACAGTCAAACAGCATTAACTTCTATAGAAGTAGCATAAAGGCCTGAAGTTTCAATGGGTTATAGTATACCCTTGCTATTCTTGATTCTTACAATAATCTCCATGGGTACCTTCTCAGTCAGTCCCTTCTCAGACTTAATATTGTGAGGCTGACCCAATTCCCTGTTGATAGAAATTATACGGAGTCAGGAGTTTTCTGCCTCACTGATATGGTTTGGGTCTGTATCTCCACTCAAATCTCATGTCAAATTGCAATCCTCAATGTTGGAAGTGGGGCCTGGTGGGATGTGATTAGATCATGAGGGCAGATTTCTCTCTTGAGTGCTGTTCTTGCGATAGAGTTCTCACAACACCTGGTTGTTTAAATGTGTGCAGCACCTCCCTCCTCTCTCTCTCTCTCCTCCTTCTCTGCTCATGTGAAGATATGCCTACTTCTTCTTTGCCTTCCACCATAGTTATGTTTCCTGAGACTCCCCAGTCATGCTTCCTGTACAGCCTGTAGAACCATGAGCCAATTAAACCTCTTTTCTTTACAAATTTCCCAGTCTCAGGTATTTCTTTATAGCAGTGAGAGAATGGACTAATACACATACCTTTGCTTTTCTCATTGACAAAGTTTTATAGTTTCCTGTTCAAGTAGATTGTGCTTCCAATTTAAAATCAAGTCCTTGAAGAGCCCTCTTCTGAGCCAATTAGAAGTTAATTAGCAATATCCCTTGTGTTGGATTGAAATTCCAAAAAATGGTTTTTACTATTTGCTATGTTGAATAATCTAACTAAAGCTATTTGTTCTCTCCTCCAAGAAAAAAGCACATATGAATGCACATTATATGTTTTGTTACAATTTGACAATTTAAGGCTTCTCAACATGAAGCTTGAATTTAGTTTTCCAGCTCCCACACAGTAATGATTAAGTCCTCTGTGGAAAGCAAATATATGGTTTTGTATTAGGTAGATGCCTTTTACTTTGAAATTCAGCCTGAAGTCTTTAGTGTGAAGAGACTATTCTGATTTCTAACAACAGAATACACAATTTAGAATTTCCTCTTACAAATTCGATATATTACAAAACTCATATATGCAGATTTCAGAGCTGTGTATTCAGTGGCTCATTGTCATTTATATCTGTGAAACTCATGATTACTTTGATTAAACAAAATCTGTTAACATAAAAACATCTATCCTGTCTATGTTTCTGCCTATAACATGACTACAAAGTAAAAACTTTTTGCAAATAAGGGTGTGTATTTAATTTTAGCTTTGCTAATGAAATGGCCTGGCTTAATATTTGAAAATCATAGATATAATGAAGATTTTTTTCCCCCTCTTGCTGTGGTTTCTGGAAATCCAGATTATACATAAATAAATGTAGCAGTGGGCACCAACATTTCATTACCTGGTCACAGGCTACATGGCTGTGAGAGATTGTAGCATGGACGTTGGAGGTAGCAGCTGTGGTAGCTTTCTGATTCCCACATCATAGCTACAGAAAAATGCCCCTGCAACCAACAGAGCAATGATCTATTATGATTTTAGGTATCTGTGGTCCTTTTTATGACTTACAAGCATTTAACTCTAAAATAAACTTCTTTTCATTTGAACCACCTGGAGTTGTTTCTGTTTTCTATTTTCTGAACTAAACACTGGCTGATAGAGGATTCTACAATGAATTTATCTATCTATCTATCTAGGTACTTATCTATTACTCATTCAATGCTCTGTCAGAATTTCCTGCTTCAGCTAATGGCAGGCAAACCACCCAGGTAGCTGCATTAGTTAGCAACCCAGGAATCACGCACTCTTTCCCTTTTATCACCATCTTCTCCATGTGAACCAAACACTACTAAGTTTTTATCATTGTCTTCTCTAACATTCATGACAAAACATTAAGCCACTTTATCATATGGCCTACGCCTTCATCATTTTGCATGGGGTTGACTCCTTTCTTCATATTTGTTTTTCTTTTTGTTGCCACCAGATGGTTGTGTGAAGTTCTTGAAGCTACAAATTTCCGTGGTAAACTCCATAGTAAGCTCCAGCAAGAAAGAGGAAGAGTGAGAAAAAAAGAGAAAGAAGTAGAACACGTCTTTAATTAAAAAGTTCCAGCCAGGAGCGGTGGCTCACACCTATAATCCTAGCACTTTGGGAAGCCAACACGGGCCGATTGTCTGAGCTCAGGAGTTTGAAACCAGCCTGGGCAACATGGTGAAACCTCGTCTCTACTAAAAATACAAAAAAAAAAAAATAGCTTGGAGTGGCACCGTGCACCCCTAGTCCCAGCTACTCGGGAGGCTGAGGCAGGAGAATTGCTTGGACCCAGGAGTCAGAGGCTGCAGTGAGCCAAGATAACGCCTGCAGTACATCCTGGGTGACAAAGCAAGACTCCATCTCAAAAAAAAAAAGTTCCAAAATACAGTCTCCTTTATTTGACTGCCCCAAATTAAGCCATGTGCCTACTTATGGAGTTATACTGTTCAGGAAGATGGGATATGATTACTAGTTTAAACTCTACTGTCCAGGAAGATGGGGTATGCTGATTAGTTTAAATTCAATCATTATTTAAGGACAGGACCGATGGAAGCCAAATCATGGAATCTGCGGTACTGTTCAAAACAGTAAATGGATCGGAAATTACCAATGTAGCTTCTTCATTCAGTTTCCTTCTTGTTTCCCCAGTGATATTTATAAAGTGCAGATATGAACATGTCACTCTTTTTTCTTAAATCCTGTCAATATCTACACATTTCTTTAAAGATTACGTCCAAATATCTTAGCAAAGCTAGGCCTTGTCTACTTTTTATTTTATATATGTCTAATTATCAAGTATCCAATAATGACACCAATTAAAATAACTGCTACTTTATGGTTTTACTACATATCACAGAGAAAATGCTAAATACTGCATAATAATCACTTTTAACCTTGTTCAATATGCTCTTATTCTTTATTTGCAAACAAGGAAAGAGGCAGAGGTACGTGAGGCAATTTGAGCCAGGTAATTATCAATAATTTAATAATTAATAATTTTATAAACTTTCATTTTATAAATACAAATATGAATCTGTTACCCTTTATCTTGATAAAAATAAAAGGTAGAGTCAAATTCTTGGGCTTTCTAACTATTCTCTTCTGTTTAACAACTGTTTGATTCTCCCTAGCAGAGTATCTAGAAATGAAAGAACTTTAGAAATAATCTAGTTTTTTTCTTTATATTTTATTTAAGGAAATAAACTTATTAAGGATAGCCTAATAAGCTAGTCTAAGCCAACATAGTTGTCCCTTAAGTCTCTGAAGGTGTTAGAGGAGATGGACAGAAGTGCCCATAATTGAAAAATATTTGCAAATAAGGCCAAATATTGGACATGTGTATTAGAATTTTAATAAAAATGAAAGAGACAACACGAATATAGTGCTTAGCACTTTGCCACTCCAAGTATTTAATGTATTACTTTAAGCAATTGGTATTACAAGTTGAAAGTGACAAATTGTGCATTAATATAGTCAGAGGGCCAAAAACTCATTTTATATATAAAGACACTCTGATGATATTCATGATCATTTTTACTGAACGCTGTTCTGGGCTGCATATAAATAATGCTATGGTGTGACTGTGTCCCTTCTAAAATTCAGGTGTTGCTCATGTGGTGGTATTAAGAGGTGGGGCTTGTGAGAGGTGAATAGGCCATGATGGCTGCTCCTTCATCAGCGGAGTTAACAGCCTTGCAAAAGAGCAAAGCAAGCTTCATGCAGTGTTTGGCTAACTAGCTAGCTAGCCTTTCTTCCTTCTCCCGTGTGAGGACACAGCCAGAAGGCCCTTATAATAGGCAATGCCTTGACCTTGGACATTCAGCCTACAGAATTATAAGAAAGAAATATGTTATTTTAAATTACCCAGCTTAAGGTATTCTGTTATAGCAGCGCAAACAGACTAAGACAAATACCTGAAAAATTTAAATATCTGCAGGAAGTCATTGTGATGTACATGAATTTGTGCAATATGTTCTTGTTAGTATTAAAATCTTATTGAATATCAGCCCTTATTCTGGTAATTACAAAATAATAAATTCTTTCTGAGTAATTTTTTGAGTACAGGTTGGATAAAATTTTTAATTTATCTCAGAATATTTTCTGATAATCTAGTAATGTGAAGCTGTGTAGTTATTTCTTTTCTGGCTCTTTGAATGTACACTTGAATGCTCTTTTTCCTGGTACTGATATTTTTCTTTACCATTCTAAATAAGATGAAAATAACAGACAGTGCTTTTCTCAGAGGTGATTATATTCGTGATTTCCAGTTTCAGCATCTTATATACTTCCATACCAGAAAGTACTGTGACACTTGTCCAGTTTTTATTATATCAAACTAAGTTCCCAAACTGATTGTGTTTCCTTATTTGTAAAATCATTACTCACTTAGGGGAACAAACTTCCTAGGCAGTAAGGAAGAAAATATACATATCATGTTTCATTTCATTTATTCAGTAACATATTAAATCTTGTTTATAAACATTCTTTTTTGGGACACATATTGCATCACTTAATGCCAACTTAGGAAAAAATGGGCAATCATAATCAAACCTTTTGGCATACTAAATAGCACTTGGATTATATATAGCAAAATAGCATAACAAATTTCAAATTTATTGCAATTATTATAATGCTTTCTTTTAGGGCTAATAATCCATCCTGTTTCTTAGCAAATTGAAAAATTAATCAAAGAGATTATCGCATATTTAAGTCACTATACATGTAATATTTACAGAAATGTATTTTCTATGTATGTGTGTAAAATTACAAGATTCCAAGCTGAAACCTAAAATAATTTGAATCAATATAAAATTAAATATACCTTAAAGGAAACAGTAATTCAAAAGTGGTGCCCAAATCTATGTCTGATTTTAAAACATAACATTTTCTTCCTACGACACAACATAAGACATAGCAAAAAATATATAATAAATTATCCCAAATTATACTAAACCTTTCTTTCAAGCATTTCTTAAATAAGAAACCTCTTTCAGAAACAGAGGGAAACATTCCCTCCAGAGCAAAAGACAGACATGTTTCCTGTACATTATAAAAGCTTTGGGATCGCTAAGCTCATGATTTCCCTCCTATGATGTTATCCACTAGATGTACAATTGTTACATGTCCTTCCTTCCATTATGCTGTGAGAACCAGAGTATGAGAAAGTCACACATAACAATGCTGTTTTTCTACTATTGTTATTACTGGAAATAATAAAGTCCTTTGTTCTCTCATCAAGGAGGGACTAGTATTCTGCCAGCATCCATAAAACATGGCAGGACAACTCGTTAGCTTCCAACTAGGGTAATAATTCAGACCCTTCACAGTTCTTGATAATCTGCGTTAAGTTTACATACACAGAAATAAACAGAAAAATATTTTCTATGTATGTGTATATATTTATGTGTATATATTTTATATGTTTATATTATATATGTATATATATATAGATGTGTATATGTTTTCTATGTATTTGCGTATATGTGTATTTTTGTGTGCATATATACATATATACACACTAAAAGACATAGCAGGTTTGAAGTGCTTCCAGAGATTATGCCAATATTCAGGGTTGAGCAGGAGTGATGAAGGAGAATAGGATCAAGGGAAATTATAAATGAGGCTGTTCAATATTGTCTGTAATGGTTCATTTGTTAAAAGTAATCTGAACAAAATGGTAAATCACTAACTTAAAAAATAACTTGGACTAATAGTTATTTGTTGTATTTTTCTCTGTGTCTTTGCATACATTTTTAACATTTCATAATTAAAATTCTGAAATATGATTAAATCATATATAATTTAATTCTGTTGCTGAGCAGATGGTGCCAGTCACCTAGTATTACATTAATTCATTATCTTATTCTCTTTTTAAGATAGACCTTCCAAAGGCTTATCAAACATAAAATGAAACTAGAATTAAAAAAAAAACTTCCCCAACCCCAAGAAAGTCCATTTTAGCTTTAGACAATAGTCATCATTAGAAAGACCCTCTTTATTTTCACCCACAACTCTGTCTTGTAGCTCCCATCCATTCGTCATTATTTTATTCCTGGGTTTATATAGTCAATACCTTATACCTTTATTTTTACACCTGTGGTATTGTGCAGGCAGGCAGGCACACACATACACACACTCACACATACACACACACACACACACACACACAGAGTATCAGAAGTTGGAAAGTGTCAGTTCAAGTACAGAAGTTGCCATTTGTTAATTGTATAATATAGCCTAAGGATAAGAACTCCTATGAAACGTATTTGCCTCAATTATAATGCTGGCATAATACTGCCTTTTAGAACTGTTGAGATTTTTTTTTTTTTGAGGATTGAGTTCATTTTCATGAAGACTCTTTGAAAGTGTTAAAGTGCTATAACACACAGTATTTTTAAGGACAGTAGTAGCCATGCTCCCTTG
The DNA here is from genome assembly GCA_036589455.1 of Ateles fusciceps. Taxonomy (NCBI): domain Eukaryota; kingdom Metazoa; phylum Chordata; class Mammalia; order Primates; family Atelidae; genus Ateles; species Ateles fusciceps. The sequence continues at coordinate 1,935,020 of JAZHEH010003406.1, forward strand.
CTTTTATCATCTCCTCATCTTGTGTTACTCCAGACAAACTTCGTTTTGCTAACCATTCAGCATAAGAGCTGCCTTAATGTCCTTTCACCGTCCTAATCTTTCTCCCCTGAATATGCTGAGCAAAGGGCTATCTTTAATACTACTTAAAATACAAACTCCCAACAATTCAAGGACAGAAAAAAAGCAACATACTATGAATAACTAAAACTATGATAATCAATCATGAAAAGACAAATGCATTTATAGTTTTTTCCAATTACAAATAATAAAATATCATTTAAAAATATATCAAAGTTGTTTTTATCTTGAATTAAATCTAAAAAATCAAAAATTACAGTCAAGGAGTCTCAAGGATTTATGAAATTTTATTTTTAGGATAAAGACAAAATGCAAAGCATGAACATAAACGTAAGTCAGCAAAGAGCAGCATAGTTGAGAATCATGGCTTTGTAGTGAAACCCAATTTCAAATATTGCCTCAGTTTCTAATCAGTCTATACCTTTGTTTTCTCCTCTATAAGAGTATTGTAGGACATTGTAATGACTACATGAGATATTTTCAAAGTACTAAGCCCAGTGCTTTCCAAGCAAGCCATTAATAATTAATAACATTATTATAAATTAATTCACATGCATGCCCTCACAAAGACATATCTCAAAGTTGTACAGCCTGTGGATATCATTTCCAATTAACTGATTCTGTGTCCTACAGTTGAAAAATTATTGAAAATTTGATCTTTCTTAAAAATTGGTTTCTTAACACTTTCTCATTTTTCTTCAATTTTATTGTAAACAGTTATAAAACTGTGCCTCAAGACTCCTGGGACTGAGATTTCTTTCTAAAGAAATTCTGTCCCTCCCTAACACTTATTTATCAGGTGCCAGATTAATCCTAAGTTTCTAGACTATAATATAAGTTAGGTGGTAATTTTATATTGAACTAGGCAATTTAAAATATGAGTAAACGTTTCAGGCTGCAGTTGTGATAATATATTTGTGATATTTTAACTAGTGAAGTTTAGAAAACATACCATTTCTCTAAATAACTTTCATAAATATAAAACCCCTTTCCTTTAACCTTTTGCAGTATATTCTATGTACGCCACAGAGAAAGTTCAAAAATGATAGTCCCATCAACAACCATCAGTTTTATAATCCAGTACATTTGTGAACAACACATTTCTGCATTACATCTCTTTGGCTACATGTAAACTAGTTTTCAGAATTCTTAAATTCATCTCATTAAAAATTTTTCTTTTAGTATACATTTCCCTCCTCCTCCTCCTCCTCCTCCTCCTCCTCTCCTCCTCCTCTTCCTTCTCCTCCTCCTCCTCCTTCCTCAGGACATGTTAAATATTATTGAGACTTTTTAATGAAAATAAGGCACACGAGTCCTATATAATGATAGTCATTCCTGCTCTATAAAAATCTAAATTGTCTAATAGGGTTCCAATGACAACCAGTGGAACATTATTCTTTATAATAAAACCTGATATAATGTTGATGTACATTAGTAAGTTTTCAAAGTAATTGGGACTCGATCCTAATCTTGGGGAAGATACTACTTCTTTCAGGGACTCAGATTTCTCCTATATAAAATAAAAGCGCTGACCTACACCAGTGTTTCCCAACCTTAACTTATTTCATGTGTGTGCCACCCTTGTAATAGTGGAGACATCCATAATTATTTGTTAGTTTATTTACTTACTATTTTAATTAATTTACTGTTTGATTACCTATGTCCTTTAATACAAACTATAATATTCTACCATAAATGGAAAGCCAGCATTACTTTTCATTAATAGAAGACAACCATAAAATCATAATTAAAATAGAGCTGGATTGTCTTACACAGGCAAGACTCATTCTGTTGTTTGATCTCTCTTTGGGGAAAATAGATATTAGTTCTGTTAGAGCAGTGTTAAAGACAACTTGAATTAAATTATCTATTTCCTACACATAATCCAAATACTCAAAAGGGACTTAGAAGGGAAATAACTTCTTCATTGGCAGTTACTTAATGCAGTGTCTGTCAGGGGCAATGATCTCACCTGGTTCAATGATTTCTCATGTTTGCTCTCTCTAATGGCCAATGCTCCTAGGATTTGGTAATTGCAGAGAAATTTTAGGTGTGCTAATTATAATGATGTTAGTACTGATAATTATTTAGCTAAATGTGTTGAGCTCTTATTATGTGCCAGGGGTAATAATCAAAGCACATCATATGTTTTTACCATTTAATCCTCAGGACAAGTTTATAAAATAGGTGCTATTATAATCTATATTATAAACAAAGAAAAGAATCTTGTAATTCCATGGGAGGGAAGTTAGTGGGGAGAGATATTGAGACTATAATATAAATTAAAATAAAATTTAAAAAATAAGTGGAATCTGAAAAATATAATTTTCAGAGAAAAATTATATTTTATTATACATTATTATAAAGTAATTTAGTAATAAATTTCTGAGGATGTTCTCAAATGACCTTAGAATTAATTTGTTAAAAAGTGTTTTAGGGACATGTAAAGGAATCAGGATTGCTATACACCTGATGCCAAGCATAATGTATGACGCATAGTGAGAGAGCAGTAGACAGAAAGGAAAGAATCAAAAGACTGAAATGAACCTAGAACAAAGTGCTAAACAGGTAAGGAAAACAGCATGAACTATACAAGTAATATCAGAACATTTAGAGCCCAGGATTAACTGTAATAACATCTGGACTAAGGTAAACATGCTAAGGCCTTAGATGATGAGATTGCCAAGACTCTAAATCTTTCCCACAAGCGTTGGGTCTGCCAAACCAAGGGGAGTTCTTCTTATCAGTGATATAGGGAAAGAATTCTAGATGGTATCGAAGAGCATGCACAAATCAGCAATCTACAAGAATATTTTACTTTGGATTATGTGTCTACCATTAACCTTATATTGAACTAAATTATACTTCGGATTTATACACTGTGGGTAAATTGTGAACATGAACATGAGATGAGGCTGATTTAATTTGCCTGGAATAAGGATGCTATAACAACAATGGAAACAGGGTTTCTGGATCTTAGCCAAACACGGAAACAAATTGATGGAAATTTGCTTTTCATTAGGTTTTGGCTTCATTTGTATTGACATGACTATAGATAAAGATCTCTGTGAATAGACTAACCACAATTCAGTGCAAGGCTATTTGATCCAAGAGCAAGAAATTATAATAAAGATGAGCGTTGGAATCCCAACATTGCTTTTTATCTAAATACTTTATAATGTTCTTAAAAGTGTTTTAATGATATAAGATGACATTACCTGTAAAGGGTTTCTTCAACTCTAAATTACATGGCATTAGATCAGGCATAAAATATACTCTTGATATTTTAATTAACTAAAATCTCTTGCAAAGTTTTACTAATTCATATTGCTTTAAAACTAGCAAAGTGATTTATCTCGATATCACTTGTCCACCATTAAATATTTAAACAAAAATGTGGGGATAAAAAATGAAGTATTTTATAAATAAAAAGGAAGTATGTAATTAAATTATTAAAAGCCTTTATTCAAAAATACTTTAAATTTCTCCTTCCTTTACAGTCTATCTTTAAATTTTAGACATGAATCTAATATGACTGTTCAATTTGCTTCTTTTTTTTTTGCATTTTACTGTTGCTATTTATTTTATTTTATTTTTTAATTTACTTTAAGTCTGGGATATATGTGCAGAACGTGCATATGTGTTGCATAGGTATACATGTGCCATGGTAGTTTGCTGCACCCATCAACCCATCATCTACATTAGGTATTTCTCCTAATGCTATCCCTCCCCTTGTCACCCACCCCCTGACAGGCCCTGGTGTGTGAGGGTCTCCTCCCCTGTTCCCCTGTGTTCTCATTGGTCAACTCCCACTTATGAGTAAGAACATGCAGTGTTTGGTTTTCTGTTCCTGTGTTAGTTGGCTGAGAATGATGTTTTCCAGTTTCATCCATGTCCCTGCAAAGGACATGAAATCATTCCTTTTTATGGCTGCAAAGTATTCCATGGTGTCTATGTGCTACATTTTCTTTATCCAGTCTATCATTGGATGGGCATTTGGATGGGCTCCAAGTCTTTGCTATTGTGAATAGTGCTGCAATAAACATACATGTGCGTGTGTCTTTAGAGGATAATGATTTATAATTCTTTGGGTATGTACCCAGTAATGGGATTACTGGGTCAAATGGTATTTCTAGTTTTGGATCCTTGAGGAATCGCCACACTGTATTCCACAATGGTTGAACTAATTTACACTCCCATCAACCACGTAAAAGCGTTCCTCTTTCTTCACATCCTCTACAGCATCTGTTGTTTTCCTGACTTTTTAAAGATGGCCATTCTAACTGGCATGAAATGGTATCTCATCGTGGTTTTGATTTGCATTTCTCTAATGAGCAATGATGATAAGCTATTTTACAAATGTTTGTTGGCTGCATAAATGTCTTCTTTTGAGAAGTGTCTGTTCATATCCTTTGCCCACTTTTTGATGAGGTTGTTTGATTTTTTTCTTGTACATTTGTTTAATTTCTTTGTAAATTCTGGATATTAGCCCTTTTTCAGGTGGATAAATTGCAAAACTTATCTCCCATTCTTCAAATTGCCTGTTCTCTATGATGATAGTTACTTTTGCTGTTCAGAAACTCTTTAGTTTAATTAGATCCCAATTGTCAATTTTGGTTTTTATTGCAATTGCCTTTGGTGTTTTAGTCATGAAATCTTTACCCATGCCTATGTCCTGAATGGTATTGTCTAGGTTTTCTTCTAGGGTTTTTATGGTTTTAGGTCTTATGTTTAAATCTTTAATCCATCTGGAGTTAATTTTAGTGTAAGGTGTAAGGGAGGGGTTCAGTTTCAGTTTTCTGCGTATGACTAGCCAGATTCCACAAAACCACTTATTAAACAGGGAATCATTTCCCCATTGCTGGTTTTTGTTAGGTTTGTCAAAGATCAGATGGCTATAGATGTGTGGTGTTATTTCTGAGGTCTCTGTTTTGTCCCATTGGTCTATATGTCTGTTTTCGTACTAGTACCATGCTGTTTTGGTTACTGTAGCCTTGTAGTTTAGTTTCAAGTCAGGTAGTGTGATGCCTCCAGCTTGGTTCTTTTTGCTTAGGATTGTCTTGGCTATACAGGTTCTTTTTTGGTTCCATATGAAATTTACAGTAGTTTTTTCTAATTCTGTGAAGACAGTCAATGGTAGCTTGATGGGAATAGCATTGAATCTATAACATACTTTGGGAAGTATGGCCATTTTCATGATATTGATTCTTCCTATCCATGAGCATGAAATGTTTTCTCATTTGTTTGTGTCCTCTCTTATTTCTTTGAGCAGTGGTTTGTAGTTGTCCTTGAAGAGGTCGTTCACATCCCTAGGTCTTTTATTCTCTTTGTAACAATTGTGAATGGGGAGTTCGCTCATGAATGACTCTGTCTATTATTGCTGTATAGGAATCCTTGTGATTTCTGCACATTGATTTTTGTATCCCGAGACTTTATTGAAGTTACTAATCAGCTTAAGGAGTTTTGGGCTAAGACAATGGGGTTTTCTAAATGTACAATCATGTCATCTGCAAACAGAGATAATTTGATTTTCTCTCTTTCTATTTGAATACCCTTTATATATTTCTCTTGGATAACTGCCCTGGCCAGAACTTCCAATACTATGTTGAATTGGAGTGGTGAGAGAGGGTATCCTAGTCTCGTGCCAGTTTTCAAAGGGAATGCTTCCAGCTTTTTCCCAATCAGTATGATATTGGCTGTGGAATTGTCGTAAATAGCACTAATTATTTTGAGATACATTCCATCGATACCTAGTTTATTGAGCGTTTTTAGCATGAAGAGATGTTGAATTGTTTTGAAGGCCTTTTCTGCATCTATTGAGATAATCATGTGCTTTTTGTCATTTGTTCTGTTTATGTGATGAACTACATTTATTGATTTGCGTATGTTGAACCAGGCTTGCATCCCAGGGATGAAGCCAACTTGAATGTGGTGGATAAGCTTTTTAATGTGCTGCTGGATTCAGTTTGCCAGTATTTTACTGAGGATGTTCATCAGGCATACTGGCCTGAAATTTCCTTTTTCTGTTGTGTCTCTGCCAGATTTTGCTATCAGGATGACACTGGCCTCATAAAATGAATTAGGGGAGGAGTCCCTCTTTGCTATTGTTTGGAATAATTTCAGAATAAATGGTACCAGTCCCTCTTTGTACCTCTGGTAGAATTCGGCTGTGAATCCATCTGGTCTTGGGCTTTTTTTAGTTGGCAGGCTATTAATTACTGCCTCAATTTCAGAACTGGTTCTTGGTCTATTCAGGGATTCAACTTCTTCTTGTTTAGTCTTGGGAGGGTCTATATGTTCAGGAATTTATCCATTTCTTCTAGATTTTCTAGTTTATTTGAGTAGAGGTGTTTATAGTATTCTTTTATGGTAGTTTGTATGTCTGTGGATCAGGGGTGATATCCCCTTTGTCATTTTTTATTGTTTCTATTTGATTCTTCTCTCCTTTTTTCTTTATTAGTCTGGCTAATGGTCTATTTTGTTAATCTTTTCAAGAAACCAGCTCCTGGACTCATTGATTTTTTTGAAGGGTTTTTGTGTCTCTATCTCCTTCAGTTCTGCTCTGATCTTAGTTATTTCTTGTCTTCTGCTAGCTTTTGAATATTTTTTCTCTTGCTTTTCTAGTTCTTCTAATTGTAATGTTAGGGTGTCAATTTTAGATCTTTCCCAGTTTCTCCTGTGGGCATTTAGTGCTATAAATTTCCCTCTACACACTGCTTTAGCTATGTCCCAGAGATTCTGGTATGTTGTGTCTTTATTCTCATTGGTTTCAAAGAACTTATTTATTACTGCCTTTAATTTCGTTATTTACTCAGCAGTCATTCACCAGCAGGTTGTTTAGTTTCCATGAAGTTGTGGAGTTTACATGAAGTTCAGTTCCATGAGTTTCATAATCCTGAGTTCTAGGTTGATTGAACTGTGGTCTGAGAGACTGTTTGTTATTATTTCCATTCATTTACATTTGCTGAGGAATATTTTACTTCCAATTATGTGGTCAATTTTAGAATAAGTGCTATGTGGTGCTGAGAGGATGTATATTCTGTGAATTTAGTAGAGAGTTCTGTAGATGTCAAGTGGCTCCACTAAGAGCTGAGGTCAAGCCCTAAATATTCCTGTTAATTTTCTGTCTTGTTGATCTGTCTAATATTGACAGTGGGGTGTTAAAGTCTCCCACTATTATTGTGTTGGGTTTTAAGTCTCTTTGTAGGCCTCTAAGAACTTGCTTTATGAATCTGGGTGCTCCTGTATTGGGTGCATACATATTTAGGATACTTAACTCTTCTTGTTGCATTAATCCCTTTACCGTTACGTAATGCCCTTTTTTGTCTTTTTTGATCTTTGTTGGTTTAAAGTCTGTTTTATCAGAGAGTAGGATTGCAACCCCTCTTCTTTTTCTTTCCATTTGCTTGACAAATCTTCCTCCATCCCTTTATTTTGAGCTGATATGTGTCTTTGCATATGAGATGGGTCTCCTGAACAAAGCACACCTAAGGCTCTTGACTCTTTAACCAATTTGCCAGTCGATGTCTTTTAATTGGGGCATTTAGTCCATTTACATTTAAGGTTAATATTGTTATATATGAATTTGACCCTGTCATTATGATGCTAGCTGGTTATTTTGTCCATCAGTTCATGCAGTCTCTTCATAGGGTCGATGATCTTTACATTGTGGTATGTTTTTCCAGTGGTTGGTACTGGTTTTTCCTTTCCATATTTAGTGCTTCCTTCAGGAGTTCTTGTAAGGCAGACCTGGTGGTGACAAAATCTCTCAGCATTTGCTTGTTTTCTGTAAAAGATTTTATTTCTCCTTCACTTATGAAGCCCAGTTTGGCTGGATATGAAATTCTGGGTTGAAAATACTTTCCTTTAAGAATGTTGAATATTGGCCCCCACTGTCTTCTGGCTTATAGGGCTTCTACGGGGACATCCACTGTGAGTTTGATGGGCTTCCCTTTGTGGGTAACCTGACCTTTCTCTCTGGTTTCCCTTAACATTTTTTTTCTTTATTTCAACTTGGTGAATCTGATGATTATGTGTCTTGGGGTTGCTCTTCTCAAGGAGTATCTTTGTGGTGTTCTCTGTATTTCCTGAATTTGAAATGTGGCCTGTCTTGCCAGGTTAGGAAAGTTCTCCTGGATAATATCCTGAAGAGTGTTTTTCAACTTGGTTCCATTCTTCCTGTCACTTTCAGGTACACCCTAATCAAACGTAAGTTTGGTCTTTTCAAATAGTCCCATATTTCTTGAAGGCTTTGTTCATTCCTTTTTATTCTTTTTTCTCTCATCTTGTTTTCCTGCTTTATTTCAATAAGTTGATCTTCAATCTCTGATATCCTTTCTGCTTGATCAATTTGGCTATTGATACTTGTGTATGCGTCAGAAGTTCCCATGCTGTGTTTTTCAGCTCCATCAGGTCATATATGTTCTTCTCTAAATGAGTTATTCTAATTAGCAGTTACTGTAACCTTTTATGAAGGTTCTTAGCTTCCTTGCAATGGGTTAGAACATGTTCCTCTAGCTCAGATGAGTTTGTTATTACCCACCTTCTCAAACCTACTTCTGTCAACTCATCAAACTCATTCTCTGTCCAGTTTTGTTCACTTGCTGATGGAACCATTCTGGTTTTTTGACTTTTTAGCCTTTTTGCACTGGTTTTTCCTCATCTCCATGGATTTATCTACCTTTTGTCTTTGATAATGGTTACGTTGGATGATGACTTTTTGTGTGGTCATCCTTTTTTTGATATTAATCCTATTGCTTTCTGTTTGTTAGTTTTCCTTCTAACAGTCAGGCCCCTCTCTGTGGGTCTGCTGGAGTTTTTTGGAGGTCCACTTCAGACCCTGTTTGCCTGGGTATCACCAGCAAAGGCTGCAAAACATCAATGATTGCTGCCTGCTCTTTCCTCTCAAAGCTTCTTCCCAGAGGGGCACCCACCAGATGCCGGAGCTCTCCTGTATGAGGTGTCTGTTGACCCCAATAGACTGTGTCTCCCTATCAGGAGTCATGGGGGTCAGGGACTCATTTGAGGAGGTAGTATACTCTGGTCAAGCAGAGCTTGAGTGCTGTGCTGGGAGATCCACTGCTTTCTTCAGAGCCTGCAGGCAGGAATGTTTAAGACTGCTGAAGCTGCGCCCATAGCTGCTCCTTCCCCCAGATGCTCTGCCCCAGGGAGATAGGAGTTTTATCTATAAGCTGCTGATTGGGGCTGCTGCCTTTCTTTCAGAGATGCCCCAATCAGACAGAAGGAATCTAGAGAGGCAGTCTGGTTACAGTGGCTTTGCAGTGCTGCAGTAGGCTCCATCCAGTCCAAACTTCCTGGAACTTTGTTTACACTGTGAGGGGGAAAGCAGCCTACTCAAGCCTCAGTAATGGTGGACGTCCCTCCCCCTACCAAGCTCTAGTGTCCTAGGTCAAGTTCAGACTACTATGCTGGCAGTGAGACTTTCAAGCCAGTGGATGTTAGCTTGTTGGGCTCCTGGGGGTGGGATCTGCTGAGCAAGACCACTCAGCTCCCCTGGCTTCAGCCCCCTTTCCAGGGGAGTGGATGGTTCTGTCTTGCTGGTGTTCCAGTTGCCACTGGGGTACAAAAAAAAAAAAAACTTCTGCAGTTAGCTCAGTGTCTGCCAAGCAGTCACCCAGTTTTGTACTTGAAACCCAGGGCCCTGGTGGTGTTGTCACCTGAGAAAATCTCCTGGTCTGCAGGTTGTGAAGACCATTAGAAAAGCATAGTATCTGGGCTGGATAGTGCCATTTCTTATGGCACAGACCCTTACAGTATCCCTTGGTTAGGGGAGGGGAGTTCCCCCCACCCTTTGCACTCCCTAGGTGAGGCAACGCCCCACCCTGCTTCTGCTCACTCTCCATGGACTGCACCCACTGTCTAACCAGTCCCAATGAGATGAACCAGGTACCTCAGCTGGAAATACAGAAATCACCTGCCTTCTGCATTGGTCTCGCTGGGAGCTGTAGACTGGAGCTGTTTCCATTAGCCATCTTACCCGGGAATCTCCAATTAGCTTCTTAAGCCACAATAAAAACTATAAATTAGAGAATGATTTTGCAAGAATCTGACAAATCAACAGTTTTAAGTTATGGCAGGTGTAAAATGAGAAGAAACAATAAAACATAAATACTGCTTACACTTGAGGCAAGATATCAGAGCATGACATTCTAGGGTATTTAATGAACAGGTATTTTTCAGACCTTGCTAACATCAGGGGAGGTTGCAGGTCCCAATTAATCAAAGCAGAAGTTTCATGACAGCAAGAGTCAAAGTGTTTTACATTCACTATATTTTTTGCCCTAATCATATTAACTAACATTTAGGCAGTTTTCACAGTGAGATAGCTGCTGGTAAGGTAATATTTTACAAAAACCTGATTGGACCTGGAGCATCCATTTTAAGGATGGCAGCTACAATAGACACAGGGTTTCACCCACAACCACAATACCACCTCAACAGGATGAAGGCCTATTCTTTTTATAGCCATACCTGGTACAAAAATAATGAATCACATTTACAAAAAAATACATCTTTATTTTATCTGAGTCAGAGTCCACATGCAGATTCCTTTCTTTTCTATAGTAGCAACATTACACACAATTCTTCAACAGTCACTTTTAGATTATTGCAATGGGTTTATGTTGTCTTGGTAAACTGTTGCTACATAAAGTTGTGGTCCTTCTACCAGTAGCATGAATTACAGCTGAGAGTTTGCTTGGAATGCAGAATCTTGCATTATAGTTCAAATCTCCTAAATAAGAATCATTAAACAATATTTTAACAAGACCCCTAGCTGATTTATAGGTGCATTAACATTAGGCACTGTCTGCAAAGTGACATACAAATGTTGTGGCAATTGATTAAAAGCCAGTATTTATTTCAACATTTTTCCAAGAGGAAAATGAGGCTTCTTTGAGAACTTCAGGACTACTGAGATCAGCTTTACATGTGTGTTTCAGAACAAAAGCATATATTTTTATAATTCAAGGAGCATCAACTTATTAAAACAGCCAGACAACCAATGTCACAGAGACTATGTATGTTGAGTCACATGAGTAACTCTTGAAGTGTTTATTAAAATCGAGTTCTTTGTAGGTTCTGGATATTAGCCCTTTGTCAGATACATAGATTGCAAAAACTTTTTCCCATTCTGTTGGTTTCCATTCACTCTAATGACAGTTGTTGGTTTTTTTTTTTGTTGTTATGCAGAAGCTCTTTAGTTTAGTTAGATCCCATTTGTCTATTTTTGCTTTTATTGCCTATGCCTATGTCCTGAATGGTATTGCCTATGTTTTCTTCTAGGGTTTTTATGGTGTTAGGTCTTATGTTTAAATCTTTAATCCATCTTGAGTTAATTTTTGTATAAGGTGTAAGGAAGGGATTCAGTTTCAGCTTTCTGCATGTGGCAAGCCAGTTTTTCCAATACTATTTATTAAATAGGGAATCCTTTCCCCCATTGCTTGTTTTTGTCAAGTTTGTCAAAGATCAGATGGTTGTAGATGTGTGGCATTATTTCTGAGGTCTCCGTTTGATCCATGAACAACCCCATCAAGAAGTGGGTGAAGGATATGAACAGACACTTCTCAGAAGAAATTTATGCAGCCAACAAAAATATGAAAAAAAGCTCATCATCACTGTTTATTAGAAAAATGCAAATCAAAACTGCAATGAGATACCATCTCATGTCAGTTAGAACAGCGATCATTAAAAAGTTAGGAGGCAATAGATGCTAGAGAGGATATGGAGAAATAGAAATGCTTTTACACTGTTGGTGAGAGTGTAAAGTAGTTCAACTACTGTGGAAGACAGTGTGTCAATTCTTCAAGGATCTAGAACTAGAAATACCACTTGACCCAGCAACCTCATTGCTGGGTATATATCCAAAGGATTAGAAATCATTCTATTATAAAGACACATGCACACATACGTTTATTGCAGCACTGTTCACAATAGCAAACACTTGGAACCAATCCAAATGCCCATCAATGATAGACTGGATAAAGAAAATGTGTCACATATACACCATGGAATACTATGCAGCCAGAAACAGGATAAGTTCATGTTCTTTGCAGGGACATGGATAAAACTGGAAACCATAATTCTCAGCAAACTGACACAAGAACAGAAATCCAAACACTGCATGTTCTCACTCATAAGTGGGTGTTGAACAATGAGAACACATGGACACAGGGAGGGGAACATCACACACTGGGGCCTGTTAGGAGCTGGGGGGACTAGGGGATGGATAGCCGGGGCTGGGGAGATAGGGAAGAGATAACATTAGGAGAAATACCTAATGTAGATGACAGGGTGATGGATGCAGCAAACCACCATGGCATGTGTATACCTATGTATATTCTGCACCTGAACCCCAGAACTCAAAATGTAATAATAATAAAATAAAATCTTGAAATAGTTGTATTTAAAATGCTTAAAATATCTTTTGATACTCATTGTTTTGCACTTTGTTTTTTGATTTGCCAGGTATGCAAGGTGTTATCTAGTTTCTGAGCACCAATAAAGAAGATGCTCTATTTGTTTGCTCTTCAAATACCTGGCAAAGTGTACCTATTATTAGACTTTGTAAGTTGAAGATATATTGAAGAAAATTAAGCGAAGTGAAAGAAGGAGGAAGATACTGAAATTGAGTTATTGATAAATCTAGCATAATCTTATCAAGGAACTAAACACTGAGAGTTCGCAGATCTTTCCTGTACTTATTTTGACTTTGTAAATACTAGTTGAGCAATCCTAATTTGAAAACCAAAATATGAAACACTTCAAACTCCAAAATTTTTTTTTACCAACCGTCATGATGCCACAGGTGGAAAACTCTACACCTCACCTCAGTGACAGGCTGCAGTCAAAACTTTGTTCCATGCAGAAAATTATTAAAATATTGTATAAAGGTTCCTTCGGGTTATGTATATAAGGTATATATAAATGAATTTTGTGTTTGGATTTTGGTGCCATCTCCAAGCTGTCTCCTTATGTATATTCAAATATTCCAAAATTAAAAATCCCATATCCAAAACATTTCTGGCCCCAAGCATTTCAGATAGGAGATACTAAACCTGTACTTAGAGCTAATGAGTGTTTCAACACTAGGAAAATGTGATGCATGTATATGTTTACCTATATTTTATGTCTACAACTACATATAATAATTATTTAATTATTTCAAGATTATAAAAAGCTACTATGAAAGATCAAATCAGAACATTATCAACAATTTTATACCAAATTTTAATAGTTTAAGTACAATAATGTAAACTTCTTTACCATTTCTCTGAGGCACTCATAACATGCACAATCAATTAATCAGCGAGTATGTATTGGATATTTGCTCTAAGCTGATATTGTGCTGGGTCTCAAACAACTAGGTGAAGATTACAAGGCATATATTCTGATTTTTATGTTCTCTCTTGCTAGGTGCTGTAGAACCTACTTTCGCTTCTGACGGCAGGATGAAATTTATTCACCGGTAAAATTATACTAAGAGTATTTCATGTACTAGATTAGTAGAAAGTTAACATGCAAAGGAACTAAACTTTTCACTGTATCATAGAGAACTTAATGATATTTCAATAAAATCCATCAAAATGTTTATAATGCACAAGAATAGCAAATAATGCATAAAAATAGAGAACAAAAGGATGTATGTTAATTCTGTGGTCAGCAAAGGGTCATTATCTGCAAATATTATAAAAGAGTGTATACAAGTATTATATTTCATAACACTAATGGACCTAATCTATTAAAAACTGCACCATGAACTCAGCACATAAGACTCTCAGTATTATACTATATAGACATACCTTGTTGTATCGTGGTTTACTTTTTTGGACTTTACAGATATAAAGTGTTTTTCCAAGTTGAATTTGTTTGGCAATACTGCATAGAGCAAGTCTGTTGGGGCCATTTCTCAGCATCATGTGCTCACTTCACGTCTCTGTGTCACATTTTGGTACTTCTCACAATATTTTAAACTTTTTCATCATTATTATTGTACCTGTTATTGTTGGCAGTGACAGGCCATCTGCAGTGGCCAGTGACATAATGCTGGCTGCAGCTGGGAGACGCAGCTTGAGCCACACATTCCATGGAGCTGACAGGAGCCAGGGACAAGTAGAAGCCCTGTTTCTTCCAAGTTGGGGAGGAGACTCCCCAGGCGCTATAGCAGCTGCCCAAGCCACAGCTGTGGACCTGGGCATTCCTGTGCTTTTGGAACCAGGTAGCAGGCAGGAGCCCTACCCTCCTGGGCATAGCTGAAGTCACCCAAACCATAGCTGCAGACCTGGGCCTCCCACTCCATGGAGCAAACAGGAGCTCCATCCCCCTGGGTGCAGCTGCAGCCATCCAAAACGTGGCTGCAGACCCAGGCATCCCTGTGCTCTTAGGGGCCTGGGAAAGTCACCCTGTCCTTGCGGGCTTGGAAGTGACCTCTCCCACTGCCTGGCTTCTCCCCCGCAAATCCGGGAGTAAAGTTGGGGCTGAGCCTAGGTGCTGTCGCAGCTCAGCCAGATGTGTGCATGCTGAGGCAGTGCTAACACACCAGTTCCCTGCCACCTCAGCCCCCTCCAGACTTAGTGACAATGTGCATGGGAAGGAAGCAAGTGGGAGCTGAAGGCAGCTTGGCGCTGGGCTGCAGGTGCTCCTCGGCATGAACAGCCTGGGCATCATGAACAGCAGTGGGAGGCAGGTTCCTGGGCAGAAGTGAGTGGGTCCCTGGTGAGGCCTCACCTTCAGGCCTTCCTGGTCTGAACGCTGGGGGCTGGAATGCCAGTCTGGCAAATGGAGTGGGAATCTGTTTTGCCTTTTCCAGGCTTACCTGTGGCTACCCATCGACCAATGGACATGCACTCCTTCCCTCTGAGGTTCATGAAAGCCCCAGGCTCAGCCAGAGTAGGACAGACATTGGGACAAACAGCTGCAGAGAGGAGATATCCACTCCAGAACCTCCTGTCTGCTGAAAGCTATAGAGAGGATGGGATGACCTGCCTATAAGAGAGGAGCTTCTCACTCCAGGGTCTCCTTTCTGCTAAGATGTGAACACTTGTCAGGACACTCTGGCTGTGGAAAGGAGCTACCCACTGTGAAAGAGTAAGCTGTTTATTGCTCAACAAAGCTCCTCTTTGTCTTGCTTACCCTCCACTTATCTGAATACCTCATTCTTCTTGGCTACAGGACAAGAAACAGAACAAGTTGAATGGCGGGGCTAAAAGAGCTGTAATACAAACAGGTCTGAGACATGCCCTGTGCTCTCCACATTGCAGGCAAAGAGAAGGAAAGAAGTGATGTGGCCCTTTGGGGATGCCAGACCCGGGAGTTCTTCAAGACAGGGCTGTGACTCTCTTTTTGGGGCCCTGTGGTACCTAGTGTCTCCAAGCTTCTAGGTGCCACTGCATTCCCTGGTGCCAGTGAGGAAGCTGCTTGGGACACACCTGGCTCCAGCCTTGTAGAATGCTGGTGCCCATGCGGGCACCTGGAGCTGGTCGCTCCTCAGCAGAAGCCAGTGTGTCTGATGGAGCAGCCATTGGACCCCACACTTACTCCTCTTGCCACTCCACACCTGAGTTGCAGTCTTCCATGGAGGCATGGGTTCCAGACCACTGGCATGAGCCAAGTGCAACCTGCCAGGCAGAGTAGGTGCAAGGAACCCAGCAAGCCCAAGCAAAACTCAAGCAAAGGAGTTTCTGGTCACAGGTTTCCAGCCAGAAAAGTGACATTCCAAAGATTCCATACCATTATAGTTATATCTGATTCGTTATATTAAATGTTACTATTGTAATTACTTTGGGGTGCCACAAATTGTCCTCATATAAGACAGAGAAATTAATCTACAAGTGTGTGTTTTCTGACTGTTCTATCTACCAGCCATTCCCATTTCTCTCCATCTCCTTGAACTTCTCTATTTTCTGAGAAACAGCAATATTGAAATTAGGTCTTTTAATAACATCCCAGTGGCATCTAAGCTTTCAAGTGAAAGGAAGTCATACATCTCTCACCGTAAATCAAAAGCTAGAAATGATTAAGCTTAGTGAGGAACACCCTACATTAGCAATTGAAATGCATGTTGAATGCCTAGCTAAGCCAAAAGCTAGGCCTCTTGCACCAAACAGCCAAGTCGTGAGTGCAAATAAAGTTTCTAAAGAAAATTAAAATTGCTTCTCCAGTAAACACAAACAATAGCTAAGCGAAAGAGACTTATTGCTGATACGGAGAAAGTTTCAGTGGTCTGGATAGAAGATCAAACCAGACATAACATTTGTCAAAGCCAAAGCTTAATATCCAGCTTTCTTCATTTCAATAAAGGCTCAGAGAGGTGAGGAAACTGCAGAAGAAAAGTTTGAAGCTAGTGGAGGTTGGTTCATGAAGTTTAAAGAAAGAAGCCATTTTCATAACATAAAGGTGCAAAATGAAGCAGCAAGTGTTGATGGAGAAGCTGTGGCAAGTTCTCCAGAATATACAGCTAAGATCACTGACGAAGAGGGCTACACTGCACAGCAGATCTTCAACGAAGATGACATAGCCTTGTATTGGAAGAAAATAACAGGTAGACTTTCATAGCTAAAGAGGAGGTTAATGCCTGGTTTCAAAACTTAAAGGACAGGCTGATTACCTTCCTCGAAGCTTATGCAGTTGGTGATTAAGTTGAAGCCAATGCTCACTTACTATTTCAGAAATTGGAGAGCCTTTAAAAAGTATGCTAAATCTTCTCTATCTGTCCTTTATTAATAGAAAAACAAAGGCTGTATGATACCACATTTGTTTATGGCATGGTTTAATGAATATTTTAAGCACATTGTTCAGACCTACTCCTCGGAAAAAAAGAAAAAAAATTCTTTTCAAAATATTGCTGCTTATTGACAATGTGCCTGGTCACTCAAGAACACTAATGAGGCTATACAGGGAGTTTTATATCTTTTTTATTACCTGCTAATACTAATTCATTCTGCAGTCCATGGATTAAAAAGATATTTTGACTTTCAGGTTTTATTATTTAAAAAATACTTTTTATGAGGCTATAGCTACTATATATAGTAATTCTTCTAATGGATCTAAGTGAAGTAAATTGAAAACCTCTAGAAATAATATATCATTCCAGATGATACCTTTAAGAACACTTGTGATTCATGAGAGAAGGTTAAAACATCAACATTAATAGGAGTTAGGAAGAAGTTGATTCCAACTTTCATGTGTTACTTTGAGGGCTTCAAGACTTTAGTTGAAGGAGTAACTGCAGACGTAGTGGAAGTAGCAAAAGAACTAGACATAGAAATGGAGCCTGAAGATGTGCCTGAATTGCTGCAACCTCATGTCAAAACTTGAACAGATGAGGAGTTGATTCTAATTGAACAAAGAAAGTGGTTTTTTGAGATGCAATCTACTTCTGGTGAAGAGGCCATGAATGTTGCTGAAATGACAACAAAGGTTTTAGGATGTGACAAAATTTCATTGATAAAGCAGCAGCAGGGTTGTAAAGGATTGACTTTCATCTTGAAAACAATATATGCTATGGTAAAATGCTATCAAAGAGTATTGCATGTTACCGAAAAATCTTTTATTGAAGGAAGAATCAATCAATGGGACAAACTCTATTGTTTTATTGTGAGAAATTGCCACAGCTACCCCACATCTTCAGCAATCACCATTCTTATCATTGATCAACCATCAACAGCAAAGTAACTCCCTTACCAAGAAAGATTACCAGTGATGGAAGGCTCAGATTATCATGAGCATTTTTTAGCAATAAAATATTTATATTAAGGTATGTATTTTTTAAGACATGACTTTTATGTGCACTGGAACCTGGAAGGGAAGCTGAGTGGGAGCAGAGGGCAGCGTGGCCCTGGCCTGCAGGCGCCGCTTGACGTGAACATCCTGGGCATTACGAACAGCAGTGGGAGGCAGACATGGAACCCAACTCACAGTATCTTTGAGGTATGTCTGTATACTATTTTAAGTTCTTAGGCTCTCAAGTAGATAGCATTTTTGCAATTAAGTTCCACGATTGGTTAAATTGTAATTATTAAATTGCACTTCTCATTAAGAGTGTACTAATTTTCCATGAGATGTAGTTTAGATTTGGTTCACTTGATAAGATTTAATTCAAAAACACTGATTGGTAATTAAAGACATTGCTCTCTATATGGAGCAGAACACTGTAACGGAGGGCTTTCTGTCTTTCACTTTCTTATTTCCTTTCCCTCTCCTTAGAGGGAATTGTTTTATCTTTATCAAAAACAGATTCACATAAAATGTTTGTAGATTTTGATGGAAATCAGATTATAATATACAGAAAATAAACATGTTGGGTAACTTTCGTGTGACATCTAAAATACAATGGCAGTCACTCTTTTTTCTTGAATTAATAATTGCCTTTTTCTTGCCACATCAGTGTGATTCTGAACACAAAGCGCTTAAGAGTTTGAAAACATTTGGAGGAACAGGGAAGCATTAAAAAGTCAATTCCAGCATTGACTGAATTTAACATTATAATCTTTCCATTCTTATAAATGATATTTGGGGAAAAAATGTTCAAGGTAGTCTATAACTGTGACTACAGTAGTTTGAGTCTAGTACCAGATTCATCCCCTGAATCATAGTTTACCGTTTTTAGGAGTGCACTTAAATGTGTAAAGTGGCTCATTGCATGAATGGTCTAAAGAATTATATGAATGACATATAAAATGCTGTTATTGTTAAATGAAATCACAATAATATCATTGAAAGATATGTTCCCTAAATGTATTTACCAGTTGTAGAAAACTAACATATTTATAAAATTTGATTATAGAGGAAAATTGTGTTTGGAGAACAAACCACACATTTTCGCCACATACACTTAATATGGAATACCCAGCATTATACCTTGAAGAGAATGCTAATTATTTTACAAACTTGAGCACCTCCTTCAGTTGTTTTCTCAAAGATCACCTTGGTGAGGTCTTTCCTAATCACTGTATTAAAATTTTCTTTTTTTTTTTTTTTTTTTGAGACAGAATCTCACTCTGTCACCCAGGCTTGAGTGCAGTCGCACCATCTTGGCTCACCTCCTGAGTTCAAGCAATTCTCCTGCCTCAGCTTCCCAAGTAGCTGGGACTATAGGCATGCATAGTAGGTTTTACCATGTTGGCCAGGCTGGTCTTGATCTCCTGATCTAGTCATCTGCCTGCCTCGGCTTCCCAGAGTGCTGTGATTACAGGCGTGAGCCACCGTGCCTGGTCTAAAAATTTCTATACTGATCTATGCCAATACTCCTTAACTGTCTTCCCTAGTGTACATTTTCTCCTTAGCATTTGTGTGTGGTTTGTGTGTATATCTTGTTTTTTACCTATTTTCCAACACTGGAATCTAAGCTATGTGTCTCTGTTGTTCCCTGCTATATTGTTTGGACTAAGAAAAGTGCCTGGAATTTGCTAAGTGCTCAATAAATAGCTCAAGTGAATACATTTTTGACTTATGCTGAAAAGTGAGCTTTAAAATGGATGATGTTTTAGATGATGATATAATATTCTTCTGTATTATTTCAAGAATAGAATTCATTAAGATATTTTCATCTTTAGAAACTTCTCATGACCAAATATTATCAACATATTCACTGTGGCCATAGCATAAAATTGTTTATCATCATGAAATATGCTCTGACAAAGCAAACAAACACTATAGGTGTTTGTAATATGCCCCATATTCATTAGTAATTTATAGGAATATTACAGTGTTAATTATGGTTGTAGTAAGAAAATATTAGCATTCATTATGCGTGTGTGTGTGTGTGTGTGTGTGTGTGTGTGACACACACATACATAATAAATTTATATCTCCAGTTCAGGGCTAACCACAAATGAACTGTGTCCTACAGCAAGCAAAGACTGTAAGGGAACCATATAACAGAGTTATTAACAGTCAAATTTATTAAGAAGAAGAAACATTTCAGTGAAGGAGACGTAACCCTTGGGTTATATAATAAGAGACACATAACAAAATTACAAAGAGAGAAGATTAAGTACAAGCAAATAATTGTATGTACAGAGAATTTTTTCCCAGTTGTCGGAAAAACCAAACTCTTAAAAGTAGACAATATGTTTGTGCGTGTGTGTGCAGGACTCTGAAGAGAGAATGGAAAAGGGAAAGAGAAAATTCAAAACTTAGTCAATTAATTACACCTTGTTAAGTGTTCTTTATTTCAAGTATAAAGAATTATCTCTAAGAAAATTAACTTCACAGCAAAAATGAAATGTTTATCTCTAAATTTATAAAAATTAAGCCAGTTTCAGACTTTATTTTATAACATTAATATCCTTAAGATAATAAATTCAAATGTACCAAGTTCTGTGTAAAAGATACTTTGTGACAAAGGACTTTTTCTGTCCAGCTAAATTTGGAAAAGCATTATTATTAAACAAGCAAGGACTCAGACACATATCCTCCACAACCACTTTTTAGAGGAAAAAAAGTGGTTTTGAGCATGTACTCCTTCTAAATCCAAATATGTACCATAAGTATAGAAAAATTACAGTTTTACAATATTGCTGGTTAGCAATGAGAGCAATTAAACAGAGTTTAAGTTATTCAAAATATCATCCTGAAGCAATATAGAGATATCTCTTATGAAAACTCACGAGTAAAATTTAAAAATTATCTACTTTATCCTCTTAAAAAACTGGTGTTTAGAAGCTGGCAGAGGGGCAAAGGTAGGTAGAGTTTGCTAAATTCTTCAATCAAGAAAATAAAAATAAATTAGAAAAATTGACAAGTGGAGAATTTAAAGATAAATATAATAATCAAAAAATGAAGTGCCATAAAGAGGTTGGGGTGGGAATAGGAAAACAAGATAAAGAGTAGCCCAAATCAATACAAAGTCTTTACCAACCATTTATGCACCTCAACATACCAGGGAAGAAATGTTCATATGTGTTCATATTCATGTCACAGTCCTCTCAGTGAAGCACTGGCCTAGGTAGCTATGCTATAGAGGAATGATATGCTTTATCCCACGAGTTACAGTCTCTTCATCATTAATTTATGGCCGTAAATTTGTTACAACACTCAGATTGGGAATATGGTAGAGAAAGTAAGAAAATATTAAGGATAAAAAGGAAGCATGTCAATTTTTAAAATAACATAAATTACCACCAATAAGGTAGCTTTTAAAAACACAAATGTATTATCTTACAGTTCTGGAAATCAGAAGTCCAAAATCATTTTCAGTGTCCTAAAATCAAGGTGTCCTCAACAAACTAGATGTGGAAGGAACATACCTCAAAATAATAAGAGCCATCTATCACAAACCAGCAGAAAATATACTGAATGAGTAAAAGCTAGAAGCATTGCCCTTAAGAACAGGAACAAGACAGAATGTCCATTCTCACCACTCCTCTTCAACACATTACTGGAAATCCTAGCCAGAGTAATCAAGCAAGAGAAATAAATGACAGACATACAAATAGGAAAATAAGTAAAATTATCTCTCTTTACTGCTGATACGATTCTATACACAGTAAACCCTAGACTCCTCCAAACGGCTCCTAGACCTGATAAATGATTTCAGTGAAGTTTCAGAATACAAAATCAATGTACAAAAATCTATAGCATTTCTATACAACAATGAAGTTCAAACTGAGAGTCATATCAAGAGTACAATCCTATTTATAACAAAAATTGAAATGCCCAGGAATACATCTAACCAAGGAGATGAAATTTCTCTATAAGCAAAATTACAAAATACTGCTGAAAGAAGTAAGACATGACACAAACAAATGGAAAAACATTCCATGCTGATGGATTGGGAGTAGTCATATTGTTAAAATGACCATACTGCCCAAAGCAATCTACAGATTTAATACTTTCTATCAAATTACTGATAATGTTTTTCTCAAAATTAGGGAAAAAAAAAAAAAACTATTCTAAATTTCAGATGGAATCAAAACAGAGCCCAGTCAAAGCAATCTTCCGCCAAAAAGAACAAAGCCAGAGGCATCATATTGCCTGACTTTAAACTATACTATAAGACTACAGTAACCAAAACAATAAGATACTGGTACAAAAACAGACCAGCAGAACAAAACAGAGAACTCAGAAACAAAGGTACACACCTAACCATCTGATCTTTGACAAAACTGACAAAAATAAGCAATGTGGTAATGACTCCCTATTTAATAAATAGTGCTGGAATAACTGGCTAGCTATAAGCAGAAGAATGAAACTGGGCCACTAATTTTCACCATATATAAAAATTAACTCAAGATGAATTAAAGATTTAAATGTAAAACTTCAAATTATAAAATCCTAGAAGAAAACTTAGAAAATACCCTTCTGGACATTGACTTTGGCAAAGAATTGAGGACTAAGTCCTCAAAAGAAATTAACACAAAAACAAAAATTAATAAATGGAAAATTTTTCAATTAAACTAAAGAGTTTCTGCTCAGCAAAAGAAACTATCAAAAGAGAAAACAGACACCCTACAGAACGGGAGAAAATATTTGCAAACGAGTCATCTGACAAAAGTCTAATATTCAGAATGGATAAGAAATGTAAACAGCTCAACAAGTGAAAAACAAATAACCTGATGAAAAAGAGGGTAAAGGACATGAACAGACACTTCCCAAAAGTAGTTATATAAGTGGTCAACAAATATATGAAAAAAATTAAATATCACTAATTATCACAGAAATGTAAATCAAAACCATAACGAGGTACCATCTCACATGAGTCAGAATGGATAGTATTATAAGTCAAGGAAACCTTTGACAAAACTGACAAAAATAGGCAATGGGGAAAGGATTCCCTGCTCAATAAATGGTGTTGGGAAAACTGACTAGCCATATGCAGAAAACGGAAACTGGACCCTTTCCTTACACCTTACACCAAAATTAACTCCAAATGGATTAAAGATTTAAACATAAGGCCTAATACCATAAAAACCCTAAAAGAAAACCTAGGCAATACCATTCAGGACAGAGGCATAGGCAAGGACTTCATGACTAAAACACCAAAAGCAATGACAACAAAAGCCAAAACAAACAAATGGGATCTAATTAAAATTAAGAGTTTCTGTACAACAAAAGAAACAGTCATTAGAGTGAACCAGCAACCAATAGAATGGGAAAAAAAATTTTGCTATCTACCCATCTAACAAAGGGCTAATATCCAGAATCTACAAAGACCTAAAGCAGATTTACAAGAAAAAAACACACAACCCCATCAAAAAGTGGTGAAGGACATGAAGAGACACTTCAAAAGAAGACATTTATGTGGCCAACAAACATACGAAAAAATGCTCTTCATCACTGGTCATTAAAGAAATGCAAATCAAAACCACATTGAGATACCATCTCATGCCAGTTAGAATGACGTTCCTTAAAAAATCTGGAGAAAACAGATGCTGGAAAGGATCTGGAGAAAAAGGAACACTTTTACACTGTTGGTGGGACTGTAAATTAGTTCAACCATTGTGGAAGACAGTGTGGTGATTCCTCAAGGATTTAGAAATAGAAATTCCATTTGACCCAGCAATCCCATTACTGGATATATACCCAAAGGATTGTAAATCATTCTATTATAAAGACATGCACACATATGTTCATAGAGGTGCCGTTTACAATAGCAAAGATCTGGAATCAACCCAAATGCCCATCAATGATAGACTGGACAAAGAAAATGTGACACATATACACCATGGAATACTATGCAGCCATAAAAAATGATGAGTTTTTGTCCTTTGTAGGGACATGGATGAATCTGGAAACCATCATTCTCAGCAAACTGACACAAGAACAGAAAACGAAACACTGCATGTTCTCACTCATAGGCGGGTGTTGAACAATGAGACCACATGGGCATAGGGGAGGGGAACATCACACAATGGGGTAGGCTGAGGGCAGGGGAGCTAGGGGAGGGACAGCTGGGGGGTGGGGGAGGCTGGGGAGGGAAGAGCACTGGGAGAAATGCCTGATGTAGCTGATGGGGGGAATGAAGACTGCAAACCACTATGCCACGTGTGTACCTATGCAACAACCCTGCAGGATGTGCACATGTACCCCAGAGTTTAAAGTACTATGAAAAAAATTGTTCTATCTTAAAAAAAAAGTCAAGAAATTACAGATGTTGGTGAGACTATGGAAAAAAGAGGATATCATACACTGTTGGTGGGATTGTAAATTAGTTCTGTCACTATGGAAAGCAGTTTGGAGATTTCTCAAAGAACTAAAAGTAGGACTATCATTCAACTCAGCAATCTCATTACTGGGTTATGTACCCAAAGGAAAATAAATAATTTTACAAAAAAAGACACATGCACTCACATATTCATCACAGCCCTATTCACAATAGCAAAGACATGAAATCAACCTAGGTGTCCATCAGTTGTGGATGGGATAAAAAAAAATGTGGTACATACTCGTCATGGAATACTATGCAGCCATGAAAATAATAAAATAATGCCCTTCTGCAGCAAAATGAATGCAACTAGAGGCCATCACCCGAGGTGAATTAACACAGGAATGAAAAACAAACACTGCATTGGGTGCATATAAACAGTAAGCTGGGAACAATAGATTCTGGGAACTATTAGAGGGGTTGGATGGGGAGAAGGGCAACCCGCTAGTTAACAAACCTGCACATGTACCCCTTCAATTGAAAATAAAAGTTGAAACGATGAAATATGAAAACAAAACACATAAATATGAATAAATAAATAAGGTGTCAATAGAGCTTCACTTTCTCAAGACTTTGGGAAGAATCTATTTTCTTGCCTTTTCCAGCTTCTAAAGGCCATCTACATTCCTTGAAAGGTAGACCTTTCCTCATTTTTCAAAGCACAAAGCTCCTGTCTCTGCTTTTGTTCTTTTCATTTCTTTCTCTAACTCTGATCTTCCTGCCTCCCTCTCATAATGACCCCTGTAAGCACACTGAGCCCATCAGATAATTCAGGATAATCTCCATCTCAAAATCCTTAATAACATTTGTAAAGTTCCTCTTACGACAAAAAGTACTATAGCTTTATGTTCTAGAAATTAGGATTCCGATAGCTTTGGAAGCTCATTATTTAGCTTTCTGCAGCAAGACTGAAAAAATATTCCATCAAATTTCATGAACATCTTGCATTTATCCTATACCAGAGTTAAAAACTTTTGCCTTATAAAGCCTTTTCCACTAATACCTCTTTGACCTCAACTTCTATTGTTATCCTTTCCTGATAATACTGGCAATATGCACGCAAGCTTTTATTGTGTTCTCACTTTTTGCATATTATTTATCACCTTCTAGTTTATTATTTGATTCACTTATATATTATCCTTATTAATTATTATATATCTGCCCAGCCCTCAACCACTTCAACTCCCATTGAAATGGAAGCTCTCCAGGAAACAGGTCTTAGTTTTAGTTACTGATTTATCACCAAGTTCCTCAGAAGGATGCCAGCACTTAATAGATACTCAATAAACACTTCTCAAATCAAGACATCTCACAAGGTGATCTGAAGAATAAAACTTAGAGCTATAATAGGCATTGCTCTGCCCTGCATGCTTTATTTGTTACATGAATATGGTATCTTATTCTTCCTGAGCTGCATAACACAATACCATAGACAAGCTGGCTTAAACAACAGAGATTTATTTTCTCACAGTTTTCGAGTCTGGAAGTCTGAGATCAGGATGGAAGCATGGTCACTCCCTGGTAAGGGTCCCCTTCTTGGCCTCCACATGGCTCCAAAGCTTTCTCCTTCTCTTTGCATACACAGCCTCTACATGGCCTTTTCTCATTTGTGTATGCAAAGAGAAAGAGAGCACTGGTTTCTTTCTTTTCTTATAAATCGATCAATTCTATTGGATCAGGGTTCTACCATTATGGCCTCATTCAACTTTAATAACTTCCTGTAACTTTAATTACTCCAAATGAAGTTGCATAGGTTGTTAGGGCTTTAATATATGAGTTGTTGGATTATACAACCATTCAATCTATAACATATGGAATATTAAATAAGTTTACAGGAAAAATGTATGAGTGCCTCATATTAGTTTACCACTTTCTAACAAAATCAAGCTTTACAATGGAAGTTGGATAATTTTATTTTAAATATGAATGTTGCTCAGAAGAAAAAAAGAGTGGAATAGTAAATCCAAAAACTATTAATAATTACAGAAACCTCAGCACGAATTTTTAGAGACCACAACAGGTTATAGGATCCCTGTAAGAGAAATTTGTACTTGAATAATCAGTTGGCATTCTTGGAACGGTAAATGTGCTTGGATAATGAGGAAAATAGAAAATACAATCACTTCAAATGTTTAAAAATCCTTGAACAAGTCTCTATAGCTACACATAAAGAAAAATTTAAAATAACTGTAAAATTGAAGGTGACTGACTTGTCATAGATGGCAGGCTAGCTGAGAGACAAGAAACAAAGTTGAAAAATTATTTGCCAAATCTGATTCAACATTGTAAAGAATTATTTAGATGATGGAGTAAATATTGAACAGGAAAAACAATAATAAACGGGTGAAACACATTTTGAAATATTGAGAGTTTTATAAAAGTTTCAATACAAAAAAATGCAAATAACAAAGTTAATTAAAATAATGTGTATTTTATTTATATAAACCTGAGTCAAACATTAGAATGCAGGATTTCCCAATCTAGTATAATTGTGAAGTTGGTGTTTAGCACTCTCCACTTTACAGCCTTATTAAATTGCAGCAAGAAGAGATGTAAAATCAAATGAAAACATATTTTTATATAATAACATATTCTGAATAGACATGGGCTAGTGTAAAACTCGGGATCTAGGAAATGCATGCATTTGTAAAAGAAGTGTCTACTGGGTCATTTTGTGCTTATTGGCAATGAGAAAATTAGTGAATGTAGAACTATTTTTGCTGCAAGTGATAGAAACAAATCAAATCAGCTTAAGTAACAATTTAGGTCAGGCATGGCAGCTCATGCCTGTAATCCCAGCACTTTGTGGGGCCGAGGCAGGCAGATCACCTGAGGTCAGTAGTTCAAGACCAGCCTGGCCAACATGGTGAAACCCCATCTGTACTAAAAATACAAAAAAAAAAAAAAAAAAAAATTAGCTGGGTGTGATGTTGTGCACCTGTGGTCCCAGCTACTCGAGAGGCTGAGGCTGGTGAATTGCTTGAACCCGGGAGGCAGAGGTTGCAGTGAGCTGAGATCCTGCCACTGCACTTTAGCCTGGGTGACAGAGTGAGACTACATCTCGGAATAATAATAATAATAATAATCGTAAAATAAAATTCAAAAGCAAATGTATTAACTTATATAATTAGGAATCCAGAATTCCTCTTTCTTTGTTGATTAGACAGTGTAATTTCATGCAGCAGGAAATATACTTTCATCAGCCTACTAGAAAGAGGTCTTTTTGTAAAGAAAAAGAAACTGCTACATGGTAACTCATGATAGACATGTGCTGGATCATGGGGACATCACTGAACCACTCACCTAGCCAAGGGGATGGGTACTGTATTTATGTGGACCCAAGACTTCTCCCCATATACCTGGCTTTGTAGGGAGAGACCAATCCAACTCAAACTTATCTAATTATTCCCCTCTGGGAAAAAGATATCCTTTATTACCAAAATAAAGGGTGGATAAGGGGAACATTTCAGATGTAAAATAAATGAAACAATAAAACAAACAGCTAATCACAGGAATTAATTTTCAATAAGGTAAAAGTAAATAGCATTATAGGGCCTGCTCATTGTTTTGTGATTGGCAGGCAGTTGTGATGTAGAAGCGTGCCTTGAACACTTTAGGGTACTTTCCAGAAGGGAAACATGGTTTAAAGCTTCTGATCTGAGAGAAAGAGGCCTTACAGATAGAAGATTCTAGGTACTGTTCTCTCTACAACTGTGGATAACCTAGAATGGCAGAAATGCCTTCTTTGTCCATAGTGTCACATGACTTTCTTTCCAGAGATCAGTTTATATATCACTCTTAAAAAGTGATAATTTTTGACAACCCTAAACCCTTCCTTGTTTTGTTTCATATTTTGTACGATTTCTTTTAATAATCTCTCTCTCTCTCTTCCTCTTCTCTCTCTCTCTCTCTATATATATATATATATACACACACAATCTCTCCTCTCTTGCTCTCTCTCTCTCTTATATATATATATAGATTTTATATATATATATGAGGGGTATCTATGCGGGATAGACACCCCTCATATTCATCTAGACATCCTATGCGTCAAGGATATATCTTCACAAACTTACTTTTAATATAAATATCAGTTTATCTATTTATTTAAAGTTAACAGTAAAGCAATTTACTTAGGATGGTATAGATTAGTATTTCAAGTGAAGTCAATTTTGGAAAGTATATTAAAATGACAATCAGGTCCGAAAGCTAGGTAAACAATTTCTCTAAAAGATAATGTAGAGAACATTTTACAGACCCACTTGCAGAACAGAGAGAGAAAGAGAAGGAGAAAATGGAGAGAAACAGAGAGAGAAATACACACAAACACACACACTCTAAGGTCCTGCTAAAGACCTATTGAATTAGACTACCTGGGAGTGATATAAGAAATACCTAAGATATAAAACTTTCAAGTTATTATAATGTAGTAAGGGCAGCCAGTTTGGTTGTTATCCATGAATCCATGTTAGTGTACTAGTGATAAAGATATCCATCCATTAAAATTGACATTGAACATGACAATGAAATAATGTAAATATCAAAAGAAATTACCCAAGATTAAAAGGGCTCTCAAACCTGTTATCCTCTTATCCTTCCCAAAGAGCACATTAAGACTTGCCTGGCTGTGTCGTCCCTCCAAACATCCAGCTTGATTGAGATTTGGCCCTTATGCATTACAGCTGTTTATGGTTATACAGAGAGGAGGTAAATTGTCATGGTTATAAGTGATAAATCACTATTGTTTTAAGGTTGTTGCAGTCATTGACAAACGTGACTTTATTTCATTGGAATGGAGAAAATTTTATGTAAGTAGAATAACTCAAACACAAAGCAGATTTATGTCATTAACCTATTTATTATTAGTATTTATATGTGAATTATCACTTCAATCCATTGTGTTTGTTATTATAAAATCTATGGAGAAATAAGTTTACTATTCTTCAGCTGTAAGATTCCTGAAGGGCGGCATTTTGCTGAGCACTATAAGTGCCCACCCAGCATTCCAGCACCTGCATCTATACCTACTTAACTTTGATCAGTAACCACCAACTGCAGCTGGAGTTTCTGGGACTTGGCTAAACAGCTTCAACAAAAACATGAAGAATAATGCCAACAACAATTTTTATTTATGAAATAAATGGTCTTTAAGGTAGAGATTTAAATGTTGAAGTCTACAAAATTTTCAGGATATATACAAATTGTTGAAAATCTGTTTTACAGTAATTATCTTGCATAGGATAGCCCTATGCCAGATGACAATTTTCACTATGGAATTACAATAATCTTTATAATAAAATATAGAGAATTATGATAAATATAAGCTGAGGACCTATTTTATATTAACTTCTGTTTTAAAAGGGTCATTAAACTAAAGATCTTATAGACAGGAGAGAATGAGAAAAGAACATCTTACATAGATAGAAAAGTAGGAGTGTATCAGTCAGAACTGCTTTTGGGTACAAGTACTAAAATGCTTAACAAATAACAGTGTAAATGCAAGTTCATCTTTTTCTTAGATACTAATTTGTGAGTAGGAATTAGCTGGCATGTGTTCTTCATATAGATTGATTCAAAAACTGTGTGAAACGTATATATGTTAGATTCTCTGTCTTTTCCTCATGGTGATCACTATCCTTTTCAATACCCCAAGCACAACAGCAAACTGAGGGAAGGAAGGTCATAGCACCAGTTGTCTCTTTTATGAGTGCATGTCTGCAGCAGACCTGTACTTCCATGCTTTTGATTAGTATTCTATCACATGTTTCCTCATAACCACAAAGATGGCTAAGAAAACAAATATTTAACTTTTCTAGTTCATGGGGTGGAAACAACAAGGAAACCTATAATCTAGGTCATGAAATACACAACCTTCAAGTAGGTGCATATGACATAAGAGATACTAATTCAGTTCCTGCTGTTCCCAAAATACTATGAAGCATAATAGCAGGAGAGAGGAAATTAAGTGATCTGATAACAGGGCCCAATATTGATATCTGGTAAAAGTACTTTAGATATATTTGGGTATATAAGGAGTAAACAATAATTTTGAACTAGTGGCTTTCTTCCTTGGACTTTGGAAGACTCAAGCTTAAAAGAATTAGAAACACAGATTTGGCTTTATGTCCCAGGTAATGTGGTAGAAGTTACATAACACCAGTGGCAAGAGGTAGGTAGAAAGAAAAAAAATGAGGTTTTATATATGACTCTCAGTGTCTTACTCAAGATATTATGAATTTTCTGCATGATCCAGTGTAAGAATACAGACATATTGAGCATGCTAATGAAACTAAATGCCTACAAGGAAAAGCAAATGCCACAGGCAGGAACATTGAGACCAGGTACACATGGAGTCACATTGTACAGAACAAATGGTCTGGTGGGGAGACCCATTACAGCCGAGCAAACACCAGTAGCAGAGATGAGCTAAAATGCAAGAGTGTAGAATGATATGGTTTCCTCTCCCAGCTCTTCTTAAAGATAAAGTAAGCTTGTCCCTTTCCCCATATTCAGATACCACCTTAGAGAAAAAGGACAGAAGGTTAAGGATCTTCTATATTAAACCATCGAAGAACCTAAACCAACTCTGACAGGAAGTTGAGACGCGAATTGAAAAAAGTTTTAGATTGAAAGGAAGCTTTTTACATCTGAAGAAAAGAGGAAAATTAATTGGAAAAAGAGTTTGTGTATTAGCCACTTAAGATTCTAAAAACTTAAGAAAAAAATCACATCAGTCAGAGACAATGAAACTATGTTATCTCTACCCATTTAAGTAAGGGTAAATAAATTTGTGACTCCACTACTCCTCAAATATCTTATTTTCTTTTGTTTATTCAAGTCCTTCTCTCTTTTCATTCAGATCAGCAGAATATGTCCTTTTAACTCCAATAATTTTACACTATATTGCATTTTGCTTAACATCCCTGTCATCCACTTCATAGTAAAGCTGCTTGAGAGTACCTCTGTACTTTGTGGATTCACCACTTCACTTCCCATTTGCTCCTCAGACCACTCCACCAATCAAACCTTTCTCTCCAGCTCTTCCCCCATAATTGCTCTTGTTAAGGTCACAAAAACCTCATATCCCCAAATCCACAGGAGCCTTCACTTCCATTAGTTTAGTTGATTGAGAGAGACAATTTGACCAGTTGGCCACTCATTTGTTCTTGAAATTTTCTCTTCACTGAGTTTCCTTTACAATGTACATCCTCACATGACTGATTGTTGTAAGGAGCATTCCATAAACCTGACCACTATATGTTGAATAGCTTAGGGAGCCTTGCTACTTTCTCCTTTTTCTATTCTCTTTCATCCATTCTAGTGGTATTAATTCTCCACTATAGAGTGATAAATCCAAAATGCCCTCTACACTTAATTCCTAACCGGTTGAATGTCCATTGGATGTGCCATTCTCCACATTTTTAAGCAAGCGCAGGCTTAGTTCTAACCCCAGACTATATACTCTCTACCTCTCTAGGTCTTGCCATATCAACTGAACCATGTTCTGTCAAATGACACTTATCTTTTTTTCTGAAATTCTCAAATTGCCACCTAACTCCTCTGCTTTTTTTGCGCTATTATTCATCAGTAATGAATTTCCCAAATAGCAGCAGAATATATATATATACACATATGCATGTGTGTGTATACACACACGCACACACATACACACGCACACACATACATAAGAAAATCTGATCATATCATCTATTTCCTCAAAATGTTTTAGTGGTTTCCCTTTATAAGTCTACACAGCCCTGATTCTGTTGTAGGACTTTCTCCTTGGTTCGGCTAAGAACAGGGTTCTTGTCACATGACCAGGAAAGATTAGGCTCGCAGACACTCTGAAGGGTGAGGGGGTTGGAATTCATTGGGCAAAAAATGAAAAAGGAAAAACAACACAGCAAAATGATTTGGGGTCCTGCTAACAGGCTCTCCACCTCACAGACTGAAACCCAGGCTCCTACATAGGAACAGGAGGGGCCAGCTCCTTCCTCAGGCAAAGGTCACCAATCTGTTCTTCTAGTGTGCAGGTCAGAGGTTCTCCAGGCCAGTAGAAATTCTTTGGGGGATCCCGTTATATTTTGCTGTCTCAAGCCCACCTTCCCCTAAGAATCTCTGTCATAAACTACTTCTCGTTGCCTATCCCAGAATGTCAATGCACTAGAACAAAAAGATAAACCGATATTTTTCAACAATAACATATATTGAAAGTTCTATTAATAAAGAGCTATAAGACAAAAATGATCTATTGTTGGTTTTAGAAGACATTTCTACCTCAACATGTTTCCTGCTTACCATTTAAAAAATCAAGAACAAGAAAATAATTTTAAAAGATTACACAAGCCTGACATACGAAAATAATAACACAAGGGTAAAAAATAATTTTAATTCCAGGCTAGGTAACAGGTTTAAAAGCATAATTTTAAAAGCTAAAAGGAGAAATTGTAATATAAACATGACAACATAATTTTGGGATTGAACCTCACTTTATAAATGAAATTTATTATTGAATGCTTCCTAAGGGTTACTCTAGTTATACTAAGGGCCAAGTTATTTTTATATGTGTAATCTAATTTAATCTTCACAACAATACTATTAAAATTTGCACTGTATTTATCATCATTTTACAAGTTAAGTAACTGAAGTAGAAGGTTCAATAAACTTCCCAAGTTTTCCAGCCAGTAAATAGTGGAGTGGAGTTTCAAATCAACGCAGCTTAGATCCTGAAAATATACTAAATTATTTTTGAAATTTATTATACATACTGATTTTAGGATTATATTTGCTGTTAATTTGCAGTCTTTGTTTTATATATTATTAGATTTTTTTTTTATAATTTAAGTACATATCTTTCCTCTTTAAAAACTGTTGTATGCCACGTTTAACTTTCTTATATTATCTTGTAATTTATATACAGTAAAGAAAACCCTCAAAATTGCTTTAACAAGAGAGAAATTAATAAAATAAGTTAAAGTAGTCTAGGGCCTATGAGAAATTCCATGTTTATTCAGAGACTTAAACTCCTTTCCTGTCTCTGGTCCAATGTCCTGGAGCACAGGGGTCAACTCACTATGAAAAATAGCTACCAGAGCATGGGTTTTAATTTCAGGGAGGAGAAGGGGTGGAGGGCAAAATATAGTTCTCACTGAATAATTTTTTACATACTATCATCTCATTGCCCACAATTAGGCTGGGAAATCTAGATATTTAAACATGTAGTTTGTCACCAAAATGTAACTTATAGAGTCCAAATGTTTCTATAAGAAGAGAGAATAAATAATTAGAAAATTAATTGCTAAGACACTGTCAATGCATTAGGGTCTAATAATAAGATCATTTAAAACTTTTCCTGCTTATCAGCTGAGTCCATATTTATTGTGGAAGAAAGTGGCTGGTTTTCTAATAGTAATAAAAGTAATGTTGAATATCAGTTATACAAACTTAATTTCTTGAAATATACAATCTACCTGCTAATGCATAATAACTTTTATTATGTTTCAATAGTCTTAACAGCATTGTTAGAGAAATATTATTCTACAAAGTAAAATATCTCCTGTGAGGCACTAGACTCTCTAACATGTAATTTTGAATCTTTGGAAAACTATATAGCTTGTTCCCCCCCACCTTCTTTTTCTCTCTTATGAATGATCCTTAAGGAAGCACTACAGCCGTAATTTCAATTAAAGACATATTAATACCTCATGACAGTTTAATCATGAATTGTACCTAACATCCTTGAAACAGACAAAACAATTCTAGTTTTATAAGTGAGATGCTGAGGCAAAGTAAGGGCCATTCTTTGTTGGAGAATTTACTCCGTTATTATTAATCCCGACAATGTTCTTGTTAGTAGACGAACTGCAAAAGAGACTTTCTTATTACCCTAAGTTCCATTAAAGTATTTTAATGCTTCATTAAAGCTGACGGATGGTACACACCTTTGATTATTCAGGTGCTGATTAGTTGTAAAAAACACTTACACCACCAAAGTGTCAGCTAAATAGAGTTCACATCTTATGATATGTTAAGGCTGTGCCTGCAAGGAATAGATAAAAGCAGTCTTAGGAGCTCTCTTGGGCATTATTTAAGAATCACTTTTATCATCATATTTTGTTTTAGTATTTCCATTAATGCGTGAAAATTTAAATGAGGGAAACTATAAAAAAGGCAGTTCTTTAAACTTGTAAAATATGTGAAAAATAAAAAACGAAAAATGATGAAACAAATAATTATATTTTTTTATTGCGAGCATTTTAAAATACACAGTTGGCAAGTCTCTACTTAAAGCAGCTATTTTATCATTAAGAAGTAATATTCTTTCTTCGTTTTATGTTTAATGGCACCATGACCAAAATAAAATATAGACAAGAAAAAAAAATGATTACAAAATTGAATTTATAACAGCAAAACTTATTTCTAACATTAGAATTTTCCCCCCGATTCTGATGATTTGGGACTCCATGGCAACTAGCAATCAATTAATGATATACAATTAAAAATCAGTATTTAGGCTGTGCACGGTGGCTCACACCTGTAATCCCAGCACTTTGGGAGGCCAAGGTGGGCAGGTCATGAGGTCAAGAGATGGAGACCATCCTGGCCAACATGGTGAAACCGTTGCATCTCCACTAAAAATACAAAGATTAGCTGGGTGTTTTGTCGCACACCTGTAGTCCCAGCTATTTGGGAGGCTGAGGCAGGAGAATCACTTGAACCCAGGAGGAGGAGGAGGTTGCAGTGAGCCGAGATTGCACCACTGCACCCCAGCCTAGTGACAGAAGGAGACTCTGTCTCAAAAAAAAAAAAAAAAAAAGAAAGAAAGAAAGAAAGAAAAATAAGTACTTAGCTCCAAAGTGCAATGGCTTCCTTACTGTTTTTCTCTTTTGAAATAAATACATGGTTTCTTTTCCTTTGTTGAACTTTATTTGTTCAGCAATTCAAATATTGATTTTTTTCTTCAATATCTATTGTATAACTTTAATGATTACATTATAGGTATGATTTATTTTAAATAGATTCATGCATTAGGGAAAGGGTATATTCACTGGGGACTCTGTCAGAATGGCACTAACATGCCTCACAGTCATCCAGGATTCCAAGAATTTCCTCTCTTTCCTTTTGATCTCATGGAGAGCTTGATATCTCTGCAGAATCCATACAATTTGCTTATTCGGGTGGCTTCTGAAATTTGCTCATTTATAGCATCTTTATATATGTTAATGCATTGGGAGCTGACTTAGACAAGTTCTATATGACAATTTCCATGAATGGTTGTAGCTCAAAGAGTCCTTTCATTGCTTTGGAACTCATCAAAGAAGAGATGTCACCAAGTTAAATGCTTCTCTGGAGGATTTAATTAATGCCCTTTTATGATTCTATAAGCATGTGCTATAAAACCATTAAGATGTAATTTGGAGAGGGTAGTTTTGTTTTTTTTTAATTTCAGCTTTTATTTTAGATGTAGGGAGTACATATGCAGGATTGTTACATGTGTACATTGGACCCAGGTAGTTAGATAGTATCCAATAAGTAGTTTTTCCACCCACAAAACCTCCCTTCCCCCCATCCTCTACCTAGGAATCCTCAGTGTCTACTGTTCCCATCTTAATGTTCATCAGGGAAGATTAGTAAATAGAAGTGTGAGTTCTAGATCCAGATTGTCTGTGTTTGAAACTCTGCTACAGGCAAATTATAGTTGTGTAAAATTTCATAAATTATAAAACTAGGATAAATAAAATGCCAATTTTAACAGCACTGTTGTGGAGATTAAATTAGATAATATGTATAAAATACTTAGCAGACTACCCAGTCTTTAATAAATAATCAATAAGAATTAACTATCATTGCTATTATTGTTATTACAATACAGTATTTACCTAAAACAAAGAGTAGAACAATGTGGTATTTAAGAAATACATTTTGTTATCTGTTAGGGAAATGATCTTTGTTGAATATGCATTAAATAAAAATATATTTAGAAGTTAAATAAGATTTTGGCTCATATGTATTCTTAATATATTTGATAATTTATTTTTTGGACCACAATGAGGTGTAGTCAGTATTCAAGAAAAAACATATAAAAACATTTTGCTGTATTCCTGGCAAGAAGATTAAGAATCACAAAAAAGACTAGTAAATTAGCATTACTATAAGAAACTTCATTGTTAAAAAATGTCTATCTTATAGGAGAATTATCTATGCATCACACATTTGTCATGCAGTTTTAATATTATAGAAATTTAATATACAATGAGAGGAATGATGTTCATTAAACAATAAATGACCTGTCTCAAAAGCAATCATATTTCTAATCTGATCCCCCTCTTTTTTTTACCTTTTTGTATTGAGTCATATGTTTCATTGCTGCTAAAAATATATATATATTTAGCTCCATTGTTCAATAACTACTTTTCAAGACTCCATTTAAATCCATCAAGGTATGTAAGAATGCTCTCTGCTCCTTCTGTATTTTCTTTTCTGTAATATTTACAGTCAAGCACTGCTTGATGGGGACCTAACAGTCATTTTCAATTGCATAAAATTTACATAACTTAGTTTGCTAATCATATCGGTAACTATGGCATTGTTATCTTTCCATATTCTTTTCACATTGCAGGAACTAAAAGCCAGTAAAGCATATTTCCCAGAATGTGTCACGGCATATTAGGATTCTTCACTTCCAGGTTAGATTCCACCAATGAGAGCTATATACATAAGATTTGGTCAGTTAGAGAGATTCAGCAGTAATTGCTTTTTCAGCAATAGCAGCCAAATGCCTGGATTTTAGCAGGTGATAAGCATGAGATTTGCCAAGAAGATTCTGGCTGTTCTCTGACAGATCAACCACTTGATGTTGCAGACAGCTGACAATATAAACATCGGTTCCTGTGATTCTGGCACTGCCTCATTTATTGAACAGTCAGTGGTGTGTTCCAGGATAGTTACTTTCCTACATCCTGCCGATATGTTTTAAAACTTTATTTTTCTAAATAAAAAATTCTTCCTCTTTGAAGTACCTAGAATAAATTTGTGTTGGAAAACAACTGAATTCACAATGGAAAGTCACAATGTACAATGCTGAACAAAGAGACAAAATATATGGATATAAAATACTGTAGTGTGTTTAAGACATCTGAAATTTAAATAAAGTAACTGACACTTTAAAGTCAAATAAGACTCTGAAAAGCATTTCCCCTCACCAAGAAAAGTTTTTTATTGATATTTCTATCCATTATTTTATGATAATCAAAAAATTGATACTAAGATGAGATTAGAAAATATCTTCTATAGCCAATAATAATTTATATCATATTTTCGTCACTGCCATACTATTCAAAATAGAAGAGACATAGAATGAACCTAGGTGCCCATCAATGATGGATTGGATAAGAAAATATGGTACACATATACCATGGAGTATTACATAGCCATAAAAAAAATGAAGTCATTTCCTTTATAAAAACATGGGTGGAGCTGGAGGCCAGAATCCTAAGAAAATTAACACAGGAGCAAAAAACCAAATATGACATGTTCTCACTTGTAAGTAGGAGCTAAAACATTGAGCACACATGGACATAAACATGAGAATAATAAACATCATGAACTATTAAAGGGAGGAGGGAGAGAGGGGGCCATGAGTTGAAAAACTACCTATTGGGTACTATGCTCATAACCTGGGTATAATATATCCAGGTAGCAGACCTGCACATGTATTCCCTGTTATCGAAAATAAATTGCAATTTTTAAAAATGAATAGAAAGGCATAGCAATAAAAACTAACTAAAATGAAATATGAATAGTAACAAATAAATAAATGTTAAAAAGGATAGTATCCAGCCTTCTCCCATTAGTCTAAATGCTCATCAAGTGACCAAAACGCTACTGGAACATAGATAATAGTGAAGGATATATTTTCACTCAACTAGTGGCAGTATAATTCATCTAAGAAGAAATAAATTGTATATATAAATTATATATACAATATGTCTCATGTGACTCAGTGAGGTTTTGGTCAATGATGGATTGCATGTAAGATGGTGGTCTTATAAATTTATAATATTGCATTTTCACTATACCCTTTCTATGTTTGGATACACCAATACTTACAATTGTGTTACAACTGCCTAAAGTATTCAGTATAGTAACATGTTGTGCAAGTTTGTAACCTAAGAGCAATAGGCTATACCATATGGCCTAGGTGTGTAGTAAGCTATACCACCTAGAATGTTATAACTACATTCTATGTTGTTGGCACAATGTCAAAATCAGCTAACAATGCATTCCTCAAACAGTATATTCCTGCCATTAATTGATGCTTGACTGTATACTGAATACGGAAGCCCTAAGTTTCAAAGACTCAGATCATAACCAACAAAATGGTGGTCTTTTAGAAAAAGAAACCAAGGGAATAATAAAGAGATATGAAAGTGGAAAAGAGAGGAAGATACCAGCTGTCTACAAAATGAATCAGCCCTGTGACCCATAAAAATTCATTTTATTTTATACCTGAATACTTTGTATGATTGAATTGCATGTGTGTGTGAGTGTGTGTGTGTGTGTGCACACTCAATAAAAAATGTCAATTTGGCTTCTATACTGAAGCAGGCAAACAATTGTTGGTTTGTGAAAACACAGATGCCAGGAATTGATGGTAGCTTGAATACATGCCCTTGGGATTTGCAAACATTAAAGAGAGTGATTTGGAGTTCTTTAGGGAAAGGAGTTAAAGTTTCAGGTCCATTTTACCCCTACTTTTTAGGTGAAAATCTCGTAAGTTTCTTGGTTACACTTCTTCATGCTAATCCTGAAACTTGTCAACTGCCAGTAACAATACATTTTTTTTCTACTCTGCATTCTGTTACTTAAAGTTTATCATCATTATTCTTATAAATCATTACAGATGTTTAAGCAGTAAAATTAATGCTGGTGTATGAGTTTGTTTTCATACTGCTATAAAGAACTGCCTGAGAGTGGATAATTTATAAAGGTTTAATTAGCTCACAGTTCAGCATGGTTGGGGGAGGTCTCAGGAAACTTACAATCATGGCAAAAGGTGAAGAGGAAACAAGCACATTCTTCACAATGTGGCAGGAAGGAGAAGTGCAAGCAGGGGGAAACACCAGATGATTATAAAACCATCAGATCTTGTGAGAACTCACTATCAGGAGAACAGAATGGAGGAACCACCACTGTGATCCAATTACCTCCACCTGGTCCCACCCTTGACACATGGGGAGCATGGGGATTACAATTCAAGATGAGATTTTAGGTGGGGACACAGCCAAACCATATCAGCTGGTATTGTACTTTTCAGTATGTAAATCACACACCTATTTCTTTTCTGAGTCATTTGACAATTTTGTAATTAAATTTAATCTCAGTATTTTAATTGCAAAAGGATGACACAGAGTCTCTTAATTGTTAAACTACTTGCCTCAGTTTAAAAAAAACAAATAGCAGAATATTTTAAAATGCTCTTTTAGTATAGTTCTCTAAGTGACTCATTTTTCTGGGCTATGAAAAGGTAGAA
The DNA here is from genome assembly GCA_036589455.1 of Ateles fusciceps. Classification (NCBI taxonomy): domain Eukaryota; kingdom Metazoa; phylum Chordata; class Mammalia; order Primates; family Atelidae; genus Ateles; species Ateles fusciceps. Next base: position 1,974,796 of record JAZHEH010003406.1, read on the forward strand.
AGTGAATGATGTTTTATTCTAAAAATGTAAATATAGTGGGTGTAAATACACAATTTGTATTTTCAGTCTGCTGTCAAAAATGACTCTGTTGATGGCAGTCATTTTGGTCACTGACAACCAAGTTGATGTTTTTGCTTTATTATATTTCATGGGCAATTATTAAAATTGTTTCCTAAAATAGGTTTTCCAATGTAATTCTTTTCTTTTGTCTCATGCAAGAAAAATTTCATATCAAAATCTGACACAAACATATTTCTCTTCTCAAAAGACTGAAAAATAAAACCCCGGAACCTCATACCAAATATACAGCAATGATTTTAAAATTTGTAAGTCACAAGTTCAATACTTTTTGTTCTTATTTTTCTTTAGACTCCTAGAGTAAATATGCCTGTCAGAAAATTTTTGTTAATGGACATCCAACTGCTACTTTTCTGCTTCTCCTTTTCCCAAATGCAGGTATTTTATTCAGAAGATTTGTAGTTTTGCAAATGGTGTTTAATCATATATCATCAAATGTAATTCAGTATTAAGACACATGGTTTTGATGAGCTTTTTTTAAGCTTTCTATTTTATATAATTTTATATTTAAAGAAGTGTTTTAAAAATTGTAAAAAGAGTTAAGTCACTAATGTTACTAACACAGCCATAGTTCAATAACCACAATCCAGAAATGTGCTTCTCTTGGTGATATGGAAATACAGTCTAAATTTAAGTGGATAATACATCTTGAATATTATCACGTATAATGTCAGAGAAATAAGGCAGTTTAAATCAAGTTGTTACTTTGGTTGTGGTTTTCTTTTAACATTTGGTTTATGACTAATTTATTTAGAGCATAGGACCTGATGAGGGACAGAATAATATTTTGTGCTTCAGATTAAACATTTATTTCAAATACTATAGTAATTATTATTTTAATATTCTACTAAAATGTTTTCCATAGTATGAATGAGGGGTTAATTTAGATTTTCTGCTCTTTTGATCACCTGACTTCTTTGGAATAGATCTCTTTTGAGAATGTTACCTGATGAAGTCTCAAGATTAGATGACCACAATCAGTGTCTTAAAAGCAATGAAAAGGCTGTTGTTTTGTATGGAATCATTTTCCTCTACTGTGTAAAATTCATCAGTTCATCACTGAATATAAATCCTGAGTATTCTTGCCCAGTTATACATATATATGTGTGTGTGTATATATATATATCTGTATATGTATAACTGTACATGTATATACATATATATGTGTATATATATATTTAGATACACATATAATTTATATATATAAATATATATAATTTATATATATAAGTATATATGTGTGTGTGTGTGTATATATATATAAAATTTGTTGTATTGATATGGTTTGGCTGTGTCCCCCACACAGATCTCATCTTGAATTCCCACATGTTGTGGGAGACAACCAGTGAGAGGTAATTGAATTATGGGGCCAGGTCTTTCCCATGCTGTTCTTGTGATAGTGAATCTTATGAGATTTGATGGTTTAATAAGGGAGAGTTTCTTAGAACAAGCTCTCTCTTTTCACCTGCTGCCATCCATGTAAGATGAGACTTGCTCCTCCTTGCCTTCCACCATGATTGTAAGGCCTCCCTAGCCATGCAGAACTGTAAGTCAATTAAGTCCTTTTTCTTGTACAAATTACCCAGTCTTGGTCATGTCTTCATCAGTAAAGTGAAAACAAACTAATACGTCTATGAACACGTCCTTTAGTTTGGGATAAAGGATAAATCTACTATCATTTTAGTATGAATTTGTTTCATAAATTGTCTAAATACTCTGAGGTAACTGTTGCAAACATTTATTTATTTGAAAATTTTTTACTCTACTGGTTATCTCTCATTCACCTCTCTAGATCTATCTCTAAGATACTCTGGGTGCTTTGTGATTATATGAGCAGCCCTTGGGGTCTGTTGTGCTATGGCTTCTGGGGGATGGGGACTAGCTCACAGGGAGCATAGGCAAGAAATGAGAATTAGATCGAGAAACAAGGTCAAAATAATTATTTCTTTGGCTCATTCTGTGAAGAGTTACTACAAACTGGCAGCTTTTATCTTAGGGTAACCCTGACTCAGCTTTCTCTCCCTGGGTGCAAAAAAGTATTTCCCTCCCCTAACCCCATTCAGGCTTGAAAGATCAAAGTTTCCCATTTTTAGTAGTTCTGTGACACATTGTGCTATCTACACACACTGTGTGTGTCTGTAGGGGTTGGGGAAAGGGAAAGGAAGAAATATAGGGGAGAAACAGAGACCATGGAACATGGAGAAATTAGAAGTCAGAACTCTAGGCTTCATTGCCTCAGATAACAGAGATAAGGTAGACTCAGAAAGCAAGAAAATTTTGATCAGAACAAGTGGCTCTGGTACAACCTGGGCAAATTATAAACTTTATATTTATATATTTACTTTTCTAGCTCAAGTTCTTTATCTTACTAATATATGTCAGTCTCATCATTCTTTATTGAAAATTTAAGAACATATTTCTGCAGTTTGACCTGTAACAAAATTATCTTAATATTTGTTTTAAAGATACTGTTGATACATTTTATTCCCACTTCAATAACATGTTGACCTTTCAACAGTAATTTTCTGAAGACATAAACCCCTGGACTATGGAAATTTCAGGCCTTGGGTGTGAATTAAATAAAATGATGCATAGTGTAGAGTGCTGTAACCAAACTGTAATGGCCCAGTGGCCTTGCAGTAACCCAGTGGTGGCCTTGGATGGACCCAGTTATCTCCATTTTTCTGCTTGTAGTTCTCAAGAATAACCGTAGAATGTGCCAGAATGTAACATTCTGAGATAGGGAAGAGAGGAGTTGAAACAGCTCAGGTTCTGTTTCCCTCTCCCCTAGAAATGTGATGTCTTCCAAGGCTTTAGCCTTAGGTGGAACTCCTGATATACATAACCTGGGGTGGCCTGTGTTTCAGGGTTCCTCGGCTCAGTCCAGACTCCCTATAACATTCAAGCTATAACCATTACGGTTCCATTACAGAAAACATCAATGGAAGAATATTCAGAAAACCTATTCTCCTATCTGGTTTAAGACTATATTTTTTTTCAGTTTCACATGCCAGTGGCTGGTCTATTTTTTGTATTAAAATGGGGAAAAGATTCCATCCTCAGTTATTTTAAGAAAATGACTGAGGTTTTTTTCTAGTCTATTGTTTATTTTGCCTATTAGAGGACATGTAGCTTTATAATAGGTCACTTTGTTTCCCAAAGCCTGCCCAATTTTGTATGCTGCTCATTTGAATTTCCTGGTTTTTGACTCAAAGAGAAGAGAGGTATTGGTGAAAAATAATATCTATCTTTTATTTTATGTTTACCACATGCTCTGCACTGTGCTAGAAGTACTATCTAAATGCATATCTGTATATGTAAAGGCACACATACACTCTCTTGCCTCTCCTTTCTCTCTCATTCACAGACACACATGTACATTTTACTATTTATCATACATCAGTGGTTAATTCAAAAGCATGGTAATTTCTCTAAAGCCGCCTAAAAAGTAAACATAAAGCTAAGATTTGAACTCAAATTCTTCCACAACACACTGGAAAAATTAGGATACAAATCACATGCTCTTAATCTACTACAAGGTGATTTTAATAATCTGCTGTTGTAATGTTCGTCAGTTCCTATAATTTTCTTGTTTTCGATGTTGTTCATCTGTATTTACATAGGTGCTATTATTACATTCTTCATTTAAAAAATAAATAAAATAGATCCATATACATGTATTTGGGAAAAAAAAAACTGAGAAGGGAAAAATACAGATTTATGGATAGACTCCAGCAGATCATTAGCATGAAACAATTAGAAAGGCAAAATGTCCAAGTGTCTGGGTCCACTAGAAGAAACGTGGATAAGGAACCAACTGAATGTGAAAATGTGAGCCTGCTAGTCTAACTGGCAGGAAAAGCCCATGTCTCTGTAGGTGGTTCTTATAGCTCAAGAACACACACATATATTTCAAGTAATGAATGTTTTATCATACATTCACTCCCCTTTAAAAGTTTAATATTTTAAATTTAAACATTTCAGAAATGTTCTCCTTAACATAAATCAATGTTTTGATTAGAAAAAATCTGCAAAATGCTTTTCTTACCACATTGAAGATTATTCATTTTTAAAATAAATGATGTGCCATCAATAAGGAGGAGCTGAGCTGACAAAGACAAGCTTCACTCCCAGTACAAAAACATAGGTGTAACGGCTTTATTGCACAATTCATCAAAATGAATTGATTTTCATTTTTTTCTGCAATCACTGCCTTCTATCCTGCTTTTCTAAATCTCTCTTTTTCTTAACCAAATTGTGAATAGCTTCTATTACTTTATATTCATGTTCAAGTATATAAGAAGCCTATTCAAGTTTAAAATTCTACTCCATGTTCAATTAACATTAGTTTTACTTCTTCCCATCAACACCAGCCAGGCTTTAGCAGGAAGGACTTGGAGAGGACATGTAAAGTATGTTCTTTTGCTGAGATGACTCCTCCATCTGCTCCTTTTCTTTCTCTTCCTTGTGTTTCCACTCTGGCATATTCATGTGAGAAGGAGAAATAGATGTGAGAGGCAGGTACTTTTTACATATGTATTTGTCCACTGTTGTAGACCCTGTTTGCTGCTGTTTTTCTCCTTTAAGACAGGTTGGCCTTTATGTGAGACAGGGAACAGAAGCTATTTATCAAATAGATGGCATGTGTAAATATTTCATGGATCCTGAAGGCTAAAAACCCTCTTCACAATTTCCTGATGTGAGAAATGTAATCCAGCATGGCCTCTTTAACTCCATGACTGTCTACACTACATCTTTGTTCAGCAGCCAGCCTCTTTAGTGGTCGATCATCAGTTATTTCAAAGCAGACTTTCTTCACAGCATCCACTTGACCACTGGGAGATTTCCTCATCCTTATCATTGTAAAAAATTATTTTTCTGGCTGCTGAATGGCTTTCTTGTATCTATACTCTTCTTTTCAGTAATACTCTTTTCCAAGTTCAAATAGTAATCCCAGAGGATAGGTCAGTCAGAGCAGTGTATTAGTAGACATCCAATCAGTGAAAGAAATGTTAGTCTACGTAATTGTTCCAATCCTTTTATAAAATATAGGATAACTATTACCTATTTGTTCCCAACTGTGGATCCTAGCAGCCAATTTTCATATAATAAAGAAAATTCCAGGCCAGGTGCGGTGGCTCATGCCTGTAATCCCAGCACTTTGGGAGGCCAAGGCGGGTGGATCACAAGGTCAAGAGATGGAGATCATCTTGCCAACATGGTGAAACCCTGTTTCTACTAAAAATACAAAAATTAGCTGGGCTTGGTGGCACGTGCCTGTAGTTCCTGCTACTTGGGAGGCTGAGGCAGGAGAATCACTTGAACCCGGGAGGCCGAGGTTGCAATGAGCAGAGATCATGCCACTGCAGTTCAGCCTGGCAACAGAATGAGACTTTGTCTCAAAAAAAAAAAAAAAGAAAGAAAGAAAGAAAATTCCATTTAACATGACATGTGATATAAAAACTATCTAAAATAGCATTTTTTTTAAAAAGAAACTCATTGATACTAGAAATCATAAGAAAAGAAAACACTAGATTATATATAAATGTTAAGCCTTTTTGCTTAATGGCCATATGACTGAAAACTTGCAGACTAAGGTTTTACCTGCTACGCAGAGGAGAAGATATAGCAATCACTCTAGTAGAATGCAGCCAGAACAAAGGCCTGCTTTACTCAAAGACTAGAAAACTGAAACTACTAGATTCATATTTAAACTATGATAGGATAGTTAATCATTAGAAATAGAAACTTGGAGCCTGTACAACTCATGGTTGTGAAGCTTGGAATTGTATTTCTACTTGGTAGTAGGTTTCCAACCCCAAAATTAAAGAAGAACCTACAGCATGTCCAAACTCACTTGCTACGTTAGAATCATGTAAGCCAGAGCTGCAAAATGTGAAGGAATGTTTCTGGAGCCAAAGCATATGGAACTCTCTACAGAGAAACAACAATAACCAAAACACTGTCACTTCAAAATTAGCTCAAAAATAAAAATCTCACTTAATAAATAATAAACTATCATGACGAAGAGTCATTTGCCAAAAACAGGAGAAGCAGCACAAGTCAATAATCATTTGCTGAAAAATAATATTGATTAATTTCAGAGAATTTACAAATTAGAAAGAGTGGATTCAAACAAATTAGACAGAGTAGATTCAATATATAATATAAAAATTAATATAAAAAAGAGATCTGAGATAAAATATGGAATAGTCCTTGTATTATTAAGAAAGTGATAAGTATGTAGAATAACCTATGTTTTATCATACCTGAGTATTCACAGTAGTAATTTAAAAGAGACAAATAAAAATTAAAATATAGTGTATTTAAAAAGTAAAGTCACAAAGAAAACTTGATGTATTCATAGGTAAGCAAGAGAGAAAAAAATACAGATTAAAATGATACACAAAGAAAATAAAATGACATGAAAAAAGACCAAATACATCAGAAAGGACAATACATATGTGACTTCAACTTGCCTGTAAAAGAACAGTGTCACAGATTGGATTTATAAACATGCTGCATAATATTTATAAGATACATGTGGAGAACCTAACGATATAGTGAATGTGTGAGCAAAGAAATGGAAACAAGGCTTTAAGATACCATATTAACATAATATTTTATGTGTATGCAATTAATGCCAACATTATACTTTAGCAATATTAATATTTCATTTAAGAAATAAGAATATAAATGACTATAAGTGAGTGAAAAAAATGTACAAAGAATCAGAAAGATGTAATTAAATCTTTATGCACTGAATGAGGGGAAAGCAAAGATGGTGGAATAGAAGGCTCCACTGATCATTCCTCTTAAAAGAACATCAATTTGACAACTATCTACACGAAAATGTCATTCAAAAGAACCAAAAATCAGATGACCACTCATAGTACCTGGTTTTCACTTCATATTACTGAAAGATACACTGAAGAGAGAAAAAACAGTCTTGAATCATTGATTCCCCCACTCATTGAGACATTGAACTCAGTTCTGCCCTGTTATAGCAGAAAGCAAAACCAGACCAAATTCAGCTCATGCCCACCTGTGTATAAAGCATTGAAACCATCTCGAGGCAGAGGGGAATTACCAATCCCAGTGGTCCTAACGAGTTTCTGCAAGCCGCCACCATGGGCTAAAGTGCTGTGGGGCCATAAATAAACTTGAAAGACAATCTAGGCCACAAGAACTGCAACTCCTAGGAGAGTCCTAGTGCTGAAGTGGGTCAAAAGAGACCCCTTTCCTTCCACTTGAGGAGAGGAAAGGCAAGAGAGGGAAGACTTTCTTTTACATCTTTGCTACCAGCTTGGCCACAGCAGGGTAGATCAACAGTCAGAGTCTTGAGGCCCATTTTCCAGGCATTAGCTCAAAACATTTCTAACCACACCCTACTCCAGAGGGGAAACTTGTCACCTTGAAGGGAAGGGCCCAGTTCTGGCAGAATTTATTTTCTAACTGAAGATCCCATGGCCCCTGAATAATAAGCAGTAAAACTCAAGTCCTATGTCAACAGTCTTATATGAGACTCTGAGACTTGCTGGCTTCAGGTGACACCCAGCACATTCCCAGCCATGGTATCAGCAGGGCAAAACACTTTTTACTTGAGAAAAGCAGATGGAAAAGTAAAGGGGACTTTGTCTTACACCTTAGATATCACCTTGGCCACAGGTGGGTAGAGCACTAAGTGGGCTCTTGAGGTCCCCCGATTCCAGGACTTGGCTCTTGGATGGCATTTCTGGACCTATGCTAGACCAAAGGGGAGTCCAGTACCTAGAAGGGAAAGGCCCAGGCTATGAAGCATTCACCACAAACTGACTGAAGAGTCCTTGGGCATTAAGGGGACATCAGCAGTAGTCTTGAAGTACTCCTGGCCTGGGGTGATAATAACTACAAGGTGAGGCTCCTTTGCCTTTGGAAAGAGGAGGGGAAGAGTAAAAGGACTATATTTTGTGGTTTGATGGCCACCTGAGCCATAATACAATAAAACACCAGCTAGACTTCTACGGTTTTTGATTCTAGTCCCTGATTCCTAGATGGCACATCTGGACCCACCCAAGACCTAGGGCAATGCATTGCCCTGAAGGGGAAGAACACAGGCCTAGCTGGCTTTGCCACAGGCTTATTGCAGAGCTCCAGGGCCAATATCCTCTGGCAATAGCCAGGAAGTAATTATAGCAGGGCTTGGGTAAGACCCAGTGCTGTTTGGCTTCAGGTCTGACCCAGTGCAGTCATAGTGCTAGTGGCCAGAGGGCTGCTTGTGTCACTCCAACTCCAGCTTTAGGTAGCTCAGAACAGAGGAACTCTGCATGTTTGAGAGAAAGTAGAGAAGAGAACAGGAGTCTTTGCCTGATAATCCAAATAATTTTCCTGGATCTTGCCTAAACTATTAAGGTGGTATCTCTATGAGTTTGCAAAACCACAGCATTATCAGGCTTGGGGTACCTCCTAAAGGTTATATAGCTTATATCATAACACCCAACTTTTTCAAATATCTGAAAAGTCTTCCCAAGAAAGATGGCTATAAATAAGCCCAGACTGTAAAGACTACAATAAACACCGAACTCTTCAATGCCTAGGCATCAAAGAACATCTACCACCAACAGCACCATCCAAGAAAATATAACCTCATCAAATAAACTAAATAAGGCACCAGGTACCTATCCTGAAGGAAAAGAAATATGACTTTTCATACAGAATTCAAAATAGCTGTTTTGAGGAAACTCAAGTTCAATATAACACAGAGAAAGAATTCAGAATTCTGTCTCACAAATATGACAAAGATATTGAAATAATTAAAAAGAATCAAGCAGAAATGTTGGAGGTGGAAACCGCAATTGGCATACAGAAGAATGCATCAGAGTCTTTTAACAGAAGAATTGATCAACCAGAAGGAAGAATTAGTGAGCTTGAAAACATACTGTTAGAAAATACACAGCCAGAAGAGACAAAAAGAGAAGAAATAAAACACAATAAAGCATGCCTACAGCATATAGAAAATAACCACACAAAGACAGATCTAAGTAATTGAACTTAAAGAGGAGGAAGAGAAAGAGATAGGGGTAGAAAATTTATTCATAGGGACAATAAGAAAATTTCCTAAATCTAGAGAAAGATATCAATATCCAAGTATAAGAAGGTTATAGAAAACCAAGAGATTTAACCCAAAGAAGACTACCTCAAGGTAGTCAAATAATCAAACCTTCAAACATCAAGGATAAAGAAAGGATCCTAAAAGCAGCAAAAGAAAAGAAACAAATAACATACAATGGAGTTCCGATGTCTGACAGCAGACTATTCAGTAGAAGCATTACAGTTAAGAAGAGAGTGGCAAGACATATATAACGTACTGTGGGAAACAAATGTTTACGCTAAAATAGTACACCCAGCAAAAGTATCCTTTAAACATAAAGGTCAAATAAAGACTCTCTCAGACAACAAAAGCTGAGAGATTTTACCAACACCAGACTGCCCTGCAGAAAATGCTAAAGGAAATACTTCAAGTATGCTAATGAGCAATAGCAAATCATCTGAAGGTACAAACTCATTGATAATAGTAAACACACAGAAAAACACAGAATGCTATAGCACTGTAACTTGTGGTGTGTAAACTTGTTTAAGAAGAATGAACTCAGCAATGAAACAATAAAAAATAACTGCAATAAATTTTCAAGACATATGTAATTCAATTAGATATAAATAAAAACAACAAAAAGGTAAAAAGCTGATGGACAAAGTTAAGTAGATAGATTTTATTAGTTTTCTTTTTGTTCGTTTGTTGCTTGTTTTTCTTTTTGCTTGTTTGTTGGTTTATTTATGCTTGTCTGTTTATGTTTGTTTTATTTTTGCTTATTTGTTGGTTTGTTTAGGCAAACAATATTAAGTTGTTAAGTTGTTATCACCCTAAAATAATGGTTTATAAGATAGTGTTTACAAGCCTCACAGCAACCTCAAACCAAAAAGAACCTTTTCTAAAATCATCTTCTCTAAAAGAAAGACAGGAAGGAAAGAGAGGGAAGAAAAGGTAACAAAGCAAATATAAAATAAGTAACAAAATGGTAGAAGTAAGTCCTTATTCATCAAAGGCAACATTGAATGTAAATAGACTAAACTGCAATCAAAATACATAGACTAGCTGAATGGATGAAAAAGCAAAACCCAATGACCTGTTGCTTACAAGAAACACACTTCACCTATAAAGACAGTCAAAGACTAGAAATAAATGAATGGCAAAAGATATTTTATGTAAATGGGAACCAAAGAAGAGCAGGAGTAGCTATACTGATATCAGAAAAAGTGGATTTCAAAACAAAAACTGTAAGAAGAAAGGTGTCAGTTCAACAAGAGGATATGACAATTTGAAATATATATGCACCCACTACTAGAACAACCAGATTTATAAAACAAATATTATTCGAGATAAAGAGAGAGAGAGACATCACTGCAATAATAGTTGGAGACTTTAGCACCCCCACTTGCAGCTTTGAACAGATCTTTCAGAAAGAAAATCAACAGAGAAACATCAGACTTAGTCTGCACTATAGATCAAATGGACCTAACAGATATTTATAGAATACTTCATTCAAGGACAACAAATACACATTCTTCTCCTCAACACATGGATCATTTTTAAGGATAGACCATATGTTAGGTAAAAAAATGAGCCTGAAAACATTCCAAAAATTTTTTAATCATTTCAAGCATCTTTTCTGACAACAATAAAATAAAACTAGAAATCAATAAAAAGAAAAATTTTGGAAGCTATATGAACACATGGATATTAAACAATATATACTCTTGAATGACAAGTGAGTTAATGAAGAAATCCAGAAGGATATTTAAAAAATACTTGAAACAAATAATAATTGAAACACAACATACCAAAACCTATGGGATGCAGAGAAAGAAGTACTAAAAGGAAAGATTAGAGCTGTAAGTGTCTCCATCAAAAAAGATTTAAAAATTCAAATAACCTAATGATGCATCTTAAAGTACTAGAAAAGTCAGAGAAAATCAAACCAAAATTAGCAGAAGAAAAGAAATAATAAACATCATAGCAGAAATAAGTAAAATTAAAATAAAGCAATACAGAAAATCAAGGAAACGATAAGTTGATTTTTTAATTTAAAACAAGGCTGAAAACCTTTAGCCAGACCACTAAGAAAAAAGAGGAAAATATTCAAATAAATAAAATCAGAGATTTAAAAAAAGGCATTACAACTGATACCGCAGAAATTCAATGGGCCATTAGTGTCTAATATGACCAACTATATGTCAATAAATTAGAAAACCTAGAGGAAATGAACAAATTCCTAGGCACATACAACCTACCCAGATTGAGTCACAAAGAAATCCAATGCCTGCAAATGACAAGTAATGAGATTAAAACCGTAATAAAATATCTACAGTAAAAAAAATCTGCGACCCAATTCTGAGATGCTAAATTTTATCAAACATGTAAAGAAAAACTAATACCAATCCTACTCAAACTATTCTATAAAATAGAGGAGGAGACAATACTTTCAAAATCATTCTATGAGGCCAGTATTACCCTGATACTAAAACCAGGCAAAGACACATCAAAGAAACAATATTACAAGGCAATATCTCTGATGAATATCAATGTAAAAATCCTCAACAAAATACCAGCAAACAAAATTCAACAACACATTTAAAAGATCATTCATCATAACCAAGTGAGATTTATTCATGGGATGCAATGATGGTTCAACATATGAAAACCAGTCAATGTAATACATGATATCAACGGAATGAAAAGGACAACTATATAATAATTTTACTTAATGCTGAAAGAGCATCTGATAAAATTTGACATCCCTTCAGGATAAAAGCCTTTAAAAGAACTGTGTATGTAAGGAATATCTCAACAAATAAAAGCCATATATTACTCACCCACAGCTAGTCTTATACTGAATGGGGAAACACTGAAAACCTTTGCTCTAAGATGTGGAATATGAAAAGGATGTCTATTTTTTACCACTGCTATTTAACAGTACCGGAAGTATTACCTAGAGCAGTCAGACAAGAGAAAGATATAGAGAACATACAAATTGGAAAAGAAGAAGTCCAGCTATCTTTGGTTGCTGATGATATTATCTTATATTTGAAAGAATCTAAAAACTCTAGAACAAAATGAGTAGAATTGACAATTGACCAAAAAAATTCAGTAATGTTTTAGGTTACAAAATCAACATAAAATCATCAGTAGCATTTCTAATATGCCAACAATGAACAATATGAAAATGAAATTTAAAAAGTAATCCTATTTACGATAGCCACATATATAATTAAATATCTGAGAATTAACCTAACCAAAGAAGTGAAAGATTTCTTTAATGAAAACTATAAAACACTGATGAAGGAAATGAATAGGACACCAAAAATAAGAAAGATATTCCATGTTCATGGATTGCAAGGATCAATATTGTTAAAATGTCCATACCACCCAAAGTCATCTACAGATTTAATGCAATTCCTATTAAAACACCAATGACATTCTTCACAGAATTTTTTTTAAAGTCCTAAAATTCATAAGAAACCACAAAAGGCCCATAATAGCTGAAGCTATCCTAAGCAAAAAGAACAAAACTGGAGGAATCATATTACCTCATTTTGAATTACTACGGAACTATTTTAATCAAAACAGCATAGTATCTATTTTCTATTCAATTTCTGCTTTTCGAAAAGATGTTGAAATATTTTTATAATGTAACATCTTCCATTTTCTTATCCAAGAATGTGGTTTAATTTTATTTTTTTTATAATTAATATACCCATAGTAGGTAATATGGTTTGGATATGTGTCCCTGTCCAACTCTCATGTTGAATTGTAATCCCCAGTGTTGGAAGTGGCGCCTGGTAGGAGGTGAACAGCTCATGGGGGTGGGTTTCTTATGAATGGTTTAGCATCATCCCCCTGGGACTATCTTCCCCATAGTTCCTAAATACTTGCAAGATCTTGTTGTTTAAAAGTGTGTGACGTTATTAAGTATAATCTCAAAACACCATTTATACATTTTGAATACTGCTCTGGAAAAATAAAAGTTAGAACTTTTTAACACTTTACCAAGATATTGTTTTGACCTTCCATTTGCGTGCTATCTTAACCAAGACTAAAGACTATTTAGAAGTAACAGACTCAGTCTTGTAACTTGAAGATAACTAGACCAGACAAGTTTTACAATGACCGAATACCAAGAACAGGCAGAAAGAGACTCAGAGAATCCTGACAACAAGGGCTAACCACAACTTACTACTTGCCAAGACTTGGACTCTTGCCATCATGTGCACTTCATTGCTCTGTCAAAAAGCAAGTCCTGGCAGAACTGCATAATAAGATTTGAGCAGTATTCTTACTGACTGCAAAAAACTGGAGATTATTTATAGGGTTAGAAAATCATTTGGCATTTTTATTAGTTTCCCATTGATTCTGTAACAAATTACCACAAACTGGGTAGCTTTAAAATATATAAATTATTATCTTATACATTCCGAAGTCAGAAGTTTTCAAATCAAGGTGCCAAGAGGTCTGAGTTTCTTTTGGAAACTCTAAGAGAATTGAATTTTTTCTGTCTTTTCTGGTTTCCAGAGGCTGCCTGCATTACGTGGCAAGTGGTCGCTTCCTTGTGTACCTACAACCTTTGCACCCATTGTTACTTCTCCTTTTCTGACTTTGATCTTCTTGCGGGCCTCTTACATGAACTTTTGTGATTACATTAGTCCTATCTGAATAACCCAGGTCAATAACCTCATCTCTGAATGCTTAACCTAATCCCCTAGACCAAGGCCCTTTTGCTGTGGCAGTTAACATATTTACAGATTTATGGAACTAGGATGGAGGCAACTTTAGGAGGATATTATTCTATGCAATGTTGTATGGAATTTTGTAACAGTAGCTGGCCAATATACTTATTGCCCCAATAAGACTGGAATTTATACATTTGTTTAAAAAATTACTTGGTATTGTTTTTAGCAACAGTGTTTTCTAAAAGTTATAAATCAATAAATGAGATTTCTAAAATAATATATCTTTACAGATACTCAAACTTGACAACCAACAACAGCTACAGCTTTAAATATTGCATTCATACTTTCACATCTGGTGATACAAACTGCAAGATTTGTTTCTGAATCAAAATATTCAGCAAAATAGAACAATTTTCTACAAGTGTTTCTCCCTTTAATGTGCATAATCTTATGCTTCCCCTTCTGCCTTACAGTATTCAGCTCCTCAACCTTTAACACTGAGGCTTGACTACCAGTCCCAGTACTGTACATCTTTCTTTTCTTCCAGATCTTACATATTCACTTAAAAGAAGTCAAAGTTATAGTTTTCACAGGAGGGAGTTTTAGCAGGTGAAATCTATTTTTTTTTGTGAAAATGGATATTATACATTTTACTATATATACAAATGAATATTATACATATAGCTATGTAGAAGTTAATTAACACAGTAGGAAAAACTATAATAATTTATTAGCACAAGCATGAGACTACATATTAGTGCTCATTTTGCTTGTAGTGTAACTTTTGTCAAATTACTTAAGTGCTTTAAGCCTAAATTTGTTTGAATTATAGATATGAGGTACCTAAGAATATTTGTGTAATGTTCAAGTAAGAGCATGTGTGTGAGCTTAGTACAGTTATTAATACTTGTTAAGCCTCAGGAAATTATAATCACTATTACAGAAAATCGCAAACTTCTTCTCCATATCTAATGAAAGTCCTGTACCCCAAAACTAAGTCATAGTAACATATTACAGAAAATGCCAAGTTCTCCTATCACTTTATAAATTGTATATTTCCCAAAACGCCTTTAGCACAAAATGGCAGATAGTCTAACTTACTGTTAAAACTCATTTTCGATTTGTTCAGTTTTGACTTACTGTGTTAACACAGTTGTACAAACCACTGTTAACACCCATTAGGTTTAATTGATTTGGTCACAGGAGTAGATTAGTCACTCCCAAAAGTTATCAATTAATATTATGCTTTACATCTATTTATTTAAATTTCTTCACAAATCAATATTGTAGACAGAAATTCTACCTTCAAAATTGTTAAATTATTTGAGATTTGTTATGGGTTGTGAACAGTAATTTTAATTTTATAGAGAGGCAAAGTGTCCTCACTTGAAATGAATTAACAGGAGATATTGTAGTGTCGTTTTTTTTTAGGTTTGACTTTCTGGACTCAAGAAATAATAGGGGAAGAGGACAGGTAGAATGCATAAACGTGTATTCTAGATGTTGTAACTAACAAGAATTAAAGGGCTAAATTCAAGAACTACAGAAAGGAGTTGTTACCAACTTAGACATCAGATCCTGAGAGGTATACATTATGTCATTAACTACAGTCAGCACACTATGCAGTAGATTTCAAACACTTCTTTCTCCAGTTGAAATGAATCTTTGAAACCTTTGACAAACATCCCTCTATTACCTCCCAGCCTCTAATAACTACTGTTTTACTCTCTTAAAAATTCCACAATATACACATACACCAAAACATCACATTATGCCCCATAAATACAGTTATTATTTGTTTAGTAAAAATAAAAATATATATTTTAAAAAGGTCATCAAAGGTGAAGTGTGCCTTTTCCGTATTTTCATTTTGTCTGCTACAAACACAGTATACTAAATGTAGCTTGTTTCCTAACCCAGCTATTAAATTTCTTGCTATAATACTTGTTAATATGATGAACAAAAAAGAGTAGACACATCAATGGGACCTGATACTGATCTATCAAAATTTTAACTCAATTGTTCGCTTCTTGATGAACTTTAACTCATATATATTTATGAGTTATATGAGTTAATATATTTAATTTCTAATCTAATATATTTTAATCTAATACATTTAATTTCATCAAATTTCCAATTCGAGCTTATCAATCCTACTAAAAATTTTAAAATTAACTCTAAATAAATGTTTTTAGTAAGTTCTTCTTTTGATGGTTCTGACTTCTTTAAAAATGTTAAGCTACTGAAGACAAATTATTTAAAGTCATTTCATAATTTATTGACTAAAAGTGATTAATACATTTGAAATATTTTTATTTTAGTGCTGAGAAATATTTAGATTATTTATAATTGGGCTAATATTGTAATATTCAATAAAAATTGAACTTAGTTTTCCTGACAGAAGTGTCAGCGTTTAAGTAATCTATAAAAAAGTTACTTGCATAGTTTCATAATAGTGTTAAAATCTTTTAGAAAGCCAGAGGCAGACATTTAATTTCTTTAAGATGTGTTTATGCTCACATATATCTCAAAGGAACATGTTATAAATGGAAATTACTTATATTTAAGAGAGTGCACAAGGTTATAAAAGTTGCTGAACAAAATGTGAGTGAGTGCTGACTAGGAATTATGAATTGTATGGCAAGGCTAAGATAGCATTGGAGTTTAAAAATTAATAAGGTATGATTGTTATCTTCTCCAGTCTTGGTAAGAATCCTGAAGTTATAGTTAATGTTTTGGTTAGTTATGTCACTTCAAGGTTGAGTTTTGCCATATTTGACATTGACAATGAGTAAATAAAGTTTACCATTGAAATATCAAGTTATTATAAATGTGATAGACTATGGACTGTAAACAAAGAAAGATATCAGTAAAGATTGGTTGATACTGATAGATAGATTAGAAGTTGAAAAGCCCAAGAAACTGAGTAAGATTTAATGAGGTTAGTAACTAGAGTAGAATAGAGATAAAAGAGTAAGAATAGGATGCATAATTGTATTTAGATCATAAGATTTTTGAATTTAAGATACCAGAGGTAGAACAGTTGCCAATAATGATAAAATTCAGATATAGTTGTGGAAAATGAGAATCAGATCAAATTACTCAAGAGGCTATGATATAGGGGTATTTGTCTGTATGGAGGTTTGGATTCAACCAATACTGACTGTCGTAAAGCAGATCTTATTTTTAGGTGACAAGCTTATTAAATGAGAAAACCTAACCAGAATATTACTAAAGAAAAAACAAGACAGATAGATGCCATGAATCTTAAGTGCAAAGAATTGGAGCTATTGCAGCTTAAGATGGACATGATGTTTGTTTTGAAAGGGTTGTGTTGGCTTTGGTAGGGAGCAATTACAAAGTGGCTACTGCAGCATTGTGAAGATACTGAGGAGCTTGTCAACTACGTTTGAGAAGCAATCACTGTCAAATAATCTTTAGTGAGCTAATTTATAAAGTGCTGAGTCTAACAGATAAAGAAGAGCGATGCTTTGTTTATGGGGTATCTTTAAATGAAGAACCAGCCTAAGCTCTATCTGTATATCAGAAGTAATCTTTTCTATTTGACTCCAGACTAAAACATCAACTTCTGTGTATTGTGAAATGAAGTCAATAGCCAAAAGACAGAATTACTTGGTGCTCCCGATGTTTAGAGGCAGTAATAAAAGTATAGGTGTACACTAGAACTTTCCTAATTTCAGTGGATTAAAACATGTAAATCTCAATATATATATTTATACAGTTTTTCTTCTCTGCAGACTTTTGTATATCCATGTAGATACATTGTAGAGGTATAAATATATAAAACTTTTTATGTATAGCTGATTGTTTCTGTTCATGTCACATTGGATTTATCTGAACTTTGGCATGCAGAATTTAGGAAGCTTGTTATAAACCTTTTAAATGATTCATGCATGAAGCACAGCAAAACATGTATGAGGCAGAGGATTATTTTCAAATCCAAAAATTACAGCAGTGATATTTTAGACATAGATTACTTTTTTTTCTTCTAAATCATGGAATTCACTTTATGTGTCCCTATGTTTCCATAACTACTTCACTTAATTCAGTAGTAGTAACTATTTTTCAAACACATGAAGGCCTTACACAATCTGTCAAGGAATAAGAAACTTGTCAATATTGATATATATATATATATAAATATATATATATATATAAGAGTTACCTTTTATGTGAATTCTTTGATAGTAGGATATCAATAGTAGTAGATGCAGTGAAATCAATAAGGGTATAAAAAAAAGATTCCTTTAGCAAATATTAGTAGGAAATGGTAAAAATGTATATCATAAAGCAGAATTTAACCTTGATGTTCTGAACTCCTGCCCTATAAGGTTATTTCATTATTGATATAATAAATCTTTGAAGAGGCCAGAAAACTTGGAAATAGCTCCAAAATCTATTTTCCAATGATAGTAAAGATAATAGCTAAAGTGTGATATTATACTCTTAGGTATATGTGTGAAATAGCAATAAGCTAATATTCTTAAATTATCTTGAAGATCATTTGAGCCCCATTTAGAATGGTATCATAGGCAATAAATGGCAGGTTGAAATTTTGCAAATCCATTAGAATGTATATAAGGAAAGCATAATTTAAAGGGAAAAAATTCCTCAAATCAACTATCTCTACGTGTGGAGAATCTATCAGTTGCTGTTGTCCTTCCACTGAAAATGAAAGAAGAATCAGAGTTAAGAAAATTCTCAAAGGAGAATGAAAGGAACAATGAGAAAGCCTGTAAAAGTGACTAATGATATATTTTAGTTCTAAAAATGGAAAACTATTAAATATATCAGTTATTTGGCTATTTATATTTTATAATCGTTACTTAATGTATTTAAATCCAAATGGTAATTCAGAGATCTTTTTGTTTAAATATATTTATCACTAATATAAAAAAGAAAATTACAAATAAAAAGGAAAGCACAAAAGTAACAAAAGAATGAAAATAATTGAATATAATCCTTCAGGAAAATCAAAAGTAGAAATGTAGAGTAATATTTTTGAAAAGCATTAGTATATAAGAAGCTTAGAAAAATCAACCAGTGATGAGATACATAATTTAGAAATTGAAAAAAAGCTGATAAAATGGTTAAATTTAATTTTTTATCAACTCAATCATGCATCTTTACATTTAATTTCAATACATAATTAAAACTGGTCATGTAAATTTGCCACTTAATAAGCTATTCATGTTTCTAAAGCTCTGCAGGAAGAACAATAAAAATGCTTAGTAAAGTTGAAAATAAGATTCAAGAACCATTTATTTTTTCCTAGGTAACAGTGGCTGAAATTGAGAGAAAGAAAATTGGCCTGAATTACTATTCCTTACTTATGAACTAGGATGCAATGCCATAACTTTCTTCTGAGGAAATTAAAATTGCATGCTATGATAGTATATTTATGGCCAGAATATGTCTTAATTTTTTTGTCACAGGTTACATTTTGATAAGTTAATTTTCCAAGAAAAATGTATTTTGTCAAGCCAATGTATATTAACTTATGTGTGTTTAGTTATATGTGAGAGTGTGTTTATGTAGCAATCTCTTCCCACATCTGTTTAATTAATTAGGCATTTTTTTCTCCTTACTTTGTACTTTGTTTATGCTATTGGAGGCTCACAGGGAGTTAAAAAAAAAAAAAAAACTCTAATTACCTGCCTAACATATTTTATAACACATGAGTGATGAATTAATACCAAAAGTTTATTTGAAGCAAATATTGTATTTGGAGGCAAAATGTCTGAAGGTTTTATTACAGTGGTCTAACAAATATTGGGTCTTTAATGGGAGAATTGCTCACTGGAGTAAATTAAAACTGGAAGTTGAAGCTGCAAATATTCACAGAGGGAATCGGTGTACAATTTTAAACTGCCAATAGCCTGGTTTAACATTTTAGTACTCAATCATCTTGGCAGAATCAGACTTCTTGACACAGGTGCATGGCAGGAGCCTTTTAAGAACCTTATTGAAGAGGACTGGTCAGGATTTTACAGTTTCATCTTCTGTTTGTTGCCAACATGTCATTTCATGTCTCACTGAGCTTTGCTAATAATAATATAAATGAGATGCTTCAAAATACTTTGGCTTTTTTAATCACAGATTTTAATAAAACCATAAAAGCCATAATAAGTTTATATCCTCAAGGTAGAACAATTAAAAATGATATGCCTTATTAAGAAAGTAAAAAACTTCTTTGATGAAGGTAGAGGTTAAATTTGGAGGAGTTTAGATATTTAGTAAACTGTAACACTAACATTTAATCAAATTAATTGATAATTTTGAAGACTGGAGCTTAGGTTATAAAAGTTTCCTAGGCAGTATAGGTTTCTATTTTATGTTATGTTATCCTACAGTAATTATTTGCATACTCAAGTGATTATTTGCATTCTCATACAAATTTTATAGAGGTAAGTATGTTAGCTCTAGAACTAAACTGGTTGGTCTTGAATTCTACTGGTTTCAATTACCTTCACTACTGCTCATAGAACAATTGGTAAGTTAAATAACCTCTCTGTACTTCATATTCTCATCCATAAAATGGGAAAAAAAACACACTTTAAAGGGATTAAATAAATTACTCCACATAAGCCTGGAACAATAGGCACTAGCTATTATAATTATTGTTTGTTATTATTGTTATTTCATATTCAAGAAAATAAAAGGAAACTGTGGTTATAAAATGTTGGCTATTACAATCTGTTTTAAGTAACTTTATCTTGTTTTTAAGAGTCCCAATAACATATTCACTGATTGGCAGGATTTTCTTTCTTCAAAGGGAAGAAAATGAAACAAACAAAAATAAAATCTAAAAAGTAAAAGATATAAGCAAAATGGATATTATATTTAAACAGTGAAATTCAGTTTACAATCACTTCTCTGTTCTAATTCACTGTTTCTCAGAAAGCAAATCTTCATTTTTAATGATAGAGCTCAAGAAGCATCTATGTCTTAATATGCACTACACTTTAAAAATGTATTTTCCATATAAATGGAGGCTTATAAATTTCTTTTCAGATTTCCATACCTAAGATGAAATAGATGTAGAGGTGATGACATGCAGACTACAAGGATTAACTGAAGCAAAAACAGCACTATGTCTATGAAATTCTTTAAATTTTGCAAAACCATCATTTCTATCATTCTTCCTTCCGTGTATTTCCCAGTAAACTCTACTCAGCTTCCTTCTCATAAAGTTGAAAGTTACAGAGGTCAAGCTCAGTGGTTTTGACATCACCTGCATTCTCAGAAACCATAGGATGCAATCTCAGAGGAGGTGATTCAAACTCACTTTTTGTTTTTTCAAGACAAAAACAATAGAATTACATTTAGTATGAGTTTTCTGTAGTTTGAGTTGACTGAATTGAGCAAAAATATTCATCCTTCTGCACTTGTCTTGTATGGTATAATGTGTGTCTTGTATGATATAATGTATGTCTTGTACGGTACAATGGCTAAACACATTTGGTTGATTACCAAGTGTACTATTACGTGAATCCTCCAATACTGAATACTAAAGATTCACAGACCAAACTTTTCCTAGATACAGCAAATTCTACCATAAATAATGTTTCTTTTAGATATATGTCAACAAAATTGTGCTCCTAATTCTGAAGGTAAAAGTTTATGCATGTATGCATATGTACTCTGACATTTCTTTTTTACTTAGATGACAAATCAAACAAAGAAACAGATATTTTTCTTACAATGTTCCAATGTCCAGATAGTAATTGCAACCAAATTCTAACAGACCTTGTTGCTTTCATCACTACAAAGCAGAGACATTTTTTTCAGTGTGTCTAAAGCATTTTGCCTATTCAGTGCAATGATCTTTATGGCTCATATAACATTGAGAGTTTCCACAAATGAAAGTCAACTTTGCTATTATATAAAAATTTATGTGGTTTTATGTGTGTGTGTGTGTGTGTGTGTGTGTGTGTTATGAGAAAGGACAGCTTTACTACATAAATGGTTTTAGAAAGCCAAATTTTACTTTGTACCACTGCCCTAATCTTGGTGATACCTTGTTTTCTAATTGTGCTTTGAATAGCATTTTCCCAGAAAATACAAGGTCTCACACTAATTTTAAGAAAATTGATAAAATTTAGGAAAGCTATTATTCTTTATTAAACTAAGTTTTTTATTACACTGTATTAATTAATTCTAATTGTGGAATACAGATATAGAAATAAAACAATTTTTTATTTCATTTAGGATGTAGAAATCTGCAAGATAACGTTGCTCATATACTAATAATAAAAATAGCCAAGCGTTCTACAAAATAAATTTCCTTGAACCCATCAGAGAGCAGAAGACATACAATAACTAAGTGACATAAATTCTATCCAGTGACAAAACAGAATGCATATTCATTTCTCTTTGCTAAAGTACAGGAGAAAATGTTACCACAGAAGTGAATGAAATTGAGTTAAGAAAAAAATTATTGAATTCTTAGAGTGAGTATAGATTAGTGGGTCAGATTAGAATAACTCAGAGTTCTAAACACAGAAGAGTTCACTCCCAATAATAAGCTGTCTCCGTGGATCTCTGCCAGGTGCTAATAAAAACATTGTAAGCAGGAAAAGACACTGAAAGAGCCCCTGCTAATGTCAGGAGCAGATATATAAGAGGTGACTAGCTGCTCCTCAAATAGTGACACAAAATATTGCCCACTTCCTTAAATCCTCCTCTCTTACAAAGTAAAAACCGCAAACTGCTTCAGCAGGGGTATCATAACTTCTCACTACACTCAAGTCTCCTGGGGGAAGGTAGAAACAAAACCACCTGCCTTTAGAGGAGAAGTAGAAAACATCCCCTCTCAACTCCCAAGAATCAGCAATGATCCACTGCTTCTGGGGAAGAAGCCAAGCAAATGCTCTCTCCCCACAGAAGAGAGCAGGAAAATATGTTGAACCCAGAATCTGCATTCATAAAAGGCAAAGATCTGCTACCACTGATGGAGGGCAGGAAACAAAATTGTTTCCTATCCAAGATTCACCATAGATACAAGGTGGATATTGGCTTCCATGGGTGGGGGAGGAGAGACAGGAAGGTGGCAAATGTGCACTTTACAGTTTCAGAGGCTTACAGGCCCTCTTGGAGGTGCAGGTATGTGGGGTCTGCAGAAATTTGAAGTAGAACAGGAGCACAAAGAATGCCCAGGGAAGAGAAGCCCACCACTGCGAGAATCTGAGGTCTATGCTATTCAGAGGATAATAACAACAATAACAACTAAGATAGGTCAACCACAGTATTAGACTTCTATGCTGCATAACAAATAACCACAAACACAGCACATGACACACATTTATTATCTCATACTTTTGGTGGGTCAAGCCTCTGGAAATGACTTAACTGGATTATCTACAAAGCTAAAATCAAGGTGTCAACCCAGGCCGAGTACTCATCTAGAGGCTCAGCTAATGGTCTCCTAGAAAGTTAAACATGCCATTACTATTTGAACCAGTAATCTCCCCCTTAGGTGTTTTCTTAAGAGAAAAAGAGAAACATATGTCAACATTATGTTTCTGTATGTTAATGTTGACAGTAGCTTTATTCAAGTAGCCAACCCCTAGAAAAACTTATCTACAAAGAATTTTTAAATATTTATACAATAAACTGTTACTCAGCAATAAAAATAAATGAATTAGAGATAAATGAAACATCATGACGACTCTCAAAAACATCATGCAGGATGAGTGAGTGTGGTGGCTCACACATACAATGCTAGTAATTTGGGAGGCTGAGGAAGGAGGATTGCTTGACAACAGTAGATCAAGACCAGCCTGGGCGATATAGCAAGACCTCATCTCTACAGAAAATTAAAAACATAGCCAGGTATAGTGGCACTCACCTGCAGTCCTAGCTACTTAAGAGGCTGGGGTGGGAGAAACAATTAAGCCCAGGAGTTCGAGGCTGCAGCAAGCCATGGTTGCACCACAGTACTCCAGCCTGGGCAACAGAATGAGACCTTGTATTAGTCAGGATTCTCTAGAGAAACAGAACTAATAAGACAGATAGATATAAAGGGGAGTTTATTAACATACACCATCACAAGGTCCCACAATAAGCCTCCTGGAAGTGGAGGAGCAAGAGAGCCAGTTTGAGTCCCAAAACTGAAGGACTTGGGGTCCAATGTTTGAGGGCAGGAAACATCCAGCATGGAGAAAGATGTAAGTTGGGAGGATTTTCTTCTGCCTGCTTTACAGTCTAGGCACTCTGACAGCTTACTAGAAGGTACTCACACAGATTAAGGGTGGGTCTGCCTTTTCCAGTGCACTGACTGGAATTTTAATCTCTTTGGCAACACCCTCACAGACACACCCAGTTTCAATACTTCACATCCTTCAATCCAATCAAGTTGACACCCACTATTAACCATCTTAAGTCCACCCCTTGTCAACTTGAACCCATACATATCTCTTGAGATCATACGTAATATTCAAATAAAGATAATAATAAGGTGATAATTACACCTAACATAATACAACTATTTTTCATACAACTGGAAATGCACCAATCCCTAACCCAAATGTTATCACATAAAGTTAACAATACCTAAATGCTGATATGAAGTCAATAAATATTATGTCACATGATAAAGAAGAATGAAATAAAATAAAGATATTTTCTTAGCATAAGTATATACATGCACAAATACTTTTTTTAACAAAAGGAGGAGGAAATACTCACGACAATTAGAGTCCTCATTTCTGCAGTTGGTCGCGTGGGTGTAGCTGGTATTGATGACTACCTTCTTCTACTACCCGTTCTGTATTCCCTTTGCCTTCAGCATGCACCTCAGCAGGTCATGATTTTTTTCCTTGTGGAGTGGCCCAAATATTCA
Organism: Ateles fusciceps; assembly: GCA_036589455.1. Classification (NCBI taxonomy): domain Eukaryota; kingdom Metazoa; phylum Chordata; class Mammalia; order Primates; family Atelidae; genus Ateles; species Ateles fusciceps. The sequence goes on from JAZHEH010003406.1 coordinate 1,999,502, forward strand.
TTCCTGAATAGTCTGGACCATCTGTAGTCCTGTCTGAATTTGGCTATTGTAGATACCATTGACCTTAATCACAGAGCATGGTAATACTAACAGATGCCCTAATAAATCTCCAGTATTCCATGCATACACATCTTTACCTCTGTTGTGGAGTAGTAGACGGATTTCAGCTTGATAGTCTAGGTCAGTCACGACAGTCAACACTGTAACTCCCTTCCTAGCCTGTTGATTTAAAGGTAGGAGGAGCCCAAAGTATCCAGATGGTAATCTTAACTTCCAGTTTAATGGAATCATTGTTGTGTCTCCTGGTGGCAGTGTTCCTCCCTCTGAAACTAAAACCTCTAGGCCAGCAGAACGTAATGTCATGGGAACAAGAAGCAAAAATTTTTTTTAGTGGATCACCAAGGATGATGGTGAGTGTGCCACTTCCACTTCCAGCCCTTGATTTCTGGACCCATAAATCTTGTCTATGCGAGAAATAGTACCATACACTGGATGCTGATTCAGAGCATCCATGCCCTTCTGGAGAACTTTGCCCTAGCCCTACAAAGTATTGTCACCTAGTTAGTGTTGTAATTGTGACTTCCAAAGTCTACTATATTGTTCTTTCAATCCAGCTGCTTCAGAATGATGGGAAACATGGTAGGACCAGAGAATTCCACAAGCATGAGCCCACTGCTGCACTTCTTTAGCCATAAAGTGAATTTCTTGGTCAGAGGCAATGCTGTGTGGAATACCACGACAGTGGATAAGGCATTCTGAGAGTTCACAGATGGTAGTCTTGGCAGAAGCATTGCATGCAGGATAGGCAAACCCATATCCAGAGTAAGTGTCTATTCCAGTGAGGACAAACCTCTGTCCTTTCCATGATGGAAGAGGTCCAGTATAATCAACCTGCCACCAGGTAGTTGGCTGATGACACCAAGGAATGGTGCCATATTGAGGGCTTGGTGTTGGTCTCTGTTGCTGGCAAATTGGGCACTCAGCAGTGGCTATAGTCAGGTCAGCCTTGGTGAGTGAAAGTCCCTGTTGCTGATCCCATGTGTAACTTCCCCTCTCTCTTTGTTCATGGACCCATTGGGTGATGACAGGGTTGGCTGGGGAAGAGGCTGAGTTGTATCCACAGAGCAGATCATCCTATTCGATTGATTATTAAAATCCTCCTCTGCTGAGGTCACCCATTGGTGAGCACTCACATGGGATACAAATATCATCACAGTTTTTGACCATCCATATACCTCTTCCCCAAATTTCTTTGTCACCAATTTTCCAATCATGCTTCTTCCAAGTCCCTGACCATCCAGCGAAACTATTGGCTACAGCTCACAAAGCAGTATATAATCACATATCTGACCATTTCTCCTTCAATGCAAAGTACAATCTGGTACACTGCTTGAAGTTCTGCCCACTGGGAAGATTTCACTTCATTGCTGTCCTTCAGGGATGTCCCACAAAGGGGCTGTAGTGCTGCAGCTGTCCACTTTCAGGTGGTACCTGCATATTTTGCAGAACCGTTGGTGAACCAGGCCCTAGTCTTCTCTTCCTCTGTCAGCTGATCATAGGGAACTCCCCATGAGGCCATCAGTGAAGGCTGAGGGAGAGAAGGTAGGGTGGCGGGAGTGGAGACTATGGGCATTTGAGCCACTTCCTCATGCAACTTACTTGTGCCTTCAGGACCTGTTTGAGCCCAGTCATGTATATACCACCTCCATTTTATGATGAAATGCTGCTGTGCATGACCCACTTTATGGCTAGATGAGTCAGAAAGCACCCAGTTCATGATAGGCAGTTCAGGTCCCATGGTGACTTCATTACTCATAATCAAAAGTTCAGTTTCCATCAAAGCCCAGTAACAGGTCAAAAGCTGTCTCTCAAAAGGAAAGTAGTTATTGCAGAAGATGCAGTGCCTCACTTCAAAATCCTAGAGGCCTCTGCTGTGATTTAGGGGGGCCTTTCAAAGGCTCCAAACAGCATCCCTATCTGCCTCTGACACCTCAAGTACCATCGAATCTGCCGAGTCATATGCGCCAACTGGCAGAACATCTTGTACAACAGCCTGGACCTGCTGCAGAGTCTTCTCCTGTTCTGGACCTCACTCAAAAATGGCAGTCTATGGGGTTACTCGATAAATGGGCTGCAGTAACACACACAGATGAGGAATGTGTTGCCTCCAAAATTAGGCTCACTAGACATTGTGCCACTTTCTTGATTGTAGGAGAGGCCAAATGCAGCAACTCATCCTTTACCTTAGAAGGAGTATCCAGACCCCACACCACTGGACTCCTAGAAATTTTACTGAGGTAGAAGGGCCCTGAATTTCAGTCAGACTATTTCCCATCTCTGGCTCGGAAATGTCTCACCAATAAACAGTTAGTCCAGTGTGTTTGCTACTTCTTGCTCACTGGATCCAATCAGCATAATGTCATCAATGTAATGGACCAGTGTGATATCTTGAGGAATAAAAAGTAATCAAGATCTCTCTGAATAAAATTATGAAAGTTGATATATTCCTGAGATATGACAGTAAAGGTATATTGCTGGCCTTGCCAGCTGAAGGTAAATTTCTTCTGATGGGCTTTATGGACAGGAATAAAGAAAAAGCCATTTGCCAAGTCAATGGCTGCATATCAGGTACCAGGAGATGTGTTAATTTGCTCAAGCAATGAAACAACATCTGGTGACTTGATTACTCATAATCAAACATTCAAAATCCTAGAGGCCTCTGCTGTGATTTACCTATGGGGACCTTTCTGGACCGCACTCAAAAATGGCAGTCTTTCTGGTTACTTGGTAAATGGGCTGGATTAACACACACAGCTGCAATTGAAGTCACCACTTGGTTGAGCTTATGATAATCCACTGTCATCCTCCAAGATCCATCTGTCTTCTACATGGGTCAAATGGGAGAATTGAACGGGGATGTGGTGGGAGTCTCCACTCATACATCTTTCAAGTCTTTGATGGTGGCATTAATCTCCACATTATCCTCCAGGAACATGATATTGTTTTGATTTACTATTTTTCTATGTAGAGGCAGCTCTAATGGCTTCCATTTTGTCTTTTAATCCATATTTCAGCTGACCAAGCAGATAAACTATTACAATTTTTTAAACTCCCTGAGCTGCAACATTAAATGCAGAGTTCCTACTTAGTGAGTCCAAATCAATAAATTTAGACTGATCCAACTCTATGTTCTTTGATTCTCCACATACAATCAAAGGTTTTATGTATGTATAGAGTCACTAAACTCCTTGCCTCTCTAGAATGATCAATCAGGAGTCTCACATGCATTTATACTGTATAACTCTCTAAACAGTTCATACCAAAGACTATCATCAGTGTTCTTCATACTATTAGAAGTAAACTCCTTAGGATTTTTTTGTCTAATAGTGTTAAGCAACCAACTCCAGAAAACCCCATATCAACAAAAGAACTCCATCCTTAATATTGTGTTCCTCTAGAATCACTCCTTGTACCAAAATCTATATTAGCCAGGGTTCTCTAGAAGAACAGAACTAACAATGTGTGTGTGTGTGTGTGTGTGTGTGTGTGTGTGTGTGTGTGTATACATATATATGTGTGGCTCAGGGCCCCACATCAGCCCTTGGTGGGGGTGCATCCATAATATGCACTGCCCATGGAAGGACTCAGGTGTGATGCAACACTTTCCTACTCTATGCCAGCTCACAGGGGCTCCAGACCAGGGTAAGCGGTAGCTTTTCAGGGACCAACAACTTCAGCCCTTCCCAGCTGCAATCTTGAAATAGAACAAGAGGCGAAACTATCTGCAAGGACCCATATCCCTCCCTTCATGTCCTTCCCACCCACGTCTCAGCTCCCCAGTGTGGTTTCCTTCCTGAAACACTGTTAAATTTAGGTCATCATGCAAGTCACAAACACATGTGCCCAATGCAAGAGTCACCTGTGTCCACACCATCCTGCGAGAGACCTGACTGGCACTGCCATGCACCTGCCCACCTGCCATGCAAGCATTTGCCCTGTTACCTGTGAGCACTTAGAGCAAGTGCTAAGGACTTGAGAAGGACATTAACTCTCTTGTCCAGGTTCTGGTATTTGGCTGCTGTACAAAGTTAACATTAAATATTCTACCTATATGTAGGTAGAATATTTAAAAAAAAAAATATATATATATATATATATATATATATATATATATATATATATATATATGTTGGCTGGAGGCAGCCTTTAGTTCCTTGCTACGTGGTCTTCCCACCACGGTGGCTTTCCTTATGTAAAGTAATGAGAGATGTAATATCCTATCACCTTTGTAGTGCTGCATTGGCTAGAAAGATGTCACAAGTCCTACCCACACTTAAGGCTGGGGATTACATATGGTTATAAGGGCTAGGAGATGGACACCCATGGGGCTATGTTAGAAGTGACTCGCTATGCAATATTAATATCAATGCAAAAAAAATTTGTATTTTTAGTATTTAGACATTTAGTGGCTAAAGTACTTGATGCTAATTGGCATGTTGGGTAAAAATTAAACTTATTTTACATATTACATATTTTGTTTCACATTTTAATTTCTCCGAAATAAATTCTAGGATATTAATTGTTCACCTATGCATTTCATTACAGTCATTGTGATATTGATTTTCTTTAAACAAATGTATTCTTTTCTATGGCTGTGCTTCTGAGTATTTAACATAATTTGGTTCTGACTTGATATACTATATGTTTAATTGGTCTGAATTTTCCCCATTATTATGTACTACATTATCTAAAATATTTTGTCTTAGAAAGCTTTATCTTTGAAGACAATGATAGGTCATTATATTTGTGTGTTTGCTTGTGGTTGGAATTTAACATATGATTTTAATTATTATTTGGTTTAAAAATTATCAAGAATTTCATTAGCTAATTTTATTAGTTTCATTATATGTGATAAACTACAATACTAATTCAAATATGGCCAAAATATTTTATGATAATTACCAAAACGGCTCTTACCAAAATTGCTTATTAATAGTACGGTTTTTTATTTTGATTTACACTTTCTAGAAGACACATATAAAATATTCAAATTATTTATATATATATTTCAGAGAACATACTTTAATTTCCATATTGAATTTTGTTTTATATTCAATTTTGAAATTTAACACTTAAATTTAATGTTTTAACATTAATCTTTTTGTATTAGATGTTTAGTTTTATATTATTTGCTACTTATTTTATTCATAAGTAATTTTACTTATAGGAATTTAATGGTTTCTGTTAATTAGTTCTTAATATATAATTTATTCCATAAAAAGTATCAAATTATAAGACCATTTTTCTCCAATTGAAAAAAAAATTGCAGCATTTCTATTTTTATAAAAACCTATTCTACTATTAAACATTTTATCTTGTAAAATTATGATTCTATCATTTTAAATACATTGGTTTAACCATATAGTCTATTTTTGGAAAGCTGAAAAAAAATTGCTCCATTGTATTATTTTGAAAACAAGGGTTTATTATAATATTAATTATCAGTTTGCTCCCTATCAACCTCTTTGTCAGCATAAAAGGAAGACAGAGATTCTAGCACTGAAAAGGACATAGCACTCTGACACACACTGAATCATTATTTGACCCTTTGGATTCTAATTTATTCTTTTTAACTAGATACAATTCAAATTGTATAATAGCAGGTTTTTTACATTTGGGAAAGTATTTCAGGATAAAACCGAGTAACACTGCTAGTTTCCTTTAATATAGATATTTTGTTCACTTTATATATATTTGTATTCATTTCATTTAAATATGTTTACTGATTCTGTTAATTATTCATTAAATAAATATTTCTTTTCTTTTCTTTTTTTGAGACAGTCTTGGTCTGTTGCCAAGGCTGGAGTGCAGTAGCACAATCATAGTTCACTGCAGCCTTGAACTCTTGGGCTCAAGTGATCCTCCAAGTAGACTATAGGACCCACCACCAAACCTAGTGTGATGGTTAATATCAAGTGTAAACTTGATTGAATTGAAGAATGCAAAGTATTGTTCCAGTGCAAAGTATTGCCTGTGAGGATGTTGCCAAAGGAGATTAATATTTGAGTCAGTGGACTGGGAATGGCAGACCTATCCTCCATCTGGGTGGGCACCATCTCGTCAGCTGCCAGTGACGCTAAGATAAAAGCAGCAGGGGAATGTGGAAGGCTAGATGGGCTTAGTCTTCCAGGCTACAAGTTTCTCCTGTGCTGGATGCTTCCTGCCCTCAAATATCGTACTCCAAGTTCTTCCGCTTTGGGACTTGAGGGCCTTCCACCACAGACTGAAGGCTGAACTGTCGGCTTCCCTACTTTTGAGGTTTTGGGACTCAGACTGACTTCCTTGCTCCTCACCTTACAGACAACCTATTGTGGGACCTCATCTTGTGATTGTGTGAGTCAATACTCCTTAATAAACTCCCCTTTTATATACATCTGTCCTAATTTGTTCTGTCCCTTTAGAGAACCCTGATGAATACACCTAGCTAGTGTTCCGTTTTTTTATATTTTGGAGAAACAGTGTCTTGCTACATTGCCCAAGCTGATCTCAAAGTCCTGGCCTCAAGCAATTCTCCTACCTCTGCCTCCTAAAGGACTGGAATTAGGAATGAGCCACTGTGCTCAGTCTCAGTTAAATGACTATTTACTGAATGTATACTACATGCCACTATTATAATCTCTGAGACTATAATAGTGAATTAAACAAAACCTTGTTCAAATGGTGTTTATTTGTAGTGACTAGGACATATACACAGTAAGAAAATACATTTATCTTATTTAATGATAATATGCTTTAAAGGTAAAATAGAGAAAGTACACAGGAAGTAGCAATTTGAGGCAGAAGGTAGTAAAAATGCTTTCAATTTTCCTCAAAATTTTAAAAATACTGTTACAGAATTTGTCCAGTCTATCACTGATGGGTATTTGGGTTGGTTCCAAGCCTTTGCTATTGCAAACAGTGCCGCAATGAACATACGTGTGCATGCATCTTTACAATAGAATGATTTATAATCCTTTGGTTATATACCCAGTAATGTGATTGCTGGGCAGAAAACCAAACAACTCATGTTTTCACTCATAGGCAGGTGATAAACAATGAGAACACATGGACACAGGGAGGGGAACATTACATACAGGGTAGGTGGGGGAGTGGAGGGCAGGGGGAGGGGGAGAGACAGTGGGGGCGGGGGAGGTTGGGGAGGGATAACACTAGGAGAAAAGCCTGATGCAGGCAACCTGGGATGGACACAGCAAACCACCATGGCATGTGCGTACCTATGCAACAATCCTGCAGGATGTGCACATGTACCCCAGAGCTTATGGTTATAGAATTTTAGGATCTCCTAGGAAGTTCAGAGATTATTGGATCCAAGCTCTTCATTTTATTGCCACCCAAGGTAGGGGGCAAGTGAATCAGCCAAGGTCTTATTAGATAACATATTCTCAAATATGACCTACAAACCAGTTCATGTATTTCCAAATGCCACTGTCTATTTTACATTACTAACTGTTTCCATGCCAACTTCGCTCCCAAGAGTTATACTTGAGGCAAAGGCCAGGACATTTTTCCTCTCCTTCTGATCCCATTTCCATATCAGGATGAGTATTGCCCACACTTTTGTGTATTTTTTTTAAATATATATTTTTTATTGCATTTTAGGTTTTGGGGTACATGTGAAGAACATGCAAGATTGTTGCATAGGTACACACATGGCAGTGTGATTTGCTGCCTTCCTCCCCCAACACCTATATCTGGCATTTCTCCCCATGCTATCCCTCCCCAACTCCCCACCCCCTGCTGTCCCTCCCCTTTTCCCCCCAACAGACCCCAGTGTGTGATGCCCCCCTCCCTGTGTCCATGTGTTTTCATTGTTCAACACCCGCCTATGAGTGAGAACATGTGGTGTTTGATTTTCTGTTCTTGTGTCAGTTTGCTGAGAATGATGGTTTCCAGATTCATCCATGTCCCTACAAAGGACACAAACTCATCGTTTTTGATGGCTGCATAATATTCCATGGTGTATATGTGCCACATTTTCCCTGTCCAGTCTATCATCAATGGGCATTGGGTTGGTTCCAGGTCTTTGCTATTGTAAACTGTGCTGCAATGAACATTCATGTGCATGTGTCCTTATAGTAGAACGATTTATAATCCTTTGGATATCTACCCAGTAATGGGATTGCTGGGTCAAATGGAATTTCTATTTCTAGGTCCTTGAGGAATTGCCACACTGTCTTCCACAATGGTTGAACTAATTTACACTACCACCAACAGTAAAAGTGTTCCTATTTCTCCACATCCTCTCCAGCATCTGTTGTCTCCAGACTCTTTAATGATCGCCATTCTAACTGGCATGAGATGGTATCTCAATGTAGTTTTGTTTTGCATTTCTCTAATGACCAGTGATGATGAGCATTTTTTCATATGTTTGTTGGCTTCACGTATGTCTTCTTTTGTAAAGTGTCTGTTCATATCCTTCGCCCACTTTTGAATGGGCTTGTTTGTTTTTTTCTTGTAAATCTGTTTTAGTTCTTTGTACATTCTGGATATCAGCCCTTTGTCAGATGGGTAGACTGCAAAAATTTTTTCCCATTCTGTTGGTTGCCGATTCACTCTAATGACTGTTTCTTTTGCCGTGCAGAAGCTGTGGAGTTACTTTTGTGTATTTTTAATACTATTTTTTAATATAGTATTATATGAACATATTCATATAGTATTATATGGACATAAATACTATATGAACAAATTCATATAGTATTTTACATAGTTCTTTTATTCTATTCACATTCTTTCTTGCTCTATATTTATTCATATGAATTGTCATCATGATTATAGAACACTGGAGAGTAAAACGTATACATTAATATATGTATATGTATATATATGTATGTCTCCTACATCAAGTAACTTACTGTAGTAGATGTAGCTGACACCTATAAGACATTTGCTGCATTTGATGAAGCATCTACTCAGCTAAGACTATTTTGCAAAAAATGCCCCAAAGATGAAATAATTTACACATATACTTTGACTGTGGATCTCCTTCAGCTCTTTCAACTGGGCCCCAGGAAGCACATATTTACAAACCTGGGAAGATTTTAGCGAAAGATGAGAGGGTTGAAATTGGCTTATTTCTTCAGGTTCTTAAAATATCAAAATCATCCTGAGGTTGGAAATGAGGCTTGAGACCTCCTTTGGCCTCAAGGGCATATTCATCTGGGCCGTAAGGCTGTCATATGGGCTCAAATTTACCCTGTTGCTACATTTGAGTACAAACTGGGACTCCTAGCCATCAGCAAAAACATAAACAAAAACCTTTAGGGTTATTTAAGGATGTGATTCATCAATTGCAAGTTTTTTATTGTGTACTCAGTAACCATCTGCAGTCAATAAAAAGCTACCAGTTGGCCTAAATATGTAGACGCACACCGGTCACTTGTGTTTTGGGGTAGATTTGGTCCTTCGCCAGTGTGCACCTGTTTAGCCATGCCCAAACACTGTTGTGTGGACTGAGAGAAGCAATAATTGCAACACTGCCAGTGAGACATCTATTACACCTGCACGTAGGCATATTCAGATTTATAGCTACACTTGCTTTAGAACCATGTCTCTACCAGTCAATGAATGCATGCCAGTAAGTTTACATCTACAAGTCCAACTTTCTTACAAAAAATGGAAAAGTATAAAATCACAAATAAGTATAATCTCATGTGCCTTTATTTCATGAAAATATAAGTTTAAATCAGGTTGCAGAACAACTTTATAAATTGTTTCAGGAATTACAGTGATTCAATAGAAATGAAATCACAGCTGGCATTGATGTAAGACTGCTGTGAAGAATCACTTTGCTTAAAGGTGCTGCTATCCGTTGGTCAAGGGTTGCTTAAGAGTAAGAGAAAGGGCTAGGGAATAAAGGTAATGAATAGCAGAAATGAATAAAATAGAGAGAAAACTATTGGTACAGTTTGAAAAATATAAAATCCATTAAAGTAATGACAGTCCAATTTGCTAAAATTTCTCAAGGTATCTTGTGAAATAGCTCTGCCTGATTTCTCTTGTTTTCAGCCATGATGCTCTATATAAATGGGTTTAAGTTTTTTTGCTGGTATGGTAAAGTGAAAGGAAGCTTCAAATTGCCATCAGAAAACCTAAAGCCAGCAACTAGGAGTTGGCATTACTTGTGTGAATTTGAGAAATATCTGAATTTACCTCAGTGATCAGTAGTTTCTTAATTATTAAAAAATTCTATAAACATGTAGAATCATGGAATAGTAATAACTCCAATATTTTTTCTTTATAAATGAAAAGATTCCTCTGGGAGGTAAAGCAATTTGCTTTACCTGAATAACGAGAACTGTGACTACAGTTTACATTTCCTGATTCGATTTAATTTTTTTTTTCCTTGTCGTTCCTTTTAGGGCTTTGCTCTTCAAAGTACTGTCCCTGGAGGAACAACATCAGCATCACTGTGGAGCTTGTTAGTCATGTAGAAAAGCTGTGACCTTAGATGACTGAATCAGAATCTGCATTTTAACCAGATCCCCAGGCAATTCCTCTGCATATTAGTGTTGGAGAAGCAACTGGAACAAATGAGCAGATAAATGTAAAACAAACCCTGCTGAATAAGGGTGCACTATAATTCTAGGATAGAACTTGATTTATGTGTGCCTATAAAATGCTTTTAATTCAAAATGTGAAATTGAGTAAAAATGCCCTTGTAATAATTTCACTGATAATAATCCTCACATTTGTCAAACTCACATATTCCAGTGAATTCAAAGATCTACCAAAAAGTTATACTAATAATTACTATTTTAATTGAATATGCATCTGGTAAAATGCAATACATAATCTACAAAATAAGATTTCATCCATAAATACTAGAGGAATTAACAGAATTTAGAGTGTCTCTCCGTCTCTCAAGAACTGTTTAGGTTTAGATAAAAGCAAAGTTAGAACCCAAGAGGAATGGGCAAATTATGTAAGAGGGCAGCCATGGAAATAGATTTCCATATATTCATTTTGATATGTTTACAGGTAGATCCAGCCCTCAAAGTAATAATAAGAGTGATATAAACCTTAAAATTTTCCTGTTTGGTGAAAAACCTTAAATATGATACTTGTGTCTTTGAAATATGCATCCTTGGTACCAAATGTGGTGCCTAGCTAGACTAAGTGCTGAATAAACATCGTTTGCAAGAAACCAGGGATGTGGTTGGGGGGACGAGACTGAATTTTTTTTTCTGTTCACCAAGTAGAAGAAAGCAGGAAATTGGATCTGATTGTTGTTACCACCTGAGGAGAATTTGATAATCTCAAGAAAATTGAATTCTAAGATCGAATATTTAAGTCTGATTGAGAGGAAGAGACATTCATTTGAGAAATACCACATCAGTGTGATTAAAACTATCTGTTTGCACTTTGAATACTGCACAGAATGAAGCCTATTGCTGTATAATCTGTGTCAGTCAGAAATAAAAAATAAGCAGGAAGTAACCATAAAATAAAACAAATTGATACAAATTGAGCTCTAATAGTCTGAGCAACCAATGCAAATGTATAAACATGCCGTAAACCAAGTATTTCCAATAATTTTGATTCTGGGATATTGTAGATAGAATAATATCTGCCCAAAGATGTCTACTCCCAAATCCCTGGAACTTAGGAACAGGTCATATAACAGGGAAAAAGAGACTTTGCTGATGTAATTAAGGTTACAGATCTCAAAATAGTGAGATTATCCTGGGATATAGAGTTTGGGCCAACCTAATCACATGAGTCCTTAAAAGTAGAGAACTTTCTCCAGAGGCAGCCTGAAAGATGAGGCAGAAAGTGAAGGCTGAGAAGTTTCCAGTGAGAAGCTTGGTGAGAATTTCAGTAAGAAGACTGTTAACTATCTCTGCAATGCAGGGAGCCACACATGAGGATCAGAGACAAGCCCCTAGGAGGTAAGGGTGGCCCCTGGCTGATGGTCAGTAGAGGAGCAAGAACTTCAGCCCTATTATCAGAAGGAACTAAATTCTGCCGACCTGAGTGGGTTCAGTGATGGACGCTTCCCCCACGTTTCCAGTAAAAAATGCAGTTTTGTCCACACTTCAATTTCAGTCTTTTGAAATCTGGAGCAGAGTAACAAGCTGAGGCATGCTGTATCCAACATGCTACTGCTTTTTTCTAAGTTGCAGTTTGTTTGGTAATTTGTTATGGCAGGAATGAAAAGTTAATACGTAGATCAGTCTCTTATATTAGTAAATATTAAAAGATCCCTTACTGATTCTCATGCACGGCTAGGGTTGAGAAAGCCTTTGTTATCCAAATGCAAAATCAATGACAAAGAAAAGAAATACATATTAGAAAGGCAAAGTAAAATACTTAACCATTAGCAGGCATATGTTGTGTTATCATCTGATTTTTCCCAAGAATTAATGATTTACTGAAAAGCTATTAATATATAAGAGCGAGATTCCCAGTTTCAAAACCAAAATATGAAGTTTGTTAACTTTTTTAACATAGGAACATAACCACACAAAACTATAAGAAAATAAAAGCTTCATCACCAGTAGCTACAATTACAAGTGAATATGAACAGGAGTAGTGGGAAATGTTCTTGTTCTAAACCTGTGTGAGTATTATTTAAAAAAAAAAACTTTATGTGAAATCTCAATATAATTTTGAAGTTATCCTAAGGGGATAATAAATAAATTCAACCGAGGAAACTAGAACTCAGAGATAAAGAATGACCACATGTCAACATTTAGAGAGAAAAAGGCCACAGTAAGCAGAGTCAAATAATTTTTTGCAACCCATTCTTTGCTCATCCCCCTCAAAAATCTAATGAGTATTCTGAAAAATTTAGAGAAAATAATTTTCTCTCTCACTGTGTAAAAAGTTTTCAATAATTTTTTGCTTAAAAATTTCGGTAAGTTACTTGGAATTGAATTTTCCAAACATTATCCTTCAAAACCTTTGGCCATCATGAGTCTCAGAGTCAGCCAGTCAGGCTGTAAGACACACACGTGCAATCACAACAGCAAATGTTCATAATCTCCAAGCATTTATAACTGCACTTGCCCAGAAACTATCCTGTTTCTTAATATTTCTAACACTATTGCTAATATGTAAAGAAAACTCACCAAAATTGTTTTTCCACAGTATTAAATATACCACATTAGATGAAGTTTCTCAGTTCTGTAATTGCTCAAATCTACTGAGAGTAAGCTCACTGACCCAAATTAATACAAGCTAACACAGATTTTATCTAAAGCAACAGGTTTATATTTGCTCTAATTGTCATTTCCTTCAGTATCTTAAATTACTGGAGATAATATTATCTGATTATTTATCATTATCTTTTGTTCCCTTTTGACTCATAGAAGGTTCAGAAGCTTAGTCTAGCTGAGGATTGTTATGAAAGATATAAGTAAAAGTTCATAAAATATTCTGTTTAAAGTCTTATTTACAAGGTTATCCTGTTTGAATATTCTAGATTTTCTTAAAACAATTAAACTTTCAAGTCATAAGAATAAATGTAATTAATCTTACAACAAATCTAGGGATACTTCAAGAGCAAAATAGCTTTGTCAATTTCTTCCTAAACCACGAAAATTAATTCAAAGGCAGCTGCCTTAACAAAATAATAACTGGAGCCAGCAGGTAAAAATGACTTAATTTTCCATAGATAGTATTTGTTAGAAGTTATGGCAGTGGCCTTCAAACAGAATTACAGTGACTGTGTATTAAAATTCACATTACCAGGCCCTGGTACCATAAGCTGAGTAAGTAGATTTGTGAGTGAAAAGAAAAAACACAGTTATCATTGTTAAGAAGAACTCATCTTACCCTGTTCAATGGCTGTAATGTTTAAGTTAATGCAAGATAGTGCATTTTAGAACTCTGCTATACACTATTGTGCTTATAGTTTACAATACTGTAATTATAATTAAAACTTTATTAAGAGAATGGATCTCATGTTAACTATTCTCACCACAACAAAAAAGTATACTATTTTTGAAAGAATGATTTCACATAAAAAATTACAACAGCAAATAAAGTTTGAATCCATAAAAACTAACCACGTTATACTAAATCCTGCGGTTCTATAAGCAGAAACATAGATTCTCTTCATTTCTATTTTTGTAATCTCATAAAAATGAAATACTTTCCAAGATGCAAAATAGATGTGGAAAGCAAATTTTATAATCTTTTACTTTGTACTGAAATATATTTACTCAGGACATCCCAGGACATTAACATTTCCTGGTCTCTTTTTCCTATTACCATCACAAAAGGAAGACAAAGAGATCAAGAAAGGAGAAAATCTGAATATATGTGCATGTTACATATTATATCTTCCTATTTATAAACTGAACTGCTAGTGATAATGATTTCTATCATATAATAAAATTAGCAGAAATTGTATCAAACATGTACATAAAGGTCTATGCTTTTTAAAGCACATTAGGGGCCTTTTTTACTGTGTTTGTTTAATTTTTTACTTCTAATACTTTAATTTTTCTCAAGCCACCTCAAATTGATAATTCATTACTTTATTCTCTTGATGCTGCTTCAATTCAACACATTTTCTTTTTCTCTAGGCTATTACCCCTTGTGAAATAAAGGAAAACTGATAATACACTAAACTAAGCAATGAGTGCAACAGATCATGACCTTACTCTGCTCTATCTTAAAATTCTGAGTCTTCCTTTAAACTTTCAACTTTTGCCATGTAATTTTATTTATGTTGTGTATTAAGCATAAGAAAATTGGAAAAGAAACAGAATTAGAAAGCAGTTGTGGCTGGGCGCGGCAGCTCACGCCTATAATCCCAGCACTTTCGGAGGCCTAGGTGGGTGGATCACAAGGTCAAGAGATTGAGACCATCCCGGTCAACATGGCAAAACCCCGTCTCTACTAAAAACACAAAAATTTGCTGGGCATGGTGGCGGGCGCCTGTAGTCCCGCTACTCGGGAGGCTGAGGTAGGAGAATTGCTTGAAACCAGGAGGCGGAGGTTGCAGTGAGCTGAGATTGCACCATTGCACTCCAGCCTGGATAACAAGAGCTAAACTCTGTCTCAAAAAAAAAAAAAAAAGAAAAAAAGAAAGCAGTTGCCCTCTATTTTACTTTCTTATACACCTCTTTCAAATGGTTATTCATTCTTTATGAATCCTCCTAGTAGTTATGTTTGTTTTCAGATCACTGTCCTTCATACAACAAATGTTAAGTATTTTCTACCTGGTGGATATTTTGCTATATAATACAAAGTTACCTCTCGTGGAACTTGATGTTGATAATGACAACAAGGGAAGAGGAAGATTACGATTATCATGATGAAAACAATAAGGACGACAATAGGTAATACTATAGGTGTGCTTGTTACATACTATAAACTTAGATGAGTGACAGTTAAAAGGATAGGTATATATACATAGGTAGATAAGTTATTTCTACTTTCATATGGAATTCTCATGGCAATCTATAACATAAAACCTATTATCTTCATTTAGCAGATAAGAAAATAGAGACACTTATTAAGCTAAAATATTGTCTAATTTTATTTTTGAGTTACATCAATCTGTATAAATATTAACTTACTTGGACTCCCAAGTATATGCTTTTTATTGAGTACCTACTAGATGCTCAGCACTATGTGAAAGTCCTTATAAACTTTATCTCAAGTGACCCTGAAAAATATTACAAAGGATGTATTATTTTTCTATTTAATAATTAACAGTCTAAGATATATTGAAGTTCTTATGAGGAACAGTGTATTTTATTTAATTCTGACTCAAAAATCTAAGCTCTGTTTAGTGCTATTATGGCAAAAATCGCAATTAATTTTGTACCAACCTAATATGGTGCTTCCCAGTGGTGTACACTGCTTCAAATTAAATAATTAGCATTTAATGGGAGTTGGTTTTGTCAAAATATTGACCAAGTCTATTACGTCTAAAATACTTAAATAATTAGAGATATTTTATCTTTTAAATGAATAATTGTTATATTTTTAATTTGAAGCAATTAAATACAAATATGATGTGAACAAATAACATTTGAATTATGATGAAAGATTGTTCCAGACACTCTAACATGCACTGAAGGACATCTTAGGTAAATACTTGTAGATCATACTTTGTTAAAAGTGATGGTGGATATTGCAGAAAAAAAATGATGATTCTGTATTCTTTAAATGTAATGTCCTCCCACATAATGTTTGGTGACCAAAGATGATTTAAATCTTGAAATGATTAGAAAGATATCTATTTTCCTAGAGAATAAAAATGCTATAATTATTATCAGGAATGATTATTCTGAAAGACATAATTCTGTACATTCAGCTCAGACCGAAGTGTGTCAGCCATGAAAACGTGCTGTGCAGATCATCTGCTGCACGGAGCACAGATGACTGAGAGCCCCAGCTGCCTCCTATGAGAGTTCATCACCACCTTTGGGCTGAGGCCATATTGCCCCTTGCCAATTACTATGCAAGGTATGGATACAAGTACTCCTCTAATAGGCACCTTCATCTTGAGGGCTCTCTGTCAGCCTGGCTGTAATATTTTTAGAATTGCCCAGAAGTCTGACTCTACCTGTGTAAGCCACCTTCCTCTGCCCTTCATTCATGGATGTGGTGTGTGCACAGAAGTCTGTGGGCTCTCCTTATGTACTTCTTTCATCTCAGTCCTTTATTCTTCACTTCCATAAAGTTATTTCTTTATTGTCCTATCTTAACCTGGAGTCTGCATTTTGAGCCATCTGAACTAATACACCAACTTAATAAATCTGTACCTGCAAGAGGACTAAAAATGAATTGAAAGTGTATTATTGAAGTCTGGTTTGAACATCACTTCTAGTACCATTTGTTGAATATAGGCATTTGGAAGGAACTTGCAAACAGAATCTGTTAAATTGTCTGATGAATAGTGTTCACCTCCAACCTTGTGCAAAGTATGTGATTCTTACAGGTCAGTCCTCTTTCAGGAAAAAATGCCAGATTTCCTAAGTTCATAGCCTCTCAGGTTAGGGGTGGCAGTGAGGGTTAAGAAGAGAGAGAGAGATGACTAAGGACACCCTTCAGATGATTTGCTGTCTTGTTCATTGGAAAGAGATATGGCTTAAAACTGATGTTGCATATGCAGTTTTTGAATTAAACTCCCTTTGCTCAGAAAAAGAAAAGTATAAAGTGTGCTATCGTTCAAGAATCAGAGTGAAAAGTATCTTTTCTAATGTGATTCAAAATTGAGAAGGCTAAAGGCAAATTATTTGGACATTATTCACAACCAAATTAAATTATTCATATATTCATTCATTTATTTGTTCAATAATTAAACACCTAGTTGTGGCAGGCACTCTGCTAGACATTTTAAATACAGATGTGTATAAAGTACCACTCTTGCCCTAAATAACCACAGTCTTTTTAAAGTGTCAGGCAACTAAATACACATTTTAAATAGTGTGAAAATATTTGTAAAAAGACAGTGAGAATGTGAATGCGGTACACAAGAAGGACACTTAATTCACTTTGAAGGTATAAGGAAAGGTAAACCCTAATGTTTATGATGAATACTGAAGAATGAACAGAGTTAGTAAAGAAAAAAAAGGGTGGTGGGGGTACGTCAGTGATAACATTGCTGTGAAAGAGAGCATTGGTACAAGTTCCTCAGAAACCTTAGAAGCCCTGGTAGGTACTGGGTCAATTGAGATGAGAATTTGTAATAAAGATAGGATAATAAACATTAGAAAAGACCTCATTTACTCTTCAAATACATAATGTCATTCTTTGGTCAGGGTGGAACTATTTATACATTTTAAATAGGGGTACTGAGAGTGAGCCCACATCGGAAAAGTGGCAAGCTCTCGCAAGTATCCAAATGATAAAGAATGAACCAAAATGACAGGAATAGAGAAAGCTCAATGACTAGCAGTAATATATGTTAGGGGAAATTGATGAGAGTTACTGACTATTAGGCTATGGTAAGTAAGAAAAAAGAAAACTCTAAGATGACTCCCAATT
The DNA here is from genome assembly GCA_036589455.1 of Ateles fusciceps. Lineage (NCBI taxonomy): Eukaryota > Metazoa > Chordata > Mammalia > Primates > Atelidae > Ateles > Ateles fusciceps. The sequence goes on from JAZHEH010003406.1 coordinate 2,017,511, forward strand.
TTGTAGCTTAAACAAAGTGATGAATAGTGATGTCATTAAATGAGACAATCAGAAAAAAAGTAGAATTTAAAAGGAAGAAAAATATACTTTTGGAGATACTGCACTTATCAAATGTGCAGATATGCAGGAAATTGTGTATATACTACTATATTCAAAATATTAGAGAAATAGTTTTATCCAATGATATAGGCTTGATGATCATCAACTTGTATTAGATGCCTGGAATTTAAGGTGTGAATATTATCATGCAGGGAACTTAACAAAAGAAAACAAAAGAGTCTTGGATCAATGTCTGTAGAATATTAATATTCCAGAGTTTAGTTAAGGAATAATATTTATACTATACAGTTCACCCTTGAACAATGTGAGTTTAAACTGTGTGGGTACACCTACATGTGGATTTCTTTGCAATAAGTATATTGAAAAACTTGGGAAAGATTTGTGGCAATTTGAAAATTTACAGACAAACCATGTAGCCTAGAAATATTTTAAAATTAAGAAAAAGTCTTATATACCGTGAATGCATAAAACGGATGTAGATATTAGTCTATTTTATCATTCACTACCATGACATAGAAACACATTCATGAGGAAAAGTTAAAATTTATCACTAAGCACATAAACACCTATGGACCATACACAGTGCTATTTACAGTTGAGATAAATGTAAATGAATGTAAAGGTGCAGTATTAAATTATAACTGCATAAAATTAACTCGAGTACCTACTACACTATATTGTAATAATTGTGTAGCAACCTCCTGTTGCTTGTGGTGAACTCAAAGTGTTATGAGGATCCGCTAAAAACACCTTGTGAAGTTAATCATCTTTATGTGGACAGTTTGTCTCTCCAGTAAATTGAGTATGGCAATAAAAAGTAATCTCATGCAGTTCTTACACATTTTTTTCATTGTGTTTAGTACAATACTGTAAATCTTGAATAACGCGATGGGGAACCATACAAAGTGCCACTAGTGATGCTAAGAGTGCTCCCAAGAAACAGAGAAAAGCCATGATATTATAAGAGAAAGTTAAATTGCTTGATATGGACCACAGATTGAGCTCCACAACTGTGGTTGCCCACTATTTCAAAACAAATGAATCCACTGTAAGGACAACTGTAAAAAAAAAAAAAAGAGAGAGAGAAAAGAAAAGAAATAAGGATAGGAAATTTGTGAAACTGTCGCTACAACTACATAAACAGGCAGGAAATCCTTGCATTTTTTGGGGGAAATACCTTTTCATTTCATATTGAAACTGCAGTTTTATGTGGGTGCAGGATTGCTATAGATTCTAATATGATTCAAGAAAAGCAAAGTCATTATATGACAAGTTAAAGCAAAAAGAAGATGAAAAATCTAAAAAGCTGGAGAACTTCATGCCAGCAAAAGATGGTGTGATAATTTTAAAAATTGTTGTAGTTTAACAAATGTCAAGGTAACAGGAGAAGCAGCTTCTGCTAACCAAGAGGCAACAGATGAATTCCCAGTTTTCATTAAAAAAAATCATTGAGGAGAAAGGATATCTTCCTGAACAAGTTTTTCAGGCAGATAAAAATGCCCTATAAGTGAACAAAGAATGCCCCCCATAGACATTTATTAGTAAGGAAGAGACGCAAGCACCAGGAATTCAGGCAGGAAGGGATAGACTTACTCTATTGTTTTGTGCAAATGCAATTGGGTATATGATCAGGACTGACCTTATCTATAAAGCTGCTGAACCTCAAGTCTTGAAGAGAAAAGATAAACATTTGCTTGTACAACAAGAAGGTGTGGACAATGAGAAGCCTTTTTCTGGGCTCGTTCCACTGATGCTTTGTCCTTGAAGTCAGGAAGTAAAGATTGTACAATTGAAGATATTTTTACTGTGTAGGAAAAAGTTGTGAAAGCTATCAGTCCCACAACAATAAATTCCTGCTGCAGAAGACTGTCCAGATGGTGAGCATGACGTCACAGGATTTACAATGGAGCCAAATAAACTACGAAAGAAACTGTGAATATGGCAAGAAAGATGGGTGGGAGAGGTAGTGAAGGGTTTTAAGATATGGATTTTGGAGAAATTTAGAAGCTAACAGACATTACACCAGAAGAATTAACAGAAGATGACTTGATACGGATGAGTGCTTCCAAGCCAGTGCCAGATGCTGAGTAAAAAGATGTAGAAGAAGAAGTGCAAGAAAACTAACATTAGACAATCTGGAAGAAGGGTTTGCAAATAACTTACCACTTGTGAGTTGCATGGAAGTCCAAGCTTCTCATGTGATCTGTGTTGTCAGTGCTGGGATGGAGGCCTTGCCACTACCCAGCAGGAATGAAAGTCCTGATTTCCTACTTGGCCTTATCTCCCATGACCCTGGCAGGGAGTTGGGACACCGTTCTATACTTACATGAACATCTATGGTTTCCCACTCGGTCTATTTTGACATAGGTGGGTGTAGGGCTGCACTATTTTCTGTGTTGTTTAGCTAGAGTGAAGTAATTATTGTGTAAATATTTTATGGCTTGCTCGGCTGCATCTTTGTTGGTCTTCGGCTAGAGAAAATGTATTTTTTAGGCTTTTTTTGTCTGTGTCCTTTGACATATTTATGGCTTCTTCAACATTCGCTCTTGAATATATATTGCAGGATATATTGAAATCACTACCATGTTGTACTTTGGGTTTTATTTGCAATGAGAAAAATTAGCCTGCCTCAGTTTCATGCATGCTGACAAAATATATGAGACTCCTGGGTCAAAGACAAAGACCTTCATTACTGATGACACAACACAGTGTATGAACATCAGCATATTTTTGTCAGTTTCCCTTGTACCCAAATATCACAAGGGCAAGGTGAATGGGCCTAGATAGATGCCTGTACCTGCAGTGGTTAGAATAGGAGAGGACCAAACTCTGTAATTATCAGCAGTGAGCAAATGAGTATGCTTGGCCTTTGTGCCAGAGGGAGACATTTTCTGTATCTTCCATGACTCTCCATTGTACAAACATCCTAAAAATGGTTGTCTGGAGCAAAGGATACTACAGTGCCTTTGCATGCTTATTGGTAGTATGAGGTATTGTTATTGTCATTTTGTTTTCTCTTTCACCATACTCCGTACCTCTATGGTTGTGTTACTGTGTCCAATGCTCAAGTGCAACTTTTCTTTCTCCTTCCTTCCTTCTTCTCTTCCTTCCTCCCTTCCATCCACGCTTCCATCCTCCCTTCCTCTTTTTGTTCCTGCCTTTTGTTCATTCCTGAAAAGACTTTTTAGTCCAAGATGATATTATGTTGAAAATACAGTCATAGATCTATGGGTAACTCAGCAAATTGCCATATTGCTAGGTTTCTCCATTGATTTTCATCATCTTAAGTAGGCAACTTTATACATAGGTCCACCTTTGTTAGTACTTCTCAATTTTTTTTCATCTCTAGCCGCTAGTTTCATGGATTGACACATACCGTGGTCATCTACCATCATATTAATTTAGTCTCCATTACTCTATCGCAAACTCCCTGAGACCTATGATTACTTACTTTCTTAGAACCCAATAGGTTATTTTTTTCAGACACTAATTACTTCTTCGTTTTTCTGCTCATTATAGATTTATTTTGTGTTTCACTATAGCTATGTCTTTTTAACTGTGATAAAACACACCTCTCATATATTTTATATATTTGGTTGGGTGAAAGCAGAATTTAAGACAAGCACTAACAATGCAATTTTTGCTAGAATTTTTACCACTTTAATCAGAAGCAAAATACAGACTTTTACTTTCTGTAAAAAAAAAAAAAAAAAAATCCCAAATCATCATCTCATCAGGCATGATGATATAATTATTGTAAATTGGACAAAAACCTTTTCATAAATAAACATGCTAAGTAATTTCCTTTAGTAACATACTGTTGAATGTACTATTTAATAGAATCCTTTCAAATGTTAAATACATCCTTGAATTTCTTTTTATTTTCCTTTTAATTTTACTTTGTATATTTTTCTTTAAAACAGACACTATTGATATAGAATTATCTATTCAAATGCTAATCTTTAACAAGATATATATTAATTTTCATATGTCTAGCATTATACAAAATGTTATGTTTTTTTAAAAAAGCCAAAAACATACACTTACACACAAACACATATGAGAATTCCTGTCTATTGACTTCTGAATTATTTACCTTAAAATATAAATATTCTGAGAGAGATCCAAGATGGTCGATTAGCAGCAGCTCAGGATTGTAGCTCCCACTGAAAGCGCAGAGAGCGAGTGGACGCCACATTTTTAGACGAATTGTTATTGCCCACGGACCAAGAGATTCCTGGAGGAGGAGCCCCACGAGTCGCCAGCGCGACGCTTTTGGCCGGTGCAGCTGTTTTGCAGGCGTCCCTGCGTGGCGGTTCTCAGTCCAGAGTATATGGGACTGAGTGCCCTTCTAGTTGGCGTTGGGAGCTCCGGGAAACAGAGTCTCCCATTCAGCTGATTGAAAAGCGGACTGAAGTGGGGAACCAGACCGGGAGATTCCCGGGCAGAAAAGCGCCACGAATCTTAACGCCGCTGTTTCAGCCGGCATAGTGGGTCACCGCAGAGGAAGGCTGGTCCCCCCGCCCCCCGCCAAAAAAAAAAAAATAGGAATTCGAACTGCTGAGGATTCAGAGTTTCACAGCAACTACAGCTGAACCTGGGAAGGTCCAGCTCTGTGGGGGGAGGGGCGTCCGCCGAAGGAAAACTAAGAAACAGAAAAAATGTTACCACCACCAAGCTGGACGTCCACTCAGAGGCCTAATCTGAAAGTCAGCAATTGTACAGATGACAGGTGGATAAATCCACAAAGATGGGAAGAAACCAGTGCAAAAAGGCTGAAAACACTTGAAATCAGAATGCCTTTCCTCCTACAGAGGATTGCAGTTCCTCATCACCAATTCAACAAGGCCTGATGGAGAATGAATGTGAGGAATCAACAGAATTAGGCTTCAGAAGGTGGATAATGAGAAACTTCTGTGAGCTAAAAGAACATGTTCTAGCCCAATGCAAGGAAACTAAGAACCTTGAAAAAAGGTTTGACGAAATGTTAACGAGAATGGACAATTTAAAGAGGAATATAAGTGAATTAATGGAGCTGAAAAACACAATATGAGAACTTCGCAAAGTAGGCACAAGTTTTAACAGTCGAATTGATCAAGCAGAAGAAAGGATTTCAGAGGTCGAAGACCAACTTAACGAAATAAAACGAGAAGACAAGATTAGAGAAAAAAGGGTAAAAAGGAATGAGCAAAGTCTCCAAGAAATATGGGACTAGGTGAAAGACCTAATCTACGTTTGATAGGTGTACCTGAATGTGACGAAGAGAATGAATCCAAGCTGGAAAATATTCTTCAGGATATTATCCAGGAAAACTTTCCCAACCTAGCAAGGCAGGACAATACTCAACTCCAGGTAATACAGAGAACACCACAAAGATATTCCTCAAAAAGAGCAACCCCAAGGCACATAATCATTATTAGATTCACCAGGGTTGAAATGAAGGAGAAAATACTAAGGGCAGCCAGAGAGAAAGGTCAGGTTACCCACAAGGGGAAGCCTATCAGACTCACAGCAGATCTCTCAGCAGAAACCCTACAAGCCAGAAGAGTGGGGGCCAATATTCAACATCCTTAAAGAAAAGAATTTTCAACCCAGAGTTTCATATCCAGCCAAACTAAGTTTCAGAAGTGAAGGAAAAAAAAATTTTTTTATGAACAAGCAAGTACTCAGAGATTTCATCACCACCAGGCCTGTTTTACAACAGCTTCTGAAAGAAGCACTATATACAGAAAGGAACAACCAGTATCAGCCATTCCAAAAAAACCCATCAGTAAGCTGTATCCAGACCCATCTCACATGCAAGGATATACCAAGACTCACAATAAAGGGATGGAGGAAGATTTGCCTACCAAATGGAGAGCCAAAAAAAAAAAAAAAAAGCAGGAGTTGCAATTCTCATCTCTGATAAAATAGACTTTAAAGTAATAGAAACCAAAAGAGATAAGAAGGACATTGTATAATGGTAGAGGGATCAGTGTAACGGGAAGAGCTAATGATCCTAAGTCTATGTGCACCCAAGATAGGAGCACCCAGATACATAGGGCAACTTCTTGGTGACTTACAAAGAGACTTGGACTCCCACACAATAATAGTGGGAGACTTTAACACTACATTGTCAATATTGGACAGATCAATGAGACAGAAGGTTAACAAGGATACCCGGGACTTGAACTTAGACCTCGAACAAGTAAACTTAATAAACATTTACAGAACTCTCTACTCCAAACCCACAAAACATATATTTTCTTCAGTAACACATCACATCTATTCTAAAAGTGACCACATGGTTGGGAGTAGATCACTCCCCAGCAATTGCATAGCATTTCATAGGTTTAAATGAAATATTGGTTGGCTATTTGTTTGTTATTTTCCTCCTTTATTCCCTCCTGTCTCCATTGTATAACACAATTATTAGTATAAAAGAGCTTTTCAATACCCATTTTTAGACTGCATTCTAGCCTGGGCAATAGAGCAAGATTCTCGTTTTCTCTCCCTCTTTCTTTCTTCTTTTTCCCTTTCTTTTATTCTCTTTTTTTCCTTCTCTCTTTTTTCTTTTCTTTCAAAAAAAAAAGAAAAAATATATATAAATATTTTGATTATTACATAATAGGCAAATCAGGATGACCATAAATGATTGATGCAGCACTTTTAAGGATATCAACGAGCCCAAGTTTGTCAAAATGGTTGTAACACCCACAATATAGAGCTAAAAATATTTATCTTCTTAGACGGTAGATAGCCAAGGATAGATAGGGCCATACAATTTCTGCACCATTTTGTCAAACAAAAATAACATACTGCAGCATTCTCTCTCTTTAGACTTTTGGGCTCTATATTTTTTGCTATTTTGTTTTCTTCTTAAACTCATCAAACTTGCTCCATGTCAGAACTTCCCCTCAATACTGCCATAAAAATTATATATGATCATTGAAACAAGTGGTCGTTTCAATGAGTACAAATTTTATTTCACATCTTTTCCTCCAAGGACTGCTTTTCTGTAATACTGCAGAGGAATATTTAATTTGTATAAAAGAAAAGTAAATGAGATGTCTTGTCTAGTGAATTTACATGGAAGTACCTATAGCATGTTTTGATGTTCACTGTATCTGATCTAGGGCTATTATCAATGCACAGAATCAGAGAAAACATGCCAACATAATTTCTCAAGGTTTTATCTTCCTTTTCTTTGCTAGTATCTGCTCATGAAAGATCTCAGGCAGTAGAAGAGAATATGTTCCAGAAATAATAAAAAATAAATCAACAGACTAGTTGAACTTGACATCGGTGTGTGTGCATCATGAAGAAATTCTGTATTATGTCAGACATCACTACCTATTTGCAAACATTATACCTGAAATCCTGAAATAGGCTTCCATTTATGTATGATTTTTTTCAGTCAAGCAGAATTGTGGTCCTTTAGGGGAAAAAAAAGCAGAAGAAAAATGTTTTGCTGAGATTGGCATCACTTTTGCCTAGAATGATTTGATTACATATGCTCACAGATTCTGACAGGTTTTATCAGAGGTACATCAGCATCTTTTGACAGTATAAAATTATAAAACCATATAAAGTGCATCATGCTATTTATATGCAGCACACACTTATGCAGATCTTGGTGGTGTAACACTTTAGAAAGCTGAAATCAAGATATTTTTCTGTTTGTCTTATTTCCTTGTAAGCAGGAGTTTTTTGTGGATCCAATGATGTGAAATAGCATTATCTATATAGTCCATGTACAGTTTCATAGCTCTTTTTTAAGCTAATTCTATTAGAATTTGTTTGGAAGCTTACAAAATCAAATACTACAATTGATTGTTTCTATATTAATTAATAAATGATGCATATTTTTACCCGGATATAATGAGACCTAGTTTATTGTTTGTATCTTCTTTTAGATGCTTTAAATACTTAAATGTAGTAAATAATCATGACTGAAATTTTAAAAATACCAAAAACACTGAAGTAAACTTGCATGATTCATGTGAATATGCTAAATACTTAATTGTTAAAGTGAACAAAAAGAAAGAAAACAGAACTGGTCAGAACCTCTGTGGCCAGTTCACCTTATTGTCCACATGGACTGCAGCCAAATTGGCTAAGTAAAGATTGAGACTAATTAAAAGAATAATAAGTGATAAAAAGTACTTAATGATTTCTCCATGCAGGGTTTGATATAACACAGGCTGGAATAAAATGAAACGGGAACATAAACTATTAACTAACATGTTGGGACAAATTCATTTAGATTTCACAATATATAGATTTTGTCTATGATTCTGCACATGTATTGGAAGTTAATTATAAATAGTTCTATATGTAGACTTATAATAGCTCAGGAAATTCAAAGGCATCAATACATTTTCAAAGTCAAGTTTCAAATCCTAGATATCTTCCAGTAGGGTATTACAAACTGAAAAATCAGGAATAATTGTCACAGCTAATTTTTTGGTGTCAACTTGGCTAAGCCATAGTGACCAGCTATTTTGTCAAAAATTATTTTGGATGTTTCTGTGAAGGTGTTTTCTAGATAAAATTAACATTTAAATAGATGAACTTTGAGTAAAACAAATGTGGGTAGATCACATTATCAGTTTAAGACCTTTATGGACTGCAGACTGACCTCCCCTGAGCAAAAGTGAATTCTGCCAGCAGACTACCTTTGGATTCAAATTGCAGCTCTCTCTTGGGTCTCCAGGCTGCCAACTACTTTATACATTTTGGATTTGTCAAGCCTCTACAATCCTATGAACCAATGCTTTAAAATATCACTCTCTGTCTCCTTCTCTCTCTTTCTCTCTCTCACTCCCTCTTGCTACATCTATATCTATCTGCACAAACTCATCCTGTTGATTGATTCTCTGGAGCACTCTCACTAACATAGATTTCAGTAATTGGTGGTACACCTGTACCAAATGTACATATAGGTAACTGGGTAATTCTGTGACAAATACCTAAATATATGGAAGTCGCTTTGGCACTGGATAATGGGTACAGGCTAGAAGAGTTTCAGATGCATGTTTGAGCAAGCTTAGATTGCCTTGAGGAGATTACTAGAAATATTTGTCTTTCTGGTGAGGTTTCCAGTGGAAATGAGAAACATTATTGAGTGTTAAAAGAAAAGTTATCCTTGTTATAAACTGGTAAAAAAAAATTGGCTAAATTGTGCTCAAATGTTTTGTGGAAACTAGTAGTTATAAAAAGGGGAGTTGGATATTTTGCTGAGGAGATTACTCCACAAAGTTTTGAAGATGTGGCCTTGTTTCTCCTTCCTAGTTATGGTAAATGTGACAGGAGAGATACAATAATTGAAGAAAGAAAAGTCAAAAGGAGCCAAAACTTGAAGATTTGGAAAATTATCAGCCTCTCCATTATTGCAAAAAGAAGAATGTGTGTTCTGGAGAGAACAACAAGCCTATGTTCATTTGAGAAAGAGATTATGGTATGGCTCCCGGTTTCAATCATTTGATGAAGAGATTACAGGTATGACTTCTGGATCTAATTGACCATCTTAGCAGATGCTAAGAACAGAGGTGAAGTTACACAAGCAGAAAGAGTGTTAACTTGCACTAAAGTGGACAAATACGGGCAAAATGAAGGAAAGTTGTTAAACATCTGAGATTCTACAGGATTGGACAATACAGCTATCTGTATGTGAACATGCAAAAAGGGAAGAATGACCCTGAAGGTGAATGAGAGATACTCAGAACTGCCACTGCCACCACTGGCCTAGAAGCCACAAGTCCATGGGCCAAGGCTGTCTTCTCATTGGTTTCAGAGATCATGGCTACTACCTCTGTTTGATTGGGCCAAACTATTTCCCAGGACCAATGGGATGACACTACTGTACCCTGGTGAGCAGAAAGGACAGAACATAGAGGCACAGAGGCAAAGATCATTATTCTTGAGCATTACAATATGTTGAAATTTGCACTGCTGGGTGTTGGACTTGCTGAGGACCTGTGGCCTCTGTTTTTTTTCTATTTCTCCCATTTGAAATGGGTATGTCTATCCTATGCCAGTTCCACTACTGTATTTTTGAAGTAAATAATTTATGTGATTCACCAGTTCACAGCTGGAGAAGAATTTAGCCTCAGGATAAATCATACCTCAAGTCTCATCCACACTTGATTTAAAGTATATTTAGATGAAATTTTGAGTCTTAAAATTGATGCTGGAATTAGGTAAGACTTTTGGGCTGTTGGGATGGAGGTAAAAGTATTTTGCATGAGAGAAGGACATGAATTTTGGAGGTGCTAACAGCCGTGTTGTGGGCTGAATTGTGTCCTCTCAAATCATATGTCAAAATCATAACCCCCAGTATCTCAGAATGTAACAGTTTTGGAAATAGGTCCTTTAAAGAAGTCATGACATGAAATGTTAGTGTGGGCCCCAATCCAATCTGACTGAAGTCCTTAATAAAAAAAAATAAAATTTGGATATATGAAGAGACACCAGGGATGCACAATGATCCCCCCAAAACACACACAAAACAGAACAGAACAAAACAAAACAAAAACATGTGAGGACCCAATGAGGAGGCAGCTATCTGCTAGCAAAGGAAAAAGGCATTAAAAGAAACCACATCTCCCAACTGTTTGACCCTGGACTTCTAGCAAACTACTATGTTAATCATAATATTGCCAGAATGGTCAATATACACTCTGAAAGTTTCTAACTTTTTTTTTAATTTCAGGACTCACGTCAGGGAAGTAATCAATGAGAAAAAAATTTCAATTTAAATATAGACTTGATTATATTAAAATTCTTCCCACCATGGTTTATAAACATGAGTATATGCTTTAATCAGACAGTTCTAAATTTCAATACTCTCAGAGCTTAATGTAAGAAAAGATCAGTTTACACAATTTACTGAAAAATTAAATTAAGTCATAGCCTTCAGTAGTATAATTAACTGTGGGAGATTATAACAGATTCTTATAGAAGAATTGATGTAATTGCAATATACTTCTAATTTTTAAAATGAACATTACTGAGGACAATGATTCTCTTCAATAAAATATCACTTGATGAATGTTCATAGAAGCTAATGAAGACTGTATTAACCATTAACCTACACAGCAGAGGATTTCTGAAGTTCTTTAGTATAAGTTTTTCATTAAAGAAAAATTGATCCTTTTCTTTCACTCTATGAGTCAGATAGTTGACAAAGCTCTATAATTCTTATAGTGACTACCCATTAAGAATTATGTTTCTGTAGAATTTGCCAGAGGGATTTCACATATCTTATCAAAATTAAAATTATTTTGATAGTTGATGGGATGACTACATAAATGAGAAATCAGATACAAAGTTGAATACTTCAAAAAAGATTAGGTCATTGTTGTCAAAACAAAATCAAAGAAGAAAATTGCAGATAGTTAACTTCCTTTGAAGCATTATAATATGTTTAGTTAAATAATTCTACTGATTAATTATTCTTAATATTCTTTAAGTTCATTTATTTCCCTCTTGTATTGTCATCTCCTAGCCCATATTACTACCTTATAGCCTTACTAGGTCCATAGTCTTATCATCGTATACTATTTACAAATATGTATTTAAGGCATATAATGGTTTCCCTATCAAATGTCATATTTATCACCAATAATTTATTAGGAATTGTGCAAAATAATTTAAAATGAGTTTACTCTTTCTCCAGCTTAATTTACTCATTAAATATAACATGGAAATGGGTATATAATGTGTGAAGTGGAATAACCACTTGTCAAATAAGAGAAATACTTGAAAGACGAGTTGTAGTATTTTACTGATGAAATTTATTTTAAGTAACTAAAAAAATATTGAGACTCAAGACTGAAGATGGATTTGTTTTACAGATAATTAATAGAATCACTATCTTGTTTTGGAAGGTAAATATGAGGTTATTTTTGAAACCTATTTGTGTAAAAAAGTACAACTATTTATGGTTTTTTTGCAGAAAATAGAAACAGAACTCAGGATGCTTGGTGGTATAAAATGAGAATCATTCACTAGGGTAACAGTTGAAACAGTAGATCCATTCACCAATAAAACAAAAGAGAAACCTGGACTTAAGAGTGTGTAAGCAGTTGTGATTAAGGAGGAAATGGAAGCATAGCCTCTGCTGACTTTGGAAGCCCAGGAAAGAAAAGGTCATTGAAATGATAGTAAAAATAGAATTATTTTCAGCAACCAGAGGAAAGCAGATTATGAAGAAGAACGTATGATCAGCAATATCCAGTGCTATAACCTGTCCTGAAGAATAAGTGGGAGAAAAATTCACATGATGTTACAATTAATAGGAAATAAACTTCAAGGAAACAGAAATTCTGTTTCTTGCTTGTGATTTATTTTGAGAAATAAAGGGAACACAGAATTTTATTGAACATAGACTCTTCAGTCTAATTTGCCAAAGTAGAAAGCAAAACAAATTAATAAATGAAGATTTTTTTAAAAACTATTTTGTGCTTACTTCATTTCTTAGAACATGAGTTATATTTTTGAGTCCTAGGAAATGAATAGCAAATTGATTACAAAAAAACCCCAATGTTTTATTCTCACTTCTAAGGATGCAGTAAATCAATAAGAGCATTTAATACTTTTTTCTATTACAACTTTTTTCTAGAATTTTCTTCAAAATCATGTATGCTTTTTAAAATATTTTTCTTGTTGTTAATAAAACAACATACTCTCTTTACAAAACTTTTATAAAATGAAAAATAAAGAAGAAGATGGGCAAAACAAATTAATCAACAGGATTTCTAATGGCTCATTAAGATTATCCACTTAAAATAATTAGCAGAAATATTCATTAATGTGTACCTCTTGAGTGATTTTTTAGCAGGACCCTATGACTTTGGTAGTCTCCCAATTTATACGAATAGTAAATAGGTAAAGCCCTGTTACATGCCTACACAGAGCAGTGTAACCATCATGAGTTGCAATCTAATAAATATGTATTTTCCTTAGTGAGAGCCATGTTTTGATATAAAATATATGATTATAAATAAATTAAATCATGTAAGTAATAACTAAGTGATAATTTTTACTATTTTAAAGTTAACATATAAATAATACTAAAACGTACTTTAAATTATTTTACCTGTTACGGTGTAGTTAACCAATTTCAAGTCTTTAATAATTGGTGAGACTATTTTAAAAAATCTCTCATATTCTCTTATTTAGATTATCAAACACTTGTTTCATAGAATATTTTGTTCCAACTTCTGAAAACACTAATGAATATTCTTGGTCTTATGAAGATGAAATAGCTGTGTGCTGACAGCATAATAATATTGAAAAAAGGTTTTTAAAATAATATCAATTTTCCATAATACATCATGCATAGTGCATGATAATCAGGTGCTCTACGAAACAATTTTTGATGTGATCTTTTCTCTTTTCTTTCATACCTTTTTAAAGTTGACGCATCATCAAAACATTTTGTATTCTTATGAGTTTCAAAAAAGAGTATTAAAAAAAGTCTTGTGACCTTCTCCACAATTGGCTGAAACTTTCATTCCTTTCATTCAGGTCTCCATTAGTCGAAAAGTGGTTTTAGCTAGCTGTACTCAAGCATTTCAGTCAATTACCAGCTTTTATCTTGTTGTTATCATAAAAGGCCATTTCTTTCCTAAAATGGTCAATTAAGTTCATGAAAATAAATGGTGAGGAATATACAATTTGTTAGCTCTACTGTCAGGAGTACACTGGTCTTGGGGAAAAACATTTCAGAGGATTTCTTAATGAATAGAAATAACTTTCATCAGTGGAGATGTTTGTTCCCATTTCTTTCTTCTCTGGCTACAATTCACAGTTAACAACGCAGTAATTGAGTATTTGAAAGCTCTTAAAATCTCCGCCTTACACTTAAAGAAGGGTCCCCCTGTTTTTGCTTAACTACTCCATGTGTTTCTGTTTGTAGAGTGCATTTTAGAATCAATTGAGGTAGAAGGTTTTACTTGAAATGCACCAGAAAAAGGTTCACTTTTTGTTTGAGAATAATGTAATAGAAGGAACAAGCACTTGGAGTAAATTAATCAAATAGGATGTACTCTATTTAGAGAAATGTTAGAGCAATTAACATAAAAGTTGAGAATGTTAGGGGAAAAGGAATGGGCAGCAGCCTCCTCATTTGCATAATAATACAACATTAGGATGTTTCACAAGAATGAAGTCATGAGTAGTGCTTTATTCAGTTGCTTCTACTTTGACTATTTCCTACTTTTGTTCTTAAATTAAATGTGTTTACTGTTTGTCACACTGTTCTAAGTGTAATGAATATTCTAGTGTTAACATATACACAAAACTTTCTAAGTTAAATCTAGTTCTATGGTATCTTCCAGTCTAGTCAGAGAAATGCAGTCCATGAATGTGAACTTTGACCAACATCTTTCTGGATGATGAGTAAGTTCTGAATGGTAGAAGTAAATTATCAAGAAAATAACTGTATTTTCATGTTTGCTTTCTTTCATTGTTGCAAATATTTCTTCACAAATATTCTAGCTACAAAAATTGTGAATCAAATATTCTTTCTCCTTACAAAAGTATCCAATGCAATGACAAAGAAAACTTACTGAATCAAGATAATTACTGTGCAGAAATGGTTTTCATCCTTTCCTTTGCATTTAAAAATTGGAAGATACAAGATTACTCAGCCAATGTGATGATTTAATTTGAGACCTTAGCTTGGCTAGGCCTTGGTACCCAGATATTTGGTCAAACAACAGTCTATGTGTTGCTACAGGAAGGTATTTTTGAGATGAGATTAACATTTAAATTAGTAGACCTTGGGAAAAGCAGATTACCTTCCACAATGTGGATGAGCTTTTTCTTAGCTGAAGGCCTTATCAGAATAAAGACTTACCTCCCCTGAGAAAAAAGGATTCTGCCTTTGACTTAAGTTGCAACATCAAGCCTTTTCTGGATGTTCAGCCTGCTGACCTGCCCTGAAAACATTAGACTTACCAGCTCCATAATTGCATGAGCCAATTCCTTAAAATCTCTTTCTCTTTCTCTCTCTCCGAATATATATATATATATATATAAATATATATTAATTATGTATATACTTCATATATTTATGTGTATATATATATATATGCACCTCTACAAATCCTATTGGTTCTGTTTTTCTGGAGATGTGGTGATGCAAAAAAATAATAGGTAAAATTATCGTCAACTAGGAAGGCTGTATTTGCAATTTAGTGGTAGAAAATATACATACAATGAGTACAAATACATATTGAATTTTTTGGTAACCATATGTGTATATACATATTCCCAACTTTTGCCATAGCTGTAAAAGTGAACAGTAATTGGGTGATTTAACTCAATGAATTGCTGCAATTAGTATACATATTTGGAGGCAGGAACATAATAACAATGGAAAGTGACTAATTCCTCAAAGGAATTTAAGAATCTGTAACTTTCTTATTTTTATTATATTCTGACTTAGAGTGACTTTATCTTTTGAAGTATTCAACTTTGTATCTGACTTCTTAATTACACAGTCATTCCATCAGCTGCCAAATATTTGCCTGGGTAAAAAATGTAAAATTTGGTTTTACATTTATTTTCCTTCAATATGGAAAATAATCATGGTCACTCCCATTGGATTCTGGGCAAAATGATAAAATTTCAACTTTTTATATTTCAACTCTGTAGTGTTGCAAATATTTTATCCTTCAAAGTTACATAGATGTTCCTCAATTTACACTAGAGTTACATCCCAACAAACCCATCATCAGTTGAAAATATAGTAAGCTGAAGATACACTTAATAGAACACATTTATCAAGCATCATCACTTGGCCTATCTTAGTATACTTAGAACCTTTATATTAGCCTATAGTTGGGCAAAATCATCTAAAACAAAGCCTACTTTATAATAGTGTTGAGTATCTTATGTAATTGGCTAAATACAGTATTGAGAGTGAAAAACAGAATATTTGTATTGGTATACCAAGTATGGTTTCTACTAAATGCGTATGACTTTGCACCATAGCAAAGTCAAAAAACTGTAATTTGAAACATTGTTAGGTAGTAATATTCAAGGTTCCAAAAGACATGACTGATTAATGATGAACCAGAATAGTTTCATCAATTTAAATCATCTCTGTCCTTTAGTTAAACTCCTTGGTTGAAAATTTTTGACTTTATTTCTCTTTAAAAGTTAGTTTCATTTATGTTATAAAATTTTTCCAACTAGGGTATGTGTCTGGGTAAGACAGCATTAAAGAGAAAAAAAGAGAAAGTGGGTAGAGGGTAACAGACGCAGATAATACAAATGAATTGTAATAATTCTGCACCAAGAATGGTATTTCTTGAAGACTGTGTCATCAATTCACCTTTTTATATTTAAGGCCTAAAATATTGCCTCAAATATTATAAACAATAAATAAATATTTGCTGAATGAATGCATAAACAGAACAATTAATTAATAAATATTAATTGTTGCTACCATAACCCAGACAGAGCACTATAAATCCAGAAGTTACTCTATTTCTATACTATTTAGTATTTAAATAATAAAAATAAATTTTAGTTGCAAGTACAAGTGCCTTCCCATATGCTAAAGCATTTGCTCTTCATATATACAGAAAATAAAATATACTATTTTCAATTATTCTTCTGCAATATCTTCCATATATTAAAGAGATATCATGGGAGAATGTAGAGACACTATAGATACGGTCAGAAAGTGTGAAAGAAAGAGATGACATTTTATGAAGTTGACTAGTCATGCAAAACTGAAAAGCATCAAACCTCTAAATTCTGGAAATGAACAATACCTTGCTTTTGTGTATTATTCTTTTATTTCCAGTGGAATTTTACTATTAGCTTCAGTTTAGTCTGTAAATATTTAAAAAATTCAAACTAAATGAGAATAAATGAAAAAATGAAAGGAATTAATTTTTATAAATTTTGTTAAAATGCTAATTATTTAAATATTAATAAGAACTAATTAATGAGTGTTCTTTTTCTATTCCATAAATGGATAAAAAGAAAACTTGTTATGGAAGGTGAGCATTTTTGATTTGGCAGTTTTTATCATATTTTTGACTAATTTTTCATAAGTTTGTTTTGTATTTTTGTCTCTTTTTTTTCTCATATTTTTTATTTTGGTATTCCTTTTTCATACATCCAAAAAAGAATTTTAGGACAAATGTCTAACCTAACAATGTTTAATTTTTGTTTTGAGAACACATGGATACAGGGAGGGGAACCTCACACATTTGGGGGCTAGGGGAGGGATAGCAGGAGCTGGGGGTGTTGGGGAGGGGATAACATTAGGAGAAATACCTAACGTAGATGACAGGGGGATGGATGCAGCAAAGCACCGTGACATTTGTATACCTATGTCAAAATCCTGCATGATCTGCACATGTACCCCAAAACTTAAAGTATAATAAAAAATTTGTTTTACAATGTTTTCTTTTGGTTTGATAATATTATTATGCCTAAAAGGATAAAGCTTTGAATTAGATGTTTGTAGCATACAGGTCAAATGATCTTGACAGTACATTGAAGACACAAAGTTTTATTTAAACGTACTTAAATAAAAACCTCTAATTATGAGAGAAATGAATGGTATAGATTTACACAAGGCAAATTTATTAGTCTGTTCTCATACTGCTAATAAATACATACCTGAGATTGGGTAATTTATAAAGGAAAGAGGTTTAATTAACTCACAGTTTCACATGGCTGGGGAGGCCTCGTAATTATAGAAGCAAATGAGGAACAAAGTTACCTCTTACATGGTGGCAGGCAAAAGAACTTATTATGCAGGGGAATTTCATTTATAAAACCATCAGATCTTGTGAGATTTACTCACTATCACAAGAACAGTATGGGGAAACAACCCCTGTGATTCAATATCTTCACCTGACCCTACCTTTGACATGTGGAGATTATTACAATTCAAGGTGAGACTTGGGTGGAGGCACAAAGCCAAACCACCTCAGCAAAAGTTCACTAAATGTATTCGTAAATAACGGTAAACTTAAAGTGTGAAAGAAAAAGCTTTGTTCGTTTTACAGACTGAAGCTCTGTCCCTCCTCATTAACTACCTGCTTTTCTTCTGTGAAACAAGAACTTTTTTTTTCAAATCACACAATAGTCTAAAAGTGAGAAAGTAAACTTTTCTTTGGGCATAGTTTCTGTACCTTTAACCCTCTAGTTTTGGCAAAAATATGTTTTTTATTTTTATTTATTTATTTATTTTTGTTTTTGAGATGGAGTTTTACTCTGTTGCCCAGGCTGGAGTGCAATGGCCAAATCTCAGCACACTGGAGCCTCTGCCTCCCAGGTTCAAGTGATTCTCCTGACTCAACCTCCTGAGTAACTACGATTACAGGCACCTGCCACCACACCGGGCTAATTTTGTATATTTACAGTAGAGACAGCGTTTCACCATGTTGATCAGGCTGATCTCAAACTCCTGACCTCAGGTGATCCACCTGCCTGGGCCTCCCAAAGTGCTGGGTTACAGGTATGAGTCACCATGCCCAGCCGAGTGTGTTTTTTAAATATTACTTGCCTCCACTTTCTTCGGCTCAAAAAGAATGAAGTGATTTATCTCTTCAAGAAAATACAATTTCAGCATATGACAGAATGATTATAGAATGACTGTGGCAAATTCAGATAAATAGTTAATATTTTACCATCAGTTAAACGTATTTACACAGATTATTACTTCAAAAGGAGACTATTTCTTAAACGTAATTGTGTTAAAAAAGGTGGACACATTAAAAATATTTTAAGCAGAATATTCTACTGAAATAAATTTTTCTATTGTCACATTATGTTAAATTAATTTTATTAAAAAATTTAATCAATTTATTTGAAAATACCATGTTTCATTAAAAGAGATATTTACATAAGTTAATGAATAAGACTGTGAAATTTTCTTCTCATCAGGAATTGGATATTTTGATGAATTACCTAAGTCTATCAATTCTTACAAAATAGAAAAGAAGTCTAGTTGATGAGAAGACTCTACTGCATTTTGCAGATGAAAAGCTTCTGTTTTCAAACAAGTCATGACATTCAATGGATAAGATAGAGTATATACTAAATATGTAAGTTGTCATTTCAGTCTTAAATTCATTATGAAAACATTCAAGGAGTGACTCAATTTTAGCCAATTTCTAAACAAGAGTATCAGAACTCACACCCAAAATTTTGTCCCAGGAATGTGGGGCTATTTTATGTCTCACTATTATTATATTTTCTTCTTATGATTTAAAAAAAAAAAAAACTCAGAAAAAAATGTTTTTAAGCCATTACAGAATAATGTTACTATGCTTTGTTTTAATATTACTCTTCTATAACTATAACGGTGAACTGTGTAACAACCAGCCAATTGTGAGAAGGAGAAGGAGATATTAGTATTTAATCAAATCAAACAATTCTAATGGCTTATATGCAAATACAAAATATTATAGGACAAAGCTATGTGCATCTGGTCATTCAACTATCTTCATTAGGCCTGTTCTAACATAATTTGTTTTTCAAATAGTCCATCAATAATCAGAAAATCTCTTTTAAGTAAAAGGAGCTCTAACTATATTAATTTTCAAGAACACAAACTCAGGCTTCAGCATATATGTAGTAGTCCTGAAATAAGAAGAGCTGGATTTCTTTCATCTAAAATATAAATTTTTTCTATTATGCCCCTTCATTAAGGGTTGTTTCTCATGTCAAATAAATTCTAAGAAAAAATAATTTAATTATTGAATATAATTATCTTCCCCCCATCTAACCTCTCAAAATGTTTTAATAGACTACCTCTTACATGCATACAATTTATTAATAAATTTCAAGTTTAGGTCAGGTGCAGTGGCTCACGCCTGTAATCACAGCATTTTGGGAGGCCAAGGCAGGCAGATCACCTGAGGTCAGGAGTTCCAGACTAGCCTGGCCAACATGGTAAAACCCTGTCGCTACCAAAAATACAAAAATTAGTTGGGTGTGGTTATGTGCACCTGTAATCCCAGGTACTAAAGAGGCTGAGGCAGGAGAATCCCTTGAACTCAGGACGTGGAGGTTGCAGTGAGTGGAGATCGCACGATTGCACTCCAGCCTGGGTAACAAGACTAAGACTCCATCTCAAAAAAAAAAAAAATAATAATAACTCTAATTTTAGACTCAATATGGGAACCCTCAAACAGCTAAAATTGAATTGTATATATAAAACATACAAAAGCCCAGTGTAATCACAACTTAAGGTAGAGCTAGATAAACTGACAAATTTTAATTCAGGTACCATAAACTATGATGAATCAAAGAAGAGTAGATCTTTGTATATAAGATGAATACATCAGGAACTTACACAGAATTGAATTCTAAAATAATTTTTAAAAATAAAGCCATACTCGATACATAAAAAAGTAAAGACTTGTTGACTAAAACTGGGGAATTTAATACTTTTTTTCCAGTTCCTACATGCAAATTAAAGAGAACCAGTTTCTAACTCCTAATTCTTTAAAAATTAGATACACTCCTGGTCAAATAAAATGTTTATACTTCTTCTGTAACCAAAGAATTATATAAGAAAGAAATATAACCCATTCACAAATTATACAATTCTTTCATCTCAACGAATAATAAAATCTGAAACATAAATATTTCTTGAGATTGATGCCAGGTTCATAAAGAATAGTGACAGGCTTTGGCAAACAGGTTTCAGACATTAAAGTCTGGTTACTACAGAATTCTAATGAAAGATAACATAATACAAAACTTGCAGGATATCTTACAACAAAAGGCAGAAGACCAGTTGTGAATGTGTTTTAGTGCATTACACTTTTCCATTGTTAGATTTTTCTCAACGTTACTAGGTTCATTTTAATGTGCTGAAAACATATTCAGGCTTTTATTTATAGTTTGTCTGAAAGGGACATTTCATTTACTACTTTTCTCTTTTAAACCTTAATTAGTTTTACAACAGAAATGATTTCAGAGTATTTCTATTACTCATCATTTATAATTAAAAAATGATGTATTTATATCATCCCATCATTTATCATTGTATGTTTGTACAGATAATGATACATCCAGAATGTTTCATGCTTTTTAAAGTAATATTTATAATTTTAGAAAATTCATAAATTTTCATTATGTAAAAGTTTGAACAATGTACAATTACATAAAGTAACAAATTATACTCTCCCCTTATCTTGCCGTTCCTCAAATCTACTCCATAGTAGAAGCGACCATGTTGAAAACAATCACCTGCTCCAAAAAAGGCAAAGCTGGCATGTTAGGTTGCTTTTTTTCCCCCCTGTAATTTTGTATTATTATTTGGCAAAGAGGGATACTTATGAAGCTATTACCATCTAAATTCACTGGAGTAGACAATATGTAAGCAAGTTTTCAGTGTAGCATTTTTCTTTATGGGTCTCTTTCAGTGCTCTCAGTCCTAGTTTGGATCTATTCCACTTTTGTTTCTCCTTTTTAAAGGCATTCTCACATATGGCTTTCTAAAGGATTATATAAGTTAATAGTCTATTATTTTTGTATTTCAATTCTATATTATACAATGTAACACAAAATAATTGATACATTCATTAAGCATTTTTTCAAACGCTGTATTTTAACATACCATATCATGTCATATAAAGGTTGCATATTGACTAATGTGAGTCATAGAGTAGCTGTTCAACAAATATCCATTAAGTAAACAAAAACTCAAGATGTAGAGGCTGTTTTGCTTGTTTGTGTTTTGCTTGGTTTATTCATTTAGACGTAGAGCATTTTATTGCCTGACAAAACACAAATTATGCCAGGCTTTGGTCTTCTCACTCTGCTGGAGAAGAGGTGGCCTGAATCATCAGCAGTAGGTACAGAGTCAAGTTGAAAATGCTCATAAAATTGCATATTTCTGAAGAGTCCACATCTACTTTTTAATTCCTCATTGCATCTGTGATTTGTTCTACATTTAAGAGAGTTAGGGGCAAAAATAAAACAAAACCAATGTGGTAGATTAAATTCAGGCTTTTGTTTCAAACTGTTATCATCGCATATCTTTGGGGATCTAGAATGAAGATGATTATGTTTTAATAAAGAAACTAAAGAATAGCAAATTAACATTTGTCTAAACTCCACATGGCTCTAAACCATGTAGGAAGTTTTTATAAATAACCAATCTGAAATACAAATATTTTGATTCCATGTTATGGTTACTATGTTTTATGCACAGACCTTAAAATAAGTTATACAAACATACACATACATATCTTTACTTCTCTTCCCCAAAGTTTGTTGTCTTTTCCTGCTTTTGATTCTCCAAAACACAGTTCCAAGGACAATTTGGGAGAGAATCAAGTGACTGATTTCTTCTTTGCCATAAGCAAAAAAGGAGTGATCAATAATTTATTTAGTAATTATTTTTAAATAATTTTCGAAAGCCCAAAAGCACTTATAATATATTGAGTCACTAGTTTTTAATTATGCATTCCCTCTCATATTAAAAAGAATACAAAGTATTTATAACAATTTATACTGTTGAAGCAAAAATAATTTGACACCTACTCAAGGCTGCTCCTATTTTTACTTTGTTTTCAAACCAAATGAGAGCCAAAGTTTTAATGTATTTCTGCCCACCAAAAAACTTTCCCCTAAAGTGACTTCACAGACTCCTTATAAGCTACCTAAAATTGCATGAAAGTCCTGGAACAAAGATAAATGAGGTCCCTACTAAAGGTATTACAAGACCAATTAGCAATATATAAAATATAAATATGTTCATAAATACATTAAAATGGAGCCTTTGGGGAGAAGTAGGTCCACGGCCAGTTTTGATAAATGAATGAGAATTACAAAGTTAAATACACTGTAAGACTGGGAAATAATAATTTAAAAGAAAGCACATTATATTATATTTAAAAAAGGGGATTTTACAATTGAGGATTGGCTCAGCTGCCAAAGGATGCTCTCCACATTCTAGTCTCTAAATGCGGCTTATTATCTTTAATTTCCCCATACCTCTCCAATACAACCCAACATAACACTCAACATTCTTCAGTCTCAGAAAGTGGATTTTCTAAGAAAATATACAATGCTCGAAATTTCCTTCCCCTCAATAATTATTTTTTCACACTTCCATTTATTTTTTTCCTCAAGGAAAAAGGGTGCATTTTTTATCAGTTTTGTATTCCTTCCTGTATATTCTTCAACACATGCTATGCCATCTCTTATAAGAATTAGGTTTGGTGGGGGCACAGTAGCTCACGCCTGTAATCCCAGCACTTTGGGGGGCCAAGGCAGGTGGATCACCAAGTCAAGAGATCGAGACCATCCTAGCCAACATGGTGAAATCCCGTCTCTACTAAAAATATAAAAATTAGTTGGGTGTGGTGGCAGGTGCCTGTGATTCTAGCTGCTCGGGAGGCTGAGGCAGGAGAATCACTTGAACCTGGGAGGCAGAGGTTGCAGTGAGCCAAGATTTCACCACTGCACTCCAGCCTGGTGACAGAGCGAGACTCCTTCTC
The DNA here is from genome assembly GCA_036589455.1 of Ateles fusciceps. NCBI lineage: Eukaryota > Metazoa > Chordata > Mammalia > Primates > Atelidae > Ateles > Ateles fusciceps. Next base: position 2,041,048 of record JAZHEH010003406.1, read on the forward strand.
AAAACAAAAGAAAAAGAATTCGGTTTTTCTGTTAATTACCCCTTTCACAGTTTTTCTTTTTCTTTTTGAGAGGAAGTCTCGATCTGTTGCCCAGGCTGGACTGTAGTGGCACACTCTCAGCTCACTGCAACATTTGCCTCCTGGTTCAAGCAATGCTCCTACCTCAGCCTCCCGAGTGGCTGGGACTACAGGCTCCCACCACCATGCTCAGCTAATTTTTTGCATTTTTAGTAGAAACAAGGTTTTGCCATGTTGGCCAGCCTGGTCACAAACTCCTGACCTTGGCCTCCCAAAGTGCTGGGATTACAGGCGTGAACCACTGCGCCTGGCCCTCATACTTAAGTTTTTGTTTCTTCTAATTATTAACTCTAAATGATAGTACATACTTAATCCTTTTTAAATTTCTTTAACTTTCATTAATATTCATTTATTATTTATGTAGAAAAGTTTAAAAGTGCTCCCAATGAGTTCATCGGTTATCAAGCTCCCAACAGTTAGGCCCTCTCTGCTTTGGTTTTCCTTCTTCATAATAAGTCAGCAAAAGTTGACATTTATCTTACTGGACATTTCCCATTAGCCCTAACTGAAATAGACACTGAACACCCTAAATTCTCTATGGTGCACAGCATCTGGAGTCACAGCAATTTTAGAGACAAGCTAATGCAATCTAGTAATTTTCAGAGGCACAGAAACGGAGGCCTAGAAGTGATTTGTGCGTGTGAATAGCTAGAATCAGGACAAGAAATCCAGAACCTGGGACCACATGAGAGTACAATTCCTCACGTTCTCACATCTGGCCTAATTGCAGGACTTAAGCTATCACCGTACTGCATTCAAATTTTACTTATAAAATCATAAATAAAATTTTAAAGTACCAATTTTCTTATAAAAATATTCATGGTCTGCTTTGCAACATTGAAAATATTTCTTTTTACATGGAAGATTCTACCAATCTCTTCCAGAAACTATCCCACATTTGAAAGTCTACTAAAATTACTAAACCGAAAGCCTTCTAAAACCTCACAGAAGAAGACTCTTGGCTTTGCTCAGTAAAACATTAATGTATTCTTCAATGTTGAACCAGTCTTGAATACCTGAAATTAACCCCATTTGACCATGGCCATGAGATAATTTTTTTATTGTATATATTATTTTACATATATATCACACACATTACATATCAATCTATAAGTCTTTATACATTGTTAGACTATGTATGCTAATTTCATTAAGGGTAATTGCATCTAAGCTCATGAGAGATATTGATCTGTAGTTTAATTTTCACACAATATCTTTGGTTTTGATATTAGGATAATACTCCCATCATAGGATGAGTTACCAAGAAGTTCCTTTGCTTCTATCTTCTGAAAGAGATTGCAAAGAAGTAGTACAAATTATTTCTTACCTATTTAGTGGAATTAACCAGTCAACCCATATGGGCTTGATACTTTATGTTTTGGATGGTTATTAATTATTGATTCAGTTTCTTTATAAATATAGACCTCTTTAAATCATCTATTTCTTCTTGTGTGAGGTTTGGCAGATTGTGTCTTTCAGAGATTGGTTCACTTCATCTAGGTCATAAAATTTTGGGGGGATGGAGCTGTTTATATTACTCCTATATTATTTTTTTCATGTCTATGAGATCCTTAGCGACATTCCCTCTTTCGTTTCTAAGATTAGTTGTTTGTGTCCTCTCTTTTTCCCTTATTGGCTTGGCTAGAGGCTTATTGAGTTCATTGATCTTTTTAAACAGCAGCTTTTGATTATATTGATATTCTCTATTATTTTTTTGATTTTACATATTTGTAATCTTTTTATATTTCTTTCTTCTGCTTACTTTTGCTTTAATTTGCTCCTTTTTTTAGTTTCAAAATTGGAAGCTTATGTAATTCATTTTAGATGTTTCTTCTTTTCTAATATCTACATTTACTGCTATAGATTATCCTTTCATCAATGTTTACTGAATTCCACCAGTTTTGGTTAGTTGTGCTTTCATGTTCATTTAGTTAAAAATATTTTAAAATTTCTCTTGAGATTTCTTCTTTGACGCATGTTATTCAGAAGTGTGTTTTTAATCTCCAGTTATTTTAGGATTTTCCAGCTATCTTTCTGTTATTGCTTTCTAGTTTAATTCCACAATGATCTGAGAACAGACATTGTGTAATTTCCATTATTTTAAGTTGTTAACGTGTTTTATAGCACAGTTTGTGGTCCGTCTTGGTGAATGTTCCATTGAGCTTGAGAAGAATGTGCATTCTGTTGTTAGATGCAGTAGTTTATAGATGTCCGTCATATCTAGTTGATTGACAGTGTTGTTTAATTCAACGGTGTTCTTACTGATTTTCAGCCTCCTGGGTCTGTCCGTTTCTGAAGGAAGGGTGTTGAAGTCTCCAACTGTGAGAGTGGATTCATCTCTTTCTCCTTGAGTTGTAACAGTTTTTGCTTCACACTCTATTGTTGGGCACTTACACATTAAGAATTGTTATTCTTTCTTGATTAATTGAGCCCTTTAACATTATGTAATTATTCTCTTTGTCCCTGATCATTTTCTTGCTGTGAAGTCTGTTCTGTCTGACATTAACATAGCTACTTTCTCTGTCTTGTGATTAGTGTTATCATAGTCAATATTTCTCCATTCATTTACATTTAATCTGCATATGTCTTTATATTTAAAGTGAGTTTCTTGTTGACAACATAGATTTAGGTTTCTTTTTTTTTATTCAGTTGAATATCTCTACCTTTCAGTTGGTGCATTTAGACTACTAATCATATAAGTTATTACTGATATAATTGGATTAATATCTACAGTATTTATTACTCTTTTCTATTTTTTGCTCGTTCTTTGTTCCTATTTTTGTCCTCCATTATTTTACTGCCTTTTGTGGTTTTATCTGAACCTTTTATATGATTACATTTTCTCTCCTTTCTTAACACGTTAAGAATTTTTTAAATCTTGTTCTAGAGTGCACAGTACACATTTACAATCAATTAAGATTCACTTGCAAATAACACTATGCCAATGCATGGGTAGTGCAAGTACTTTTTGTTGTTGTTGTTGAGATGGGGTCTGCTCTGTAGCCCAGGCTAGGGTACAATGGTGCAATCTTGGCTTACTTCAGCCTCCAACATCCAGATTCAACCATTCTCCCACCTCAGCCTCCCGAGTAGCTGGGATTACAGGTACACCACCACACCCAGCTAATTTTTGTATTTTTAGTATAGACGGAGTTTCACCATGTTGACCAGGCTGGTCCCGAACTCCTGATCTCTGATGAGTCACCCTCCTGGCCTCCCAAAGTGGTGGGATTATAGGCATGAGCCACTGCGCCCCCGCTACAAGTACCTTTAAATATAAAAATATTCTTACTTGCCTCCTCCTGTCCTTTGTATCATTGCTGTCATTCTTCATTTATTCATTATCATGCATAAGTATGCATAATTAAGTACACTGTTGCTATTATTTTGAACAGACTATTATTGGTTAAATAAATTAACAATTAGAACATGAAAGTTTATTTTACCTTTACTTACTCCTTCTCTGATGCTCTTCTTTTCTTTATGTGTATTCAAGTTTCTGATCTATATATTTTTTCTACCTCTCTGAAGAACTTCTTGTAACATTTCTTGAAAGGTAGGTCTAGAGGCAACAATTCTCTTAATTTTTATTTATCCGATAATGCCTTTATTTCAGTTTCTCAGTGTACAGAATTCTAAGTTTGTGGTTTTATTCTCAACACTTTAAATATTTGACTCTATGCTCTTTTCTTCCCAAATGGTTTCTGGGGAGCAATTGGCTATAACTGTTACCTTTGTTCCTCTACAGGTAAGGTGTATCTCCCCCACCCTTCTTCTTGCCCCCAGGATCTTTCAGAATTATTTAATGACCACTGGTTTTTCTGAAGTTTGCAAAAGATATGCCTATGTATAATTGTTCTAGCATTTATTCTGCATGTGTTTTGAACCTCATAAATCTATGGTTTGGTATTTAACATTTATTTGGGACAAATTTTCAGTCACTAGTGTTTCATCTGGTATTGATTGTATATGTTTCACATTTTCTAATTGTCCCTCATTTCTTGAATAGTATGTTCTGTTTTTTTTTTTCTGCCATTTTTCATTTTTTTTCTTTTCAGCTTTGGAGGTTTCCATTAGAATATCTTCAAGATCAGAAATTATCTTTTCTGTCCAGTCTACTAATAAGCTCATCAAAAGTATTCTTCATTTCTATTACAGCGTTTTTTATTGTTGCTTTTCTTATTGGTTCTTTCTTAGAATTTCTAGTTTTCTGTTTGTCTTGCTTATGTACTATTCCATGCTGTCTACTTTATCCATTAGAGTCCTTAGCATATAAATCATAGTTTTTTTTTAAATTTCTGGTCTGATAATTCTAGTATCCATGTAATACGTGCATCTGATTCAAATGATAGATCTGTCCTTTAAACTGTGTTTTCTGCCTTTTAGTAAGTCTTGTGATTTTTTCTTTGTATAGAGGCATGATGTACTGAGTAAAAGGAATTGTTGTAAATAAGACTTTGGTGGTGCAGTGTTAAGGTATGAGGGTAAGGGAGGCCCTCTGTAGTCCTATGATTAAGTCTCAGTCTTTTATTGAGCCTGTACATCTAGATTGTGAACTTCATATGCACTTTTCATGTCCCCACCCCATCCTAGGACACAATGGCTAGTGAAAGCTGAAATTCAGTGCTTCCCTTCTCCCAGGTCAGTTAGGCTCTGAATCCCAGCAAGTTATGCTCCGGTTAAGTAGATTCTTATGACAGCAGACATTATTAAGAAGAATAAGATTCTCTAGAATATTTCAAGATGGTTCTCCCCCCACCCCCATCTCTGCTGGAATCATGAGATGCTATTTCTCTAATATTCGCTGTGACAATATCGTCTTATTCTAGGAGGTAAAACACAAAGTGGAGGACCAGCCAATGACCGTATCCTGCTAGACAAATCTCTCATATTTTCCTACACTGTCCTTCCAGCAAATCACCAATTACGGTTAGGTTTTCTTGCCCTGGTACTGGTTGCCAAGGAGGCTGTTTCTTATGGGTTTCTGCTTCAGTAAGTTGTGATTGTTTTTATTTGCCTTTCAGTATCTCCAATTTTGGGGGCAGTAATTTGCCTTGTGACCAAATTGCTTTCTAAAAGAAAATTTTTTAGTTAGGTTGATCCAAACAACTTAATTTTAAGAACATAGATCTGTCTTCAGCTATATTTTGTTTTCTTCTCTTGATAGCATTTATTGCCTGCCCACGTATTATAATTGTGTTAAGTTGTTCATTTTCTGCCACCCCATACTAATATTTAAGTTCCAAGGGGTGAATAATTTTTTCTTCCTTGTTTTTCACACTGTGTTTCTTAGTACCTAGAATAATTTTTGGCAAATAGTAAGAAGCAAAATATTTGTTGCAGTAATAGCAAATGACACATTCTACCTTTAAGCTCACTTGCTTCTGAATCACCATAGACTTCATTGCAGAAGGTAAGAAAGACAAAAGGTATGAAACACAGTCATACAGTCCAATCTATTCTCCCTAAATATTTTTCAATTCATTTTCTGATGTTCTCATTTTGTCACATTCTAGTTTATATTTAGTAGTTCACTATTATAAATATAGCTTTGCAACTGATCTCCAATCCTTAGTCTGTTTATTTTAGCTGCAGTTGTCTAATAAATCCATAATCAAAATGAAGCCAATATATTACATTCTCCACAATTACCTCTAATTAAGTGAGCAATACTTCTGATAATTACACATTCAGAAGGTGTCCAAAATATTCAAGATCGTTAATGTCAAACTGACACTCAAATCTTCTCTGCAACTTGTCAAGACCTTTTTATTTCATGAATAACTTTTATTTTCTTAGCCAAAACTTCACTCATATTTAGAACATCATCTACAAATTATTGGTAATATAGAGCCAAGAAGACATCAGACTGAAAAGATTTCACCTTCTTTTCACTAGTCCTTAAAATCCATCTGCTAATTATCCACTGGATCCCAATCTTTCCACTTTATCCTACATGCGTCATTTTTTTTTCATTTCGAATGAATTGTTCATGTAAAGAAAAAAAATTATCATATTTTACATCCTAAAATCAAAACAACCCCCAAATGGCCTTTCATTTCCCTACAGCACCACTGAAATGTAACCATATGTATCTGTTCCTTTTTTATAGCCACAATTCTTGAAACAGCAGTCTGGATTTATAGTCTCTTCTTCTAGAGTCCCAGATTAGTCTTTGACATTCCCCAATGTGGATTGTACTCTTATTCAAATTGATCTGGTCAAGGTCACCAATGACTACATATTGCATAATCTAATAATTATTTTTTAACTTCACCTTATTCCCTATCTTAGTTAATTATGTTAATGACTGCTTGGTTTTGCTAAATATTTTCCTCTTTTTGTATCTTTAATACTACTAAATACTAATTTTCCCCTTGATAGCTGATCATGTCACTTCAGTTTCCAGTGTCATCTCATAGTTAACATGCTCAAAATGGAAGCATATATTCCTTCAAAAAGCACCAATACAAGAACACCCTCAAACATGTAAACTCACATACAGAAACAGATGTGTATGTCTCACATACACGTTCCCATGCATTCATGCACATCCCCCTGACATAAATATAGAAAAACACATGCATATTTCTGCATGTATGCTCACATAAACACACTCACTCACATATGCAGACACTGACCAAACATACACAAATGCATGCACAATGCTCACATGGGCAACCACATATACATATTCAATCTCACTGACACTGACACACATACATTCCCCCCCCACACATATTCACACACGTATATACATATGCACATCACACTCACATGCACTCACACACATATACATATACTCACATATATACATGTATACCCCAAGCCCCCTACAATCTCATATATACACACACACATGCATACCTGCACACATATGTACTCACATATACACACTTGTGCATCCCCCAAACAGACACTCATACTCGTTACACTCAAACATGCACACCATCGTTTCTTTTCCAGGTCTAACTACCTCTCACCTAGAAAATGAAGGCAGAAATCTGAAAGTTTTGCATCTACTACTTTCTAATGCTTCCATTTTAACTTCATCACCTCAACTTATCAATTCTTTCTCAGAATTATGCCTAGAATCTCCCCCATTTATTTATATTTTCTTTGCCACCCACCTAGGTAGGTTCATCTAGTTCCTAGCTTTTTTCAAGCTGCCTATTTTGCTCCCTTTAATCTATTCTGCATAATTTAGACAATGTAACTATTTCAGAACACAATTCAGATTATGCCACTCTAACATTTGAATTCATTCAATGCCTGTCCATCAACTTCAATTTTCATCATTAAAATTATTCTATATTGAATATATAATGCTGGCAAGAACATGATGAAATAGGTACCATCTATTTTAGGTAGCAATTGAAATGACTTAGAAATATGTTTGATAAAAATTTTGTAATATATTTCAAGATAAAATAATCAACAGTGATAATATTTGAATTATAATTCTATTTCAGAGACATGGTAACAAAATTATACCAAATATTATGAAAGCATTGTGCACAAAAATAAATACTTTAGATTTTCTCCAATAGGAAAAAATTCACATTTATACATAAATAGGACACTAGGGAAATTAAGTAACCTGTAAAATATTCATTCAATAAAATATTATGAATTCTTTAAAATATTTTAGAATATATTTTACTAATATAATTAATATTCATGGCAGGTTAATATATAAAAACACCTGATTATAAAGTATAAATGGCTGCAAATTTGCATCTGCAGTATAATCATAGCTCAATTTAAACTAAAGCAAAATACAAAAGAAACAGAAAAACATTATTTCAGTGATTCAATTATTTTCGCTTTCTTTGTCTTTTTCCTTATCATCTATATTTGTCATGAGAATTTTTAGAGAATAAATCAATTAAAAAAGAATTATTATTTCCATTTTTTTCTTTACCCAATGGCAAATGAAATGAAAGCAGCTCTGGCAATCTCCAGGTCATTAAAGTTTTCGGAGGCTTTTTGTGAACTTCCTGAATTCATAGTTTAGGCCTTAAGGTTAAAATATAAATCAGATAAACTTCATACTCAACCTTCTAATGACTTCCTAGCTTACTCAGAAAACAAAACAAACAAACAAATTAAAAACAAAACAGTGCCTTGCAGTAGCCTAACAGACACTGTAAGTTCTAGTTTCACTGACTCTCCAACCTGGCTTGCTTTCCTCCACCTTCCCTGCCTCTATCATTTTTTTTCCCAAATGGTCACATATTTGTAGCCTTAATTCCATTAGGTCTCATAAAAGTAAACATCAACTTCAGTCTTATGAACTATAATTCCTATTATACTTACTCAATTTTTACTTTACTGTGATTTACTGTTCTTCATAAAATTTATCATCTTCTGACAATCTATGTACTGGTTTGTTTTTTATTTCCCCCTACTGAAATATTAACTCAGTGACAAGAAGAATTATCTCCATTTTGTTCATTATTCTATCTCCATTGTGTGGCCTTTATTAGATGCTCAGTGAATACTTTTTGAATGAATAAAATTTAGAGATGTTTCAGTTTATTGATATTTTAGTCAAGATAGTTTTAAATGCATCATTTGATATTATTTGTCTTAGTAATTTTCAACATTCTTAAGGGCAAATAGTGGCATACTATTGTGTTTAAATTGGTTATTACATTACAGAATACAGCAGTAGGTAAGCAGAGTGAATAAATTTTTAAACGTACATATTTTAAATGTACAGAGTGAATAAAGTTTTCACATGTATATGCTTATTTTATCAGCACTGAAATGAAGACATAGAACATATTCATTCCAACGATTACCTTTCCAAAGGTGAATTCAACTTTGAATTCCATCAGCATTGACTGTTTTTATTTTTTTTGAATATTTAATTGTTTATCAAACTAGTCTCTCGACTGAGGAATCAGGTATATTCCTCAGTATTATTAGAGCTAGCATCAGTTTATTATTCTTCACTGATATGCACTATTCCATTTTATAAAATGGGTATAGCAATTAGTTGTTTGTTCTATCATTAATGTTCTTTGGTTGTTTTTTGCTATTTTCAAAATGCTATGGTTGTAGTGGATATGTGTACTAATTTTTATTGGATATTTATTACACAATGATATTGCTAGCATGGTGCATATTCTATAAAAATATTTTGCTTTTAACTTTTTGGGTCTTTATGTTTCATTTATGTTTTTTAATAAACAGCATAGAGGTTTTATTTTTTAATGGGAAATGTTTTCTATTTACTTGGAAATATTAATGATGTTTAGTTTTGCTCTAATATCTTCATATTTTCTATTTGTTTCGTTGCTAATTGGTTTATTTTTCTTTTGATTTATTAAGTACTGCTTCTTATTCTACTGTATTTTTCCATTAGCTTACTATTTTCACATTATTTATTTATTTATTTTTATTTATTTATTTTTTATTGCATTTTAGGTTTTGGGGTACATGTGAAGAACATGCAAGATTGTTGCATAGGTACACACATGGCAGTGTGATTTGCGCCTTCCTCCCCCGTCACCTATATCTGGCATTTCTCCCCCACGCTATCTCTCCCCAACTCCCCACTCCCCGCTGTCCTATCCTGGATATTATAAAATGCATTGTCTACTTTAGTTATTGTATCACAGCCAGAGAATGATAGAATTTCATCTTACAAAAGTTTAATTACATTTAATTCTCTTGTATTTTATATTATTGCTGCCAGAAATTTTACTTGTATAGGAAATCCCAGAAAAAAATGTAATTTCTATAAATAATCTTTTTTCACTTATCTTTCACTACTGGAACATTTACCCTTTCTAGTGTTTTTTATTCTTTCCCTCTTGTTTATGCTATCACATGAGATGGCTTTTTCCCTGCCTGAGAAACAACCTCTAAATATTTTAGTTCATGATTAAAGATGCTAAATTCCCTCATGCTTAGTTTGCCTGAAAACTTCGAATTTTGATTTTATTTAGATTCTTTGTAAAGATATACTTCTCAAATAGAAAATGAACAAATTTTAATTACACAGTTTGATCTGTTTTAACAAATGCATACATTCATTTAACTCAGATCACTATCAAGACATGGAAACTAACTGCTATCTCAAAAAGTTTCTAAGATTCATTTTGCGGCACTGTTCACTATAGCAAAGACTTGGAACCAACCCAAATGCCCATCAATGATAGACCGGATAAAGAAAATGTGGCACATATACACCATGGAATACTATGCAGCCATAAAAAAGAATGAGTTCATGTCCTTTGCAGGGACATGGATGAAGCTGGAAATCATCAGCAAACTAACACAAGGACAGAAAACCAAACACCACATGTTCTCATTCATAAGTGGGTGTTGAACAATGAGAACACACAGACAGAGGGTGGGGAACATCACACAATGGGGCCTGTCAGGGGGTGGGGGGCTAAGGGAGGGGATAGCAGGGGGTGTGGTTATTGGGGAGGGATAGCATTAGGAGAAATATCTAATGTAGACGATGGGGTGATGGATGCAGCAAACCACCATGGCATGTGTATACTTATGTGACAAACCTGCATGTTCTATACTTCTAAGATCCTTCATTCTTCTCTTTCAGTCATCCACTTCCAAATAACTAATGGTCTTGTTTCTATTGCCTATAGATTAGTTTTGCCTAGTATATGATATAATATAAATGGAATCACACTGTATGAAGGCTTTTGTGTCTGGCTTCTTTTGCTCAGCAAAATGTTTTTGTGGTATCAGCAGTTGATTTATAAATATAGACATTCAGGGAGAAGCAAAGTACTCATAGGATCATAGAATAGATTCTATGTTTAACTTTCAATAAAACCAAAAAAATATTTGTCCTAACTGATTTTATGTCCTCACCAGGAGTGTCCCATCATTAGTTCCATATTTTTACCAAGGTGTTGTTTGTAATTCTTTTCATATTACTCTTTTACTGAATATGTAGCCAAAAAAAGCCATAAAGAAGAAAAATAGTTTTTATATGCCAATTGACAGACTATTTGTAGAGAAAATATGAAAGAAACTGTTACAAATCAATAAAAAATGAAACAACATAATTAAATTGGTTTAGAGTGTTGAACAGGCACTCACAAAGATGATATCCAAATGTGCTATAAACATATAAAAATGTCAAACTTTATTAATCACTAGTGAAATGAAAAGTAAAACCAAAGTGCAAGAGATGAATTTGATAACCCTCACACACCTCCAAATAGATAAAATTTTAAAGATGAATAATAAAATTTGGGGAGGATATAGAAAAACTTGAGCACTGGTGCGATGTTGATGGGAATATAAACTGGTATAACCACTTTCAAAAGCTGTTTCTCTCTTTCTACTAAAGTTGAAAAGCACATATGCTATAACCTAGAAATTCTCCTCAATATATATGAAATAGAAATATATTTTTAAATTTTCCAAAAAACAACTACTAAAATGTTTATAGGAACTCTATTTATAATTATTCCACTATAGAGGATATCCAGGTGGATATTGGTAGTATAATAGTATAGGATACATGTTACAATGGTCATATGATAAATTATTATCTAGGAATAGAAATGGAAAAAATACTATTGCTGGATACAAAATATATGAATCTCACAAATATAATATCCTATTTTAAAGGCAGACCAAAAATGCACATTCTGTGATTCCATATACATAAATCTGCTAACAGGCAACTGTAAACCAAAAATAAAATCTTAAGCCACCAAGTCAACAGAATGGATGCCTCCTCCCAGACAAGTGCATTCCAAAGTAAACCTGATGGGAAGGGGGCAGTCAGATATACCTCCTTATACCCTCCACTCTTTGCAATTCAGGCACAACTTACAAACATTAACATTAAAACAGAGATCTTAGAAGGACAAAATAGACGCTTTATAACAATAAGACACAAAATTCCAACTTGACTCTAGCATAGCATCACATGACAGCTAGTAAGCCCTGAAAGAAATCAAAGTATTTTACCCCAAAATATATTTCTTTGACATATTTTTAAATGGCTTTACAAAGCTATGGCTTGTGGGGAAAATCCCTGTAGAGAATCCCCTTCCCTTGCAGATATTTTTCCTAATCCAGGAGAGATTAACTAACTGTATGACATCTTTTAGTGTATGACAAGATATATTTACCATATGTTCTCTCTGAATCCTGTTACCTGGAAGCTGCATCTACACAACAAAACCTTTGGCTTCCACAATCACCCCTTACCTAAAAGACAAACATTTCCTTCTGCTGACTCCAACTCTTCAGGCAGACCTTAACCCTTTCAACCAATTGCCAATCCAGAAATCATTGAATCCACCTATGAACTGTAGGCCTCCTGCTTCAAGTTGTTTCATCATTCTGGACTGAACCAATGTATACTTGACACCTATTGATTAATGCCTTATGTCTCCCTAAAATGTATAAAAGAAAGCTGTTACCCCATTCACCTTGGGCACATGTTCTGAGGACCTCTTAAGGCTAGCTTTGGAACTTGGTCACTCATATTTAGCTTAGAATGAATTCCTTCAAATATCTTACAAAGTTTGACGCTTTTTCATCAACACGGTAATCTAAAAGCAAACAAGCCAAGATGGTGGTTGATTTTTTAAGAAAATGTGACTGGCTGATTTCAAAGGACCTGTGTGTTACAGATTGTGATAGTAAATTTTGTAAGTGACTAAGCCACTGGGTAAACAGGTATTCAGTCAAACAATATGCTGTGTGTGTCTGTGAAGGTGTTTTTGGATGAGATAAACATTTCAATGAGGAGACTAAAATAGATTGCCCTTCATAAGCATCATGTGCCTCAGTTAGTTGAAGAACTGAATAGGAATAAAAAAAACCTGACCTTTCCACCCCAAATAAGAGAATTTTTCCTGCCAGATGGCCTTTGAACTAGGAAATCAGCTTTTTTCCTGCTTTTGGACATAAACTGAAAGCATCAGCTCATACTAGCTCTCAAGACTGCTAGCCTTTGTATTGGATTTAAACTATCTGCTTCCTGGGTCTTCAGCTTGCCAGTTCATCCTCTAGATCTTGGGACTTTCTAGCCTACATATTCATGTCAGCCAATATCAATTTCTCTCTCTCTCTTTGTGTATAAAAGATGAATAATACAATTTTTGGCAACGATGTACGCACACACACACACACACACACACACACACATTCACACACATCTATTTGGTTCTGTTTCTCTGGAAAACTCTAGCTAATATATTGGTCATTATCTAATCCTTGATCTTGGCTTGTATACTGCAGGTGTGTTTACTCTGGAAATTCATGAAGTTTTGTATTTATGGTTTGTGCTTTGTACATTCTCAGAAAATGTGAGTGAAAATAAGAATTTCTGCACAAGGTACAGTCGAATGTTACAGGCATATAGTACATTTCACATGAAACTTCTATATTCTTTCCAATCCTGAACTCCTGAGTATATAAATATATCTGCTAAGTGTTTACATATTACAGTCTTTAAATCATAGCTAGTCTATGGCCGTGTGTCTCAGAGATTTTGAAATGTTTTGATTTATAGGGCCCTCAATGTCTTCTTTTTGTTTGTTTGTTGTTTTGTTTTAATTAAATCCCTAGGTCAAAATAAATACCTAACAGCTCAGTATTGAATAATGAGGTCTCAACAATTCGAGAGTAGTAATTTGTGTAATTTTTGACAGGTGCTACTGTGTTCTCTTGAAAAACTAAAATTTCTAACTGTGCCCACTCTGTGAATTTATGCACTGCTTCATAGGATCTTGGCATATGGCTTAGGAAACAAGGTCTTAGTCTTTTCTAGATACAGAGCAATTTAAGCAAGTCATATATGAGGTTTATGCTGTGTTTCTGTCTGTATGTGTTTCTGTATGCATTTATTGAAATAAATATATATGCATGGATAATTGAATGCATATCTAAGTTTTTAAAGGTTTTATACTCCAAAACTATAGAAAAATATGCTGTTTTATTCTAAGTGCTCCCATTAGAACACTAAGTGTAACATATTTATTCAGTTCTAAAGTCCCATTTGGAACACTTTTCTCAGAATTAGCTTCCGATAAATATACATATTGCCAATGTTAGTTAAACAAAATAACACTGCTCTAGAGGTAGGATGAAGGTTAACAGACATAGGACACAACACTATCCTTTAAAAAATTTGGAATAAAATGATCAAAAATATAAAATTTTATGCCCAGGTTTATACTAATTACCATTATGATTTAGTACTGCCATTTTTGTGTATATGTAAAATGTATATTTTTTTCAAATTTATTTTGGATTTGAGGGTACAAATGCAGATTTGTTATATGAATATAATGTATGATGTTGAGGACTGGGGCATGGATGATTCCATCACCCAGGTAATAAGCATAGCACTCAATAGATACTTTTGAGCCAACAACCCCCTCCCTCTCCTCTCTACCAGTCCCCAGTGTCTCTTGTTCCCATCCTTATGTCCATGTGTACTCAACATTTAGCTTCTACCTTTAAGTAAAAACATGGAGTATATGCTTTTCTGTTTTTGTGTTCATTCACTTAGGATAATGGCCTCCAATTACATGATTGTTGTTGCAAAATACATGATTTCATTCTTTACTGTGGCTGCATAGTATTCCATGTACCATATTTTAAGAATCCAATATACCATCAATGGGCACCTAGATGGATTCCAGGTCTTTGCTAGTGAGAATAGTGCTGTGATGAACATATGAGTGCATGTGTCTTTTTGGTAGAACAATTTATATTCCTTTGGGTATATACCCAAACAAATAATCCAATTAAAAGTAAGCTAATGATATTAACAGATAATTCTCTAAAGAAGACACACAAGAGGCCAACAAACATGAAAAAATTCTCATCATTACTAATCATCAGAGAAATCAAATCAAAACCACAATAAGATACCATCAATTCTCATCATTAGTAATCACCAGAGAAATAAAATCAAACTGCAATAGATACCATTTCACACCAGTCACAATGGCAATTATTAAAACGTCAAAAAATAACAGATACTTGTGAGTCTGTAGTGAAAAGGGAACATTTATACCCTGTTAGTAGCAATGGAAATTCCTTCAGCCACTTCGGAAAGAAGTTGGAGATTTTCAAAGAACTTAAACCAGAACTATTAATACCATTCAAGACAGTAAAATATGTCTTATGTGAAGAATGTTAACTCATTATTACATTTAGTTAACTCGTTATTACATATCTTTCTTGAAATTAAATGACTTGATAAATTCATACCTCATCTGAAATTTACTAAATTGTTTTCAGGAATTTTTTTTAAAGAGTAATATAAAGTTTACTTTGAGGAAAAAAAGCATTAGCAACTTTGATAACTTTACTATTTTCCCTTTAGAACAATTAACCAAACAAATAGAAACAAAAATAAGCAATATTACATTAGTTTTTTGTTTTCAAACATAGGATTTGTCATTAAATCTGTTTTTACATTTGGTTTAAAAATACATGTTATAAACATTTATTTTCTTTTTGTTAAGTCACAATATAAGTAATGGAGTCACTCCATAAATATTCATTGGTAAGATATCTGTTAATAAATTCTTCTTGAAACATAATTAATATTATATTTTGATCATTATATTTCCAACTACATGTATTTTTATTTCTTTGACTAATTTTATAATAATAGTAATGAACAAATGCCCCACATTCAGTAAAAAATTGGAGTTGATACTTTATTAGTCAGAGTTCTCCAGAGGAACAAAAGAACCAATAACATAAATACACACACACACACACACACACACACACACACACACACACACACATACACATGCAGTGCTTTAGTGACATCCTATACCACACTGGGGAGGACAATCTGCTTTAGTCAGTCTACTAAATCACCTGTTAATCTCATTCAGAAACACTCTCACAAACACACCCAGAAATAATGTTGGACCAAATTTTGGAAACTGAATGTCCTGATCAAATTGACTCACAAAATTAACCATCACAGTCATTAAAAGTCAGGTTTTGGGACCATGTCAGGTGGCAAAACTGATCCATTGTTAGCTCAATTACAATGAACAGAAATGGCAACACTAAAATTAAAAAATCAAAACAGGCAAACAAATAAACTCAACAATGCCATTCCACAATAATGCCTTAAACCATGTGGACTATAATAATTTTAGTGATTGAAAGGAGTATTCGGCCATTTTTACTTATTGTACAGTATATCATAACTATGTGTCATTAAAGCTTAGTTCACTTAGTTATTTTGATTTGATTATGAACTTAAACTTGATTGAGATTTATGAGGCTTTAGCAAATACTGTCAAGGAGCTATAAATAGCATTGATTCTATGAGCATCTTGTGGATCTATCATCTTAATTTGCATAATTTTGTCTTTAAGAGATAAATGTAAAAATGGTGTTGCTTCATTCCAAGATATCTATTTTTAGGCTTTTCTACCCATTGTCAAATTTTCTCTAGTGCCTTTTTTCTTACACATCCACCTATACTAGTTGTAAATATTTATTAGTTTGACAGATGAAATCATGTTCCTAATTTTAAAGCTTTTGACATTTAAAAAAAGAACACACTTTTACATGCTCAGTGTTTATATGTATTTCTTCTTTGTTTTTTGTCACTTTTGTATACTTTGCCTATTTTTCCACTGAGTCATAACTCATCTATCACATAGATTGGTAAAATGCTCTAAGATAGTACTGGCATTCATCCATAGTTATGATTATGTGTAATGAAAATATTTGTTTAAATTTATATTTGTTTTTATAAATGTTTGTGAAAATATACCATATAGATATTTTAAATAATACTGTGAAATTATAATATTTGCTTATTTGGAAACTGCCTAAGTTGTACTTCCTAAAAAGTCTTCTTTAGCACAAATGTTCACTTATTATGGATAAAGGAACAAATTCAATCTTATTCTTTTTAAATTTTTCTTTAATTGTATGAATATGAAGTATTAAATAACGTACCCTTCACTAGCAAAAATGTCCCATCTCTATAACAGAAGTTAGATCTAAATATGTAATAGTATATTATTTTATATTTATACTTATGCTATACAAACACTAAAGCATAAACATTATATATGAAATAGAAATACATTAGGTAATATATAATGTTGAAATTTAATATTTGGTTGAAAGCTACCTTTAAAGAAAGGATGATCATTTAGAACCAAACGATGTAAAAGTCTTTTGTTTGGAGAAACAGCATGAGCCTTCAGAATTTTCAAACTTTCTTTATCTCTACAGCTTGATTTGTACAAAAAGATATTGTATTCAGCTACTCCAACACCTTCATTTAAAAATGAAAAAATTGCGTCTAAAAGGGCTTACTTGATTTATTTAAGACTTAATAGCTAATAGCGGCAGAAATTGAACAAGATTTAAGTTCTCATATTTTTTATTTTAGCTCATGATGTTTTAAAATCTGCTTACAGCAGAAAGAAAATCTGAAGTAACATTTTTATGATGTGTAGGATATCAGGCAAATCAGCATTTAATTAAACAAACTCAAATCGAATGCTCTCATTCCCAACCACTCCCCAAATACCTCTTTAGGATCCCTGAGCAACACCTTCAATAGTATCCTGAAATTACATATGAACTTAATTTTGAAATGATGCAATAAAGCTTTTATTTAACTATTAAAAGCATGCTGTCTTGACTGATTTACATACATCTAGAGATCTAATAAAATTAAATGGAGTATTTTAAGATCTTTTAGAGATAAAGAATTATGACAATTAAATATGCTTGAGTTTAAAAGAAGTAATTCATAAAAAAGACGACTTAGGCTTGTGAATATAAAGAACATCAGGCTTACCTTCTGAATGCTTTTATATATTACTCTCAATGCTATATGACTTTAGGAAAATTTTATAAGAAAACTCATTCTCAGATCTGAGATTAAATGTACCTTGTTTACATTCATAGTTCTTATATTTATGGTTTATAGTTTATCAATGTTATTATGCAATGTTATCAAATAGGCATTCTTTTTATTGAAAACCATATAAAACTAGTATATCTAGAAGGAAAATTTAAGAAAAAATTCTTTATGAAATGAGACATAAAAAATAAGAAACTTTGAAAGGGGAATATTTAAGTTTGACTACAAAATGATCTGATCCATGCTTTCATTTGTAAGACTAAAATGTATATAAATCTACTACAGTTAATTATAGTAATAAAAGTTTTACTTTTTTGTAAATACATGCATATATTATAAAGAAATTTATCTGTGTGTGTGTGTGTGTGTGAGTGTGTCTCTGTGTGAAAGTATAGAATTTAAGGTTTATATCTATTCCTAGGCAATTCCTAGAAAATAATGCATAACAAAATTTCTGCACTCAGGAATGATTTGCAGCGCTTGATTTATTGCATGACTTATAATTTTCCCACTAAATATTATGTTATGCAATAAATCAAACATCATTATATTTAGAAAGTTTTAAATCATTGCCACTACAATGAGTAAAATATCACTGAAATATATTTTGGTGTACATAGTCAAGCTATATTCACAACAAATTTATGTCAATAAAATATCTTCCTTAAGTCCTCTTTTCTTTTTCCTCTCACCAAAAGCCTAAATTACACTGATAAATCTCCAAATTTACTTTTTATTGCATCCAAACTCATTTTAAAAATTTGATAAACCTGGTCATTCAGAGAAATGAGATTTTCTTTGAATATAAGCAGTATTTCTATCTTCAAACTAGAACTTACTACACTGCCCTCTATAGCATGTCCTCTGAATATGATATGTGCTCATTCTCAATTTTTCTGTCAGATGTCATTGTGCTTGTTTTATAAATATAGACAGTACTAGGGAATTTGGGGGTGGGGGTAAGGAAGAAGTACACAAAACTAGTATTTATATTTCATCTCTTCATTTTTCTTTGTAAGCACTATTTTTACTTAAATACTTTGGTGGGAATTTATAGAGACTGTAAACAGATTTTATTGATAAATGTTTTAATTTGTTTACAAAATTTCATAGCAATAATCAATAATCACAGAATGATCACTGCATCTATTCATTAATGAGGGTCCAAATTTGAGAAAAATACAAAGTTTTGGTGTCAATATTAAACAGCTTGAGAATGCACTATTTTAAAAAATATCAGAAAGAAAGCACAAAGAGTAAGCAATTGAAAAAAAAAAGCCTCAAAGGATCAACTCTAGTTTGTTTCTAAAGGGCCTTCCAATACCAAGGACAGTTTTATTGAAAGAAGTCTGTTCTTTACTTTTTAATAACATATTTACTGTAGTCTACAGTTTAATAAAAGTTTTTGGAGTTTCAAATCCTTTAAGCATGCTTAGCAGTGACTCAAGAACAAGGTGCACTGGTGGCTAAGATAACTTTTGATACAAAAATAACACTCTATAGATCTTTTTATTTAATTATTGACCCACTCCACACCTGCACATTTTTTGTTGCCTCAAGCTTAAAAGGCCAACCTGTTTTTATATATATAAACATCTTTCTCTCTCTCTCTCTCTACATATATATATGTATGTGTGTGTGTGTGTACATATACATATATATGTGTGTGTGTGTACACACACACACACACACACACATATATATAGAGAGAGAGACAAAGAGACCAAGGACAAGAGAGAGAATGATAATTTTTGCACCAGTTGAATAATATATACAAAATAAATAATTTTCAAACATATGTTTCATATATCGTGTTCCCTTGATTGTTGTGTCCAAATTCAAATCAGATTTCTATTAATTTCAAAGAATGGATAAGCTGTTGCAATAGACGTTCAAGCTATCAAATTTTTAGAATACTTATCTAGGGCTTAAATTTCTTGCTTAGGAAATTAACAGATATTAACATTCATTTTTAAGAGTAGCATTTTTTTCTAATGTTTCTGTTTGGCTGCATATTTAATTGCTCATCTTTATCCGGAGTTGAGTTCAAACCTATGATACTAGAGCAGCACTATATTAAGAGCTGGTACTTTAAAGCTCAGTATTTAAAGATAAACAGTAAATTATAGCACAGACTGCACACTAAACTGCCATCTTGTGAAACAAATGTTACAGACAATCTGTAACCTGAAATATTAGTATCTGATGGCTTTGGAGATTACATTAATTACAGCCACTTTTAGAATGCAATAATTAGACTGTTTTACAGTAGCCACTAAGGTCTGTTTATACAAGTAGTTATTTACCTGCTACAAAGCTTCATGAATAAATTAAGGAATCAGCATTACATATATATTCTACTATATATATCTCACAAGCACAATTTGTTAGTGTGTGTATTTCATATGCAAATATACACACTCTCAAGTTTTGTTGTTTTGAAAGGACAACACTGGTAATTGGCATTCTTGTGGCAGCAAAATTAAAAATAAAAAACGTTTCGGATATAAAGGAGGATTATCTGGCATCAAATTTAAAAAATAAAAGATAATGATTACTTGTGTATGATATAGGTGTGTATGTGAATAATCTACTTTCCTGATAAGTAAGATTTTACTGTGTATTAAATGACTATATTGACTGGAAAAGTTATTATTGAATGCTCTGGAAAACAATTCATTTATATGAACAGATAAGGGTAACTCAATGAAATGGTTATCTGAGCAATTGACCAACCAGTTATGCAGAAAGATACCCATGTTATTTTTAGCATAATTAATTAATACAAATTACACTTTAAATATGTTGACCAAATAACTCACATGTGATTTACTGGAACACTAAATATTAAAAAAGAAAAATATACTGAATGAGTATAATAAATGTCATAGACGGAAAGTCAATAACTGACATATATAACAGAAAAAAATTTTCCATTGACAGAAATTGTAAAGGGTGTTATAAAGCTTGAGCTGCAACATTTGTTAAGAGAATGATTCTAATGAGCAATATTATAGCAGTGAATCATGTTTAATTGGAAAGGTCTTATAAACTTTCCCTAATTCTACCACATTTTATGTAATTTTACTGCAGCTCTCAAGCAATTATCACTAGGGAGCTTAATATTAACAGAAAATTTAAGTCTGAGACTTTAATTCATTGACTTGTCATATAATAAACACCTATGGTATACCAGGCTCTAGAGAGAGTGTTTCAAATCTACATAAAAAAAGAAATATATTGAAATGTATTTTTTACCTGAACATCCTCGGTCTCCACTTTCTACTTTACCCCTTGCAAAAACTAATTTCCTGTACTCAGTGCATAGCCATGGAAGTACAACATTAGAATATACTACATGTAATGTATGTTTATATTACCCTTTCCACACCCCAATTGATGTGTACACAGCTATACCCTTCTTAACAAGACCCAAGAATCAAGGGTGAAAAAATGTTACCTAAATCTAACTTTTACTTATATTTTACCTTCTCTGATAATGTACTCTGACAGAAGTTGTAAAGCGTGACATTCTTATTTCTGATTAAAATAAGAATTTCTGATTAAAATCAGAAATTAAAACCAGAAATTCTTAAGTCTGATTAAAATTAAAATAAAATCAGAAATTCTTATTCCTGATTAAAATAAGACTTTGTTGATTTAGACTTAAAGTTTTATGTACAAGTAATTGGTCCACTGTATTTAAGTATTTGGTAACTGAATATCATAGTGTACGCAAGTTAAATATAGTTCGATCATGTACAGATGCCTAGCTACAGAATTTTATAGTCTACCCTTTCACACATGGATTGTGCTGTATTGGTGAATTATCATAACTTTCTCTGTAAGTTATACATATTATGGGTTATTCCCATTCACTAATTTTATTTTTGGGTTTCCACTCTGGTCACTTTTACCTACTTTCCTAATGAACAAATATGATATGTTTGATGCAGTTTGAATTATCTGTCAAATGTTTAGAATGCATTATTTCTTTATAAGTGAAAAGGACTTATGACAGAAAAATGATGTTATCTCCCAATTCAAATAATTTTTTTCAGAGGTCTCATCACGTCCTTAATCAAAATCTCAAGTCCTATTGCACTCATCAGAAACACTGAAATGTTTATTGAGCTGTATTTCGACTCTAGACTTTCTGGGTTTTTTTGCAATATGGGTAACAAAGTAATCTTTCCCAAATAACTTATGCTAATACCATACATGTTTCAATCATTGAAGACAAAGATTTCAAGATAGAATAAAATTCCTGGTTACTATCCTGTTTAACTGATAACATATACTGAAATACTGAGAGCTATGATAGCAAAGAAAGTTGACCAAAAAATTAAATTTCATTGGTGTGAATTACTTGGACAATTCACATACCACATCCTATTCTAAATAAAGTAACTGTAACTATAATCGAATTATTCAGCAAGTGAATCAGTAGATGTATGAAATGGAAGCATTTTCTATTTTTCTATAATAATATATTCTGATGAAGAAGAGTAGCATGATTGTTGTGTGGAAAGGAAAGAGAAAACAGAAATCAGAAATAATGTGTTCTTCAAAGGCTGAGAACATTTTCTGACTGGGTGAAAGTACATGTTTTTGGAAATAATTCTGATTAGAGTAAGAATCTGTTGATTTAGACTTTAGTTTTATGTATAAGTAATCGGTCCACTGTATTGAACTATTTGGTAACTGAATATCATAGTGTAGGCAAGTTAAATATATTTTTTCATGTACAGATGTCTAGCTACAGAATTTTTCCACTTACTTTGTGAGCTTTCATAAAGTCTTAAAAGAAAAAAGTGAATTTTCATATCTCTGCCTACTCTGATCACTTATTATTTTTTTAATTACTGAGCCAAATATTGTTCCTAAACTCACTCAACTTAGCAACCATGCCATTATGTGATTCTATTCAGAAATGACTGTGGAGAATATCAGATAAAAAGGGAAAATGTTTTTTCCATCAACACTGTAACATTCTCATAAGTTAAAGAAGATAAACTTCTGTTTTAGAAGAAATATTCTAAGGTCACTGTAATTATCATAACCTTATTTAAGATAATGTCGTTTAAAATCAACAAAATAATTACCACTTGAAGTTCTTTTACAGATATAATAATAGTCAGAGGAAGACCATGGATTGAGATTAGAAGGAATTTAGAAAGGATCAACCATAATAGACTGTATTAAATTAAATGCTCTTATATCCTGGGACATGTCATACATTGTATGTATCATTTAATTTAAATATATTTAATATAATTTTAACATTTATTTTGTGTTCATATTAAATTGCCTCTAATCAAAGCTATATATTTCAGAATATATGAAACAACTTCTAACAGGCTTTTTAGATTCCAGTTATATTTTTCTAGTCAATTCTACAGTTCTGCCTAAGTCTTTTCCAGAATTACAATTAGATCACAGTAATCCCAGGCTCAAAAAATAATCAATGGTGTCCTATTGCCTAGAGAATTAAACTCTCACTTTTTGGGATCAGATTTTATCTGATCTCAAACTTAATTTCCAAAAACATGCTTCATCTTTATTTTGCTTATGCTGTTCTAGTAGAATAAATGGGAAAATGTTCAGATATCATAAATTCTTCAGATTTGTAAGTCAGGGGTGTTTTAAACTCTGCTTTGAGTAAAATTACCAATTATCTCACATGGAGTTGGATTTGGGGGGGGGTAAATATTAAGAATAATGAAAAGGATATCAGGCAGAAATCCACATCTGCCACCCATTTCTAGGATCTAGTAAGTGCAGACAGTGTTTGTTTTTTTCACATGAGCCCTTACTTCCAACTTTATTATATAGTTTTTTTCTACATTTTGCTTTGAACACTAACTACTTACCTTGTATATGTCTACTTATATACAAAGTATGTCTCTTTAATGGAAAAAAATTTGATTTTTTTGGACCTGTTGCTTTCTATCTTCAATATAGCGTTTCCTTCCAAGTATATGTAAAAGCAGG